>CM034153.1:746818404-748018404 GCA_019776745.2 Taxus chinensis
GCCTTTGGCCTTAAGAACGCAAGGGCAACCTATCAACTAGCAATGACAACATCTTCCAGGACCCTCTTACACAAAACTATTAGAGTATTATGTTTACATCTCCTTGGCAAGTCCAAGCGTCATTGTTTCCTCCCCCCCCCCCTCCCCCGTCTCCCCCCCCCTGTCAGGATCATCTTTTCATCCTTGCACCTCTCTTTGAGAGGCTTATCCCGCTTTTGTCCCTTTGTCTAAAATCCAGCTAAGTGGGTGTTTGGCGTTCTCCACTGGTAACTTTTAGGTTTATCATTTCCATCAGGGGTAGTGAAGTCATACCCCGCAAAAATAAAAGCTTCCTTGAGATGCCTCCCCATCTAGCTTAAGCAACTCTGCAGTCTCCTAAGGACGTCTTCAGTCAGTGCGTGTTTTATCTCCCATTGTCCGGACCGTTGTTCAACCTTTTCACCATCTTCTCCGTAGAGTTCATTTTGAATGGGATGAGCATTGCCAAAAGGCCTTTGATGATCTCAAGCTTATCTTCTTTCTCCACCTGTGCTACACCTCCACGCGAGGGAGCCTTTCTATCTTTTATTCTCTGTGATCGACCATGCTCTGGTGCCATGATCTCGCATCGAGACACTTGGGTAAATAAGAACAAGCTGTCTTATTACATCAGTGCGCATCCCTCCAGGAGTATGAGACACTTACTCCGAAGCTAAAAAACTATGTTGCGCTCTCTCCTCTTCTTGGCAACTTCAAGTCTTCATCATTATCCTCCTTAATCTAAAACTTACATTGTCCACAAGTGTCAATCCCTCAAGACATCCATTCAAAAAACCTTATCACAATGATCGTATCACTCCGTTGGCTCATGCTTAGGACAGAATTTGACCTCGTCTGTTTTATCCCGCAAAAGGCTATCAAGGGTCAGGTTATTGCAGATCAATTAGCTGATCTCCTCTTCCGGACACTCGTGACCACCCTTGCGTCAATTCCTCCCCGATGAATATATCCAACAAATTGATTTTGTCTATCTCCTTTAAAGTAAGCCTTCTTTGATGGATCAAAATGCCAGCACAGGGGGGTGCGGGTTTTCGTGATGATTCCTCCTTGGGTACGCCTATCCCAGTTGCACACGAAATTAAACTTGAGTGCACTCAATAAAGATGGGCTTAGTACAAAGATCTTGTCTTAGTTCTTCAAAATGCATTAATCTCGTGCTCGTCTATTGAACATCTTGGTGATTCTGAACTCATCGTAACCAGGCACGGGTTGTCTATCAATGCAGAATGATATCCCTTCAAAAATAGCCGCGACACCGTTCTTTTGCCCAACTCCCAATCTTCGATAACTTCACCTAGCCAAGTCATATTCCTCGTACTGCCAAATCGATTCACAATACCTGGCCTCTTAGCCTTCCTTATCCTCTTTACCGACGACTCACGTCTTTAGGTAGCTGTGTAACGATTAATCGCCATCTCATCTTGGGCAACTAACGTCAACAATCCAGATGCTGTCACACCCTACTCAGGATGAGTGGTATCAACAGATTAGTTGATTATCTATCCTCATTCTGTGGCTTCCTCAGATCTTACTTCCATGGTAGAAGGTCCTTTTGTCCAACGCACCAACCGCTATACTATTCTAGGAGGCCCCTTCTTTACAAACGCGGCTTGAGGTATTTTTCTTCGATGCTCCAACCGCATGAATCATCTAAATCTATTCCGGATGTCCATGACGGTATTGTGGTGGACATTTAAGTGGCTTAGCTGAGCCAAGCAATTCTTTGCTTTTTGGATATTAATTGGGCCTTCTCTTAATCTAGATTGTTGTGAATACACTAAGATTGCGTCAAGTGTCGCAACATTCCAATCTCACGCCATCCCTAGTCAGGCTTTGCAACCCTGCGGCGGTTTGTTGGCCTTTTTTCGCAGTGGGGTCTCGATCTTATTGGTCGCAATCAATCCTCTTTCTTTCACAACGTCATCATTCTAATCATTACCGCCACTGAGTACTTTACTAATGGGTAGAACTATCTCCCCTTTCTTCAACCAGGCTAAACCCATAGTTGATTTCATCTATCACACAGTCATTGTCCTTTGGCGTTCCACACAGCTAATCACAGATAATGGTAAGTCTTTCAAGAACGCTGATTTGTAGAATCTCTGCAATACTTTCAATATCAAGCTCAGTTTTCTTCTCCATACTATCCCCTCAAGCTATGCAAGCCGAAGCTTCCACATAAAACTTTGCGTAGTATCCTCGCACAGGTAACTAGTCTAGCTGGTAGCGATTGGCATTTACATATCCCTTTTGCTCTCTGGCTCTCGGACTACATTCGTGACTCCTACTGTTGCTACTCCCTATCTCTCTCGTCGATGGGTCTGAGCCCATCCTTCCTTTGGAGGTCGCACATCCCATCTCTCCGGTTTCCTCTCAGATACTTATGTCTCCCGATGAGGAATTAATCGTCAAATCGTCTGGCACAACTTAATTTTAGATGACGGGCGTCTTAACTTCTTGAGCAGCATCAAGTCCTATCTCGAGGCGTGTCAAACTTGCTTATAACAAGCACTTGCAAAACACCGTGACTTTCAAAATTGGTGACCTTACCTTGTTCCTTAAGAAAATCAAAATGTCACTACACACACTCGAAAGGGGTCAACGGTGGTTAAGTTTTTTCTCCCAATGGAATGGGCCCTACATTATCACTCATCAAACTATGGGTCTGGGGCTTATGTTTCTCTTCCCATGGATGGTATCCCTGAAGCGAACCTCTTTAAATGCCTGCATTTACGGCCCTTCTACGGTTAAAATCTATCTTACACAACTCTAGTCGCAACTCAGATCTTCCATCCGTTCCTAATAACCAGTCATCTACGTTCGTGGTGATTTGAAAATTGTGGTGGTTTCCGCCTATTGCCTCGCTTACCCTAAATATGAGTATCGCGGCTCTACTCACATTGCTGTTTCTTTGATATGTTCCTCCTCATGGTAGGAATACCTTAGGCACCACTTTTCATCTGTCCCAATAATTATCTTAATCGGACCTCTGGGCATGAGTGCATGTTCTTCTATGCGCTCTCCCTCCATCCTGATCTATCTAGGTCTAAACTCAGCTCTTCAAAAAGATTTCAAAAAACAAAAAAAAAGATGTTATCGCAAAAGATATACTGAATCCCGTTGAGGGACAGCTCCATACATTATCAAGTGATAAAAAGAAAATAGACCATACCCTCGAAGTATGCTATCATTAACTCAAATAAAGACCGCTCCTTGAAGGACCTGTTTCTCAAAGAAAAATTCAATGCTTTTAATAATTTCATCATCCTTCCAGTCAGTTTATCCACTTTTAGCCGTCACTGAAACTACTTCCCTCCTCGCATCGATCAATCAGTCTTTCCATAGCAAGAAGCAATTCCCCGCATTTGATCAGTTTGCTTTTCTGTCAAAATCATTAAGCTGAGATTTAAGACCTTTGTCGATCATAATGGAGAATCCTGATTTCCCCACTATGGACTGTATTCTGGTCCCTTGTAAGTCGACAAGATACTTACTGACTTTTCTTTCCGTTTTCTACCTATACTGGTTTTGCGACTAGTTAGTGTCAGTTGATTTTCTTATATAGGCCCTTGTTATGCTTGGGTCTTTTGGTTCCCTTTCTGGATTTATCTATGGTCGGGTGGAAGTCCAACTTATCCATTCCTTCTTTCCGAGTGTCTTCTCTTCTAAGTCACGGTTGTTCCCGCTTTCATCTTCCAAGGGCTCTTTCAAGGAGTATTCTCATCTTGGGCTCTTGCAAGGAGTATTCTCCATTTCTTTGCTCTTGCATCCTGTTAAATTGACATTTCACATGTTAATTCAATCACAAATTTCTCTTCTATCTAATCTCTCATCTATCAAAACATCTATCTTTATTCATTTCTCCATTACAATTACATCCATGTATCAAACACATTTATCTATCTATCCATCAAAATATCGAAAAATACGTACATCTAAGGTACATTACATTATCATCTATCTATATTCTAATCTATCCATCAAAATGCACATCCAAGGTACATTATATCTATCCATATCAATCCAAACATCAGACACATGTACCTGTACATCTCAGTTACTATCCAGTCTACATCTATCAAATTCTATCCACATCTAACACATCTATCTATCTATCAGTCTATATCTATCCAATCACATCTATTCTATCCACATCTATCTATCAATCACATCTATTTCTATCTATCAGTCTATATCTATCCAATCACATCTATATCTATATCTATATCCATCTATCCATGTATATCAAAAAAAAAAAAACATGAGTACAATTATATGACAAATAATATGTGATCAATCTATATATATACATGTGTGTTTTTTACAAAAAAATGGGTGGCTTCCAATCGAGCCATCTATACAATGCCTTCCAATCGAGGCTACATCACTATACAAATACAAAGTCTATCAAATCTCTATATAGTAAAATCCGAAGCGTGGAGGACACTATCTCCTCCACCCTCCTCTCCACCCGGCTGTCTCTCCTGGCCGCCGCCTACCGAGCTCGATGCACCTGCTGCTGGAGGTCTCGGCCCACCTCGATCTCTCCCAGTGCTCCCCTCCCTGAGGCTCCGCTCGCTGTAGCCGTCCCTGCTCTCCTCCTCGCCCCATACCGAGGCACATCTGGGGCATGCTGCGCTAGGGCATCCTCATAATATCTCACCTCAGCAAGGAGAGACTGGTACGTGCTCAGGCTCACAGTACCCGGTGCTCGTAACGATGCTGCTGGTGCTGCTGGGGCTGCTGGCGCTGCTGGTGTGGTATCCCTCCTAGGGCCGTGCCCTGTGTGCCAGACTCTGATGTGGCACCTGTCTCCCCGTATTTGGCCTGAGGGCCTCCCTGTGCCGAAAATAGCGGTCCCTCTGCTGGATCGCTGTATCTCGCTCCTGGCGAGCGGTGTCTCTCTCCGCAATCAGGGAATCCCTCTCCTCTGTCAAGCCCTGATCTCCTCTAGAGCTACCTGATGTGTCTGTATCAGTGGCATGCTCTCCCTCTAGTCTGTCTAGTGTAGCAGCTATGTCCTCCTCACCAGCATCTATAGAGGGCGGGAGATGTCGTGGCAGCGTGCATATTGGTGGGCATAAACGTGTTGAGAAAGAGAAGAGAACAACTCAAGGATTGAAACAACAATGGAATAAAGAGATATTGAACAAGGAAAGTACATGGCTCCAGATCTGAACAAGAGGGTATAGAGAATGAATGCATGGTAGAAAATAGAGCAACATCCCGGGTTCATACATAGTAGTGAAAATGTTATAGTAGGTATTTACCTTAGCTCATGTGCACCTAGGTACATTATTTACTTTTATTGTATTTATCCTCACCCACTTATGTGTGTGGATATTTGTTTTTATTTATTTAGATATTAGGAGATATTATCTAGTTGTTAGGTATAGTTCTTTCCTTGATCTATGGTATTGACTAGTTCTTTCCTAGATCTATGGTATTGACTAGATCCTTGATGTTTAGTTCTCTCATAAATCTATGGACTTGACTAGTTCTTTGATGACTAGTTCTTTCCATGATTTATGGCTTGATCTACGACCTTGACTAGTTCTTAGATTGTTATTCCTTGCCTATATAAGCAAGGCCCATTCTCATTGTATTGCATTGAGTTTCCATTATAATATATGATATTGCTACTTATTTGTTTGTAAAGGTTTTATGTAAAGCTATTATGGTGAATTACTTTCATCTTATTGATCGTGGTGTTTGATTAGCATCTGTGTTCTTGGCTTGGTATGATTTGGTTATTGTTCCTTTCATGGTATCAGAGCTGGAGATTGTTATTGACATTCATCTGTAAGTTTCATTTTGTAAGCATAATTTTTTTGTATATTGATATATTTCGAGGATTTGTCTCGTATTTTGTTGTCTGTGTGAATTTTTTATGCAAAAAAAATTATTCTATTGGATCTAGAAGGTGGAAAAACCCTAAGACCGAATGGTAAAATCTACCATTTCTGGAGGTAGTTATTTTTTTTGTTTTTTTAATGTAGCAGAGAATGCACTGGTAGTTTGCCTCAGAATTCATGTTACCAAAACAAGAAAATAACCCAAGAAAATCAATTTATGGGTTTTGTTTAGTTTTCAAAGATCGGATGAAGGGTTTTTACTTCTACGGGTCTATCATTCTCGATAAGCGCATAGGAGATCTTTTTTAGAAAAGTTGTGTCTTAGCTCTATTGGTAGGGGTCCACGAGCGGTTGTGCATGATTTGCTATTTCCAGAAAATCTACAGACTACTATTTTGGGCGGCGAAGGTCACTTTCAGGACAGTCTAGAAATACACAATTTTTACCAGAAGAAGTAGTTGGATACGACTTTTTTGAAAACCAGCGACACCCCCCAAAATAGTAAGTTACACACATCCATTAAAATCATTGGCCCTTGGTCATATGGTATGGTCATATGAGGGCTTTAAGCTTGTGATTCCTATTATTAGGTGCTTAACGCCAACCCTCTTTCATTTTATTTGTGTGGTGAAGGAAAGAGATATTTTTTTCTATTTTAATGGAAATTAAAATAAATAATAGAGCATAATATTGAAAAGCTTGTATCTTTTGATCGATAACTTGGTTTTGAGTGCCTTTTTTTTTACAAAAGTGCTTGTTTTTTCATGTTCTTTCCATTGGAAAAATTTATTTTGAGAATCACACTATAATTATAAAATGTCATATTATAACACATGCTCATTATAAAGTGCCAAAATCTCGGGGGATCTTGTTGCATTGGGGGTCTTATTGCTTGGTTCTTGCATTTATTTTGGTGATTTTTTGAGAATGACATCCTTATCTACTTTTGCATTAGATCATGTTGAGACATTAGCAACACATAATTACCATACATGGAAACAAATAATGGAAATAATAATTAAGCACGAAAGGATTATGGGCTTTAACTTCTTCAGAAACAACCATTGTTCACTAGAGAATATGAGAAATTTCAGTACTAGTGCAAATTTGATGAGTGTATGGGTTTGATCGGAACTTATGTAAGTGATAGTCTTTTTTTAATTTGGAAAAATGTGAATCTCCTTTCAAAATATGGGAGAAATTGGAGGATTTATTTAATAAGGTGGATCATATGAGAGCCATGCAACTTGAAATTGAGATCACTTCTCTTAAACCTAAAGATTTTCCAATAATTGTAGACTATCTTACCAAGTTCAAGCATTTTTTGACATAATTGAAGGGAAGTGGAAGAGATAAGAAAGATGAAGAGTGTGTTTACTTGAGTTCTATCTAAGTTGAGAGGACCATTCAAAAAAATTTCTTATACCTATTTTCTCTAGCATCGATGCCTTAGGTGACACATTCAAAATGCATGAACTTAGAAACATTTTGTGAAAGAATTACTAGGGAAGAATCCAAATTTTCTAACCTTGAGTCTTCCACATATCAAAACGCATTAGTTTCATCTAATCCTAAGAGCAAGGGAAAACCAAAAAATGAAACCAAATCCACCCCTTCTCTATCTCAAAATGATCATAAACCCAAAGAAAACAACTCAAAACCCAAGGAGTCTTCTAAATCCAAGAATAAGTCTAGAATTTCATGATCTTTTTTGTTGGGGTATTGTTCATGAAGAACATGGGTGTTATAAGAGAATGCAAGCCTTAGAGGATGTAGTTCAAGAAACACAAAATTTCTATCTCCACTCCACCTCCTTCTAATCAACATGGAAAAACACTTAATGTTGTTGGGAGATCTCAGTACACCACTTTCAGATAGTTGGGTTATAGATTCTGGTGCTTCTCATCACATGAATTCTTCCAAGGAGTCTTTTGTTTCTCTAATTTTGAGTTCTACTTCCAAAATTGAGGTTGGAGATTCTTCCTTTAATTTCTGTTGAGGGAAAAGGTGATATACACCTTGATGGTGGTTGTATCAAAGATGTGACTGTATGTTCCTAACATCACCACAAATTTGCTTTCTGTATATCAAATTTTTCATTCTGGTCAAGGAAAAATAATGACTTCTACACCACATGGGGAAGAAGTATGAACTTTTTTGGATCCTCATTCACTTGTTTCTCTAGGTATTGTTGATCATAGTTATAGAATATATCACTTTAATGGTTTTGATGACACTTACTTCTATATGGTCAAGATTGGTTTCTCATGATGATTCAAAGAGTAAGCTTTTGCATGAAAGATTTGGACATCTCAATTAAAGATATTTTAAGGAGTTGATCACTCATTGTATGGTTTATGGTCTTCCTAGAGTTTCCTTGTCTTGAGGAAGTTTGATCTTTGGCTATGCATTAGGGAAACAACACTAAGATCCATTTTCTAAGAACTTTTCTAAGAGAGCTTCTTCACCACTTAAGCTTGTGCATAGTGACTTGATGGTTTTTCCTTACTCCCTCTTTCAATGGGGCTAAGTATGCACTTAACATTTATTGATAATTTATCAAGGTGTACTTGGGTTTTTTTTCTCAAGTACAAAAGTGATGTTTATTCACACTTGAAATTATTCAAGGCTTTGGTCAAGAAACAATCTTCTAGTTGCATAAAGAAACTTCATACTGATAATGGGGGGAGTAATTTAGCAATGAGTTTTTTAATTTTTTGACAAATCAAGGCATTATTCACTAGCATTCTATTCCTCATACTCCACAACAGACTTGCTTAGAAGAATAGGAAGAATAGAAATTTGAAGGAAATGGATAACTATATGATGCATTCGATGAGATTTAAAACCTATCTACTGGATAGAAGAAGTTAATTATGCTAACTAAATTTAGAATCGGACACCACACAAAGCACTTAAGCATTTGAATCTAGAGGAAGGTTGGTCCAACACTAAGCCAAATGTCTCATTTTTTCGAGTCTTTGGGAGCCATGCTTGGGCCTTTGTGCCAAAAAATAAAAGGAAAGCCTTGGATAAGAAGAGAAAACCCTTGATATTTGTAGGGTATTTTGAGGACATGAGAGCTTATTGAATTTTAGATCCTTATAATCATGATGTTATTTTTCAAACACATGTTTAGTTTGATGAGAATGCTTCACTCCTCATGATTATTCATCTTCTTTAATTCCTCCTTCTTCATCATCTCATCTCAAGGATCCTTTCTTTTTGATGAGGAGGTTATAGATCTCGTTGAGGATCCTATTCCCACTGATGTTGTCACTATGCCTAAGTGGGATCATACTACAGTTTATGTGGCAACACCTTTCATACAGGATCTTCCACCCACTAAGGATCATGACGCACATTATACAGGTTTTGTAATTTTTTGTCAGGTAAGTTTGTGAGGATCCATAATCCTTTTCAAAGGCTCACAGGATACAGGAGTGGGATGATGCAATGACAGCTAAGTATTTGCTAAGTATTCTTCTTTGATGAAGAATCATACTTGGGATTTGGTATCTCATTACTAAAGGAAGTAATGATAGTTATGTGTAAGTGGGTATACCGAACCAAATACATAGCTGATGGGTCCATTGAAAAGTATAAGGCTCGTCTTGTTGCAAATTGTTTTTCACAAGCTGAAGGTATTGATTACTCTGATACTGATTACACCTGTTGCCAAGATGGATTATGTATGCCTTGTACATGTTATTTTTGCATCACAGGGGTGACCCGTATACCAGATGGATGGGAAGAGTGCCTTTTTACATGGATATTTACAAGAGGAAATATACATGGAGCAATTGGCTTGCATTTGTTTAGGATTTTTCTCTTGTTTGTAGACTCCGAAGGTTTCTCTACGGTCTTCAAACAAGCCCTCGGGCCTGGTATGAGAAGATGGATTCTTTTCTTCTATCTACTGGTTTTGTTCATCACCACTTTGATCATATAATGTATCTCTCACATGTTGGTGAGGATATTGTGATACTTTTCTTTCATGTTGATGATCTGATACTTATTGGAAGCTCTTCTTCCCTCATTCAAAGTATTCAAAGGGCTCTTTCTACATAGTTTGACATGACATCTTGGGTTATTGCAATATTTCCTTGGTTTGTAGATTTCTCAAACAAATTCATGGATTCATTCGAATAAGCAAAATTACACCCATGATATTCTTCAGTGCTTTGATATGGCTGATTGCAAACCAAGTCCATCTCCTTTTTTAGTCTAAGGTTGCTCTTACCTACACATGTACCACTCCACTTTGTGATCCTACGTTGTATAGGTAGTTGGTTGGTAGTCTCATGTACTTGACCCATACTCACCCTAATATTTCATTTGTAGTAGGGCTTGTATCCTGGTTTTCACATTCTCCTCATAGTAGTCACTGACATGTAGCTAAAATGATTTTATGTTATTTGCATGTGCACTTCTCACTTTGGTCTACACTACACTAGGGGTTCTACTAAGTTAGTTGGATATACAAATTTAGATTGGGCAGGTTCTATTGATGACAAATGTTCCACTGCTGGATATATTTTTTTTCTTGGTTCTTCTCCAGTTGTTTGGGATTGTAAAAATCAATAGGCTATTGCACTTTAATGTTAAGAGGTAGAGTATAGGGAAGGAGTTACAGGGGGTTAGCAGATTCTTTGTCTTTGAAACTTATTGATAGAGTTTGGATTCCCACACGATTCACCAACTGTACTTTGGTGTGATAAACAAAATACAATTCACATTTCTTGTGACTCAGTTGAGCACCATCGAACCAAGCATATTGACACACATATCCACTTCATTTTTCAAAACATTCAGGATGGATTTCTTTGCTTGGAGTACATTCCAAATCAGCAGTAGGTTGCGGAAATACCTTTACGAAGCCTTTTGCAGCACCTCGCTACCTTGAGTTGAGTGAAATTCTTGTGGTTTTCATAAGTTTTTATTGGGGGGTGTTCATGATAACAACTTATTTCTTCTTCTTTATCTTTCCTTTACAAGGATTATTTCCTTCTTTTGGTTTGAGATTTCTTCATGGATATATTGTACATGAGTACCTCATCAGGCCTAGTTTCTCGGGACTCATATTGTGGACATGCAACTTCTATTTTGGGCCCTTAGCTTCACTTGAGGGGGGGGTGTTATAGTAGGTATTTACCTTAGCTCATGTTCACCTAAGTATTTTATTTACCTTTATTGTATTTATCCTCACCCACTTATGTGTGTGGATATTTATTTTTATTTATTTACATATTAGGGGGATATTATGTAGTTTTTAGGTATATTCTTTCCTTGATCTATCATATTGAATAGATCCTTGATGTCTAGTTCTTTCTTAAATATTGCTCTTGACTAGTTATTTGATGACTAGTTCTTTCCTTGATTTATGGTTTTATCTACGACCTTGACTGGTTCTTAGATTTTTATTCCTTTCCCATATAAGAAAGGCAAATTCTCATTGTATTTCATTGAGTTCCATAATAATATGTGATATTGCTTCTCATTTGTTTGTAAAGGTTTCATTAAAATTATTTTGGAGAATTGATTTTATCTTATTAATCACAGTGTTTGATTAGCATATGTGTTCTTGGCTTGGTACGATCTGGTTATCATTCCTTTCAGAAAATAAGATTATAGTGGGAGACTTTCAGTTGTATTTAGTTAAAAATAAGAGCAACAACTCTGAGATTTTTGTATGAATTTATATTCAATCCATATTAATTTATATTTTTGTTTATTCTGGTCTTTATTTTTGTTTTATTCCTTATTCCTTGTTCGTTGGCACTACATTTTTCCAACACTTTGGTATTAGAGTAGTAGAGGTTGTTGGAGCTATTGAGTTTTTTTATTTTGTGGGTTTGTTTTTTTAATGGATTCCAATAGTAACTCATGACAACAACCCACAATATTTTATGGGAAGAACTATGATATTTTGTGTATCAAGATGAAGACATTGTTCTCTTCCCAAGAACTATGGGAACTAGTAGAAGGAGGATACACAGAGGTACTAGATCAGGTTGCTTTCAATGCACTCACACAAGCCCAAAAGTTTTGAAGGAGAATAGAAAAAATTATAAGCTACATTCAAAATTTTGTCACTGATTCAATTTCTCATATAATAACAACTATAAACTCAAAATATAGCATAAGATACCTTGCAAAATTCCTATCAAGTAAGTGATAAGGTGAATATAGGTAGATTGGAGATGTTGAGGATATATTTTGACACCCTTTTGATGAAAAAATCAGAATCAATAAATGATTTTTTTCACAAGAACAATGACCATAGTGAATCTAATGAGGACTAATGGAGATGTTGTTAAAGACCATATGGTCATAGAGAAGATATCGAGGAGCCTTACAACTATATTTGATCCAATTGTTGTTGTAATATAGGAGTCCAAGGACTTGAGGAAAATGGCAATTGATGATTTAATGGGTTTTATATAAACCCGTGAAAAAAGGATGAGTATGAAAACCAAATCCTCCAATGAGCAAGCCTTAAAATCAAACACAAATGTGAGAGGCATGGGGAGAGGATCCTAAAATATAGGAAGAGGAAGAGGAAGAGTTTGTAACCAACAAGAAGGGGTGGGAAGACACAACCATCAAGAGGCACATGCAAGAAGAAGAGGAAGGAGACAATAAAAATTCTAGAGGTGGTTCTAAACAAAGGTATAATAAATAATAATGTATGATGATATTATTGCAAGAAGTATGGACACTATGCTAGTGAATGTAAAAAGAAAGAGTATAATATAAGAAATAATAATGAAAGATATTTTAATGCAAAATATGTTGAACCTTGAAAAGAATGAAATGAGTGGAACTGTTGTTTCTAACTTTCTATATAGATGAGAAAGAAAAGAAACAAATACGGTATTTTGATAGTGCATGTAGTAACCATATATGTAGAAAGAAGGGAATGGTCAATACAATATAGATGAAGGAATCAGATATGAACTGAAGATGAGACCAAATGAAAAGGTTCCAATAATGGGAAAAGGAAACATATCCAATCTCACTAAGCAATGAGATAGGAGGAAGATTCAAGTTGTCTTCTATGTGTTAAGGATTGAAGTAAAACCTTCTAAGAATTAGGCATGTTTTTTCCAAAATGGATACAAGGTGAGGATTGAAACTGGAGAATGCACTATTTATGATGGAAGTGGAATCAATAGGACATATTGTAAATAGTGAATATGACATGATAATAGAATGTTTCCTTTGAGGATTCAAATTGAGGTAGCAAAAATGCATTTTACACAATAGCAATTAGAAAAATCTTACTCATTGGCACCTCAGGGTATAGGTATTTAAGTTTTGGTGGTTTACATGTTCTTTATAATAAGATAAATTGTTAGAGGGCTAAACACCTCTATTGAATAATCAAGATAATGTACATGAGTGCTGAATTTTTGGGAAAGAAACATAGGAATGTATTTTCCATTCAGGAAAATATTGTATAGAAACCTGACCTCTTAAGCTAATACCTTAAAATGTTTGATGGTTCCATGAAGAATCCATCCTTGTCCAATAGTGATTATTTCATTACATTCATAGATTACTACAGTAGAAGGTCATTGGTTTATTTTTATTAAAATAAATCATAAGGCATTTTATGTGTTTAGAGTAAATTAATGTCATGGTTGAGAAACAAAGTAGTCCATTATTTAAAGACATTGAGAATGGATATAGGGGGAGAGTATATATCAAATCAATTTTTAAAATTTTTCAAGGAGCACAGGATCAAGAAACAATTTACAATGAGGTATACACTACAAAAAAATGGTGTAGATGAGAAGACAAATCATAACTATTCAAGAGATGCCAAGAAATCATGATCAAAGAAAGAGAATTTCCATATGACTATTGGGTTGAAGAAGTTTGAACAATCAGTCTATTTATATGAATAGATATGCCTTATAAAGAGCGTGAGGAAAATGACACCTCAATAGGCCTGGAGCAGAAGGAAGCAAATTTTTGGGCACTTGAGCAGTTTTTGAGTATGTAGTGTATGCAAACAAGTGCCAAAGAAAAGAAGTTCAACGAAGTGAGATAATAAAGGAGAGAACTGCATCTTCCGTTGGGTATAGTGAGAAATCCAAAGGTTATAGATTGTAAAATCTAATCACAAAGATGAACTCATAATCAGTCGAGGATGTTCAATTCATCGAGGAATCACCTTGGAGAGATGTATTAGAAGTGGAGTAGTCATAAGCAAAGGTATAGTGCACCTTTCATTGACGTTGAAATAACAGATCTCAAAAGGTATACAATGGACCAAGTTTTCCCCCTATCTCATAAAGGGTTGAATATTCAAATGGGGGAACCAAAAAATCATACAAGGAATAACTAATGAGGCATCTTCATCATCTTACGACTCAAATCAATGTCAAGTTTGAACGAGGAGTGTAAAAGAGACCCTATGAACAGTCACAGATATGATGAAAATGAAGATAAAATGATTAATATTTCTTTATTTTCAGCAGATGATCGTATTTATTTTGTAGAAGAAATTAAGGAAATAAAATGTTGCAAAGCAATGGACTAAGAAATGTATGCAATAGAGCTTAGGGTGCTGGATAGAATCTAGTCTCAACATCTGGATTATGAAAGCTTCCCCTTAAGATGTAGGAAATGTTTTGCTTTGGGACACTTAGCCTTGAATTGTACTAGTGTGAAACATATAAAGAGTTATAAGGTATCTTATTGGATTAGATTCCCAACCGAGTATGTTGGTTGTGGGTGAAGCTCCAAATGTTTCTCAAGAGGATTTAGGATCGAAAGGAGGTGATTTGCATTTAGATGCATCCCTTTTTTCTTTTGTTGTGTTGGGGGGTGTGGATTTTTTTCCTCTTCAAAATTATTGTGATCTTTTGTATCCATTTTGGGTCGACATCGAGCAACAAATATATTGAAATAGTTTTACCAATCCACAATGATGAAAATGAGGATCCTATTAGGGCAGGGGGTTGGATTAGTGTAAAAGGAAAAAAGAAAAGAAAAACTACTATAGGCCCATTCAAAATGAATTTAAGATCTCATGGTATAGGGTCTAATGAGTAATATTTTTTCTTCTTGTTGTTATGGTATAGCCGCTAGTAGAGGCATCTTCATTTTTGCATCATTGATATATCTTTTCTCCCTTTGTACTCGGGGTTTTTAGGTCCCCTCAAAAAAAAAAAATTACCTTATCTAAAAAAAATGTATGCAATAGAGAATATTGGCCCATAGGATTTAGTAGATCATCCATTGCAAAATGAACTCATTGGAGTCAGGTGTTTATAAAAACCAATGTTACTACCTTCGAAGGAAAGATTGAAAGACATAAGGCAAGGCTAGTTGTCAAAGGCTACAAAAAAATTATTGGATGCATGATTATAATGAGAACTTTTCCTCCCTTGGAGAAGGCTAGAAACCGTGATAAAAAATCATTTCCATAACTACTCATCATAAGTGGAAGCTTCATCAAACAAACGTTAAACCAACTTTATTCAATGGTCATCTTAGAAGAAGAGGTCTATATGGGAAAACCACCTGATCATGAGATTCCAAGGCATCAAAATAAAGTATCCAATCTCAATAAAAGAATTGTATGGACTAGAAAAAAGAACAAAGGGCATTAATACAATCCATATATAATTTTATTTGACAACCAATGGCTTTAGTTAAAGCGGCAACGAGCCCAAAATTTTACATAAAAGAAAGCATGTGAGGTGATATTTTAATTGTTGATTTGTTTATAGATGAATTGAATCTTTACCCGAAATGCAAACAAGGCCATAAAAGAGTTTGAAATCAGTCATGAAGAAATAATTTGAGAGGATTGATTTAGGATTATTGAAGAAATTTACTTAGCATTTTGAAGTCAAGCAAATGGAGAATGGCATATTTATTTCTTGAACAAAAGTATGAAAAAGAGATATTTGAAAAAGATTCAAAATGTTGGACAATAAACTCAACAACTACACCACCTGAAGTAAGTTTGAAACTATCTAAAAATGATTACAGCAGCAATGTGGATCCCACAAGGTACAAAAGCATCATAGGAAGCTTGATATACTTGACTGCAACTAGGCTAGATATCATGTATGTAGTAATCCTGATTTCTAGATTCATGAAGACTCTAAAGGAGATGCATTGGAAAATAGGAAAACGTATTTTGAGGTATGTGAATGGCACAAGAAATTATGGAATTTTATATATATTTTATAATAATTTTCAATTAGTTGGATACCCTGATAGTAATTGGGCAGGAAGCATAGATGATAGAAAAATCATATATGGATATGTGTTTAATGTTGGGTTAGGATCCATTTCACGGGATTCAAAGAAACAATCAGTTGTTTTACTTTCCATAGCTGAAGCAGAGTATATTTCATCGAACTCAGTTGCATGCCAAGTGATACGGATAAGAATAATCCTCTCATATTTGCATGAAGAGAAAAAATGAGATTCTACTTTTTTTGTAATAATATATCTTCCATTGACTTGTCAAATAATCTAGTTTTTCATGGAAGAGGCAAGCACATTGCAATAAGGTACCATTTTATTCGTGAATTAGTTAAAAAGGTGAAATAGAGCTTAAGTTTTGCATGACAAAGCAACATATTGTTCACATTTTTACCAAATATTTTTCAAAAGATAGGTTTGAATGCCTAAGAAATTTTGGGCTGCATAGATGTTAATACATTTAGCTCCGAACTTAACACGGTAAGCTCCGAACCAAATAGCAGCATCTACAGACCATTTATACTAGCAGCTCCGGACCAGTGTAGAAGCAACTCCGAACCAGTGTAAAAGCAACTTCGAACCAATGTAGAAGCAACTCCGAACCAGTGTAGAAGCAACTCTAGAACAGTTAAAGAAGCAACTCCGGACCAGTAAAAGAAGCAGATCTGGACCAAACATAGTTAGCTCTGGACCATCTAGCTCCGAAATTTGAAAATCAAAATTTTAAATGACTTTTGGTTGTATTGGCTCAATATTAAGGGGGAGTGTTGAAATTAATTATTGTAAGCTTGAGCCCTGTGCAAGATTTATACTTTGTTATTTCCCTCTCTCCCAATAACCATCTGACAACATTAACTACTGATTTTAAGTGCCCATATTTGAAATCCTTGTTTTAGAGGGAAAGTCATTAATTGCTAAAAGTTAATTTTTGTTTTATATGCATAGTGTTGGGCATAGATGTGCTAGGAAAGAGAAGAGAGCAGAAGCTCAAGCATTAGAACAACAGAGGAATACAAAGAGAGTGAACAAGGAAAATACGCAACTCCATATATGAAGAGCAGAGTATATAGAATGAATGCATAGTTGAAAACAAAGCAACAACTCAAGTTCATACACAACAATGAACAACAGATTATAGAGGGAGGTTTTAAGTTGTATTTATTTGAAAACAAGAGAAACGCCTATGATATTTGTGTATGAAGTTATTTTTAATCAATATAAATTTATATTTTTGTTTATGTTATTATTTATTCTTCTTGTATTCCTTGTTCCTTATTTGTTGGCATTACATTTTGCCAACATCACTTTCTCATTGGATATGCAAATGCTCTCTGTGCTCTCTTCCAGCATGCGGACACACTCCAACAACTCCTTGTATTTTATCATCATAAATTATTGATTCACTACATGCAGCCATGTACTAACTTCAACTCTTGAGAAATATACTCTTGTGGCAAGACATGTGATGTTGCCACACAAACATGTTACCAAATGTCATCTCGAAGAAGAACCAAAAGGCGTTGCTGATTGAAACTCCTTCACAATATTGTCCTTTATTTCACACTTCTTTCTGCATGCAAAAATATTATAAAATAAGCTATGATAAATAAACATTTGCTCAATCATTTTCATTTTTTCTTCAAGTGAGAGATTGCCTTCTTTTAGTTGCTCCTCAACTGCATTCTTGAAAATTAGTCTAATTTCATCCTCTACCTTATCAATTATGGGTCATTCAACAACTTCCACCTTTGTCCTTGTTGCTTCTGCTTCATCTAAACTCAATTAAAACATGAAAGAACATAGACCAAAACGTTAACAATTGTACATGAAAAATAATGGTGAGAGAAACAATTTTTATTGGACCACAACAAATGACACATAAAATAAGTTTTAAGTTCCAGAGTTTTATGTTTCATTTTAAAGAACTTGACCAAGATCAGGATGTCTACAACAAATCATGATTCAAGCAAGCATTTCAAAATGAAAGTGTATGTAATCAAAACCGTATAAATCAATGTAAAGAAACTCTCTTCAAGACAACAATTTGTTCGTTTTAGACCATGTATGAAAATCTTAAAAATATTTGAATTACCAAACTCAAATTTAATTTGCATTCCTACTGCTTCTTACAATATCTATTTCATTGTTGACAACAACTTCCACACCACCTACACCCCCTGCCAATAATCCCATCTGAGGAGAGGAGCAACCACTAGTACTATTCCCTCCAAAAATAAATATGTTGATTATTCATATGCAACTAAAATATAAAGCTAATCAAATTTTTATTATTCTCTTTTAAAAACATACCACACAACAACACTCCTATTATTCATGAGGTTAACATTAGTGAAGTAGTCATGTCATCGGCTAAGTTATTTTATCCCATCAAAAACTATGTGTAGTAAAGATAATTGGATTTTATTAACTAGGCTTGATGATATGTGCAAGACGATAATTAAATATAATTAATTAATTTTAAGATCAGTAAACAAAGATTTCAAAAGTGAGGGTTTCAAAAAATTTACTATTGGAACAACCCTTAATATTATATTAATAAAAGGGTTACATTAGTAGGGGAATCCGAAAAACTCACTATCCCACAAAATGCCACATAGGCAACAACCAAAACGCCTAAAGAGAAAGCAAAGAGCACAATTACATCAAATCATAAAACTAGGCACACGTTGTTGCTCTGAGAGGAGGAGGGTCATCTTGGGGAGGGATAAACACTCCATTGTTCGGCTCGGCCGAGGCAGAATCCACCTGTTAACCATTATGGTTGAGCATCCGTATCTGCAAAGGAATAATAATGCCCTAACCAAGGTGGGGAGAACCAACCATAGTATGCATTTTCAGTGGCAGAGAGCCCCACCGCAGAGAACTAGCAATGCCTTTCCCCCTCAAGGGAGGGATCCAACTTGGCCCAAAGGAGGACGGAGCTCAAGGGAGACCCAGAGGGGAGGCAAAAATATAGTTGTGAGAGTGGGTTCTGTGACGTTGTCCTGTAGGTGGTAGCCACCGAGGTGGCGATGGTCGAGGTGGCAGTGACAACGGATCTGGGGGGAGTCGACTCATAATACAAGGCACAATTCCCTAGTGTGCGAGCAACTGTTGTAAATGATAAAACTCCAGGGAGACCTTTTTAGCTTGGGCCTGAATTTGTATTCGCACAGTAGACAATATCACCACTTTGTCATTAGTGGAAAAGATAATAACAAAATCATCATTTTGGAATAACAAAGCATTTTGAGCTTTGCAAATATGAAAAATAATACAATCTCTAAACAAATAGCATAGAGTATCAATAAAATGTGGCCACGGACAAAATTCATTAAATAGAACCAGACGCCACTAGAAAATTTACAGGTGGTAGGGTTGGAAATAGGAATGAATCCACTTCTAGATAGTATAAGCATGGGGACAAGACCAAAATAAATGCTTAATAGATTCAGGTCTAGATTCGAAGGTACATTTAGGAGGGGACGCCAATGTGACTAAGATGTTCTCTGACTGGCTGACCCTGATATATAAGGCACAGGGAAAATGGTTAACTTTAGGCTCAAGAAGAGGATTCCAAGCACAAGACAACCAACGAAGCCGGGTGGAATTCACATAACACTTACCCCAACGAGCATTGAGTTTGGAAATGGCTGGCAAGATTGGGCTCAAAATCTGATAAGTGGTTCTAGCATTATAGTGGAGGAAGGAAATTTTGTGATTCCACCGCCAATCATGCCACAATGTGTCCGGAGGTTCAAGCCCCAATTTTTGGAACTTAACATCGGGCATTAATTCTTGAATTTTATATATAGATAGGAGGTTTGAATTGACAAGATGAAATTTCATCTTGAGCTTGGGCCGAGGAATCCAGTCTCTACATGCAACCAAATCCTAGATGGTATGAATTCCTTTGCAAGATATTTGAAGAGCTTTGAGACCCCGAGTTTCTGCAAGTGGAAGATTATCTTCATTGATGATGGGATACCACCAAAAATTCTGAGAATTGAAAGATAGCCTAGTGTGGAAGCCATCACCGATCCAACACAACAAATATTTCACCATCTCAAAGGATTTCTAGATGTTTTTGGCAATAAAGGTGCCTATGATATCAACCGTGACCTTAGTGATAATTAGGGTGTGCAAACCAATCTTGCTCTAACATTTTTTACCATACGGAGCACCGAAACCAATGCAGTGACGAAGAAGGATTTTCCATGCTTGACTACCAGTGAGACAACGCACAACCCATTTAGAACATAAGGCCACACTTGGTCAATGAACATCAATTATTCCCATGCCACCTTGATCGCACGGGAGACAAAAAAATTCCCATGACACCCTATGAAATCCAGATGAACTAGAAATTTTACACCATAGACAGTCCCACAACAACTTGGAAAGTTTGGAAAATGAAGCACGGGAATGGCACCAACACACAAAGTAATAAACATGGGTGGCTGTAAGAATCTTGGTACACACTTGGAATTTTCCGGCAAGAGAGAGCAGCTTAGCAGACCACTGAGAAACCTTCTTCTCAAATCTGTTAAGAACATACTGTCATAACGTGGCAGAGTTTCTATCAAAGGCAAAAGGAATTACTAATAATTTGAATGTCTCACATCTTATAATCCATTTCTATGGGTAGTTTTTCAACCAATATGGCATTGGAGAGTAACTTTTCTGGTAGCCCAATGTTTTATCCATTTGAATATTATTTCCGGATGCAAGGCAAAAAGTATCAAGACAACCAAAGACCATAGCCACATTTTGTTTGGATTCTACAATAGTAAGAAAGGAATCATCAACAAAATGACCATTAATGAGTTGAGTCATATGATCAGGAAGGAAAATCCCCTGAATATGACCTTGATCTACCTGATGAGAAATAAGGTAGCCTAAAGCATCTGTAACTATAAAAAAATAAGGTTGGTGTAAGAGGACACCCTTGTCTGATATAATAGAAGAGGTTGATACTAACATATTGATGACCATTGATGGTAAGGTGAGCCGAAGCATTAGTAAACAAGGTTTTGACAGAAGAGGTGAAAAATTCACTAGAGCCAAGAGATTTGAGCATAGCCAAAATAAAAGTCCATTTTATGCAGTCATAAGTTTTTTCAAAATCAAATTTAAGAAAGAGAAGTCGTTGCAGAGAAACACGGGCCCATTCCATACCTTCCCAAACCACAATAAGATTATCCAGAATGTACCAGCCTTTGACAAAACATGTTTTCTCAGGGTCGCCAACTTTAGGAATTAATTTAATATTCCCTTGATTGATGAAATTCCCATGAGAGTTTGTTTGGATAACTTCTTTATAGACACGAATCAAATCTAGTCCCACAAAAAACCAGGTGGCTTTGTAGAATTCACATGGGAAGCCATCAAGCCCCGGAGTCTTGTCATTCGATAAGCACAACAAAGCCCCATCAATTTCATCCAAAGAAAGAGGAACATTGCAACGATCACGGTCTTTGGGAGAGAGCTTACTTGGCACCACCTCGATACATCGTTGCAGCATGTTAGCTCACTCATTATTAGCCTCTTGAGCTTGAAATACAAGTCAATAAGGCTCAACAAAGGCATTGGATATCTCTGGTAGCTCGATGAGATGCTGATGTGAAACTTGGATAGCTTTGATTTGTTTTCATGCATGCTTGACTTAGAGTGATTTGAAGAAGTACTTCGAGGCTTTATCTACCACCTTGAGCCAATGCAATCTCGACCTGGTCTATGTACCACATGCTGAATGAGATTCGATGAGCTTGAGCTTGTGCCCGATTTCAACAGCCTATATCTGAAGGGGGATATCTAAGGGATTGGCCTCGAGCAACAACGAGATCTGTCTGAATTCTTTATGCAGGGTCGATTCAACATTCTTGTGGACCCAAGCCACCTATTTGCCAGAGGAAACAAGTGGTGCATTGTATCACCGCTTCCCACTAAGAGATTCAAATGATAGCAAAGGGCGGACATGGCGCCATGTTCCAAACTTTGGAAATAAGTGGGACCACCCCCGGATGACTCATCAACGAGATATTAAGAAGGAATTGATTAGAGGGGAATTTGAACGGGGCCCCGCACTAAACAACCTTAAATGTGATCGAGTGATGATCTGAAAAAAGCATATCAGACCATACTTTGATAGTGAAAGATCCTTGCGTGTCAAAATAAAAAAATCTGCTAGGAAAGAAGTGCACGATCAAGTTGTTTTAAACCCGATCATGACCTTCTCGGAGATCGGTCCAAATATGCCAAGCTTGGGCTTTAAATACTTGCCGCCATTTAAGCATAGGGTCGGAAAGTCCCCAACGGATTTTAAAGAAATACCAAGCCACATATGCATCGACACACTAGTGCATGGGAAGGGCACCGCATTTATCATCAGGATGCTCTATCATATTTTATCATCAAGTTGTAGAAATTTCCAAATAGTAATATTTGAAAAATTATAGAAAAAAAAAAATATTTTTTAAGTTTATATATTAATAAATTCGTTAGTAAAGAAGTTATTTCTAGAATATGTGTACGTCCTTAATAGTATTTTATGAACAACAAAATGAATTTTTTATAATTCCTCAAAATTTAAACGAAATACAATTCTTTTGTATTTGTAGATGATTAAATTTATATTAAACAATAGAAACCAACATTATAATTATATGGATTGACATTTTAAGGTGGTTGTGGGGGACTATAATATTCATAAACTATTAACAATAAATGGGAGACCCTAAATTTGATGTTCATTTGACCATTATTTAAAAGATTTTTATTTTGGTCAAAGAATTTAATAAAAAATCATAACATCTTGTGTATATAATAGAATTTTGAATTCCCTTTATTTTTAGAAATATTTATTTCGAAATAAATAGGATGATACAACTAAATTGATATTATTTATCAAGAATCAATGAAAAAATAATATAAAAAATAATAGAATTTTAATCACACCATAAAATTGATATTTCCCAAGATATACATACACGTATATATAACAATAATTTTAATTCTCAAATAACCTGTTTACATATTGCATATGTCACGGATGACTAAGACTTATTTTCAAGCCTTAAAATCACAAATGAAAATAGCTTTATTAACTTTAGAACATCAATGGGTATAATGGAACATTCATGGCTACTTTTGGTTGTAACTTATTTTCATCACTTTATTTTTGACACATGCTCGATTTATGATATGTCTTCTGCACTAATTCATAACATCAATTCCAACCATGAATTAAAATATATGTAC
This sequence comes from Taxus chinensis, assembly GCA_019776745.2. Lineage (NCBI taxonomy): Eukaryota > Viridiplantae > Streptophyta > Pinopsida > Cupressales > Taxaceae > Taxus > Taxus chinensis. The sequence continues at coordinate 746,841,792 of CM034153.1, forward strand.
ACGTGTTTGACTTAACATATAGATGACGATTTCTCTCCAAAGAACCAATACATTAGCCCATTATTTGCATGTTCTTAAGTTAACTTGCCCTATTTTGTGTCAATTTTATTTTCGAGGAAAATGACTGTTTTGTCAATATTTTTATTTCTAGAAGAAATGGTTAGTTTGTTGATACTGAGAGTTGTTTTGCATTTATGTTTTGTTGATTTTCCCTGTAAATCTTTATTTTGAGTTTTATATTTGGGATGGGTAGATATCATGTAGAGACTTAGAAATGACTTTTTTTTGTGTGTATATTTAATTATTGTGTTGATTTTAATGATCTTAATTCTTCTTTTATTTGTGTGTTAGTATTTTTATGTTGTTTATATTTTTCATGTCTGACATTCAGAGCTTTTGTATAGTCCAGTCTCATTGTTTGTGTCATCATTTTTAATGGATAGGCACATCCACCTTTCTGTCTCATTTTTAATTGTTGGAAGTTACTATGCATGTGAATTTTGCCAACGTTTGAATTCAAGTCACATACAAATTTGATTATTATATTAGCAAATACACTCAAGCATTTATCAATTTAAAGTCATCATTCTATTCTGGAGTAATTTTGGCACTCTTACTAAATTTTTCAACTCATTGCAGGAGTACATAATCAAAATCCACAACTAGGTGAAAGACAATAAAAGGGCAAGAAATTTGGAGATTTTTGTCATATTTAATAAACATAATAAGACCATGCAATTTTACCATGGTTGTACAGTCTATGTTAGAACCATACATATAGTCCACATATCTTGCTCTATTACATCCCGGATTTTAAGGCAATAGTTTTGAAATCTTTGAATGTGCATTTCTAAGTTCAAATTAAAACAACAAATTTATGAAAATGTATAAACAATCCAAGAGCCTTGAACCCTCCCCCTTTATTTTCTTACATGTTAAAAGAGTAGAGAATTAGAAAAGTTGTGTTATGATTTCTTCTAACAATCCAAGAGCCTTGAACCATCCCTCTTTATTTCTATTGATGTAGGTTTAGGCAATGGGAGCTCGAGCGATCATGCCTTCAGTAAATTCCGAAGGTTTAGGATGAGGTAATGACCCTCCTTTGCCTGAGTCTGATGTTGTTTTAGATTTACCTCAATTGAAAATACTTGCTCTTGGCTTAAATATTTCACTTTGGTTGCGTATTTTGTTGGCCGTGTTCCCCCAGAAACTATCCTCAAACAGTGGGTTCACAACCACTGGCAAGACCATGGTGTCAAACTTGAGAGTGTCCAGAATCTTACCAAGGTTTTTTTTGTTCCGCTTTCCCAATCCTGAGCACTGCAAGGCCATTGTGAATCATGGCCCTTGGTTTATTAGGAACATGTTGCTCATCTTTTCTCCATGGGCGTGTGATTTCCAAGTTTATGAACATACTAAGCTTAAATTTTTTGTCTAGGTGGAATTTCTTGGTTTGCCATTTCCCCTATGGAGTTTTTTGGAAGACCTGGTCAAACCCATTGGTAGATTTGTTTGCCATAAACTGAATAAGTTTTATGTGGCCCTCTCACAACGTCAGGTCTATGTGGAAGTTGATTTAGTCAAATACCTCAAGGAAACCATCGATATCCAAGTGGGTGACACTCGGTTCTCTCAGCAAATCCTTTATATTAATTTTCCTAATACTTACTTTCGTTATCAATCCATCAACCATATGATTTGGGAATGTTCGCTAATGCCTTCCTCTGCCTTGCCTGCCACTAAAAAGAAAAGGGTTAGTCATAAACCGTCCTTCTTGATCCGAAAACGGGTGTTTTATTTTTTTCCACTTTTAAATGTTTTCAAGGATTGTTACTTTTTAATCAAATTGAAGTATTTTATTCTCCAAAAATTGATCAAATTCTAATTTAAGAATGTTTCCAAACTAAAATTTAAATTCCTTTTTATTCAACATTCACTGTTTGATCAAAGCCCAAAATCATTGTTTCTTGATTTTAATCAATTTTCCAATTTTATCAATTACTGATTATAGTTGCATCCATATTCATATTTTGAATTTAACTTACTTGCAAATATCATAAACTGAAAATAAAATCAGAACACAACACCCAAATTGTTTACGGGGTTCAAAATTCCTACGTCCCCGAGTTTGAGGTGAACCGATCCATTAATAATGTTAAAAAATGTAAATACAATAACATTTACATCAACCAATAATGAATCAAAAACCTGCAAAACTATGTTTTAGACCTTCGAAGGACGTAATAGAGCTCAGCCTCTGTCCTTCACCTTCCTGATCCACTTGCAGCGGTGTCTTCCTTTGGTTCTACACCTTTGTGTGACTTTAACAGAAAATAACTCTGTCACAGAAGCTCCAACTCAGAAAAATTATCACACTATCACGATCATCTCAAAATTCTGAAAAACTTTCATATATAACTTGAGATCTGGTTTTGAGTGGAAGTGCCTCAAAATTGCATTTTTCTAAAACTACCTGCTTATTGGCTTGACACAAACCTGACATTTTCCATTACAAATATAAGTAAGCTTTATTTATACCACTTACAAGAGGGTGGCGGGTTGGTAAGGCCGCTTATTTTTTTAGATGAGGTGTTGGGTTCAAATCCCCCTTCCATAGGTTTAGGCGCCCAATTTAGCCATTGACCCCACATTTGGTGGGAAAGGGATAGGATAAGTCTTTAAATAGCTTTTTGTCAACAAAATTCTCCTTATCCCATGGGATTAGGATTATTCCCGTGGAATGGATTAAATAAAATATTATTATTATTATTTTAAATCTAAAACCACTAAAAACTTGCTAAGTGTCACGCCCATAATATGCCATTTGTCCATGTCAAAGTGTGCCACGTCATCATTTGACCACAACTTTGACTATGCATATCTTTCACATACGATACAATATGATACTTTCTTAGTCCCAGAGAGTTTCCTATGATCATCCCCTTTCTATCGATGATCTTAAGGAAGTTTTTATGCAAATGAAGATAGATAAAGCTCCTGGTATTGACGGATTTCCATGTGAGTTTTATAAGGTGTTATGGGATACAGTTGGGCCTGATCTTCATCATGTTTATTGTGAAGCTATGGAGAAAAATTCTCTTGGGGATTTGATCAATCAAGGTAATATTAAGTTTATCCCCAAATATGGAGATCATGAACTCATCACTAGTTGCAGGTCGATTACTCTGTTGAACGTGTCATACAAGATCATAGCCAAATCCTTCGCCTTCAGGATCCGTAATATCTTACCTCTTATTATATGTAGCGAGTAAACTAGGTTCATTAAGAGCATATTCATTATGGATAACATCACTGTGGTCTGAGAAGGAATGGAATGGGCAAGATTGTCCAATCAAAAGGCTCTCTTTATCAAAATTGATTTTGAAAAATCATAACACAGGATTGAATGGCCTTTCATTATTATCATGTTACAAGCTCTTGGGTTTGGCCCTAGGTTCATCTGATCTATTAATATGTTATTCTAAGATGCTAATTCTAGGATCACCATTAATGGAGTCCAAATATGACATGTTTGAGCTTCATAGGTCCATTCAAAAAGGACGCCCCTAAGCTTTGGCTCTTTATGTGCTTGTTGCTGAGGGTTTTAGTTACCTCATTTCTAGGTCTGCTTCTCAAGCGTTTGTTAAGGGCATCTCTCTTCCTAATTATGACCAGCAACTTATTAATGGCCACTTTGTTGATGATTATTTTTTAACCTTAACTGAGAATGAAGAAACTGTAACCATAACCTTTGCATTTCCTAGATATATTTTTCTTGGCTTCAGGTTCTTCCATTCAATGGAAAAAGACTCAATGCTACAAACAATCTATAGATCCCATACCTCCATGGATGGAAGGATTTTCTTGGTAGCAGATTCAACTCGGGGTTCAATTCAAGTTTCTTGGCATCCCATTTGCTTTCCAGGTTACTCCTGCCACTCTTTGGTCTTATGTGGTCCAATGAATTGAGAAAAATATTTTTGATTGGATTACCAAGCTTCTCTCTCTTGCTGGTAAGTTTTAGATTTGCTCTAAGGTGTTAGCTGCTACTCAAGTCTATTGTTCCTCCTGTTGGGCACCCTCTAAGGCTTCATATGTTAAGCTGGAGAAGTTACTTAGAGATTTTTTATGGGCCAACACACATGGGCACAAAGGCTTCCACATAGTGGCTTGGGACATTTGTCGCTATCTAAAAGAGGCTGATGGCTTAGGGCTTATTTACATTCGGTTGCAAGGCATTGATCTAAGTGTCAAGTGGATTATCAGGGGTTTAGAAGGCTCCAAGGCTTGGAAAATATTTCTTCATTAGTGTATCTAATTTCCCCTCTTTTGAAAGTTAGAATTTTGAAAATTTTGAGTTGGCACCCTTTAGTAATGTTCTAGTGAAGTGAAAACTTGAAGAGATGGTGAAAATTCACATTTATTGGAGTCATTTTGGTGATTTGTGGGTCTGTCAGACATTTTTGTCCCTCATGTCCCAAGTACCTCTGGGCCTTCTGTTTCCAATCGGCCGATTTCCCTGCAAATCCTTGTCTTTCGAGCTTTATCAGAACTTTTTGGCCCATTTGTCCCAAGTTCACCTGGACTTCCTTTTCCCCGATCACCGCATCACCCGCATTGGGTTCTTCGCGTACTTTTGTCTCATCTGTCCCAAATGCATTCAGGCTTTCTATTCGTTGATTCCCCACATCGCTTGCATCGGCCGAATCGTGTCTTCGCATCCCTCACATCGATGAGTCCCTGGACCACCCGTGCTCATTTGGCCCACATTCCCCACATTGCCCACATCGGCCGGATCACGTCTTCGTGTCCCTAATGTCCCAAGGACCATTCCAGGCTAGTTTTTTCCACTTTTCCCATCTCATCTTTTTGAGTCGGTGCAAGGTGTATTTAATGCTCATTAATGACCTTCTCTCTCCTAAAATGGCTATTTAAAGGGACTACTACCTATGCATTTGTCACATTGCTTGCCTACTTTTTCTTTCCCAAATCCTTGCAATTGAAGTCATTTGTTTGTTTCCCTGTATCCCTTTGCATTTTCATGTGAATTTGATCTTGGAAGGTCATTCCTCTGTGCGTTGCAAAAATGAAGATCAAGTTTCAAGGGCAAGGAGCATCTGTCACCTCTCGAGACCTCTGTACCTGATATTGGGGATAGTGAGGTTTAACACTTAGATTTTGGAGATTTTTGGGGTAGACTAACATGTGCCAACCCTGCTCCCATGGCCCAAATGATTAGTGACAGTGGAATTATGTACGCGGCTGGTTTTCCCATCTCTGTGCAGTGTGCTGACACCGTGCTTGCCTGCGGAGCCCATTTTAACTCAGATACCAAGGAACTTACTAATGTGCATGGGGAATTAATTGCTAAACTAGATGTTGCCACCATTGCTGCTACCCTACGCATTCCAGAGATTGAAGACTCCATCGTTCTCACTCGTGCTCAAGCTCAGACCCTGTTTGACCAAGACAGTGAAAAATACAAGGCATGAATAGAAAAATCATGGTTAAAGAACCCTAAGAAGGGAGCGTCCCGACTCTCCAAAGCATTATTCAGGGTTGATTTCAATGAGGAGCTGTCTGATTTTATCATTTTTCTCACCTGTATCATGGGATTTCCCTCCACCAATGAATTTCATTTCTAGATGTGCCCCTTTATAAACATCATCTGCGAGGGCAAGCAGAACATAAACTGGGCCGAAATTGTTTGTATGAATTTGACTGAGCAATTGTCAAGTGTTCAACAGACTAAGAAGTTTTATATGACTTCTTATCTCATGTATACCCTAGCTGTGTCCCGGGAGTGGTTTGGTTTCACCTACATGGAAGGCAAGAAGGATGAACCTATCTACACATACTGCCCTTAGTTTACCCTTGAAGCTAGCAATCACAATTTCAGAAGGGTCAATGATGCTTTCACCATGTATATTGTAAGACTCTTGGAGGGTGACACTACTAGGAGATTTTCTGATGAAGCTATGACTCTGATAGATAAGTATGGGGCTTTCTTCATCCAATTCAGAAGGTTCTCATACATCAGGTTGGCTGGCTATGAAAATACACCCCTCAAGCTCCCCATGTTTTGCAATGATAAAATGGCTCTGGTTGAAGTATGCAGATAGCTTGATAAACTACACAAAACCTGCAGAGACAAGAAGATCACTGGTCTTCATTTCCCTATCTCCTTGGGAAATTATACATGCAAAACAACTCTGGATGCCCAAAACATAGAAAGGGCTATTGCTCCTCTCACTGTCCATTTCTTCAGACCCAGGACTTGTTTTGATCTGAAGAAGTTTATTGATCAGAACCTCAGGATAATTTATCATCATAAGCCAGACACTGAGGATTACTGGGCTGATTGTGCTGATGATTTTGAAGCCAGAAGGAGGCACTATGGCAGACTCTCTCTGCAACAAATTACAGATCTCAATCTCTACCAAGTTCCTGAAGGGCTTAAGGATGATGATGAGGACTTACAGTCCTTTGAATATGAAAGATCAATCAAACACACTCCTTTAGAAAACCTGGATTGGTACAAGAAAGAAAAAGATGATTTGGTTGAGATTATTGCCCCTGTTCTTGTAAGAACTAAGGTTTGGTTTGACAGGAAAGTTTGTGAGCTCAAGAAGAATCAGGGTAGATCTTCTTCCAGAGATACTTCCACACCAGGGAAGGAAGCACATACAACCAGTACTGAGGTACCTGATCAAACCCCTCCTTCTTCTTCAATAAAAGATCCTGAATCATCTACTCCTTCTTCCACTCAAGTGTATCAAAAGAAGATTAAAGAGGTTAAGCAAGAACCAATTGATGAAGAATCTCTTCCGGAGCGGTCAGAATTGCCTTCAGGGCTAGAGAACATTATTTTTCTTAGTGAAAGTGATGATGGTGAAGTGCCAGATCCTGCAGGAGCTCCTGAAATCACTGTTGAAGAAGGAAAAGAGGTTCCAAGTACTGAACCTCCTAGTATAACAGACTCCTCTGCAAAGGAAGCTCCTGAGGTCTCCAGTACTTCTCTACTGGAGGCAACAGTGGTTAATACTTTGAGTGCCATGAGTTCACTTGCTCTTGGGCCTCTTGTTCCTTCCTCTTCTTCTTCTACCTTTTCCTGGGTGCAGCCCTTGGTTGATAGCAAGAAGAGAAAATCTTCTTCTCATCTAACAGGGCCAGATTTTGATGTTGTGGCAGCTCTGTTGGGTACTGCCCCTCCCCCTCCAGCAAAGAGAGCCAAGACCACTTCAAGGTTAGTAACTGATGCTCAGGGCCAGCAGTTCCTAGAGGTTGCAAAGCCCAAGGTTGATAAGGCAGAGCAGGATCTTTTGGTCTCTGATTTAGAGCTTTCTAGAATCCCAATGGGAGAATCCACTCCTGAAAGTGAGGTTCATAACCTTCAAGAAACAGTAACAAAGGTTATTGAATGAGTGGAGAAGGGCAAGAAGACCATAGAACAGTTGGAAGAACAGAACCAAGTTCTTTCCAACTTTATCAAGTCATTGTTGGCCAAAGATAAGGTTTTGGATCCTGCCCCACTGGCTGCTCTTCCACCCCCCATGATTCTTAGCCAGGATGAAGTTCAGAGCATCAAAGACATACATAAGTATTCTACTTATGGGAAGGCTATGTTGAGGCCATGGTTGATGGCATGATTATAGCAGGTTTGAATTTCATTGAGGAAGCCTTCAAGACCAATGAGAAGGTGATTAATCTACAGCAGAGACTCACTTCCTCAATCAAAGCTATGGATAAAGAGCTGAAGCTCTGGAGTAGTTGTATTACAGATCTTATCCTAATGGGCCAAACTGATGAGAAGATCTTGTTGGTCAACAATGTATTTGATGATGCCAAGAATAACTTGTCAAAGGCATGGATTTTCAGTGTCGAGTGGAAGATGAAGGTTCTGGAAGAAGCACTGGGAGAATTAAAGAACGTATGGCAGAAAGGAGAGTCTTTTAAAACTTGTGTTTCATCTACCTTTAAAGATATCCACTGCCAACTTCAAGATGAAATTTCAGGCATTCCTTTCTCTCTTCAAGAAATCAAAGCTCAGTTCAGAACATTTGTCAAGGATGACTTGTTCAGAGAGGAGTCAATTACCAAAGAGAAGATAAAGGACATTTTCTCTCTTCAATCTGCCATTGCCGAGGCCAATAAAGAATACCTGGAGCATACTGAATTCGATAAAGATATGGAGAAATGTCTAGGCACTTGGACTCATGCCACTGCCAACACCACAATTCCAAGAGGCATGGAAATAGTAGAAGCATTGAAGAAATTCAGATATCAGATCTCAAATCGGTGGGCCCTCCTCAGCCATAATCGGATGTCTCTTCTTCTAGCTCCTCTTTCTCTTCTTCTATTTTTAGTGTTGAGATCCTTGTAATTAATTAAGGATATTGTATTATGCATTTCCTTAATTAATCTTTTAGTTAAAAGAAATGGTTACCAAATGTAACCAATTTGTAAGCTATATAATGAGCTCTCCATGCCATTCTAAGGGGTTGGAACTCTGATTATTTTTGAAAGTGTAAAAGAGTCAAAAGCTATCAATACAAGAAGATTTCCCTTTCTGTTTCTATCTGTGCTCATTCATTCCTTCTTATCTATTGAAAATTATTGAATCATTAATCTATTTTACATTAAGAAGCTTTGTATTCTTGTGGATGTCATCTCTGGAACTTTGTGTCTGTGAAATAACATCTTATGGTTTTAATGTGAATGATTCTGTTCTATACTATCCTAGTTCAACATTTATAAGGAATTATTTTGCTATCTATATTTATTGAGAATGTTATTCTACCTTTTCCCATTCCTTAGTTCTTCTGTCCTTTTGTATTGATAATCTTGTCATTTAAAACACTTTCATGATATCAGAGTTCCTCTTTGAAATTAAATGTTGTACATTTGTGAATAGTTTTTTGCTTTCAATAAGGGAACCTCTCCCATTAAAGAGGAGGGACTTTCTATCCCCTGACTGTTGCTTTCATTAAAGTCCTAATTTGACAACCAAAAGTTTTTGGTGACTCTACTGGGGATTCATTTTTAACGAATTCCAGTCTTTAAGGAACAATTTCTTGATCATTTTCTGATCTGGCGACTCTAAGGTTTACCCATGGTAGAAGGGCTCTTGGAATTGAAGACTCTCAGTTTCACCTCTTGGAGCAGCAAGGCTTTCCTCTTCCTTCAACAGGGAGAAATAGAAGAGCTCGTTCTACAAGCACACCCCTGTTGAAGACAGAACCCTTGGGAGTGGTATCCCTCAAGAGAAACTCAGCCCTAATCTTCGTGCTTTGATTCTTGCTGGTGTTTCAGTTCCTCTTCAAGCAGTTTTTCCAAGGATGGCAGTTCCATTACCTTGGGGCCACTGTGTTGGGCCTCTTGCCCTCCCTCAACCTTTGCATGAGTTACCCAGGGGTAACAGGAAGAACTTCCCCAAGTTCAGAGGTGACAACAAGGTGCATCCTGATGAACATATTACAGCCTTCATAGTTGCATGTGGAGTCCTCAGAGTTGAGCATGAAGATGTCTCGGTGAGGCTTTTTGTAGAGACTTTGCAAGATAATGTGGCAGATTGGTTCTATCATCTTCCTGCTAGGGCCATTACCAATTGGACCATGATGAGAACAAGATTTGAGAATCATTTCAAACCTGCAGAAGATGTGCATGCTTTGCTAGCCCAGATTTCTCAAATCAAGAAAGAACCACAAGAGCCCATGAGAGAATTTGTGGCTAAGTTCAATAAGCTTATTAACAAGATCCCACAAGACACCTAACCCATGGATCAAATTCAAAAATGTTTTTTCTTAAATGCTCAATTGCCTGAAGTAAGCTATGCATTGAGGAGAGCCAACCTTGCAACATTGGATGAGGACCAGAGATTAGCCATTAGTGTTGAAGATGACTTGATCATGTCTGGAAAGTTGAAAAGAGATTCTTCCAAATCTAAAGCTTCTTCTTCCTCTCCCTCAAATTCTGGAGCTAATGCAGATCCGTTAGTACAAAATCTTGCCAATGACCTCATTTCCATCAAGAAACAATTGGCTCAACATGCTCCTTATCAAGACGTTCCAAGAAGGAATTTTCAACCTAGGAACCATTTTCCTTCTTCTCAGACAAGATTGGAAATCGAGGGGCCACCCATCAAGGCCCCTATCAATGCAACTTGTGAGGTTGAAGAACCTGATGAAGAGGTTAATGAAGAATTTGAAGAATCTGGTGAAGAGGCTGAGGAGGAGATAGAAGAACTTGATGGATCTCAAGTTAATTTCCTTACTACTGAGGGCATTGATGAAGAGGATGATTATGATGAAGTAGTGGCAGAGATGAATAGTGATTCATATGCTGTTATGACCTGAGAGTAGACCAATAAGAAAGAGAAAGTGATGCAGCCTACTAAAAAATCCAAAGAATATCCCACAACTATACCAGTGGTGGCAAGAAGAGGATCTCCTGTTCCCACTGCATCCACGTAAAAGGTCAGTTCTGCTAATTCTTCTTCTTCTACTCCTGCTTCTAAAACTTCTTTTTCTCCAGCCTCAAAACCTGATAAGCCTAAGATTCCTAGTGATGATTCCCCATCCACCTCTGGATCTTTTGATATCATCGACCATCTTAAGAAGACAAAAATCCAAATTTCAGAGGCTGAGTATTATCAAACCCATCCAAAAGCCTTTGCCAAAATGGTCCACTTTGTCAATTCCCATTCCAAAACTTCATCTAATACTTCTAAAGGTCTTTTTCCTACTCCATCTTCCACACCCCAACCAAACCTTGTGGCTGCAGTTACCTCACCTAATGAGAAAATCAAACCATTTTATGTGACCCTCCTTATAGCAGGCCATAGACTTAGTAACTGTGTCATAGACTCAGGAGCTTCAGATAATGTAATGCCTACCAAAGTGGCTCATGCTTTGGGTCTTACCCTCACACACACTATTGGTTCTTGTTATTCTATGGAGAGTAGGGAGGTGCCCTTGGTTGGAAGAATTAAAGATGCACAGGTAGCTTTTGCTGCCTTACCTGAGAAAAAGGTTTTAGCTACTATTCTGGTAGTTGATATCCCTCCTTCATATGGCATGTTGTTGAGTAGGAACTTCTGTAAGGATGTGGGAGGAGAAATTCAAATGGATTGGTCACATGCCCTTATACCAGTCAATGGGAAGATGAAGAAGTTGTTGCCTGAGAAGCAATCTGAGTATATTGTGCAAAAGACAGATGATCCCAAAGCACAAATACTTTATGAAGATATTGGGCATGAAACTATATGATTATGTCTCAGGATGAAATAGAATGTCCCAAAGAAGTACTTCATAATCCTAATGGCATTTGGAATTTGGAATTTGATGGAAGTTGCTCCTCAGCTGGTTCTGGGGCTGGTGTGGTATTGATATCTCTGGAAGGAAAGATTCATCCTTTCTCATTCAAACTACAGTTTGAGAATACCAATAATACAACAGAATATGAAGCTCTCATCCTTGGACTTAACATGGAAAAAGAGAAAGGTGTGAAGAATCTTCTGGCTCGTGGAGATGCGGAACTGGTTGTTAAACAAGTCAGAGACCTTTTTCAAGTAAAGAATAGAAGATTGAAGCATTATAGGAATCTGGTTTGGGATTCTATTGAATTTCTTGATGCCTTCTCCATCGAAGCAGTGCCCAAGGGAAAAGAACACCAGGGCTGATTCCCTAGCCATTTCAGGGTCTTTGCTTATACCTCATCCTAATTTCTCTCAGGATAAATTCACCATTGAAATGATCCATAGACCAAGTGTACCAGATAATGCAAGCAACTAGCAAGTTTTCAATGATGACCAGCATTTTCTCTCTTTCCTGGAGCTCAGGGATAACTTTGAACAATTGTATTTTGAAGGAAGTGACAATTTGCCTCAAGAGAGTGTATCTTCCAATGAGGAAGGTGTCAAAGAGGAGATGGATCAAGATGGGTGCATCAAACTAAAAGGTAACAAGATTCCTAAAGGACTGGTGAGTCTGGAGGAATTGTTTGATAAACATGACAGGTATGTTAAGTCTAAAGCTTCTAAAGGAGCCAACAATCTGCTGAATATGAAAAGGTTAACATTGGGAGCTCTGCTGACCCCAAAATGGTGAACGTTGGGAAATGTTGCACACAAGAGGAAAATAAGAAGGTAGTAAATATTTTGAAGAAGTAAATTGATGTCCTTGCTTATTCTTATGATGATCTGAAAGCTTTTCAACCAAAAGAAATGTAGCATTTCATTCCTCTCAAACCTGGGATTAAACCTTTCAAACAAAAGCAAAGGTAGTACAATCCAAAGATTGCTGACACTATTTTTCAAGAGATACAAAAGTTGTTGAAGGCCAAAATTATCTTCCCCATCCATCATTCAACATGGATTGCTAATATTGTGCCTGTCAGGAAGAAAAATGGTGAGATTCAGATCTGTGTTGATTTCAAGAATCTGAATCAGGCTTCTCTGAAGGAAAACTACCCCTACCCATGATGGACCAGGTGTTGCAAGTTGTTACAGGAGCTGAGATGTTGTCCATGCTTGACGGTTTCTCAGGATATAACCAAGTAGAAGTCAACACTACTGATCAGCACAAGACTACCTTTACCACTCCTTGGGGTACTTTTTCTTACAAGAGGATGCCCTTTGGTCTCATTAATGCTGGTGCCACTTTTCAGAGAGCTATGGATTTGGCTTTTGGAAGTCTGAAAGGAAAATGTATTGTTGTGTATCTAGATGATTTGACTGTGTTCTCCAAATCTAGAGCAGATCACTTTCAACACCTAGAAACAATTCTCTTGAAATGTAGAGAACATGGAGTTTCCCTGAACCCCAAGAAATATGTCTTTTGTGTCATGGAAGGAAAGTTGTTGGGACATGTTGTCTCCAAAGAAGGAATCAAGATTGATCCTGAATGAGTTCAAGCTATTCAGCAGATTCCTCTTCCTACAAGTAAAAAGGGAGTGCATTCTTTCTTTGGTAAGATCAACTTCCTGAGAAGATTCATCCCTGATTTTGTAGAGCTAACTTTGAATATTTCCCAGATGATGAAAGGAAAATAAACATTTGGTTGGTCCCCTGAGGGGAAAGAGGCATTCGAAGTCATTAAAAAAGCTATTGCTAAGACTCCTATCTTAGCATGTCCAAATTTCAGCAGAGATTTTATTATCTATTGCTATGCCACAGAAAGTACCCTGGCCGCTGTGTTGACCCAGAAAGATTCTGAAGGTCACGAGCTCCCAATTGCATTCATGAGTTATATTCTTAAAAATCATGAGTTGAAGTACACTATGATGGAGAAACATGCTTTTGCAGTGGTTAAAGTTGTTAAGCAGTTTCGATTCTACATCCTTAACTCTCACTCTGTGGTGCTGGTGCCTGATACAACCATCAAGTCTATTCTTACACAACAAGAATTTGGAACTAAGAGAGGAAACTGGGTAGCAAAGGTTCAGGAATATGATATTGACATCAGACCAACTAAACTAGTTCAGGGTAAAGGCCTGTGTGAACTCATTGCTGAAGGAGCTGGTCATGAATTGCCTAAGGATGAGGTTGATGTTCCTATTGTTCTATTTCTCAGCTCAACGGATGAATGGTATGCTAACATTTCTCACTTCCTCACCTATGGTGAATTTCCATCTCACTTAACTGCCAAGGAGAAGAGAGCTATCAAGCTAAGATCAACACAGTACGTGTTATGGGAAAATGCTTTGTTCAAATGAGGAGTGGATGGAAGATTCTTGAAATGCGTTGACAAAGAGCAACAGAAGAAGCTTTTCTCAGCCTTCCATGACCAAGCCTGTGGAGGTCATTTCTCATCTACCGTCACTGCTCACAAAATTCTTTGTGCAGGGTACTATTGGCCTACTTTGTTTAAGGATGCATCAAGGTGGGTTGATAAATGTGAAGCTTGTCAAACTTTTGTAGGAAGACCAAAGTTGGCCACTTTGCCACTTAAACCAGTTGTGATTGAAGAACCCTTTCAACAGTGGGGTTTGGATTTCATTGGAACACTCAACCCATCTTCAAGTGCAGGACATACTCATGTATTGACTGCCACAGATTATTTCACTAAGTGGGTAGAAGCTATCCCAGTTAAAAGTACCACTTCAGAGGTAGTATGTAATTTCATCAAAGAGAACATCTTGATAAGGTTTGGAGTACCAAACAAGATCGTGACTGATAATGCTTCAAATTTTTCTTCTACTGAGATGATGGATTTCTGCTATGGATATGGTATTTCCCTTGCTCATTCTTCAGATTACTATCCTCAAGGGAATGGCCAAGCAGAATCAACAAACAAAAATCTGGTGACCATTGTAAGAAAACTTGTTAATGAATCTCAGAGAAACTGGCACAAGAAGCTCTATGATGCTCTCTGGGAAGATAGGATTACACCCAAAAGAGTAATTGGGATGTCTCCTTTTCAAGTAGTGTATGGTGTGGAAGCCCAACTACCAGTGACAGTGGAACTACCAGCTTTGTATTTGATGAAGGCTATTGAGGACACCAGTTTCAGTGATTCTTTGGATAAGAGGATCATGTATCTCCATAAGCTAGATGAAGACAGGCTGCAGGTTTTTGATAGAATATCTTCCCATCAGTAGAAGGTGAAATATTTATTTGACAAGAAAACTAGATCCAGAGATTTCAAAGTTGGAGACATTGTTTTGCTATGGGATAAAAGACATGAACCTCGAGGAAGCCATGGTAAGTTTGATTCTCTTTGGCTTGGTCCTTTCAGAATCAGGCACTTTGTTGGTGAAAATTATTTCTACCTTGATTACATGGATGGATCCTCTCTCCCACTTCCTTATAGTGGGTAGTACCTGAAATTGTTCAAGTCCTAGGTGAATAGGAGGTCCTTTGTATATTGTGTATAGTGTGTTTTTGCTTTTCCCTATTTTCTTGTTTGTTGTTTGTTTTTCCTTGTTTTTGTGTTGCCTTCTGTATTGGTTTGCCCTTGACTCTATTTTCCCAATGGATAAGGCACTGGTCCTCTTCCCCTGAGTTTTTCTTGAGTTCTTGTCTTGCCTTGTTCTTCTGATCTAGTCAAGTCATCCCCAGAAAGAGCCAGTTGTTGTCCTCTCAAAATTTCCCCTCTTTTGAAAGTTAGAATTTTGAAAATTTTGAGTTGGCACCCTTTAGTAATGTTCTAGTGAAGTGAAAACTTGAAGAGATGGTGAAAATTCACATTTATTGGAGTCATTTTGGTGATTTGCGGGTTTGTCAAACATTTTTGTCCCTCATGTCCCAAGTACCTCTGGGCCTTATGTTCGCCGATCGGCTGATTTCCCTGCAAATCCTTGTCTTTTGGCTTTATCGGAACTTTTTGGCCCATTTTTCCCAAGTTCACCTAGACTTCCTTTTCCCCGATCATGCATCTGCATTGGGTTCTTCACGTACTTTTGTCTCATCTGTCCCAAATGCATTTGGGCTTTCTATTCACCTGATTCCCACATCACTCACATCGGCTGAATCACGTCTTCACGTCCCTCGCATCTCTGAGTCCCTGGACCACCCATGCTCATTTGGCCCACATTCCCCGCATCACCCGCGTCAGCTGGATCACATCTTCGTGTCCCTAATGTCCCAAGGACCGTCTGGGCCAATTTTTTTCCACTTTTCCCACGTCTCATCTTTTTGAGTCGGTGCAAGGTGTATTTAATGCTCATTAATGACCTTCTCTCTCCTAAATGACTATTTAAAGGGACTACTACCTATGCATTTGTTACATTTCTCACCTACTTTTTCTTGCCTGAATCCTTGCAATTGAAGTCATTTGTTCATTTCCCTGTATCCCTTTGCATTTTCATTGTGAATTTGATCTTGGAAGGTCATTCCTCTGTGTTGCAAAAATGAAGATCAAGTTTCAAGGGCAGGAGCATCTGTCACCTCTCGAGACCTTTGTACCTGATATTGGGGATAGTGAGGTTTGACACTTAGATTTTGGAGATTTTTGGGGCCGACTAACATGCGCCAACCCTGCTCCCATGGCCCAAATGATTAGTGACAGTGGAATTACGTACGCGGCTGGTTTTCCCATCTCTGTACAGTGTGCCGACACCGTGCTTTCCTGCGGAGCCCATTTTAACTCAGATACCAAGGAACTTACTAATGTGCATGGGGAATTAATTGCTAAACTAGATGTTGCCACCATTTCTGCTACCCTACGCATTCCAGAGATTGAAGACTCCATCATTCTCACTCGTGCTCAAGCTCAGACCCTGTTTGACCAAGACAGTGAAAAATACAAGGCACGAATAGCAAAATCATGGTTAAAGAACCCTAAGAAGGGAGCGTCCCGACTCTCCAAAGCATTATTCAGGGTTGATTTCAATGAGGAGCTGTCTGATTTTATCATTTTTCTCACCCGTATCATGGGATTGCCCTCCACCAATGAATTTCATTTCTGGATGTGCCCCTTTATAAACATCATCTGCGAGGGCAAGCAGAACATAAACTGGGCCGAAATTGTTTGTATGAATTTGACTGAGCAATTGTCAAGTGTTCAGCAGACTAAGAAGTTTTATATGACTTCTTATCTCATGTATACCCTAGCTGCGTCCGGGAGTGGTTTGGTTTCACCTACATGGAAGGCAAGAAGGATGAACCTATCTACACATACTGCCCTCAGTTTACCCTTGAAGCTAGCAATCACAATTTCAGAAGGGTCAATGATGCTTTCACCATGTATATTGTAAGACTCTTGGAGGGTGACACTGCTAGGAGATTTTCTGATGAAGCTATGACTCTGATAGATAAGTATGGGGCTTTCTTCATCCAATTCAGAAGGTTCTCATACATCAGGTTGGCTGGCTATGAAAATACACCCCTCAAGCTCCCCATGTTTTGCAATGATAAAATGGCTCTGGTTGAAGTATGTAGACAGCTTGATAAACTACACAGAACCTGCAGAGACAAGAAGATCACTGGTCTTCATTTCCCTATCTCCTTGGGAAATTATACATGCAAAACAGCTCTGGATGCCCAAAACATAGAAAGGGCTATTGCTCCTCTCACTGTCCATTTCTTCAGACCCAGGACTTGTTTTGATCTGAAGAATTTTATTGATCAGAACCTCAGGATAATTTATCATCATAAGCCAGACACTGAGGATTACTGGGCTGATTGTGCTGATGATTTTGAAGCTAGAAGGAGGCACTATGGCAGACTCTCTCTGCAACAAATTACAGATCTCAATCTCTACCAAGTTCCTGAAGGGCTTAAGGATGATGATGAGGACTTACAGTCCTTTGAATATGAAATATCAATCAAACACACTCCTTTAGAAAACCTGGATTGGTACAAGAAAGAAAAATATGATTTGGTTGAGATTATTGCCCCTGTTCTTGTAAGAACTAAGGTTTGGTTTGACAGGAAAGTTTGTGAGCTCAAGAAGAATCAGGGTAGATCTTCTTCCAGAGATACTTCCACACTAGGGAAGGAAGCACATACAACCAGTACCGAGGTACCTGAGCAAACCCCTCCTTCTTCTTCAATAAAAGATCCTGAATCATCTATCCTTCTTCTTCCACTCAAGTGTATCAAAAGAATATTAAAGAGGTTAAGCAAGAACCAATTGATGAAGAATCTCTTCTGGAGTGGTCAGAATTGCCTTCAGGTCCAGAGAACATTATTGTTCTTAGTGAAAGTGATGATGGTGAAGTGCCAGATCCTACAGGAGCTCCTGAAATCACTGTTGAAGAAGGAAAGGAGGTGCCAAGTACTGAACCTCCTAGTATAGCAGACTCCTCTACAAAGGAAGTTCCTGAGGTCTCAAGTACTTCTCTACTGGAGGCAACAATGGTTAATACTTTGAGTGCCATGAGTTCACTTGCTCTTGGGCCTCTTGTTCCTTCCTCTTCTTCTTCTACCTTTTCCTGGGTGCAGCCCTTGGTTGATAGCAAGAAGAGAAAATCTTCTTCTCGTCTAACAGGGCCAGATTTTGATGTTGTGGCAGCTCTGTTGGGTACTGCCCCTCCCCCTCCAGCAAAGAGAGCCAAGACCACTTCAAGGTTAGTAACTGATGCTCAGGGCCAGCAGTTCCTGGAGGTTACAAAGCCCAAGGTTGATAAGGCAGAGCAGGATCTTTTGGTCTCTGATTTAGAGCTTTCTAGAATCCCAATGGGAGAATCCACTCCTGAAAGTGAGGTTCATAACCTTCAAGAAATAGTAACAAAGGTTATTGAATGAGTGGAGAAGGGAAAGCAGACCATAGAATAGTTGGAAGAATAGAACCAAGTTCTTTCCAACTTTATCAAGTCATTGTTGGCCAAGGATAAGGTTTTGGATCCTACCCCACTGGCTGCTCTTCCACCCCCCATGATTCTCAGCCAGGATGAAGTTCAGAGCATCAAGGACATACATAAGTATTCTACTTATGGGAAGGCTATTGAGGCCATGGTAGATGGATATGATTATAGCAGGCTTGAATTTCATTGAGGAAGCCTTCAAGACCAATGAAAAGGTGATTAATTACAACAGAGACTCACTTCCTCAATCAAAGCTATGGATAAAGAGCTGAAGCTCTGGAGTAGTTGTATTACAGATCTCCGCCTAATGGGCCAAACTGATGAGAAGATCCTGTTGGTCAACAATGTATTTGATGATGCCAAGAATAACTTATCAAAGGCATGGATTTTCAGTGTCGAGTGGAAGATGAAGGTTCTAGAAGAAGCACTGGGAGAATTAAAGAACGTATGGCAGAAGGGGAGAGTCTTTTAAAACTTGTGTTTCATCTTCCTTTAAAGATATCCACTGCCAACTTCAGGATGAAATTTCAGGCATTCCCTTCTCTCTTCAAGAAATCAAAGCTCAGTTCAAAACATTTGTCAAGGATGACTTTTTCAGAGAGGAGTCAATTACCAAAGAGAAGATAAAGGACATTTTCTCTCTTCAATCTACCATTGCCGAGGCCAATAAAGAATACCTAGAGCATACCGAATTCGATAAAGATATGGAGAAATGTCTAGGCACTTGGACTCATGCCACTGCCAACACCACAATTCCAAGAGGCATGGAAATAGCAGAAGCATTGAAAAATTTCAGATATCGGATCCTCAAATCAGTGGGCCCTCCTCAGCCATAATCGGATGTCTCTTCTTCTAGCTCCTCTTTCTCTTCTTCTATTTTTAGTGCTGAGATCCTTGTAAATTAATTAAGGATATTGTATTGTGCATTTCCTTAATTAATCTTTTAGTTAAAAGAAATGGTTACCAAATGTAACCAATTTGTAAGCTATATAATGAGCTCTCCATGCCATTCTAAGGGGTTGGAACTCTGATTATTTTTGAAAGTGTAAAAGAGTCAAAAGCTATCAATACAAGAAGATTTCCCTTTCTATTTCTATCTGTGCTCATTCATTCCTTCTTATCTATTGAAAATTATTGAATCATTAATCTATTTTACATTAAGAAGCTTTGTATTCTTGTGGATGTCATCTCTGGAACTTTGTGTCTGTGAAATAACATCTTATGGTTTTAATGTGAATGATTTTGTTCTATACTATCCTAGTTCAGCATTTATAAGGAATTATTTTGCTATCTATATTTCCTGAGAATGCTATTCTACCTTTTCCCATTCCTTAGTTCTTCTGTCCTTTTGTATTGATAATCTGTCATTTAAAACACTTTCATGATATCAGAGTTCCTCTTTGAAATTAAACGTTGTACATTTGTGAATAGTTTTTTGCTTTCAATAAGGGAACCTCTCCCATTAAAGAGGAGGGAATTTCTGTCCCCTGACTATTGCTTTCATTAAAGTCCTAATTTGACAACCAACAAATTGGAGGAACTTTTATTATGAAGAGTATCTGGAAGGCATGGGAGTTGGTCAAACCTCACCTTACTTGGGTGGGGATGGTTTTAGAACTTGACTTTCCATTAATTCACACTCTTCATGGCGGTCTCATATTATTAATTTTCTCAATGTTCCCTTTACTATAGTTCCATGGATTAAAAGTCTTAAGCTTTTTAAGCATTGAATCAAACTGCTTGGGGATTTATTTTGCAAGGCTACCCATTCCTGGAAGCCCTGGGTTTTTATCAAAGTTCAGTTTAACCTCAATAATGGAGATAAGGAATCTATATAGGAAATTCAGAATGCCATACCTAAGGATATGCTTCACAAGATTGGTGTTTCTCCTCCCATTCATTAGTGGCGTGATTGGCACTAGCCTATGACGACTCCCTTCAGTCGGTACAAACCCCAACTTGGTTATCAGCTTTTAGCTCCTGCCCACATTCCTTATGAAAAATTAAACAATTATTGGAATCTTAAATCCCCACACAGGGTTTGGAAACATAGATTCAATACCATTTGGAAATCTCAAATTGAACCTAAAAAGGTTCATTTTCTTTGGTGCATTCTTTATCATGGTATGCCAATTGGAAAACGTCTTCAACACCTTGGGGTTTCTAATCCCTTGTGTCATGCTTGTCAACAACCCGAGTCTCTTATGCATTTATTTTTTTATTTCCCACTTGCTCATTCTGCTTGGAAGTGGATTCACTCCCTCTTCCATCCTTTTCACCCTGAACCCTTCATCTAGAAAATTACCTTGCTAGGGGACTCGACCTTGTTTCCTTCAAAATTCAACAAATTTTGGCAAATATTTCGTGTAGAAATTATGTTTGAAATTTGGAAGATTAGAAATGATTATATTTTTAAACAAACTTCTCTTAGCATGGAGTTTTCTTTGTATGTTAAAACTGGAATTATTGCTCATGTTTTGCTTCAGATCCACATCTAGGTAGAGAAAGTCTGCTTGGAGGTGGAACATCTGCATGATCTTCCCGTCCACTAGGGTAATGCCCCATGCTCGGTTAGCTAGGTTTTGTCTCTTCCGTGTCGTCCTTCTCCACCACGACGATGGTCCCCACCTCCCCCTGGTCTTGATCTCATGGCCAAGGTTTTCGGCGACAGCAGTGCACTCGGGCTCGACACAGTTCCTTCCCCCAAGCAGAAGGTTGGTGGTGTTTTCTAATGACTCGGTAGTGATGACGGATGGGGGGACCCTCCCTGCCCTCAGGATGGTGACAGATCTGGCTAGGGGGCTCCTCCCTCTGGCAGACACAGTGGTAGTGGTTCTGGTTGGCCTTCTTCTTCTCTGGCTTCTAGTTCTAGATGGGGTGTTTCCCCAAATAAATTTCTACATATGGCTCTGGATATTTCTCCTACCAGACAGGATGCTTCAACCCTTGAGCAAGGTGATGGGTAGGATCTTGCTTCGACTTCCCCCGACCCCCTGCAATGGGTTGGGGTGATACTTTGCGCAAGCTGCCTTCTCCTCCTCCTCCTTCATCTGTCATGTTTTTTGTTGTTGCTTAGTTGTCATTTGTGACTTGTTGTTTGTTTGTTTGGTTTTTGTTTCCCGTGGCACGTGTGTGCCTAGTGTGTTGCATTCTGGGGTGTGACTTCTCCACTCGTTTTTTTGATGCGAAACCCAATGTACTTTTCTTGATTATATCAATATAAAAGTGTGTTTCAATTAAAAAAAGTCATGTTTTCTTATTTTACATGTTTGATTATTTTTTATTTTAGGTAGGCACATTTTATGTTTATATTTTGGTGAACCCTAACTCTCTTACACCCCCTACATGATATCATTTTTAGGTGATCATTTTTTGTGCATTTCGATAGTTCCAAAATTATGAATATTTAATCATGCTTGACTGGGCTTGATCCCAAATAAAAGCCCAATCCTTAGATTTTTTAACTTAAAAAAAAATCAAACTCTAGCATGTTTGGTCTTATGCATGAAATATTTATTTTCACGTCTACTTTCATTTTATGTTTAAGATCTTGAAATCTTAAACCCTTCCAAGCCACTTGACTACAAGGAGATCCTTCATAATTTTAATTTCTAATGCTAACTTTTCAAGTATTGTATCCTTTAATTTGGAATAAATAATCTGTAATGCACACAAAGTAGTTTCTTTATGATGAAAGTTAAGAAAACCCAAGCCCCCAACATCCTTGGGGAGATAACATTATTTTCAAGATACTTGGTGAAAACCCTTCCCATGCTCAAAACTACCCTAGAGAAATTCTCTAAATAGTCTCTTAAGTTTTGGGTAGGAGGATTTGAAAGGAACCTAAGAAGACGATCAACACACATGAGTTGCATTGAGAAGCTTAGTGAAGATTTGAAATTTACTAGGTAACAAAAGTTACCTAGTGACACAATACATTATTTCTCTCTCTACATGATCACATTTGACATATTGTCATCTTGATGGGAAGGAGTGGTTGGAAAAGAAAAAGATATTGAGAAACTAAAAAAAATATCCATGTATGCATTTCCCTATAGACTTCTCCAAACAAGGAGGAGGTGGCTTGAAAGTTTGGATTCAACATTTGGATCTTGGACCATTTGATAATGGAATCTAAAGCAAGGAAGATGATATCAAAACAATGCATGCTCGTGTTTTATATTGTATTCTTCAATGAGGGAAAGAAAGGAGGCACCTAAAAATTTCCTTTAGCAATTTAATAAGAAGCTTCAATATGAAGATAAATTACTTAGACACAACCTCTAACCATTTTTCTAACCAAAAGATAACCAAACCCTTCCATGGAAACAACATAAAGCGGAGGGGAAGACATGTGTAATAGAGTGAACGAAACCAAAATTCTTCAAGTGTGTTCCATTAAATGAGAGACATGGTCAAGTATTTGCAAACAACATTTGAATTGACTGGATGAAATAATGGCCAAATCGTAGTGCTAGTATATGGCAAGGATAAAGGGCCATTATATGAAATCATAGGATTTCTCAAATTCAATTTTGGTAAGCAATGCTTGTTGATTAGACTTACATGCCCATTATATGCCTTTCTAGATGGTAATAATATTATATAATATATGCTTTGAATAAATATTATTTGCTAAGGTTTAAAAATCAAAGTAGCAAGATTATAGATATAGAGAGCGATGGCCTTGGAAATATTCTCAAGTATAATACATTGAGCAGTGTGATGGGTTGCTAATTGCATATCTTCTCGAGATCTTCCCACTTAGGTATGAATTTGATGTGCCCTTTAGTAATAATTTGGCCAAAGGTTTTATTGTAGTAGGCTTCCAAATAAGTTCCTGAAAAAGGTCCTTCTGAGTAATTTCCCATATTACATTGTAAAATTCATAATTTGGAAAACCATGCAATCAAGATTTTTTTCCATTAGCCATATGGGTGATAGCCTTGTGGGAGTTTTCTATGGTGAGTAACCAATCAAAAGCTACTCTTTGAGATTAATAAAGCTTGCATTGGACAACTAAAAAGACACCATTGAAGAGATTCATATTGTTTGATATAAGAGTCTTGAGATTTCAAGCTAGTTAATAATGGTGAAAAAATTCTTCAACCATAATTGACAAGTCATTAAGCCGCTAGTCACTTTCCCTTGTTGGATTTGATCTCTTGTTCCAAGGCATCCATCATGTGACTTAGCTTGGAGGTGGTGGCAAAGAAAGACATGGTAGATGCACACCAATTAGTGACCACAGATGTGAAGGAACTAATTTATGCAAGAGATGGTGTTAGATGACCAATCAATTGAGTTGAATCTTTATGATAATGTAGCACAAGGCTCCAAACCTACTTTATGTGAACATATGTGGGACCTTGATGAAGTAAAGTAAAATTGGGGGGAAAATGTGTTTTTTGAATTTTACGCCTTATGAAATGACAATAAGTGTGGAGCGATATCAAAGGAACATTAAAAAGGACAATAAATAAGAAAAATTCAAGTAAAAACAGTTAAATTGAAATCATAACCTTATTAAGATATTTTAATTTTTCGTAATTCAATGATAAAAATTGATCCACCTATACCAAATTAAAAAGATGAAATGACATTTTTTTAGTGATAAAGCTGGTTGAAGGGACCCCTTCCCTATGGAAATTAAATGAGGCCAAGTCCTCAGGAAAAAACAAAGGCCCTAAAGGCAAAAGAAATTACAGGCAAACAACCCACCTACAAAAAAGCAAAAAAATAAAACCATATTTAGTTCCCATCATGCGATGGAAAATAATCTTCAATGTTGCCCATTCGTCCCTTTTTTATTTTTTGCTTCTTCACTTCTTGCCATTTGCCATAATCAGACGCAATAACCAGCGCCAGATCATTGGGATTAACCGATGCTATCAAATTTTCCTACTTTTAAGATAAATGCCCCCTTTTTCCACCTACAACCCGACCATTTTCCTGTACTTCATCTCATTATTGATCTTTTTTGTATCTAAGTTACCCTCAGTGGTAGGATTTCGCGAATCATCCTTGAATTTTTAAGTAGAACCCAATTCCGGATTCAAAGTACCCCACCCACTGGAAGAAGTCGATCCATTTTGTTTTGTAGATTTCTGATTCTTATTATAAGGACAAGAGTCTTGTAGATGACCCAGATTTCTACATATTCTGCATCTACAAGCAGTATTCTCATAGTCTAAAATCTGGGAATACCGAAACTTAGCAAATATAAGATTAATTCAATCTGGTAAACCCTTGCTTAAATATATTTCAACACACATTCGCGCAAACGAACATAGACCCGAATTTGTTCTATCCAAGTCCTCTTTTAAAGACTTTCCCAATATGTTCCCAATGTCCTCTAGGGCATACCACAAATGCAAAAGGAGGTTGGGAAGCCTGACCCAAACTGGTGTTTTGGTAACCGAATAAGAATTCATATCGAAATCTGGAAACCATGGGGTTAAAAATAACCCAGCATGTCCCCAGAACCACGAGCCCTCTAACAAGCAACGCTAATAATCCTTAGATTCCCTAAAAATGGACAGTGAAAAATCCCTTGGAACAAAGAGAGATTTCACATTTGTTGGTCAAGTTTTCGAAGATCCATTGATAAAGTGTAGAGGAGGAAGGCCAAAAGCCATTAAATCTTCCGATCACAGCATCCCGAGATAGATTTTTGTAGTATTCTTCCACTTCAGGGTTCTCTATGATTAAAGAAGGAATATCCTCAGCAAGATCAACCAAGTAGGTATGTTTGGTTGGAGGATCCGAACCAGGAGGTCAACTACCCCGATTTTCCAATATATCTTTGAATGAAGTCAATTTTTGTGAGTGAGACAGACCCTGACTGCCTGTAGCCCCCCCATTTGTCTTGTTAAAAATCCTACCAAATCCAGCCACCCCCGACGAAGGCATGTCAATAATTTTTACCCTAGGGTTAGGGCACGACTCCTCCATAGACCTAAGCCCGTCACCACTACCCTGCTCTCTGTTATCAGTCTGCATCCCCCCCGTTACCAAGGCAGGGCCGAACAGCCCTCCATGCGGAACAATCGAAACCCTGTAGTTATCAAGGCCGCTCACTCCCTTCACCGACTTCGCAGTTTTTCCCTCCATCGCTCACACCCACAATCAACCAAATTTTTAAGTTGTACAAGTGCAAAAGGTTCGAAATGACATAAAAATTAAAGATAAAACTTAAATTTAATACATTTAATACCATGCACGTCCCTCCCAACCCAAAAAATAATTAAATAAATAAATGTATATTAAGTCATTGATATTAATATGATTTTAAAAAATCACCCAAAGTCAACCTCAACAATCAGGTGAGGGGTCTGATATTTTGAAGATTCCTTTCGACTTTGTGACCTTACTATGAGAGGTCTTATATTTCCAACCAAACATATGTATTCCTTCCAACACTATGACGTTACCTTTTATTGTAATGTGGTACTTAGAACTTTGATTATTATATGTGATACAAAATATTTCTTTTAATTTTGAGTTTGTTTGAGTGAAAAATAATCAAATTATTTTATAATTTATAAACAGTTAGTATGTGTACAAATTTTTAACTTTGAAACGTTTTTTATGCCAAGAACTATGAAATATCCATTCAAATTCATCTGGAATTGGAATCCAATCTTAATATACTCATGCACTGTTAAACTTAACTTAATACTAATTTCAAAGCCAGACAAAATGAGACATATGGCCTAGTGGTTGAGATTTGCAGATGAAAAGTAGAATTCATATGGCCTACTTAAAGGTGGCAGAATGCCCGTGCTTCCCCATCATGTAGGACACCCTATACTTGGTAATCCAGTAAATAATCAACCTAGATGTTATAGCCATAACCATAGTATATAATTTATTCTCATCTGCAGTCCGCTACAGTGAGCAATCAGGTAATTTTAGTTGATTAGTTGATGTGAAGTATTATCACAGTTAGTTAAGATTTATGGCGATTTATGGAGTTGATGTTGAAATAAGATCTGTTCTCTCCTTTTTTAAGAAAATTCTACCATAAGTTTTCTATGGAAACGCATCATATATATTAATCAATCAAGTTGCAAAAGATACCAGGAATTCAATGTTTAGTGCAACTGTTATTTATAGTTATTAAGGTCTATTTTCTCTTGCAGGCAGGACAGAAGCTGGACTACCTAGAAAGAAAGAAAGTTTGGTTTTATCTGAATATGCTTTGTGGATGTTCTGCAATGAGAAGGCACTTGTGCTGCAACCAACAGAAAGTTAAACGAGGGCTGTGGTCTCCTGAGGAGGATGAGAAGCTCGTGAGTTTTATAACAACTAATGGACATGGCTGCTGGAGTGAAGTTCCTCAGAAATCAGGTTTTGTTTCTTATTAGTTTTCTCAACGTTGATTGTCTTTTCTTATAATATATCCTGTCACTGTTGAAGAATTTATGAACAAAACCCAATTAGGGTTCCAATCATGGGTGTGGATTGCTTGATCATTTTTTTAGTACAGGTCTTCAACGTTGTGGAAAGAGTTGCAGATTGAGATGGATCAACTACTTGAGACCTGATATCAGGAGAGGAAATTTTACTCCGCAAGAAGAGAAGCTTATAATTCACTTTCACAATATGTTTGGAAATAGGTTGGTGAACTTTCATACGCTCATAAAAATAAACTGTATTAGTGCACCACAAAGTGTTGCCAGGTTGTTGAGTCATTAACTCCCATAGTATCTTAAAAAAAATACTAAATTGAGACATTTAATTGCCGTGATAGATTACACACCTTAACACTTCATATGGTGTCCATGAATCTGACTTAATAATACTTCTGACCATGGAATATTTTACCATCTTCTGATCATATAATGTCCATCATACATATGGTGTCCTTGAATCTTAGACTTCATAAAACTTTTGATCATGGGATATTGTACCATCTTCTGCAGGTGGTCGTACATAGCCTCCCATTTACCAGGAAGAACAGATAATGAGATAAAAAATTACTGGAACTCTTGGATAAAGAAGAAACTAGACAAGGCTGAGACAAGCTCAAACACTGAGGCATTAAAGCATGAAGTGCTTAAGCAATCTACCATTGCCAATAACAAGGAAAACCCATTTTGCACAGCTGCTATAGCTCTCTCCCAATCAAACACTACACCTCCTAATATTGATTATATCCCTGTCAACGATCTATTAAGCTCTAGAAGGTTACTCTCTGCATTATGCAATTGCAACAATAACTTCTCAGCCAGGATTTTCTCCATTTAATGTCAATGAAGACAACAAAACTGCAATGAGCATTAACAATCTTGTGCAGATAGATTCAGAAGCAGGAGTTGCTAATAATCAGATCGACATATACTGTGAATCTTCTTTTGGGTATCCTGGAATTTTGAGCAATGAACCCCCTGAGTTGCAGAACAGGCGAAACCTTCAAAACGTACCATCCTATGAAAACAGATTTCATAGTTTAAACTTGGAATCAATTGCAGGAGATTTGTGCTTCAACCATTGCTCAATAAATTCAAATATGGTTCAGACAACATCATCATCTGGGTGTGACTTATTAAGCTGCGTGGACATGGAGCCAATTAATTACCCGCATCATGAAATGCTGAGTCATGCTCCTATATTGGGGGGCTCCAGTACAAGTTCTAATGTTGTGGATTCTTTGAAGTGCTTAGACAATGAAGGAACTGGGAAAAATTGCAGTTATTTGCCTTATGTCTATGATGAAGAATCTATAGCTGTTAATGTGATGAGTGATGAAACGACTGATGCAATGGAAAGGAGTTCTGAAATCAGGAATACACGTGATGAAAATTCTACCTTTCAGAACAGATATGGATGTGGGGGAGGAAGATTTCAATCTAACTACAACACTACAGTGCTTTGAATCAGACATCTCTCAACTATTATTTGATTGATACTAATTTTCTTCGAGATATAAGTCTTGCAGATAAGAATATTATTGCCTTATGCTTAAATTTTTGTCCAATTATACAGCTTTATATGACATTCAGCTTCCTACTCTCAAATCTCATGCTATCTGCTTTTATCCAGGCTATCTTGATACTAACTGTTCCAGAAAAACATATCGCGTCATTATTTTAATTGTATGATGCAGTACAACTAAATTAAACCAATTAATGGATGTTTTGGTGTTTGTTTGACAGATTGGCATTGTCTTGATAATTTTGTTCACTCAAGCTTATTGAGTCGATGCATTCTCTTCAAGGAACAAATTAAATCTTAATTTAGAAGGACAAGGCGATGCATATAATTAAGGTGAAATTAAAATAAATAAAATCTAGCTTGTGTTTGAAGAGTTGTATCAAAGTTCTCCATCCATAATCAAATCTCTTTAAATGTGTACAAGGTATCCATTTCAATTTCCGAAGGGAGTGAGATGGAAGACGTTGGGCCCACCATAGAGCAAGAAGGATGTGTGTATTGTATAGAGTTAGATTTGTCTTTGCTTAATACGGGCCATAAAAATAGGAAATAAAAAGGAGGCTGCTTCTTACAAAAGATAAAATAAATGTTATATAGTAATGGAGTTGAGCGTTGCCTTGCAACCATGGAAGCCAACAGACTCTAACATAGAACTTTGTGTTCATATGCCTCACAACATCTCACACCACACACATGGACTTATAGTATTTCGTAGCATTGGAGTAGAACTTTGTACCATACACCAACGGCTAAACTTCACTCAATATGCACCTCAGTCAATGCTGCTCAATGCATCATGACCGTCCATTGAGCTGAGCGTTGCCTTGCAACCATGGAAGCCAACATACTCTAACATAGAACTTTGTGCTTGTATGCCTCACAACATCTCACACCACACACATGGACTTGTAGTATTTCCTAGCATTGGAGTAGACCTTTGTACCATACACCAACTAAACTTCACTCAATATGCACCTCAGTCAACGCCACTCAATGCATCATGACGACTTGTAGTATTTCCTAGCATTGGAGTAGAACTTTGTACCATACACCAACAACTAAACTTCACTCAATATGCACCTCAATCAACGCCGCTCAATGCATCATGAGACGGTCATGATGCATTGAGTGGTGTTGACTGAGGTGCATATTGAGTGAAGTTTAGCCGTTGGTGTATGGTACAAAGGTCTACTCCAATGCTAGGAAATACTACAAGTCCACGTGTGTGGTGTGAGATGTTGAGTGAAGGGTAGCCCTCTCCGTGCAACATTGCCAGATGGTATGAATGTTGTGATAAATTTTGAGGTATTGTGAGTACTATGAGGTTGATGTTCAAGGTACATGGGTCTATGAGACAAAGTGCTCCAAGGTACAACAAATCTTTGTACATGGCACAAAGTGAAGGACATGTGAGACATAATGGAGTTGTAACTCCATTATGTCTCACATTATGTCCTACCATGCAACTCCATTATGTCTCACATGTCCTTCATTATGTAAGGACACTGATGATCAGATAGATATAATAGTAAATATGCAAGATCTATCTAAAGAGGTATAAGCATGAGTGAAAGATAGGAGATAAAGAGACCTGACTTGTAATTGTAGGCCTGGACTGATTCTTTACTAATGAACATGTTAGAAAGGTGGATTTTGGGTTGTGTAAACTCTATTTTTTACTCTGGAATGTGATGATCTCAAGGACATGAGCGCCTAGAATGGAACATGGCTGCTTGGGTGCTAGCGTCTATTATGGGCGTTGTTGTATATGGAATAGCTTCAGATCTGGTTCTTTTTGTGTCACTTCTTGTCGCTTTTAGTTTGTTGTAGGTTACGTCAGGTTCGCTACACTTCTTCTCAGTTGCACTTGTACCTGTAAAAGAAACCCTAGCTACCTGCACAATACTCAAGTGCACATTAGATGAATAAAATATATGCATATGCTTGATTCGAACTGACCTCGGTGGTCACACTATGTGATTGACATTGAACGTGGCACTACATTTCAAACTTGATGTAGTTCTAGTGTGAGTGTAATTGGAATAGTGTCCCTTGAGCTAGGATGCCCAAGTGTTAGTCGCACAAAAATAGCAGGCTACAACTACTTCCTAATGCAAAATGTGTGGTATGGAATTCAAAATAAACCCTCTTATGCAGTGAAGTATTCAGTCCCAAATGTAGTCCTTGATGTAGTAGGTAGAAAATATTAGCTCTTATAGACACAAAATCATGCACTTACTACTATTTACTATACCGCCAAGTATGTTGTTTTTATATATAGATCTTGCGTAAAAAGAATATTCACTAGTGACACATTCCTTAGTCCATCTGATTGTCTTGTTGGTTTCTGTTACTTTTCTTCCGTCACACTTGTCATTCATACACCCAGTTCTGGTCAGGTCACAGGGATCCATGTTAGTCATTCTCCACTCATTTGTAGTCATTTGTCTTTGGACACTAGTGCCCAGGAGCTCATGTCCATCCTAGGCACTAGTGCCCTCTTTATGTTTTATTTTATTTTTTGACATTTGAAGTCACTCTTTTCAATTTTTCCCACTCATATCCCAAGGTACTAGTTGGCATGTCGGACCATTAGTGTCAAAATTCAAGCAAGAGATCCCTATATAAACACAAAATACATACCATTATAATGGCAGATAATTCTTATCAAGGGTTATTTGTCTACACATCTCAAGGAACTGCATTTAGGCACAATATTCTACATACACATTGCATGGGAAGGGGATTTCATTCTATTCCATCCACACATTTGCATTTTATTTAGCTACTGCTCGTTATCTTGGTGTTATTGGTGCGAGGGTGACTTAAGAGCACTATTGCGAACATAAGCACATAGAAATACATTGGGTTTGAGTTATAGTGCAACACTCAGTCGTAAGTTCACCATTATGACAACTGAGGACAGTCCCGACCCCTCATTTTGCATCTTTCTTTTTTAGGATTTGATGTCTTTTTTAGGGTTTTGTAGGAGGATAATTGTGTGTACGTTTACAAGTGCCTCGGCGATCCAAGTGCGACATACATGCGACCAAAAGTGAACAAGTGTGAAACCCTAATGACAATATCGGAACCAGGTGTCGATCATTTCTGTAGACTCCAACACCCCCACATAGGTCTTGGACACCCGCAAGTGCCTATGTCTAAGAATTTCCACCTCCTCTACATTTTTCTAAGACTCGTTGCGACGGTCTATGTTCCTATTCCATCACATTCTTCAACCCAGGAACACTTCGGGATAAGTGAAATCAAGGTAAGTGCCCTATCTCTTCCATTTGATTTCATAATTAAGATTGGATAAATTTCCTAGCATCTATATTTCAATTATAGCAGTCATTTGCTTTCATATTTAAATAAAATTTAGATTTTATTAAATCAGCTCCTTGTAATAGTATGTGCATCTTGAAATGCTTTCCCCTAATGAGGTTAAAGAAGACATGTATATATGATTCCTTTGCTTAAGTTTCGTCATTAACACGTGAAAAGATGACCTAGGGTAGTAAACAAAGACACTGAAAGATGTAACATCTAAAAATTTAGAAAAAAGGAGGAGGATGACATAAGCACCCATAGGGGACAGTAATGCCCGAACACTCCTGTCCCTAATGGGTGGTTCTACATAGGGTGCCAGAAAGATAAAACAATGGAATCATAGCTGAATAGGATGTCGGCGTAGTGTGCAAAAACTGTAAGGTGTAACTATAGAAAATACAAGTAATAAATGATAAGAAGGATAAAAGCAATATCAAAGCAAAACAAGTGTTGTTAGTGACTAATTCTCTTGCTTAGGAATCATGCATATAAATGAAATATTTAGAGGCTACATGTACATAGTAAGTGTGTGATTTGGTGACTACATTTTTTCCCCACTTTATGCTAGTGAATAAGGATTCAATAACATAAAGTAGAAAAGAAAAGTGAATACCTTTCGGAATTAAAAGAAGATTGTGTCCCAGTCAGCGTGTCGAATGAGTGTTGTAGTGTACATGAATGGAATAGTGTAAAATTTGTACCATGGAATTCTAAGGGAAGGGAATGATAAGAATCCTAGAGGTGACCTTTGCTTGGAGTGATAATGATGTGTGCATGTAGTTCCTTGGAATATCGGATCTTTATCTAGAGCATGCTTGAGATTTGCTTCATGGTTGCTTGTGTGCTTTGCCATTGTTGGGATATGGATAGAACCTGCAAAAGAAAAAAAGTGCAGTCAAAGCTCTAGGTAAATGCGATTCAAATTTAACTTGAACAATATATAAAATTGGAAATGCGTAATAGAAGAAAGGTAAACCAATGGGTTAGAGTACACCTGAAATGATGAAAGAGAAAGGGGGTATAAATTTGTTCTTGCTAGTAGAGTTGTTCTCTTAGGAGATGGTTAGAATAATACGAAGGATTTGGGCATTTTGTCACCAAACTAGGGATTTGAGCGTCCTTGAGCTCAGCCAAACATTTAAGCAAGATTCAGAGCATCTATGTCACCTGCTAAGGGAAAGTGTATTGGGATCAGCTCACAGACCTTTCCCTCCAATCATCAATGCTTCCCCATAAATAAGTGCCACTACAGATGATCAAAAACCCGATTTGTAAATTGCCTTGGGTGACACATTGTTCCACCTAGGCATATCAGTTGTACCTACATATGCCCTAGGTGCCACTTCCCTTATTTGTTCCTCACTTTGGTTCCTAAATAAGTAGCTTAGTGACATGCCACTTACTTTAATTCCTATTAGTAACTGATTGTAATCTGAAAACGATTGTGTAACTGACTGAAATTGGAGAATAATGTAACTATGCAACTGTTGAAAACTAACTTTGTAATTGTTTTTGCCCCTAGGAAAGGAGCGCCAAGGTGGGAAAATAGTGCACCCACTTAGGTCCCGTCTGTACGTGCACAGTTCTATCCTGACTGCTGATTTTTGTCTAAGTCTATTTATGTCGCTTGTTCTGTGACTGATTACTGCTTTGATTTCACGTCGATTGTGATTCTATGACTACTGTATGTAACTATTGGGAGGGTGAAATAGGTTTAATTGATGTTTGTACCCCAATCATTTGGGGTGCATGAGATGAACAAAAGTGAACATGGAGTCCAAACAAGGAAGGCTAAAACTAGATATGCATATCTGATATAGGGATTCCTGCATGGGAATTTGGATTACACACAGTAGTTACCATAGTGCGCAAGAGAAAATAATTGGAAAATTCTAGCATACAAGTGTTAGTGATGAAACAAAAAATGCACACTGGAAATAACAACTAGTGAAAGTATATAGGAAAATAAGAAAACAAGGACACAATGAGGAGCTCAGTTGCATACATAAGACACCACTCATGATGGCACACAGACAATCAAAGCAATGTCAAGGCTTGTGTACAGCAAGGAAACAAATCAAACATAGGGCATAGCCTGCAAACAATAATAGCAATCAAGATATCAAGTAAATCAAACAACCATGATTGAAAGGAGTCTTGCAAGGTAAATGTTACACCTGAAGCACCCATTAGCATGTTAGGAAAGATAAATAGTATGCCATAATGTAATATTTGAATATAGGAATGACGATGTGAAATATTGCAATGATAGAACCTGAGTAGCAGGTGGCAAAAGGTAGATGCCCATAAGAGCCTCAGTGGGTACTGGTAATGGACATGATCCAAACATCATACATCATGTTACAACCTGTAAGTGTCCTGCATTCACCTCAAGATACCATGTGAACGTGCACATGTGTCTATGAAAACTTATAAATAATACTAGGAACCGTAGTAACATGATAAGACAAAGGTGCAACATATAGTAGTATAAGGAAGAAATAATACATCCAATCAATATCTAAGAAAACATATTTTTCGATTTTTTAATTGTAAATATGTTAAAGTGAGTAGTTAGAAGGGGGGAATAAGGGCATGCCCCTGGTGTGTGTGCGCGCGCAGCAGCGTTTTTGCATGCACAAGGTGAGGTTCATATAGGAAAGGATTCCCTCAACATTCAAGTATGAACTAGGAACAAGATTACGTCATCGAGTGGTGTGGGGGAATTATGATGCCCCCAAGTAGTGAGATGCCAAAATAATCTATGCAATGAGAGTATTATGCAAGGGACCATGATCAGCTGATGTAAAAGATTCACTATGCATGTGAACATGATCTAGGAATCGATAGTCACGGGAGAGTGCATGAGACCAAGGTATATGGAATAGGTCTATATGGAGCATGCGGAGATAGAGAGTGCAAAATATAGCCTAGATGGATCATTTGCAAAGCATATGAACGATGTGAAGAGTTACCGCTATGAAGTGGGCTATGTGATCTACAAATGCACCGAGGCCTATGAGTAGGAGTCCATGTGTGAAGGAAAACTAATATGAATATGTAAAAGGTGTTATAGGAGGAGCAAGGGCTCTAGATACCATATGAGGTGTCAATTCTAAGCAGATCCATCATGAATAGGAGAATATGCAACGAGGAGTAGGAGCAACTTAATATGGGATGGCTCGGAGGAGTCGAGAACAAAGGTGTTCTATGGTGAAATGCCTGCAAATGCCCTTAACCTAAGATGGTACTCATGGATGAACTTAAGGCATAAGTGAACAATAGTAGGCACGACTTGTGGCTTAGCCCATATCATCATTTATAGGATTTCTTATGCTTAGTAGGTCGGCCTTGCGTGATGGCCAGTAACATATGAATAGTATATATAGCATAGATTATAGGTAAAGTAGGTTCATCAATCATTGGTAGCATAACATGAGTCTTATTATATGGTTTGGAAGACTTATGCCCCCTCTGAAATGGAAAAGCTATTACAATTGACTACAATTGAGATCATTATTCATGAAATATTGTGCTTGAATGTTGGATGTACCATAACATTTTCTACGCTCATAATATGCCCATTATACTAGTAATTTCATATACAAGTGGTATCAGAGCTAGCAATTTGAGGCATGAAAATTAGCATCGGCAAAAACCCTAATTTTTTGTTTCTGCCATATCATTTTGAACACTAATAACTAATCTGGAATGGAGATGATTTTTACCAGAAGTTGGTAGGAGGAAATTTTAAGTAAGGGTCCCTGAAAATTGGAAGATGATTTTAAAATATGATTTTGCACAAGCTTAATTAATGGGTCATTAGAGTTTTTTCATAAAATCCAGCTCCCTAGGGTGCAAATTGTGGAATATTTTCAAGTTCTTTACATTTTCGGTAACAGGTATGTTAAAAATAAATAGTATTAGCATACATTTGAATATTTAATGTTCGTCTGAATTTGTTATAAACAACCCACGTAAATAGATTCTAAGTTATGACATTGTTGAGGAAAACTCGTGTAAATTGTGTGGGTGGTTACTCCTATAAAATAAAGCCAATATTGGCCTAGTAAATATGTAACCCATAGAAATATTGATACATAATTTCATCATAGGGTTTACTTCAATTTAAATATGGTAGCTCTAACTTCATATGGCATCAGAGCGAAATGTACTCGTCTGATGGAAATTTAAAATAGACATAGATCAAGGGGCAATGTTTCAGCGGTTTATGATATCCATGTGATGCAATTATATTTTTTAGAACAGTTCCTCCCAGGATTTTCTTGCCCCATATCATGCATTAGGAGGGATTTATCAAATTAATGGACAAAATCGGGTCATTGTATTAGACTTCACGCAATTTTTCTGCTCAATCAGAGGTATTCTCAACTTTTGGGACGTCAACCACTATAGATTGGACATGAATTCGACACAGATATTGCATGCAACTGGGAAGGATCCACTGAATTGGTTAGAAGGAATTATTCAACACTTGTGTGATAAGGAACAACGTTGCATCAGGAAAAAAGGGATCTGGCATCATGTATCTTGAACCAACCAATTCAGTTGGTAATTGATGGTCTATGTGCTGAATCAGGTAGAAGGCATGGATTCAGTGTCACTTCCATTTGTTACCGAGGAGTTGCAATTCTTGCATTATAGGTTCCATTTTCAGAGAACTCTTATATTAAAATTGGAAAAGTTACAGTTTGTTGTTGCAGATCCATCAATCAGTCAAATTCTGGTGTTTTTCCTGTGACTACTTCAGCATTTCCAATCAGCCAGCTTTCCTTAAGTCCGGTAGAATGTGTATTGGTCAAAGGGAATTTGCAATGACCTATTTATTGGGGGTCTTAAGGACCACATCAAGCATGAGGTGCACGTATGTTTAATCCACTCAAGATTTTTGATTCTAATATATCATGACATGTATGAGCAGGGGAAAATTTTCTTTGTAGTAGGAAGAAGTGTCTTTCATTCGTAATCACTCAGATTGATTGTAGTATCTCTTCCCCTTCATTTGCTTGGCCTAAATGCCAGATCATGACTCCTCAACAAATGGAAGAAAGAGAGCAAAAGGACTTGGATGTTTTATATTTTGTGTTACACCAAATATGGACCGGGACACAAATGTGTTGATGAGGAAGTTGTTCTCCATATTGAAGGAGGAAATGAGGATTTTCAGACTTAACAGGAAGTTGAAATGATAGGAGAGGATGAGGAACCAGTAGAAGATGATCTCTAGAAGATCACCAACCTAAAATTTCTTGCCATGCGTTGTCAGGTATTAGTAATCCTCATAACATTTGAGGTTATTGGACTGAAATTTGAAGCCCAGAAAAAGTTAACAGAACTTGTCATTTGAGGAAGGAAGAATCATTTTGGAGCTAGAGAAGATTCTGCAAACATTGTACTAATATGCTGAGAACTAGAGACATTAAGGAATATCTGATCAAGTGGAAGAATATGAGCATAGAAGATGCGACCTAGGAGAATGAAGGTTTTCTGCAGTAAACATCCAGTTGATTAGTTCAATGTTGAGGTTACAACATTGGTTCGAAGGGGAATGACATGCTACACCCTTAACCTATGTACTTGTCAAATTAGTGAAAAAAAATATGAGTAGCTCACGTCACTTGTGGCTGGAATCCATATCATCCAGTTTATACTTTCTTATGCTTAGTATGGTCGGCCTTGCAATATTGATGAGCCATAACATATGACATAGTATGGATCTAGGGGATTATAGGATAGTAGGGAAAATCATCACCTCTGGAGCATTTGAGTCTTATTATATGGTTTGGAGGTTGCCCCCTCAAAGTGGTGGAAGCTATTTTATACAATTGCATATTGAGATCATTGAGTTCTGCAAATAAATTGTGTTATTTGGTGTCATATTTCTGCTCATAGATCTAAATTATGACTAGTAATTTCATTACAAAATGCCTGAGAATAGTAATATGGTGGCGCTTATGGATGAACTTAATGTGATCCTCTGAACAATAGAAGACATGACTTTGACTTCTAACATCGATGGCCAAGGGATTCCTAAGAGCATGTCACAGATGTGCAACATTAGATCCAAAATTAAATGGCATAGAAATAGTAAGAGACCCAATGAATAATGGGTAGAAGTAGTGATCAGCCGGTATGAGATTCAGTATGGAGACCCACATTGGTCATCTGCAGATAAACGGAAACCAATTGACTCCATAAAAAGATAATGAACATGCATTGTTCTTGAATGTATAGGATGTATCATATCAGTTGTTGATGGCATGGGGCATAACACAAGCATCAATATGTAATCTATGAGAGGAGAATGTTAAGCATGAAAATCAGTGCATAATTTGAAAGTGATAGTAGGTGATGGCAGATCAGTAAGCACCGACAAAGAATCCAAGGGGATGATCTACAGAAGTAAGAGGCACTGCATGGTAAGTATGTTTGGAAGATGACTTAGGGGCTGACTTGTCATGCTTAGGTAATGGGTCATTGAAGATTTTTAAATTTTCATCGTCATTGGTAGATTTGGAATTGGAAGTAGTATTCAGGTAAATGGATATCATTATTGTTAATGAGATCTTGAATCAAATGGCGAAGCTTGAAACACTTATTGGTAGAATGACCATTGCATCTATCGTAATAAAAATGTGAATGCTCATCAAAACTCTTTCCATGGGGCATATTAGGATCATACTTGAGAGGAGGTGGAAGAGAAATCATATTGTTTTTAATGAGTTGGGCTAAAAGCATATGGGGGGGATAAGGAAATTGAGTAAATTTACACCGAGGGGGATTAGAGTTGGAGCTAAGGAGGTTGAGAAAAAACATTGACAATAGGCTTAACATCATTAGACTTGGGTTTAAAGGGAACCTTGCTTGGAAATTTAGAAGAGAAATCATTAGAATTATTAGAACCATATTTGAGTTTTTCCAAATAAAGTAGCTTAGTCTCACAAGTCTTTAAGGTATGTCATAGATGGTCAAAAGAATGATAGGAATCAAAACCACACATTCTTGCAAAGGAGGACATGACTTTTAATAAATAGATCTTATAATTCAAATTCAGCTAATACATTGTTCATTTTAGAAAGATTGTTCTTGTAATGCAATACATAATCACTAAGATGTTTGTTAGGTCCTTGTTCAATTTTAGCCATTCATGCATAAGTTGTTTTCGTTTTGATATTAATAGAAAAATGAGCTAAAAACAAATCAGCAAGAGTAGTAAATGATTTAATAGAATGCAATGACAAGTCGTAAAACCATCCCAAAGTATAATCATGTAACCTCCTAGGAAACAACTTGGTCAAGATGGTTATTTCACCACAATGTTGCGTATAAAACAGATAATGTAAAGGTAAGGTGAGGAGGAATACTTATGAAGTCGAAGAAGGTTGCGCACCGTTAAGAATACCAGGCTGATTGTGAAGAGATCATTTTTGGCTAGGAAGGACTACCTGTAGAAGCCAAACACTACGACCAAATAGAGTTAAATATCATATGACAATGGACTGCCTAGTGCATGCTAGATCAGGGAAGTGTGATAATCCCTATAAAGGTCATCAATCCATTGTTTAAAAACAACTTAATCTAAATAAATGAAAGTAAAAGAAAGGTCCTATTGTAAAAATACGATTTAGGTATCTCATACGCTAACAATAGACTAGATTTAAGGTAAATATTGAATATACAACTAAATCTAGAAAAGGCGGGGTTTGTCAAGGTTGGTAGGTGTGGAAGAGGAGTTTAGGAAGGTCTGAGTGAGATTGGGTGAGGTTTAGGAAGGTTTTGGGTGAGTTAGGAGCTTACTGGTCTGAGGAAAATTACCAGTCACAAAGACCGGTATCGGTTGGGTGACCGATTCTGGTACCTGGTAATAAATGACGTCGGTTGGGTGACTGATGTCAGTAGGGGAAATTAGATGAGAAGGTTAAAATGGGTTGGTTGGGAGCCCTCTATGATTGCACAGAGAGTTGCGAGTTTTTAGGTAAGGTGCTCGGATTTATGTGAACACTCAGAGATGGTAAATTAGGTGATTTGAGAAGAGTACAAGGTTCAATAGGAAGGTGGTTGGGTGGAGGTGCTATGGGAGAGGTAGAGGGTGACAAAAAAGCAAATAAATGATTAAAAACCAAAATATTGAAAGCAATCACAAGGTAAAGATTACTTACTTGCAGAATGGAAGCTAGTTGTAGAAATAATGGTTGCGGTTTAAGGAGAGACAAGTCCCGATCCTGTGCAACAGCAACAGAAGGCTTTGGACTTCCTTGTGAGTGATCCAATGATCTGGAACACACTATTGATGTTTGGTGGAGGTTGTGAATGCTTGGAATGAACTCTTTTTCGTCGTGAGGTTTCATGGATGCTCGAGAATACCAATACTAGAACTCCAAAAGTCAACATGGAAGAAGAACCCAGGTAAAGGATTGGAATTCCTTATTTAAGGGGACTGATGGTGGTTAGGTGACCGGTGCCAGTTGAGGAATAAGTGGCTTCAGTTAGGGAGAAAAGGTCATATAAATGCTAAAAATAGCCTTTTCTCTCCATTTTTGGCGTTGGTCAAGATTTGTTATGGACTAGGAGTGTGGGTTGTTGCTAAATGGGGAGGGAAATAGGTGGGAGAAGTGTAGAATAAGTCATAGTTAGGTTCAAAAGAATACATAGTTAGGGAATTAAATGACTTAGTTTAGGTTAATAAATAGGCTTGGAAAGGGTTCATAGTGAGGTGGAGAGGTGAGGTGGAGGAGTGAGGGAATTATAAACTTAATATGGGTAATTAAATTAATAATAATGTGTGGAGGGGATCAGGGGATGTGTCAAATTAATTAATTGGAAGGGGCTTAGAGGGTTGCGACCCAGTTTTAGGTGTCTACATTTTCCCCTTTTATCATGTATCTCATACTAATGAGTGACGCTAACAAAAACAAGAAGTGGTTGCCCCAGATATGGGTATAGGTGATCCCCCTCAAACCATGAACTGATTGAGGAGTAGGTAAAGTAGGTGATGGGTTTGAAAAAGTGGTAGGTGTTGAAAAATGAGGTAAGGTGCGGGTATAGGAATTGGTGATATCATTGTGGGTAGCAGGTGGGGGCATTCAAACACACGCACACGTCTAGAATGTGATAGGGCACTAGACTAAAGAGCTCACAAAATCTACATTGTCAAAGGTCGATAATTTATCCAAACAAGTTTGATATGGTCTAGGTATCCAAGGTATATGAAGTGCTCCTGGAAACATAATGAGGTGAGGTGTAGGAATTGGCATAGGTATGTTCCAAAGCACCAAAAAAATTGTTTGGTCGAGATAAACATCACGTCATAATGCAAGGCAAGATTAGTAGGCTAAACAACACAAGAAGTGTCATCGTAAGGTATAACGAGTAACCGAATCCAAGTGTTAAATGGGCAAGGTTGGTGGGGGTGTATAGGTAAGGCTGTGGGGAAGGCCAAGGTGTAGGAAAAAATGTGCCCCTACGTATAATTAGGGAGGTGACCAGGCTAGTAGGTGTATTAGGTGAGCATATATGGTTGTGGTAAGGTTGTGGTAGCAAGGAAATGACATCTTGTAGCAAACATTTGGGCAAATTAGGAAGAATTGGTGTCGGGAGGGTGGCCGATACCGGTTGAGAGGTAACCAATTCCGGTAAGGATGACCGACACAGGTCACCTAGGACATCACCTGATTGACGTCGGTTGGCCAAATTTTGGGTTAAAACATAAAAGCCACATGAAAAGAGCTCATTTGAGCATTTTGACTTTGTTAAATACAATGAAGAGAGAGCATATTCACGAGGAAAAGGATAGAGATACTAAGAGAGGTGATTTGGCGAGAGATTAGTGGTTGTAGGAGTGGATTTTTTGGGCCAACGAGATCTACTAGATCAAGTTAATTGGTTGAGAGTTGGGAGGTTAATGTAGACATGGTAGAGGCAGGAGAAGGCACAGGGGGAATTCTAGTGTAGAAACCCGTCATCCCACCACGCAGTCGGAGCTGAGTAGAGGTAGGTGTTATCTAAAATGAGCCCCTACTTATTTTGGCTAACTTGCCTTCATTATTTCCTTCCTTGTGCTTTAACTTCAATTTTCACACATTTCAGGCACTCAAAAATTTTTGGGTATGATTTCATCAGATAGAGAATTTTTCCACCTTTCCAGAAAGGTAAGGAAGTCCTCCTAACTCCTTGTATTTTGCAAGTTATGGCTCGGTGGAGTTTGGAGGAGATATTTTCCCTGGGTGGGCCCGCAGAGGTAAGAAGGAGAATTTGCTAAGGAAAATTGGCAGGTTGGCGGAGGCGTGGAGCGGAGTTGGAAATTTGCCAAGAAAGTTGGCAGAGGCCGAAAGGAAATATTTGGCCCGTGGGCCCAATGAAGGAAGGAAACGGACTCGTGGGGCCAGGGAGGAATTTACGACACTTAGCTTTTGGGGCGATAAACTCAAAGTCAAAATTCAGCTCGTGAGCCCGTGAAGGAGAAGAGGAAAATTTGGGCCGCACCTCTGTGCCAAACCAAAATCTGACATGTGTCATCGGGAGAGCGGGGTGCATATTTTTTTGGGAAATTATCCCAATTTGAAATCAAAGGGGCAAAAGGCAAAGTTTGAGCCCGCAATCCCATCGGCAAATTGGGAAGTGCCACATGTCATCAAAGGAGTGGGGCACGAAGAGTTTTTGGGAAATTTTCCTAATTCAAAAAAAGAGGGAAAAAGACAGGTCTTTGGCCCGCGGATCATCTAGAAGGTGCCACCTGTCATGCAGACTTGAGGGCCGCGGAGATTTTTGGGAAATTTTTCCAAAAGTGCAAAAAGTAAAATTTGGGCCCGTGGACCCATTTTCAAATATGATTTTCTGACACTTTTGACCTAATTCGTGCCTTGAAATTTGTGCCTGAATTTATGCCCTGATTTTTCCCTAAATCTTTAGATGGGCATATCTTTCGATCCAGAGATCAGATTTGGGAAAAATCAGGCTCATTGGAAAGATTTTGATCTCCTCTATGCATTGGAGGCATAAAACATCATTTTTTACAGGTTTTGAGGAAGAAAAATCTAGAAACTTCTTTCATGCCTTTAATGTGAACCAGATTGCTTCGAATGAGTCATTTTTTGCTCAATCCGCCAAGGTCGCCTTATCCCACACACCAAGGATGAAGAATCAACTCAATTTGATGGTAAAAAACCCTAAAAGGTCTTCTCACACCATTAAACCAAGATCAGATCACTTTGAGAGCTGTGTTTTGCTAAAATTCATCATTTTTCTTCCAACACGCAAAATAGAAACAGAGGAATTGATTTGATGGGTTTGCAGGCCGATTTGAAAGGGATTAATGGCGGATGGTTGAGTTATCATAACGATGGGTGGAAGAGTTTGCGGTATAGAAAGGACAAAATTATGAAAGGGGGTATAGGATGTCAATGAAACTAGCGGCTGAAAATTTATAGGTACAGATGATGGGGGGGATCCCTATACTAGGAGCCATAGATAAGGATATGGCAGATGTCAAGGCGCTAGTAGAGGTTGGGTGAGTGACAAATGTCGAAGGTATGATAGATGCCGAAGGTGTGATGGATGTCAAGGGTGTAGTAGGTGGTGTTAACACGGGAGTAGGTAATGATAAAGTAGCATTCATGAATATGGCAGGGGGTATGGAGGTAGGCATACCAAACAACAACTAGCCCAATGAGTCGTGGGTAGAAGAATGGGCAAGGTAATGTTGTAAGGATATGACATTATGATCGAGTAATTTAATGAATTCCTCTTCACCTGTAGGTATAACTACAAGAATGTTGGGGTCCATTGGTGAAGAAATAGATGACGGCAAAGTTGAAGTAGGTAACATTATGTGACTAGTGTGAAAGGAAAAATCCCGCACCTGTTGGCGAGTACAAGCCATAAGAAAGCCAAAAGATAGCTATTCTAAGCTTTGTAGAACTGAGAAAACTCAGAAATAGATGTTTGGTAAAGTCTGGAGGATAGAAATAGGTTGTTGTTTCTGATAAAAATCAAAAGCACAGAGACCAATATGGGTCAGTAAACCAGTGCTGGTTAGGCAAAAAGACCGATGTCAGTCGTTGGAACCGATTGTCAATTGGAAGGTAATTGACATTGGTTACTATAAAAATGAAGAAATTTGAATATTTGGCGAAGCAAAGTGGAAAACAAGTATTTTGGGCTCTGTTAAGGGTGATAAAAACTCAAAAACTTGTTAATCCAAAGAATTAGAAACATAGAAAGATAGTATGTAAGAATAGATTGTTGTTTTGACATAAAATCAAAAATATAGAGAGACTGATACCAGTCAGTAAACCGGTGCCGGTATGATGAAAGAACCAATGTCGGTCACTGGACCAATGCTGGTTACTAATAGAAACTTGAAGAATGAATAAAATATGATTGTTTGAGTTGAATTTGATGAACAGAAGACCCAAAAGAGGTTTTTTATGATAAAGATGATTTAACACACTCAGGAAAAACTAGAATTAACCATTGTGATGGTTGAGTGTGGAAGAAAGAAAAAGTGGTGAATATGTCCTCAACAACTCAAATTGCAGAAGACAAGAAAGAAAGGTGACAATTGAACAAGAAAAAACTAAATAAACACATTATCCTAGGGTATATTTTAGTGTTGTTTGGATTATGCCTTAAGACTGACTGGAATGATATAGAATGTTTGGATAACAAAGGTATATAGAAAGAAATCGACGGATGGTTTTAGGTTTTCTTTAAGCAAAGGAATCCTCGATATACCTTTCGGTACGTGAGGTCTGAGCTTTGATATGATAAAATGGCCAGAACATCCGGTGGGGCTCATCGTCAATGGGTTTTTAAATCCTTGACGGATTCTT
Source organism: Taxus chinensis (assembly GCA_019776745.2). Lineage (NCBI taxonomy): Eukaryota > Viridiplantae > Streptophyta > Pinopsida > Cupressales > Taxaceae > Taxus > Taxus chinensis. The sequence goes on from CM034153.1 coordinate 746,886,158, forward strand.
CCTGGAAAGGAATGTTTTAAGAAGTTTATATATTGTGTTAAGTGATTTGAATAAGGAGTGTGTGCACAAATGCAAACTATGCTTTATTAATCAATCACAAAATGGTCATGACCTCCATTGTATGATTACTACTTAATTATGTGAGCTAAGTATGCAGACATACAGGTATGAAATGAAAGTTTTTAAAGCCCCAAATCAAAATATGATATTTGATGTAAATAAGAGTGAATCGGAAGAATGATAAATTTCACTAATCTAAGAATAAAAGAAAGAAGAAGGATTCTTTTTTAAATGCACCAAAAGAAGTGTTTCATTTAGAGAAATTAGAAAGAAGGATCAGATTACCAAAGAATAAGATTTAGTGAATAACGATTTAGAAAGGAAACACAAAAGATGCAACCTATATGAATAGAAAGAAACCTACAAACCAGGGTCCCACTAGGCACGCCAAAGTGTTTCACCACAATGTTGTGTATAAAACAGATAAGGTAAAGGTGAGGTGAGGAGGAATACCTATGAATTCAAAGAAGGTTGTGCATCATTAAGAAGACCAAATTGATCGTGAAGAGCTCCTTTTTGGCTAGGAAGGACTACTTGTAGAAGCACAACAATACCACCGAATAGAGTTAAATAGCATATGACAGTGTACTACCTAGCGTATGCTAGATCCAAGAAGTGTGATACTCCCTAGAAAGGTCGTCAATCAACTATTTAAAAACAACTTAATGTAAAGAAATGACAGTGAAAGAAAGGTCCTATTGTAACAATACGATTTAGGTATCACATATGCTAACAATAGACTAGATTTAAGATAAATATTGAATATACAACTAAATCTAGAAAAGGTGGGGTGTTGTCAAGGTTGGTAGGTATGGCAGAGGTGTTTAGGAATGTCTAGGTAAGATTTCGTGAGGTTTAGCAAGGTTTTGGTGAGTTAGGAGCTCGCTAATCTGAGGAAAATTACTAGTCACAAAGACCGGTATCGGTTTGGGCGACCGGTGCTAGTACCTAGTTATAAACCAATGCTAGTTGGGTAACTGATGTCGATATGGGTAATTAGATGAGAAGGTTAAAATGGGTTGGTGTGTAGCTCTCTGTGATTACAAAAAGAGAGTAGGGAGTGTTTAGGTAAGGTGTTTGGATTTATGTGAAGACTCATAAATGGTAAAATAGGTGATCTGAGAAGAGTAGAAGGATCTGTAGGTAGGTGGTTGGGTGGAGGTGCTACGGAGGAGATCTAAGAGAGATAGAAGGTGACAAAAAATCAAATAAATGATTAACAACCAAAATACTAAAAGTGATCACAATGTAGAGATTACATACTTGCATAATGGAAGCTGGTTGTAGAAAGAATGGTTGTGGTTGAAGGAGAGACAAGTCTCGATCTCGTGTAACAGCAGCAAAAGGATCTGGACTTCCATGTGACTAATCCAATGCTTTGGAACACATTGTTGATGTTTAGTGGAGGTTGTGAATGCTTGGAATGATCTTTGGTTCATCGTGAGGTCGCCTGGATGCTTGAGAATACCAATGTCAGAACTCCAAAAGCCAAGATGGAAGAAAAACTTGGGTAAAGGTTTGAAATTCCTTATTTAAGGGGACCGATGGAGGTTAAGTGATTGGTATTGATCGAGGAATAAGTGGCATCATTTAGGGAGAAAAGGTCATATTTTCCAAAAATATCTTTTTCTCTCCATTTTTGGTGTTAGTCAAGATTTGTTATGGACTAGGAGTGTGGTTTATCACTAAATGGAGCAGTAAATAAGTGAGAGAAGTGTAGAATAAGTCATAGTTAGGTTTAGAAGAAGTCATAGTTAGTTAGGGAAGTAAATTAATTTGTCTAGGTTAATAAATAGGCTTGGAAAGGGTTCATGGTGAGGTGGAGAGGTGAGGTGGAGGAGTGAGGGAATTATTAACTTAATATGGGTAATTAAATTAATAATAATGTGTGGAGGGGTCATGATTAGGGGATGTGTTGAATTAATTAATTGGAAGGGGCTTAGAGGGTTGTGACCCAATTTTAGGTGTTTATAATGGTATCGTCACATGCATAGTCCAAGAAAGCAACATGAAAGGATCTAAGGTGCTCTTGAGGGTCTCCATGGCCATTGAATAGAGGAAAATTTGGTGAAACAAAATTTGTAGGGAGTGGATAAAAATACACCTTGGGTGCAAGAGGACTGCAAGAGGACTATGAAGAAGAAGGGAATAATCAAGGGTGGAGAAGAAGAATAAGTGGCTTATTGTAACTGAAAATTTGTGCTTGCAAATCATGATAATTAGACTCTAAATGATGGGTTCCTTAAGAGAAAATAGGATGAATGTAGGAGATAATAGGAAAATAAAGATTAGGGTTAGGTGTGGAAGTAGGAATATGGCTAGTAGAAGCTTCCGCATTGGTAGGAGGGGAGGAAAGAGGGATATAAGATGTGGTAGAAGTAGAAATAGTATTTTCAAAACTAAGAAAAGTAGAGGTAGAAATCCTTTGGGATTCCTCACGGGTAGAAAAAAGTAATAGGTCTAGGTTTTTAGGATTCTCGGTAAGATAAGAATTGAGTTCATTAAGATCCTTAGTAGAGAATTCATGAGAGGTACTAGCCATGATGGAAAGGGTTTTGATAAGATAGGTGTAAAAGGATTTCAGGTTCAACAAATGATTTCATGTACTTTAAATATATGTAAGGAAAATTTTGATCAAATATATATAATAGTAAATATGTAATATCTAGCTAAAGAAGTACAAGTAAGAGTGAAAGATAAGAGATAAAACTGACTCGGCTTGTAACTGTACGTTTGGAATGATTCTAGACTAATAAATAGTATAGAAAGGCATATTTTTGGTTGTGTAATCTCAATTTTTTATTCTAGAATGTGATGACCTAAAGGAAAGGAGCACATTGAATGGTACAACATCACCCCGATTCCTAGCATCTATTATGGGCACTAGTTTATGTGGAACAACTTTGTCTCTGGTTATTTCTATGTCACTCCTTGTTGCTTTTAGTTCATTGCAGGTTGTATTAGGTTCACTGCACTTCTGCTCAGTTACACTTGTACCTATAAAAGAATCCCTAGATACCTTCACAATACTTAAGTGCACATTAGATGAATAAAAATAAATATATTCTTGATTCATACTGACCTCAGCAATCACCCCAATGTAATTTTCACTGAGTGTTGCACTACATTTTATACTCAATGTAGTTCTAGTGTGTGTGTGATTGGAATAGTGTATCTTGAGCTAGGATGCCCTAGTGCCAGTCACACAAATAATAGTGGGCTACAACTATTTTATCCCAATGCAAAATGTGGTGTTATGGAATTCAAAAATAATCCCTCCTATGAAGCGAAGTATGCAATCCTAAAATGCAGGCCTTGATGTAGTAGATAGAAAATATTAGCTCCTTGTAATAGTATGTTCCTCTTGAAATGCTTTCCCCATAATGAGTTTAAATAAGACATGTATATATATGATTCCTTCGCTTAATTTTCATCATTAACAATTGAAAGGACGAACCAAGGTAGTAAACAAAGACATGAAAAATGTAACATCCAAAAATTTAGAAAAAAAGGGAGAAGGATGACAGAAGCACCCAGAGGGGACAATAACACATGGATTCCCATGTCCCTAATGGGTGATTCTATATAGGGTGCCAAAAATATAAAATGGTGGAATCAAATCTAAAGGATGTCGGATAGTGTGCAAAAACTATAAGTTGTAAGTCTAGAAAAGACAAATAACAAAGATAAGAAGGATAAAAGAAATATCAAATAAAAACATGTGTTGTTAATGACCAATTCTCGTGCTTAGGAATCATGCATATAAATGAAAATATTTAGAGGCTATATATACAAAATAAGTGTGTTATTTAGTGATTATAGTGATACGCTAGGTGCCAATCTCCACATTCACACCATGTCAAAGAATTTTCCAACACCTTGTTTGTTGGAAGACCAACCATCACTCAAACAGGAAGATGAATCTTTTTTTAACTGTTCCTTCTTGTAACTTTCATTTGTTGAAACCACTTACTTATTGTTGAGGTTCATTGCATTCCTCATCATTTAATCTTAAAGAATGTTAAAACCAAGTAGTGTCCAAGGCTATCTGCAAAAGGGACTAAAGGAGACAATGATTTTCCAATTATTTGCTCTAGAATTGAAAATGTTTGAAAGGAAATTCCAATATTTGAAAGTGAATCTAATCTAGCATACTAAAATAAATAACTGAAATAAAATATAATCTAACAAACTGAAATCAAATCTAATCTAACAAACTAAAATAAATAACTAAATAAATAAATAAATGACAATAATAAATGAAATTGAAGCTTCACTAACAAAATCTTGAACGAAACAGATAATGTTGATTCAAACAATCTAAATAAAAGAATAATGATTCCATTCTAAAAAACAATAAACCATCCTCCTCCCTGGGTAAAAGTGGGCCCTTTCTCTTCCCTAAAAAAAAACTAAAACAAGTTATTGCCAAGATATGTGAACTGTAGATTTTATTAATAAAAATGATGTTACAAAAATCATCCATCTTCTACCACCGTTGCATTGAGTGCTTTGGAGAGATATTTTTAACTCATCCCTTAGTCAATAATCCAAGATTATAGAACTACCTACCTATAATCTTGGGTAATATTTGACCACATTTTCCACTTTCCAATGAGATAAATGTGGAAGGAATTTATTCAAACACTACAACTCCATATTTAACTACTCCTTCCACTTACATTTAACCATTTTTGGCATGTTAAGTATAGGTGTTGTCATTGATGTAAAAGTAAATTAATTAAAAAGAGGATGATGGAGGTATGCTAGAAGGTGATTAGTAGGATGATGACATGGAAATTTAGGTTGTTTCATGATTGCATGAGTGGACAAGGTGATAATTACTTGGTCTAGAAAGCCTAATCATGTGACCTAGATAGCCTATGTGATAGAGAATATGGTGACTTCAGGAGCATGGTATAGGCAAGGAGAGAATTTTAGGAGATTGTTAATACACTCGCATGAGTTTCAGAGTGTAGGTACAGGTGGAAGATTCAGCTGCAGATGCATATCTAGACTTAGTCTAGGTGCGTGGAGACCAAATGAAGCATGAGGATGAGTTATAGAGCCATGAAATCTCATGGAGTCATGAAAGGATGTGATACATGTGTTCTTAGTGTGTTATGGAATTTTCGAGAGGTTTCATGATGAGGTATGAGGTTCTTCTACTTTGACCTAGCTTAAACTATGCAAAACCTTAAGGACTAGTCATGCAAATGAGATGGGATATGAAGATGCATAACCTATTTGAGCTAACTCTGATGATTAGAGTTGGTGCATTAGAGGGTGTCCCAAAGGCGTTGTGGAAAAAAATTCAAGTCATTCATGAAGAAGATTTTGCAAGTTATAGTATGTTTTAGGTGAAATAGGGTCCATAGAAAGAGTGATTTCTAACTCGAATTGCAACTTCTGATGCTCACAGTGGATAGTGTGCTTTGCATGGGATCTTGTGGCTTTCAGGGATGTTTTTCCATTGAGCTAAGAGCATTTCACAAAAAATAATGAGGTCAGTTTCATCGTCGCATTTTTATGAACGAATGTTAAGAAGGTAGATTATTTTTTGTGAGTTTGAAACCCTAGGTCTAGAGCGATGGTATGAGAGATCTTCATGGTTGGTGCCCATAATGGATTGTTATTTGCTGGTATGATGATTGGAGGTTGTGAGAGGACTCCTCCATAGATTTTCAAAAAGGTATGGTAAAGCATGTGATGGTTTGTGGACCACCACTCAAAAAGACAAGTTTTTGAAGAATGTTCAGTTTGTGGAAAAGTTCTCCAAAGAGGGTAGGAGAATAAATTGAAATTGTTTTTAGCCTAGCGATTTATACTTGATGTCCATGATGGTTTCATGATCATGTTTGAGGTCCTCGAGGGTAAAGTGTGCCCTATTCATGAAGATTGGTCTTTATACCCTAAAAGGGCAGTTTTGAGCAGTTTCAAAGATTGACCTGGTTGAAGGCCTTCCACTTGGAGTTTGAAGGAAATGTAAGATGTTATGGAAAGTAGATTCAGAAGGGCTTTATAATGGTATATGGTTTGTCTCTTGATGATGAGTGATTTTCTTGGTGAACCAACTCAATTTGTGTAGACCAAGGTTGTCTTGTTTTCAAGATAGGATTGCTCTAGACTAGAAGATAGAGGTAGAAGTACGTATTGTTTTGGATTATTTGATGCTTGCTATCCAATTGGAGAGTGAAGAAGCATGAATTTTTTGTCCCTAGTGAAGGCATTTAGAAGTATTGAAAGTGGCAGCAAGGGTGCAAACTAGTTGAGTTTCCAAAAACTACTTTCTAGTGCAGCTCAGTTTGGTGAAGAGGAAAGTAAGTGTAGGTTTGTATGGATGGATGTTTCTAAAGGTATAGAAAATATGGATGTGTTATACAGGTAATTGGATTTCCAATGAGTGGTTACATGCCATTGTTGAGATGTTCTTGGTGTGATTCTGAGGTACATGATAGGTAAAGACTAGTTCCTGCAAATAGCATCTGATTTGAGAAGGATATGAGCCTTCTTGGTAGTAGAATTATGAAGAATTTGATTGGTTCAAATTCAATGTGCGACCATGGATGATGTTGTTATGTCATATTTGACATGTGTGTGAGGCATTTGATAAGCTTGATTAATCATGTTGATGAGTTTGGAGGTCCTTGAGTGAGGTCAAGTGATGATGGGGTTTTGAGCCATTTTTGGCTTGTTTGGTAATGTCTTGGTGCATGGAAAGACCTACGTGGGTCCAATTCATGAATGTGTATGAGTGTGTAATGTTATGTTTTTGATGTTGTGTTGATCAAACTCCTTGTGTAGGACTGACCTATGTCTTGTGTTAATGAGATGAGAAGGGTATGAAGTGAGAATTTTGGGTTCAAATTTGAACTAGCTACTCTAGAGAGGCAAAAACTGCGAGTTGCAAAGAAGGAGAGTGAAACCTGTTCAAGAGCATCAATTCAGGGACTTGAGGATTGAGCGCAAAAATACTAAAGAAGGTTAGAGAGCATGATGTGCAAGGGTTTGAAGCCAAATTAGGTCATGGAAAGTCAAGTTTGAGTGAGTTAGAAGAAAGAGGGTTTGAAGAAGTTTTGAAGGTTTGTGAGTTGAATAAGTGATCTCCATCAGTTGTGTGCAGCAAGCAATACATTCATAGATTTTCATCTACAGGTGGTTGAGTTGGTGTGCGATCACCTCAGGGGGTTGTAGCCTCCTTGTGGAGTGGGTGCTCCTTGTAGGGTTGTGTGTAATCCTTAATAGGGTTGGTGCTCTACTAAACTAGGGGTTGGTGTTCCTTGTAGGGTTGGTGCTCTCACTAAACTAGGGGTTGATGCTCCTAGTGAAGTGTGGTGCTTCACTTAAATCTCTTTGTTGTGTGTAACATAAAAAAGCAGAGTTTCAATGGGTTTTTTTCCCCTTGAGGGTTTCCCACTTGATATCTTGGTGTTCTTGTGTACTCCTTCTTGTTCTTGATGCTTCGTGTGGATGGTTGTTACTCAATGCTTAAGTAAACACGCATTAATGGTTAATGTTTGTATGTTAATGGTTGTATGAATGATAATTTGAAGGATTGAATGGAAATGGAATAAAGTTTTGAATGGACTTAATTTACCTTGCCCCCCTCTCATTTCCATTGTGCTTCCAACAATTGGTATCAGAGCAGGTACTTGTGGATAGCAAGGTTGATCAACTTGAAAGGAGATCCTCTTGGAGCACAAGCTATGGCCAAGTCTTAACAGAGTGGTTGAGGCTTGCATTAAGGCACCATTAAGTATGAAGTTACAGAGTCATGATTATTGGGGTGTAATCTATGAAGAATCAAATCATGTCTGCATAGGTTTTGATAGAGCATGGCCAACTGCCATCAAGGGTTATAAAGTTGCAAGTTGATAAAGTGTCTAAAGCAACTATAGGATACACATAAGAAGACTTGCAATGACAATTCCAAGGCTATGAATGCCATTATGTATGGATTGGTAGAAGCCTTAGAATTTGATCTAGAAGGTGCATGCATAACAAGTAACTAAATGTATAAGAGGTTAGAGAAGAACTCTAAAACTCTCATTATGAAGGATCTTAGAAAGTCAGAGAGATTTTTAAGCTCCAAAATGATAAGACATGCCTAGGTTTCAAGGGCTTAAGAGAGCTAAAAGGATTTTATTAGTGCATGACTTGCTTAGGAGTTGGAACAAGTTTCTCAATGCCATGATATGATTAGGTGAAGTAAAGGAAGATGTAGAAGTATAAAAAGTATTAAGGACTCTAACTTCTGTTAGTTTTATTCCAAAGTGTCTGCCATTGAAGAAGCAAAGGATTTGACTCTTTTGAATATGGATGATTTACATGGAACCCTAACTACATATGAGATGGGGACTCAGAGTGATAATCCTATCAAGAAGGAGATAGCTTTCAAATATGAAATGAAGACCAATGGAAAGATGGCCAAGGATGATGGAAATTTTGTTGAGTTTGATGATGAATAAATCTTTACAATGCTTACTAGAAGATTGAAGGTTGGATCTAGAAATTCGCAAAAGGTAATCTTTCATTTAAGTGTTTCAATTGTGGTGAAGTGGGTCATTTTATTGCTAAGTTTCCTCATAGGTCAAAAAGGAAGGTGATGAAGACCATGAAAATTATCATGATAAGAAGAATCATAAGCATAATAAAGGAAAGAAGGACTTCATGAATTATGACTATAAAAAAGAGGGTAAAAAGAGTTTTTACACAAAGAAAGAGGCTTGCTCATTTGAGGCAAGTAGTTGTGATAGCGGTGTTTCATATTTTGAATCTAAATCATATCATGAAGATGTTGGATATGAGGTCTTGTTCATGACGAAATAAGTTGTTAAATCTATGAGTAATTCCTATTAAGACTCCATATTCTGAAGATAAATAAGAGGATGATGATTATTCTTGAATTGAAGTGTACTCAAACTGAGGAAGCATGCTGAAAGAAATAATAAGAAGATGAAAACATTAGTCAAATAATATGAAGACAATAGTCATAACCTTGAAGAGAAGCATTGGTCAGAAACAAGAAAGCTAAGTTTTGAGATAGTTATGATGCTAGAAGAAAAGATAAAGTTTCTAATCATAAGTTTGCAATAAAAAGAGAGTCCGTGTAACAAATTTGAAGAAGATATAGAGTTTCTAAGGTAAGTGTTTATCTGAGCATGTTAAGAAGGATAAGACCTTTCAGAATTTTGAGAAAAGCACCAAGGATCTTGATGATCTTCTTGGCAAACAGAGGTCATAGGTGATAGATCATGTTTGGGATTTAACGATGGATTCAAAGGTAAATAGATGAAGTAAGAGATAGTGTTTCAAGAAAGGATAGTGAAGGACCAAGCACCAAGGAAGGAAAGAAATAAAACTCCACCGAATACAATGTGAAGACAGGTCTCATCAGGCAACCTAATGCCTCAAGGTATGAGATATCATTTAATGATTATTGTTTCACTTGTAATGGCTTTGTTCATATGGAAAAGGAGTGTAGGAGGTTTTCTAGAGATGAACACCCATGGAGGTAATAGGAATGCTCAAGCAAAGAATTCAGTTGTCTACAACTGTCATGAGAGAGGTCATGTTGTTAAGTACTATTTGTATGAACCTTTAAGTCAAAAGTGGGTTGTGAAGGCTACAAAGGTAAGATTTCAGAGTTGTCTGTTTTAGTTGTAATAAAGTTGGTCATGTTGCTAGATAAGGTCTTTATGGTTACTCAAAGCAAGATGAGATATTTGAAGGTCCTAGAATGCAAGAAAGAGGATTTCATGTCTGAGAATGAATGATATCATTCAAGACAGGACATGGGAACCAAGAAGGGACAATAGTGGTCCACCAAGAGTTGATAAGGATGTAAGACAAGGAGTTAATTAAGGTGAAAATAAAAAACAAGAAGAAAGAAGTGAGATTGAGATGTCTAAGAGGGCTTGGAACCTCTTCAAACCATTCTTCTAGATTCATCATGAAGCATGTATGTCTCTAATATGCTTCTTAGAGGCATTACCATCCATTACAAAGCATTGGAAGAAGGGTGGGCTGACTAGGTTTAAGTGTGCTTACTTCAAGGTGTAAAGGTCTTGTTTTGATATACTAAGGTACAATTATGGTCTATATTTGTATAGTCTATGTAAGTCAAGATCTTGGTTTGAGCATTAAGTATTGTTAGTATGTCCAAAGGTCTATCTTGTGTAATGGTCAAGTTATGTCACAAAAGTTCAAAATAGTGTTTTAAGTAACTGTCCAGCTCTGAAATATTTGTAAAAATTATGAGGGGATCATCAAGAGAAAATGGGTTCTATTTGTTAGTCCAAGAATCTTGAATCAAAGTTATGTGAATGTCTCTATCAGTGGTAGTAAGTCATCAAGAGGCTTAAGGTCTTAATTGTTGTAAAACCCTTACATCATGAAAAGAAACCTTGTAAGTTGAGTTTGAGGTTGACAAGTAATGTATTAGATCTAATAGGGATCATTAGTTTGAAAAACAATGCTCAAACTTGTCTGAAACCTAATACAAGTTTTGTAGAGGTCTTTTGAAAGGATAAAAGCTTGAGATCAAAAGGTGTCCATCATCTAAGTGTGCTTGCAAGTCTGATTTCATAGTCTACAAAGTATGTGAAGCAACATTTGAAGAAAGATTAATTGCAGGAATACCATGGTGTTGATTGGACTGTAGCTGTGGACTCATGTGCTTAAGAATCTATGACTTGGATTGGTCAAAAGTTGTCATGACAGTCTATATGCTCTCAAGGTATGGAGAGTTCCGCATCTAAGGTCTATGATGACAAGTGAAGATTACAGTTGTGTACAAATCAAAGTGTAATCTTGCAGATATTTGTAAGGTTAGATGAATTTTTTTGTATGCAAGTTAGATCATAGAGTCAACTGCTAGAACAGTAATGTGGCTGAAGGAAAATCATCATGCTTTCATGATGGTTTAGATGCTTAAGAATTGGCTATGAGACAAAGTTGATGAAAAAGGCATGCATGCAGGTCAATCTGATGACTTGATCATACCATCAGAATGTTAGAAGTGGTCATATAGAGTGCTTCTCAGGTGTCTGATGTCAGTCAATCTTGAAACAAGAATGAGTTGTTAAGTCGTCCAGAATAGATGCACAAGGTGTCTAAGTAGACTCTATAGTAGACATTGTAACCTACATGAAAAGTGTAAAGGGCTGGGCAGGGCTTGTAAAAGTCATGCTCATAGGCTCTCAGTGATCAGGTCAAGCTTTTGTGTCACATTTGTGTATGGAGACTAGGAAGAACAATGCTACCTGGGTCAAGGATGCAATAATAAGATTGTATGTGACTGTGACATGAGGATCTCACAAACAAGGGTATGTCTGAAGATAACCTGATGATTGTATCATCAACTGGTTTCAAGGTACTGTAGGTGGTCAATTTTACACACTAAAAGGTGGTGCTACAGTGTCTGAGATGATACCATCTAGAGGCTGGAGAGAGCCCAATTTTCTCCTTGATCAGGTATAAAATATGATCATGAGGTCTGCAGATAGGTGTAATGGTATCTTGCCAAGTAGAGATCAAATCTTGTGTTCATTGGTGTAAGAGTTGCATATTTGGATCACTGAAGCAGGGGAGACTGATTTTGCAGCATTGAGCAGGTGTTCTCAGTGGGTCAAAGAGGACTTTGAAGGTTCTCCAAGGCAGTTTGGCTAGTTTGAGTTCCAATCTTGCACAAGAAGTTATGAAACATGATAAGAATTCCATTGTCTATGTTGTCTGAGGGTTTGTATAATCATTTGCTTGCATTCTGATAACAATGGGCTTTGAATCAAGCATGACTGTAGGCTAAGATTTTGCTAAAATAGATAAGGTACAGGTCTGTCAGGAGTTCTCCTGAGAATAGGGGGAGTTAGTTATGACTCATGAAGAAAGATGGTTTAGCTGATCCAAGGTGGTCTACAAGTGCTAGAAAGGTGATATAAGTCATGGTTTGCATGTGCATACTTGCCGAAAGGTAAGGAGGTTTTAAGACTCAAGGAAACTACATCATAGCATGTAAAAGAAGGTTAAATAAGACTGAGACAAGAGTTTCAGGGACTATGAGGCAATGTGATTGAGTCATCCCCATGACATCCATATGCAAGGTATGTGGTCCTAAATTTTGTACTTTCTAGTTAGAAGGAGGATGAGTATAAGTCCAGGGGGAGTCTCTAAGCAGTTGCTTCATGATTGCGTATGTGTGTTTCATAGTTGACTTTGAAAAGTTGGTCTAAATTCGCACTAAAAAGTCTGGTTTAGGGATTGCAGTCCTTAGTGGTTGTGTGCAATCATTGCATATGGAAGAGAGAAGCTAAGTTCGGTGAATATGAATCAATTGAGATCAATCAAGAAAAGAGGTAAGTATGATGTTTCTATCCCTGAAATCATGATTGTTGGCATGGGGATGCTTGGTATGCATCGGTTCCTAGGTTTGTTACAGTGATTTCAAGCTGAGAAAGAGGTCAAAATCAGAGTCATAGAAGAAGAAAACATGTTTTTATGCTAAAATGATGGATTTGATTGTTGTTTTCACCCAAGAAGGTGATCCATGAAGGCTGAAGAAAGATGAAGAACATGAATACATAGGTATGCACTTTGTCATTAATGTAAAAAGGGGGAGAAGACTAGGTGGTTTTCCATCAATGACAAAGGGGGAGATTGTTGGCATGTTGAGTATAGGTGTTGTCATTGATGTAAAATCCCATTAATGACAAAGAGGATGATGGAGTATGTTAGAAGGTGCTTAGTAGGATGATGACATGGAGATTCAAGTTGTTTCATGATTGCATGAGTGGATTTAGGTGAGAATTGGCTTGGTCTAAGCAAGCCTAATCAGGTGACCTAGCTAGCCTAGGTGATAGAGCATGGTGGATGGAGCTACATGGTGATTTGAGGAGCATGGTAGAGGCATGGAGAGACATGTTAGGAGTTTTTAGACACTCACATGAGTTTCAGAGTGCAAGTACAGGTTGAAGACTTAGTTTCAGGTGCTCATCTAGACCTAGTCTAGGAGCTTAGAGGCCAAATGAAGCATGAGGATGAGGTATAGAGCCATGTGAGCTCATGGAGGCATGCAGGGGTGTGATACATGTTGTCTTAAGTGTGTTAGGGCATTTTGGATAGGTTTCATGATGAGATGTGAGGTTCTTCTACTATGACCTAGCTTAAACCATGCAAAACCCTAAGGGCTAGTCATGCAAATGAGATGGGATATAAAGATGCAGACCTATTTGAGCTAACATAATGATTGGAGATGGTTACAGAGGTTCCTAAAGATGTGAGAAAAATTTCAAGTCGTTATGAAGAAGATTTTGCAAGTTATAGTATTTTTTGGTGAAACAAGGGTCCAAGAAAGAGTGATTTCCAGCTCGAATTGCAACTCCCGATGCTCATTGTGGATTGTGTGCTTTGCATGGGACCTTGTGGCTTTCAGGGATTTTTTTCCATTGAGCTAAGATAATTTCACAAAAATAATGAGGTCATTTCATCTTCAAATTTTTATGAACAAATGTTAAGAAGGTAAACTGCTTTTTGTGAGTTTGAAACCCTAGGTTGAGAGCAGTAGGAGAGATCTTCATGATAGGTGCCCAGAATGGATTGTTCTTGCTAGTATGATGATTGGAGGTTGTAGAGGAATCCTCCATATTTCCAGAAAGGTATGGTAGAGCATGTGATGGTTTGTGGACCCCACTCAAAAAGGAAAGTTTCTAAAGATGTTCAGTTTGTGGAAAAGTTTCTGCAAGAAGGTATACAATAAATTGACATTGTTTTTAGCCTGGGAATTATACTTGATGTCCATGATGGTTTCAAATCATGGTTGAGGTCCTAGATGGCAAAGTGTACCCTATTTATGAAGACTGGTCTTTAGGCAGTTTTGGGGCAATTTTGAGCAGTTTTAGAGATTGACCTGGTTGAAGGCCTTCCACTTGGAGTTGGAAGGAAATGTAAGATGTTCTAGAAAGTAGATTCAGAGATATTTCCAATGGTATATGGTTTGTCTCTTGATGATGAGGTTATTTTATAGGTCAACCAGCTCAGTTTGTGAAGACAAGGTTTCTTGTTTTCAGGATAGGATTGCTCTAGATAGAAGATGGAGGTAGAAGTCTACATGTTTTGGATTGGTTGATGCTTGTATATCCATTGGAAAGTGAAGAGGGATGAATTTTGTCACTATGTGAAGTCATTTATAAGTCTTGAAAGTGGTAGAAAGGGTGCAAACCAGTTAAGTTTCCAAAACTGCTTTCTGGGCGGCTCAGTTTGGTGAAGAGGAAAGTAAATGTGGTTTGCCTGGATGGATGTTTCAAGAGATCTAGCAAGCATGGATGTGTTCTAAAGTTCAGTGGATTTATAGTGAGTGGTTACATGTCCATAGTTTGTTATGTTCTATGGTGTGATCTAGAGCATCCATAGGTGAAGATTGGTTCCTGAAAACAGCTGATTTTGAGAAGGATATGAGCCTTCTTGATAGTAGTTATGAAGAATTTGATTGGTTCAAGTTAATGTGTGACCATGGATGATGTTTGTTATGTCATATTTGACATGTGTGAGGCCTTTGGAGTCTTGAATAATCATGGTGATGAGGTTTGAGGTATTTGGTGAATTAGGTGATGGGGTTTTGAGCCATTTTTGGCTTGTTTGGATGTGTTGGTGCATGACCGACCTACATGGGTCCATGTTTGTATGAATTTAATGTTATGTTTTCATGTTTTATTGGTCGAGTTACTTGGTATAGAAATGACTTGTCTTATGTTTTTGAGTTGAGAAGGGTATAAAAGTGATATTTTTTGTTCAAATTTGAACTAGTGCTTTGAAGAGGGAAAACATACAATTCACCTATGTGAGTGTGTGCACGAGGTATGAAGGCATAAATTCAGAGTTGAGGAAAGTGTGCAAGAATCTTTGAGGAGTGTTAGAGAGCTTGATTGAAAGGTCTTGCATCAAATCAAGTCCAATTATCCAAGTTTGAGCGAGTTGAGAAGGAGCAGTGTTTGAAGAGGGTTTGAAGGAGTTTGGAGATGAATCTTGTGATCACCATCATCTGAGTGTTTGCAACATATCTTCAGTGATCTTATTATCAAAATTTTGTGTGATGAGTCATATTCATGTAAGTATCTTGTTGTGAGTAATATCAATAATGGTTTAGGGGTTGTGCTCCTTGTGGGGTTGGTGCCTCACTAAAGAAATCTTTTGTGATGTGTAATATTCACTTGAGTAATTTGTTGTGAGTAATATCAGCAAATGTTTCAGTGATTTTTCTTCCCTTTGAGGGTTTCCCACTTACATCGTGTGTTCTTGTGTACTCCTTCATGTTCATGCTCTTATGGATAGTTGTTGTTTATGGTTAAGATCTCATTAATGTATGGTTGAATGTTGATGTTGTATGAAAGTAATTTGAAATTGTTTAATAATTTTTGAAGGACTGGGTCACCACCCCCTCTCATTCCATTTTGCTTCTAACAACTACTTATTCTACCTGATAAGGAGACAAATGTGGAAGAGATTTAATCAAACACTATAACTCTTAATTGAAATGCCTCTTCCTCTTGCACTTAACTACTTATTCCACTTACCAATAAGATAAATGTGGAATATATTTATTCAAACACTATAATATCTAGATTTAACTACTTCTTCCACTTGCGAAGTATTCTCTTGCATGATTGAATCTTTTAACAAGATAATTGTCCTGCCATATTCTCATCCCTAATTTTTTAATCATTACCATGAATTTAATTTTAAGAATATTTTTAGAAATTTTTTGGGTTTGGTGCTCCTTGTAATCTTTCTATAAAATTTTTAAATTCTTCTTTTCATTGAGAAATGAGGGAGACATCGTAGTTATATTGAACCTGTGTTTTTTGTCTTATTTACTTTCCTTCAACCTTATTCTATTGAAACTTCAAATGAATATATATCCTCAATTATTGTTTTTGTGTAAAAATGGAGAAATTGTTTTCCTCCTAGTAATAAGAGGAGCAAAAACCTCCCTCAGTTTCTCATTTCAATGTCTGCAACATCAGTTAGAGAGAGTCATGTATTGATCATGTGAGTCTTGCGCTTGATAAAATTCTTCTTCAAATGTTGATATATTCATAACCATTATGTAAAAATAGAGAGAATTTTTTTCCTCCTAGCAATATGAGGAAAAAAATCTCTCATTTTAGCATTTGGAGGTATACTACTTTAGTTAGAGCGAGTATGGTGTTGATTTGTGAGAAACTGTGCTTGAAATTTGTCTTCTTCAAATGTTGATATCTTCGTAACCATTATTGTTGTGTAAAATAAGAAATACATTTTTCCTCGTAGCAATAAGAGGGAAAAAAACCTCTCTTAGTTTCTCATTTGGAGGTCTGCAACTTTAGTTAGAGTGAGTCCAGTGTTGATTATGTGAGTCCTGCACTTAAAAACCTTCTTCTTCAAATGTTGATATCTTCATAAAAATTATTGTTGTGTAAAAAGGGAGAGAGGTTTTTCTTCCTAAAAATAAGAGGAAAAAATCCTCTCTCAGTATCTCATATGGAGGTCTTTAACTTTAGTTAGAGCGAGTCCAGTGTTGATTCTGTGAGTCTTGCACTCAACCATGTGAGTCGTGTGCTCTGTTATGTGAGTCATGTGCTTTGGCTATGTGATTCATGTGCTTGCTGCAATATAGACTATATAATAGTCCAAAGTGTTCTAATGTGATTTAATTTTCTAATATTTTCAAATGACCTACTCATACACATTACTGCACTCCAACTTACAAGAAATATTAGGAAATGAAAACATTCAAATTACATTGAACTTTTCAAAAATTGATCAAATATATTCTACATTTTATCTTAAATAAGATATTTAGTTCTTAGGCCAATGGGGTCTGGATGGAGTGGTTAAGATGGATGGTTGTATTCAGCTCCACCCAGGTTCAAATCCCACTTTGCACGATCCTCGTTCGAGGTGGTAATGTCTGAGGTGGCGCGGCTGATAGGCTGATTTAACATAGGTGGATTCTGGTTTGAGATTGTCTGCGCTAGAAGTGTGTTCGAGTTTGGTGGATCTGGTCCGCTAGTTGTTGAGCTTAAATTTTATATCTTGGTTGAATGTACTCCGATTCATAGCTCCGACCAAAAGTGTTTATCTATCTAAAAATATATATATAGTTCTTAAGACTACATCTAAATCCACTTTATAAGAGAAGGAATAATGTTATTTTGTGCATTATATGAAACTTAGTTTGGTCTCATCACTTATACTCATATATATATGGCATTTTACCCAAGGCATATTATCAATGACCTACCAAATAGTAATGACTACATACATGCCTCAAGTATCTTGTATCTCTCAAGTACTCTTTTGTATTCCATTTGTCTAGAGAAAATAAACCAATAAAGTGTTACCCATTCTCCCATTTACGATCAATTGAATCCCCATACTTAGTCTTATTGAATTTTGTACACTATTACATACTATTCCTCACTCTTCCTTATAAATAGAAGTTACACCTTTATACAAAAAGAACTTCACATTCAAATGTTTTTGGTTTGTTATTTTTTTTTTAACTCTCTATGTGCATTCTATAAGCCACAACTTATTTCCAAGCACAAGGTTTTCCTCCACACTACTATCGTGGGCACCATAGGGAAAATCAATTGAGTTTTAGTAAGATCTCTCAATTTCCTATAAACACCTGTATACTTACAAAAAAGGACACCTAGATGAATCTATTTCAGACTATATGAAAGAATGTCATAGCAAGAACGCCCATTAATAACTTAAGGAAAAACTAATGAGTTCCATGACTACACAACACACATGTGTGAGGAATTGATATAGTAATATAAGGTCATCAAGTAAATTAGCATATTTTATCCTTATATATGAGAAAAAATGGAGTTCTTGAGTTCCAACCAAATGAGGAAAAGTTCTACCAAGATAAAATCCAAGGAGAATATGAATTAAATGTTCTCCTCTTCATCCACCACTATATACAAGATCCATCCCATATAAAACACACCATCATAGCCTCCTTCATAGACTTGGATCATGCCTAACAAGTGAGTGTAGTCTAAGAAAACCATACAACCTCATAATGCTCTTGCAACTTGCACGTCATAAAAATATAAGACAACTCAATGACATGTGGTATTGTTGACCTCATATTTGTAGCCATGATGATTCTAAATTTCACGTGTAACAATCCTTAATTGCACAATCTACATTAAGTCTTATACCAGTGGAAAAAAATGATCCAAATCTTAAAAATAAATGGTATTTTTGTAGACACCTAATTTCAACCATGCAATTTTAATACTAAAACTGCACTAATTGTCTTCTTTACTCATTAATTAACTAGCCTCATCCCTCATTTTGGATGCTAATTAACATCGCTTCATTAGTTAAAATCCTCTTTTAATTAATTAATTAACCATTATTAGTTAATTAACCTTTCAATCTTGTATTTAATCAATAAACCCTCTTATTGGTTAAATCCCCCTCTCAAACCCATCAAATTCTACTAATTTCCCTCCAAATGGCTTTATATAAGCTTAACTTGGCCTATTAATTAATCCTAGTTGATTAATTAAACCTTCCCAAACTCCCATGAGTTTTAATCTCTAATTAATCTCTTCTAATCATACTTATCCATTTCTAATTATACATTCACTTTATCCCACATTCACTAGGTTGCAAGCTTCTCCCAAAATGGAAAGCTATATAAGAAGCCTAGTGCACCATGTCACACCTTACACCATGTCCTTGACAGACATTATACTTGAGAAGAGCATTTCATGTTATTGGAAGGCTTGTTAAATCTCCCCCTTTTCTACTTGTGAAAGAGTAGTAAGAGAAGAATCAAAATGACAATTAATCCATACTTGATGAGATCTCTTCCTCTTGCTTGATAGAAATCCTTGATCATGTGTGGTCTACGTTTGGCTCACTAAGGAAGTATCTACATCCAAAACACATCAAAAATATCAAAAGGATGTTTGCATTTAGTATCGATTCATATTTTGTGGTTTAACTAGCTTCCTTTTTCAGCTTTATCATGATGTATTTTCTTGAATTTAACTAAGTTAGGATCTACTTGGTGTTAGGTTCTTTTAATTATCTTAGTTTAAAGTTTAGCATGCATACATATGGCACATTTGGTGGGACACTTCTTTGTCTCACGCATTCATTTATTTTTCTTAGTTTAAACTTCATTTTTCTCATTTACATGCAAGTTCTTTCAATTTTTTGAAATTCTTTGTTTTGAGCATGTATGTTATGTGTTCGATAGTGTTGAGTCTTCTTTGCAAGTATAAAGGAGGAAAAGTGCTGTCAAAATTGAATCTTGATGAGAAAAAATATGAGATTTTTAGCTATTTTTGGTCATTTTTTGACATTCTTTTGTGCAATGTACAAGTCTTCACATGCTAGCTACCTAGTTGTAGTGCTAGCTTACACACTATCGTAACTATTCACATATGCTATTGTTACATCTAACGTAGTGCTTCATGCTGCTAATAGTATTATTGCTTCATGTGCTACCATTACTTTGTTTGTATACACATGCTAGCACTAGTTTTTCTGGTGCACGTGCTAGCATTACTCTTCACATGCACCCTACACGTTCACTCTTGTTTCAAGTGCTAGTATACATGTTGCGCACTAGCGTTACACTATTTTCCTGACTACATGCGTGAGCATCCTAGTATTACATGCTATGTCTATGTTCATGTGCTAATGCTGTATCTATTAGCTTCACGCACTTATGTTAAATTTACTATGCATCTATCACGCGCTAGCATTTCACATGCTTAGGTATATGTTCATGTGCTAGCGTGTATTGGTATATGTGCTAGCGTACTATGTAAAATTCACTCAATTTTTCTCAAAATTTCAATTTTGATCTTTAATTTTATTGTTTTATATGTAATTCTGATTCTAATATGTAGGTTAATTATTTAAATTAGTGCTAACACTTTAAATATTTGTTTAAAATATCCATTTGTTTGATTTAATCAAAGTCCATGTATGCTCTTCTCTTGTGCTCTTGAGTGACCTTGAGAATCAGAAATGACTGCGATCATTGGTGTTTTTCTAACATTTTGGTACATGGAAAATTACTAATCATTTTTGTGTAGGACCATTGTGAAATGAAACATTTACCACACAAAGTCAAACAAACAAACTACTAATAAAGTTTGCATACAAGTTCCTTGGTAAAGACAGAATCAAACTTTTCTAAATCAGATAAAAATGAACAAAACACATCATCATTGCAGGTTCAGATAAGGGTAAAACCCATCCTCTTTAACTGTGGGAAGTGTTTGGGATTAAGCCCTAAAACTCATTGTGAGGAGTACCACAGGAACCCCAAAGTAGTTGGCACATTGAGGGAACCAAATAATGAAACGAGTAGATGCCCCATTTCCTACTTGACTAGTAAAACCCATGAGGAATACCAAATATTTTTTGTGGTGAAAGCCCCATTCATATAGATTGTGAGGTATAGTCTGTATTCAAGATTTATTCTTGTACGTGTACTTGTTCAGACAAATATTGGTGAGTGAAAAGTCTAAAATCCTTAGGAAGCTTTTTGGCATTGGGGCCAACCTTATCCTATCTTATTTGTGTGTACCAAACCTTTACAAAGAAAAAATTTGTCCAAGTTAAAACCTTGTTTTAGTTAGAACAAGGTGAAATTTTTCCAAGTTGCACCACGTATCCTTCATCACAAATCATACAAATAAAAAAAATTCTGAGTTAAAACCTTGTTTTAGTAATAGAAAGGTGAAACTCTATCCAAGTTGCACCATGTATTTTTCCATCACAAATCATACTTTCCCAATTTTGGATTCCTTGATCAAAAGAGAGTAATATCAAAGTTCTACCAAAATTATATCAACCATTTTTTGACACTTACACTTGAGACTTATTTTCCAAACTTGATTGAGTGTTGAGATCATGTTGTTATGCTGCCAAACTTTTCCTAGTTTCCTTACACAAATTTTTAACATTCAAACCTAGGAAATTTTCCCTTACAGTTGTTACGTTGCCAAAATTTTCATATATTTTTCTTGATAATTTTATCATAAATCCCAAACACTTAGAAAATCTCCACTTTGTGGCCATTACATTCTAGTTTTGACTTAGATTCCTTGTAACATTTACACAAACATCCTAAATATTTACAAAAACATTCCATCATGAAACCAATCACATCTTTTGGCTCATATGAGGTGTGAATCTAATCCCTTCCTCAGTAACCCTTTAACCCATACTTTGATGAGGAACAAAGCATTTGTTGATCATAGTGGGGGTGAGGAAGAAATACCCCATAAAATTTTAAAACAATCCTCACTCACGTAGACAACTTCTTATTTCAAAACAAAGACCAAGTTTTGCTTGTGTTGTAGAATTAGGGGCTAAATTTCCCTTTGATTTCAATCTCATCTTCCTTACTAGTATGATTAGGGGAAGAAAGAACAAAACCTCATCCTTTTAGAATAGCCAAAGATGTATTAAACCATGAACATGCCTCTATGTCAGACACCACCATGAAGGTCACAATGAGGATGCAAAAGCATCTAAAACTAAAACTAGCCATCTATACCCTTTATCAGAAAAAATCCATGAAGCTAGAATAGAGGGTGAAGATCTCCAACACAAAAACCCAACCTAAACCACACAATGAAGACGTCAATATGCAACAACAATTACAAACTCTTAGTCACCAATTGGACCAAATATAGCTTACACATGTCCATAGAGACACACATAGAGCTATGTTCACACTGAAAAACCTAAAGTGTACGTATGTTGAACACTATACAGAAAATCACAGTGGTGAAGCATCCAAATCCAATCACATATATACCTCCCACACCAATTGTGGACAAATTTTGACCAAGAATGATAGTCTATGAAAGACACTTGTTGGCCTACAAGAAAATAATATGGGACACAATAAGAAGTATCAGTTTGAAGAATTGTGTCCTTATCCTTTGATCAGGGGATGTTACGTACTCCCTTTCCACAAAAATTGAACTGCCCTAAATTTTAAAAATATAGGGGAAAAGTGATCCTTGTGATCACAAAATAATTCTTCATGGCATGTCAGGAAGTTTCACTTACAATGATAACTACCTTATTCACTTGTTTCCACTGGAGTCTTGGGGCCAAAACTTGAATGGTTTCTCCATATCCCTAAAGGGTCTATTTTAACTTTTGTGGACTTAGCTGAAAATTTCATTCACCACTTTTCATTCAATATGGAGAGTGATATTACCATGTTAGACCTATGTAGCGCTAAACAATGAAATAATGAAAACTTTCTTTTTTATTACAGTGATGGACATGGGATAACTAGTCGTTTCCCTTGCTCCATTCCCTAGAGAAACAACTTGTAAGTATATTTGTGCCAAATTTACACCCTAAGATAGCCTTCCATTTGCAAATGTGTTTGCATATGCACATTTGAAGAAGTTATGAAAAAGGAAGTCAAATAGAGAAATCCTTATTATCCAAAGGGGTCTTGAAACCCCTTTCAATGAGATAATATGAATCAAAACCTACTGATAAATCAAAATTCTTTAACATAAAAAAAAAATTCATAGGTGATGGAATCACATGATTCCAAGCATGTACAAGTGGTTCAAAACACCCCACATTTAAAATTTCATGTGGGCTACTTAAATAAGAAGTCAAGTGTAGGGAATACACTCCACTCATGGAATCCCTGTCATCAATCCTCAAACAACTAGACTCAACCAATATGGTCAAGTTTCCAACCACTGCACCTTTCGTGGATGATGCACCTAAACCTTTGTGGTACAAAGACCATGAATATTATGAGTATCACCGTGTTAAAGGTCACAAAATAGATTGTGTATGAAACTTAAAAATCCATTCAAGAACTCCTAGATCAAGGAGATATCAACTTGATACAAGAAAAAAAACATTCTAATAATAATTACATATGACAGAAAAGAAGTTAGATCGAGGTTAATCCTCTCAAGAAAAAAGTGCCAACCACATTTTTTCACCAAACATCTAATCCATTTTATTATCTTATTGGCTATGTTCATCCTATCAACAACCATATCATACCCCATCAAAATCAAATCCAAGAGTGTGTCATTACAAAGAGACACAATCATCTTATTGTTCCAGGACCCCCTCTATCTACTCCTTCATATGGTCATTACGATCTCCTAGAACAACTTGAGAAGACAACCACAAAGATATCTATCTTGGATCTTCTTAAGATATCTACTGTTCATAAGGACATCCTCTATAAGACCCTTTAAGAGTTAAAAGTTCCTATAGAAATTGATGATTCAAACTTCCAAGCCTTGGTTTCACAAAGCACCCCATATTGAAAATCATTTTTATCGAAAACAAGATTCCTATGGACAATCAAACACACAACTTACCCTTGTATATAGAAGTGATCATAACCTGTAAAAAGGTTAAAAGGGTGCTTGTGGAAAATGGATCCAACCTCAATATATGTACTCTCAAGCTTGTGAAATAATTGGGACATACTAGATGTTGAGTTGGAGCCTAATGTGATCACCATTAAGGATTACATGATGCAGAATGAAAATTGGCATACACAATTACCTTACCCATGGAAGTTGGCCCTATCATGCATGAAACAAGATTCCATGTCATTTCCTTGTAACTTCCTTATAACATTATCCTTCATGTCACCCATGGATCCATGCCATATGTTAGTCATTCCCTCCACCTTCCATCAGTGTATCAAACTATATCATTAAGGACACGAACTTACAATTCATGTTGACCCACAACCATTTTCCCACATAGAGCATTAGCTAGTTATTACCAAGTAACTTACAAATGTCCTTCTATAGAGTTGGATTTGGAACTCAAATCAAAGGCTCTTTCCTATCGTATCAAACATTGATACAAATTTACATGATGTACTTCCTTATACTTCTCAAGCATTTTACAATGTAATACAATTGATTTAAAAATCAAATAGTGCCCTTGAGGCCTTAATAAAAAATCTATTTTAACTATTTACACACCTAAAAACGATGCTAAAATATCTGATCCACTAACTTTATTTCATTATCCCAACCACTTCAACATGTTTTTATACCCTCAATTAAGCCAATTCAACCTTGAAATAGATCAAAAAAATGTAAAAAGATCAATTGACTCTACCTTTGAAAAATTGTCCCTTTTGAATGCTTCTTAAGCCATTGCCTTTGGAATATTTCATGAAAGGGGTAAACTTAGAATACTAAAAAAAAAATAGGTAAACATTTTCCAACACCCTTTATGGAGGTTGTATTATATGCAAAGTCTCAATTATTCAACTCTTTTATTAGGTCACTCGTTTCCTTCACTTCCTCTCTTATAGTTTTTCTCTAACTACCAGTCCTACCCAACCTCCTTTTAAGCTACAATTTTTGGTTCAATGTGTCAATGAAATCAAACTAAGCCCTAAAATTTTAGGCACTCCATTTTTCTTGAACATAATTGCATGCTAGGTTTCAATATGACATATTATGCAAAATTTCACCCAAAATCCCTATTGAAGACATGTAAATTAGGTCTAGTAGACTATGTCAAGGCCTGTGATCATGGCTATAAAGTACCATGAAAGGTATATGACTTGAATTAAACCTTATGTCCTCCAAAATCTAAGAACAGAATGTTTCAAGATTATAATTTCATAGTTACCAACCTTGATTTAGTATCTATCACCTCTATCTAGCTTTCTTACTTATTTTTGACAAGTTTTGTGATGAAACAATCTACAGTATGCTCTAACAGTAGTAAAAAATAAACAAAATGGAATTGTTCCAACCATAAAGTATTCTAATACTTATTGCTAGGTAGATTCAAGAAATCCTAATGTATTTCCACCTAATTCACCACCTTTTTAGTCTTTCTTTGCAAAGTAACAATCTCATTCTTGGTTCATTGATCTTCACCTCCAGGTTAGATGAATAACTATCACATTTTCCACATGACTCAAAAATTTCCACCATTTCTAGTAAAACTTGTCTCCATATAATCAAGGCTCTCTCATATGTATCCTAAGGATTTCAAAGCTTAAATTAGTTCTTAATTCCCTTAGGTTAGTCTTCTCGCCAAAATTGGTGAAGGTTTAACTAAGAACCCATGGTAGAAAATAATGTTATAACAACATTCAAAACCTATTTCAATACCTATAACTCTTTCTTGAGGACTGTAATAACGCTCTGAAGGATTCAAATCTTACTAGTGGGGTTCTTACTTTTTCTCATATGAACACCTTGAGATTCTCCTACCTTGCATTCCCGAAACTGGTAGCTACAAGTTCTTGGGTAATATTTGATTAACCAAAACAATGATTTAATTGACCTTATCAACTTTAAGAATAATGTTGTAATGGAAGAATGTAGTTCACATCATGAAGAATATGTAGAGTTTGATTAAATCACTTCCAAATTAATGACCACTTATTAGAATCTGAGTGGAATGAAATATAACTTAATTGTTTTAGTTCTTGATAGCCAAAAGATTAAATCACAGATGGGGTAGTTTTTAAATTAACATGGCCAATATTATAATCATTGCAAATCTCTATCTATACCTTTCAAGTATGATTGCAAACAAGATTATAGGTACACATTTAATAACTATGGACTTTTTGTTAGCAAAAGGGATAGTTCATAAATATCTCAATTCCAAAACTTCTTGAATTCAAATGGAATGAGTCTAGATAGATCAAGGGTTAAATATTTCTGTACCACCACTTAATCGAGGTGTAGAATCCTCAAGTTAGTTGTACCCATGGTTTTATATGTATGAGTGCTCCACTAGGTTATTTTATACAAGGTGTCTTAGTGAGGATAAACAAACCTATCCTACCTTCTAGCCTTAGAAATGGCTTATTACATCCATATTATGCTCATTCCCACCTTTGAATAAACATTTCCTGCTCCAAGAAATACATCACGGCTCTTTAACCAATCAAAAAGATCCTTGAAAATTCAAATTTCACTTTTGGAGGGAAGGTTCACTTTCATTTGTTTACTGTCATTTAAATCTAGGAAGGACTCAAAATAAACCAACAACCCTAGATGAATTAGAATGAACCCTAGGATTGATCAGTTTACTTAGAAAGATAAAATTGGACATGATCAACCCTATATAAAGACTAGGAGAGATGGTCTTGCATCATTTAGCCTCACAAAAGTGATCCTTCCACCTCCATATCTCCATTTGTTACATAGGAATATACATTAAAGATCATTAATATCGGTTGCAGAGAGTATGAGCTCCAATAATCCCTGCTTGTATCAAATCTTCCCCTATCACCCAAAACACATGGTAGGCCCAAATTTCAGCCATAAATAACTTCTAAACCTTGAAACTCTCAACAAATTTACCTTTGGTGGTTTCTTAGCAGATGAAATATTGGGAAGTACTTACACATTCCAGTCCCTCGATGAAAAGATGGCCTCTTGCTATCAGTCTCCAAAATATGTTATCCCTAACAAGATGATGTATGCCATGGGATACTAAGGATATGGATATGGCTTACATGAGCAAGGTATGTGGAAATTCTTTCGACACATGAGTAAATGAATAGATATGGTGTTGGAATTTATCCTTATGGGGTACAACTTATAGAAATCGATGTCACCTCTTCTGATTATGATAGTGAACCAGAGTCCCTTTGTAGTCTCTACGAAGACCTTGTATCCACAAAATTATTCTTTGACACTAGTATTTAAACCTTTTCCCCTTCCATTTCTTAATTAGACCTTGTACAACCATCCCTCATCGATTGAGACCAACAAAACATACCAATTGATTATTTCAGAATGATGAATCAATTGGAGAGTTCATAGGGTTATGCGATGACATACCTATAAGAGATCAAAATAAAGATTTCTCTATTGACCTTAATGCATACATGTATTTTAGGGAGGAAGTTGAGTTATGTGGTTAGAAACATGAGAAAAAAGATAAAATATCTTCAAATAAGGAAAAATAAAAAAAATCTAGTTCCTATAGTGAAAACCTCTTTGAGGCACTTGTACAAAAACAAATTGAAAACTAAAAAATGCATAATATAAGTGATCATTCTATTAGTGAAAATATCATTGAGACACAAATCGAGGAAGAATTCAATCTACCTCCTGATCCTACGCATATGGAGGATGGTTCAAAACTACTAGTTGAAGAAACTATCAATGTCAACATTGGCACAGACGATGAGCCTAAGATTTTCAAACTAGGATCTTCTCTTTCAACACATGAACAAAAGACCTTTAACATATTACTCAAAGAGTTCTCAAATGTATTTTCTTGGTCCTATGTTAACATGTTAGGCTTGGATCCTTATTTGGTTTTGCACAACCTCGTTGTGCATGAATCGGTAGAGCTGATAAAATAGAAATTATGCAAAATGCATCCACATGTACCTCTTTTGATCAAAGAAGAAATGGAAAATTTTTTGGCAGTGGGTTTTATCAAACCTATTGATTGTTTAGAATGGATCTCCAATGTCATGTCATGTTTACAAGAGACCCGTTGGTATCCAAATTTACACAGACTTTAGGGACATCAATAAAGTGTGTCCTAAAAATGATTTTCCTCTTCCAATATATCAACATGATTGGTGATTAAACAATATGCCATGACACGTTATCCCTCATGGATAGGTTCTTTGGATATATAAAAAAATCAAATTTGTGAGAAGAGGATTAATATAAAACCGCTTATACTACTCCTGTCGGGCATTTTTTTCCATCAAGTCATGTCTTTTGGCCTCAAGAACTGTCATCACCAATCCGGCACTATGATAATTCTTCACCGGGAACTCCTCGTGCTATGATTATTTACTAATGCACAGCCTTTAGTTTTGTGGATGTAATCCATGAGGTACTTCAACAAGACTATGGGAGAAACTTTACAATTACGCCTCTTGATGGCTTCTTCAACACACCTTTAACTGATGGCTTCCTTCGTACACTTCCTACAATATTTCTCACTACTTCTTTTTATGCTAAATGAGGGGGTTAGCCTCTCTATTTATAGAACTTCCAGGCTTATCCATCTTATCTCTAAGATAGGATAAGAAATCCACTCTGACGAATCATATTCCATACCTTAACTCTTATCTGTACATGTAGGCTTATCTGTTAAGATAAGATAAACCTTATCATTTTACATGGGTTCCACATTTTTAGACTTTTTACAAATAAAATACACAAAATATTTATGACCTCACTCCTTGTCCTTATTACCAATATAATATTTCTAATTCCTAATCATGTAGACCCTACTTCTCTAATTACCCAAACTTTGACATTTTAACATTACCGGACCACTTACGAAAAATATTTACTTTTGACAACATTCCTATTGTACTTTGACTGTTACCGTACTCCACATTATTGGCGGCACTGTACTGCGGCGCCGTTATCTTCTATCAGACGCTACTACTAATTATACTTAACAACATCATACATTAATGAAATAGAAATTACGGAGGAAAATTTTAGTGTCGACATCTTCCCCCTTCCTAGCTTCTACTCCGTCCTCGGAGTAGACTGTTCTGGTGCTTGGAAAATCTTCAACTTGTCGTGGTTGACCCATTTCGTAATGGGAGTGCCATCCAATTCCTCCAGTCGGTACGTACCATTTTCATGCACAGCTACTATTTTGTAGGGCCCCATCCATTTTGGAAGAAATTTTCTCTGTCTTCTTTTTTTGTTTTGGAATCATATACTAGAACCAAGTCATTCACTTGAAATGGAGACCACCGGATCTTTTGATCAAAGTACTCCTTCTGCTTCATTTTCGTCTTATGGCTCGTATCCTTTGCTATTTCTCTCATTTCCTCCAGCAAATGAAGATGTACCAACCTTTCTTTTACTGAATCACTTTCATCCATCCTTTCATTTTTCATAACTCTCACAGTGGGAATATCAAACTCAATAGGAAGAACTGGATCAATGCCATAGGCCAACTGAAATGGGGAGTATCCTGTTGCTGACTTTGATGTTGCCCTATATGCCCACAATGCTGCATGAATCCTTTTATCCCATTTATGTACCTGCAAGGCTGCATCTTTTGCTAGAATTTGACACAACACAAAATTTGTTCGTTCCACCTGTCCATTTGTGCTTGGCTTGTATGTTGTTGCCTTCCTGTGCTTAATAGAAAACTTATTGACTAGGGCTTCTACCACCTCATTAATGAAGTGGCTTCCTTGATATGTTACAATTTCTAATGGGCAACCAAATCTGGTGACAATGCGTTCATATATGAACCTTGCCACTTCATCCATGGAAGCTGTTTTCAATGGCCTAGCTTCAACCCACTTGGTTAAATAATCTGTGGCAACTACAATATACTTATTTTGGCGTGATGTAGTTGGAAGTGGACCTACAATGTCTATTCCCCACTTTTCAAAGGGACCAAGGGGAAGAATAGGACATAATGGAGCTGATGAAGTCTTACGGTTACCATGTGTTTGACAAATATCACATGTCTTACAATAATTATAACAATCTTTAAAAAGAGTGGGCCAATGATAACCTACATCCAAGATCCTTCTTGCTGTAAGTTGTCCAGAGAAGTGCCCTCCACATGTACCATTGTGGAATTCTTCTAGCAGTTCCTTCCCTTGATCACGTCCAACTGCCCTCTTGTACTGTCCATCAGGTCCTATTCGAAATAATACTCCATGCAGAATAGAATATGGACGACTGGCTTGAGTAATCTTTCTCTTAGTCTTTGCATTGGCACCATCAGGAAACTTGAATTCATTCAGATAATTCCAAATATCTATGTATTCACTAGGGATTGTGTCAAGGGATAACAAGGCTGCATCGGGGAAATCATCATCATCACAAGATGATCCTAAACCATCATAGGCTCAAGAGAGTGCATCTGCATTGACATGCTTCTTTCCTGGCCTATCTATAATATCAAATTCAAATTCTTGTAGCAAAATTATCCATCTTGCTATCCTCCCTGATGGGTTAGGCTTATTTACAATATATTTTAGAGCCTGATGATCTGTTACAACTAGAAATTTTTGCCCTAGCAAGTAATTTCTAAACTTCTTTACAGCAAAAATGATAGCCAGAGCCTCTTTTTCAGTTACAGTATAATTTACCTCAGCACTGCTCATTTGTCTGCTCCCAAAGTAAATTGGATGTTCATTCCCATTTTCATCCTTTTGGCTCAAAGTAATTCCTAGTGCTATATCTGAGGCATCAGTGTACACAATGAATGGCTTGCTCCAATCTGGATTCTTCAAAACAGGTGAAGACACCAGGGCTTCCCTCAGTTGTCCAAAAGCTTCATGCGCCTTATTTCCTGGTTCATAAGTAACATCCTTCTTCAAGAACTGGGTTAGTGGATGTGCAATCTTTGAGAAATTCTTGATGAACCTTCTATAGTAACCCACATGGCCTAAAAATGATCTCAACTTACTTCTATTAAGAGGAAATGGTAAATCTTTGATTTTTGAAACTTTATCAGGATCAGTACCAATACCATCTCTGGATACAACATGCCCTAACAAAACGCCTTTAGAACATCCAAAGACACACTTTGTAGGGTTTAGTGAGGCTTGTGCTTCATCTAACCTTTGAAACGCTGTCTCCATTTGGTGCAGGTGGTCCAACTTACTCCCATAGATGCAAAAATCATCCAGAAATACTCTGATGAAGGTCCCAATGTAGGGTTCGAACACCCTATTCATCAACCGCTGGAATGTTGCTGGAGCATTACACAACCCAAAAGGCATAACTCTATAAGCAAACGTTCCCTAAGGAGTGGTGAACGTGTTTTTTAGCTGATCTTTCTCTGCTATACGAACTTGGTTGTAGCCGCTATATCCATCAGCAAAACTATAGCACTCCTGGCCAGCTACTTCGTCCAAGATCTGATCTGAAAATGGAAGAGGGTAATGATCCTTCTTTGTTGCCTTATTGAGCTTCCTGTAATCAACACAAATGCGTAGCTTCCCATTCTTTTTTATTGAGATCACAATGGGAGAAACCCATTCTGAATTCTCCACAGCAAATATGAATCCTGCATCAAGCAACTTATCTATTTCTTCTTTTACAGTCTTGGAAAAATTAGGATTCATTCTATAGGGCATTTGCTTTATGGGCTTAGCACCATCTACCAGCTCAATAGAATGTTCTACCCAACTTACTTGACGGATTTCCTTGTAATCAAAAGTGAATAGGTGTATGTACCTTCGAAAGAGCTGGAGATAGGATTCCTTCTCACTCTCCATCACAGCATCACCAATCTTTATTTGTTGGAGACGATCATCAACTTCTTCTTCAGATAATTTTATGGGGTCCTGGGTTAGTGTGACTGGAAGAATATCCATGACTGAAACATCAACCTCACTTTCTTCATCTTCAGTGTCCACTTCACTGGTACTAGAGTAATCAGAGGATGTCCATTCATCAGTTTCATCACTTGAATCCACAGGTTCTGCCTTATGATGTCTAGGGATCACATTTATCTTCACCCTCTCTCTACCACGTCCAAGTGTCATGAAACCTTCATTCCAGTAGTTTCTTGCATGAACTCTCCTTAGCCATGGTCTTCCTAGCAGCATTGGGTACGCAACAGTACCATTTTTCATCACCTGAAAGTCTACCACACATACCACACCCATAACAGATATTGCCACATTTGAAACTACACCTTCTGGTTTAGTTTTTCCTTTATTTAATGACCTTAACATAAGTGTTGAAGGGCGATCAATTTTTAAACCCAACATATTCATTACAGACTCGGTCATTACATTAACTGCAGCACCTCCATCAACTAAGACATCATGAATTGAAATACCATTACATAATACCTCAGCTTGTGGAGCATAGGGATCTGCCTCTGCCTCCAAAACAGGGACCTCAACCTCCTTCCTTCTTCGAGCATTGAGTCCACCTCGCAACTCCCGCCTCTTCTCAGAAGACATAGCCAAGAGT
Source organism: Taxus chinensis (assembly GCA_019776745.2). NCBI lineage: Eukaryota > Viridiplantae > Streptophyta > Pinopsida > Cupressales > Taxaceae > Taxus > Taxus chinensis. The sequence continues at coordinate 746,918,185 of CM034153.1, forward strand.
TGACCATATGTAATATTTGCAGGCCTTTTGGATAGATCTTCCAAGATGGAGTATGGTCCTTGCCCCTGTGAAATCAGAAAATCCTGCACACCCAACTTTCTTCTCCTATGTTTCTTACTAGTTTCTTCTTTCATCTTTTTAGGATCATTTCCATCTTGATTATCTTTTTCTTTCTTTCTTTTTGTTACAAACACATCTACTTCATTATTTCTGCTCTTATCTACTACATCAAAAGAATTCACAGGTGCTTTTCCTTTATCATTATCTCCTTTACCAGATGTAGAAGCTCTATCTGGACAATTATACTTATAATGACCCTTTTTATGACAACCATAACAAACAACTTCAGAAATATTTCTTTTTGGACCTCTATCTCCTCCCTGAGAACTAAATTCCTTTCCTTGAAGAAGATTAATAGTTAACTGACCCATCTTTTTGAGCAGATCTTCATACTCAGTAGATGTACTAGGAGAAATATTTGTGCTCACCGGGAGTGGTTGTGGATTCTGGACCAAAGGTGCTGGTGTAGGCTCTACTTTAGCAATAATTTCTTTGGGCTCCTCTTCCATGCTTTCTTCTTGCCTTCTTGCAATCTCCTTTGCTTGTTCAATGGTAGCTGGGCGGTCATACTTCACTCGTTGTCTGATCTCTGGCTTCATCCCAAGAATGAAGTGCTTACAGAGGAGATTATCCACGCCATTCATCAACCCATCCGCTAGTCCTTCCTTCCGGATCTGGGCATCGAGCTTCCTCCTTAGCTCTAGAACACGAGCATGATAATCCCTTATCTTCTCCTTCTCTCCTTGGGATAGCTTTGTGATCTCGATCATGAGATCTGCATATTTCTGTTGTTCACCAAATTCTTCAAGAAAACTTTCAGTTAATAAATCCCATGAATTTTTCACATTATCTCCTAGTGTTTCAAACCACCTAAGTGCTGATCCATCCAAAAAGGTAGGAAAAAATTCATTCCATTGTTCCCTTCTTATAAGGCCATTACAAATACAAGATCGCTTAAATTCTTAAATGAAAGAAGAAGCATCTTCATTAGATTGAGCTGAAAAAATGGGAATCTTTCCCATTTTCAAAAGTAACCACTGTGAAATACCAACTCACAAGTACAATCAACAAGACTTATGTGCAAAAATAATTGGAATTACTATAGAAAATGACCACGGTAAACTATGGTAAAACTTGACTTACTGCGGTAAAAACTGATTTTACTGTGGTAAACACTATTCACGGTAAAAAGTGAAGTTACTGCGGTAAATACTATTCACGGTAAAAAAGTGACTTTACTGTGGTAATTACTATTCCCAGCAAAAAGGACTTTACCAAGGTAACTACTATTCATGGAAAAAAATGACTTTAACATGGTAAACTACTATTCACGGTAAAAATGACTTTACCATGATAACTACTATGCACAGTAAAAACAAGGTTACCCTCTAATTAATTTTTGACTAAGTGGGAATATCTCTCCAGAAAATCCACCAACGAGGAATGGTCCCGGCAACGGAACCAAAATGTCATCACCAATCCGGCACTATGATAATTCTTCACCGGGAACTCCTCGTGCTATGATTATTTACTAATGCACAGCCTTTAGTTTGGTGGATGTAATCCATGAGGTACTTCAACAAGACTATGGGAGAAACTTTACAATTACGCCTCTTGATGGCTTCTTCAACACACCTTTAACTGATGGCTTCCTTCGTACACTTCCTACAATATTTCTCACTACTTCTTTTTATGCTAAATGAGGGGGTTAGCCTCTCTATTTATAGAACTTCCAGGCTTATCCATCTTATCTCTAAGATAGGATAAGAAATCCACTCTGACGAATCATATTCCATACCTTAACTCTTATCTGTACATGTAGGCTTATCTGTTAAGATAAGATAAACCTTATCATTTTACATGGGTTCCACATTTTTAGACTTTTTACAAATAAAATACACAAAATATTTATGACCTCACTCCTTGTCCTTATTACCAATATAATATTTCTAATTCCTAATCATGTAGACCCTACTTCTCTAATTACCCAAACTTTGACATTTTAACATTACCGGACCACTTACGACAAATATTTACTTTTTACAACATTCCTATTGTACTTTGACTGTTACCGTACTCCACATTATTGGCGGCACTGTACTGCGGTGCCGTTATCTTCTATCAGACGCTACTACTAATTATACTTAACAACATCATACATTAATGAAATAGAAATTACAGAGGAAAATTTTAGTGTCGACAGAACGTAGGTGCCACATATTAGCATGTTATGACTGTAATATTTCATGATATGTTGTATGAAATTTTAGAGGACTATGTGGATGATTTCCTTAGTAAGTCCCAAACCTGAATAGAGCATCCGGTGACCCTTGGTCATATATTTGAGTGACTATGGGATTATAAGGTCAAATTGAATCTAAAGAAGTGTGTGTTCAGTGGAATCTCGGGAAAAACTATTGGGCTTCATCATCTCCAAAAGAGGACTTGAGGTGGACCCAGGAAGGGTCACTGCTATTAATGAGATGCCTCCTCCCAAGAACCTTATAGTTGCACAATTTGTAGGGAAAAATCCATTCTATTACCATATTCATCTCCCAGCTTGTAGATAAATTTCATCCATTCACTAATCTATTTAAAAAGGATTTTGATTTGCACTGGGGTCATGATATTCAACAAGCCTTTTCCTAGCTAAATAAATACTTGGCTAACCCACTTGTTCTAGTACCACCTACTTCAAGTGAACCCCCATTGTTATACATCTATGCCACTCAATTTTATATTGGCATCCTCTTTTCACAATATGATGCTCAACACAAAGAAAGAGTCATCTATTACCTCAGCCATACCTTAATCTCCTATGAGCTCAATTATCCACAAATTGAGAAAGCATGTCTAGTTGTTGTTTTCACTTTCCATAAGCTTCACCATTACCTCCTCAATAACAAAACCAAGATCATCTCTAAAGTTGACCCACACAATTACCTATTATCAAAACCTACACTCACTGGTAGGATGGCCTACTGGATCATTTTATTAAGTGATTTTGACATTGAGTATATCCATCAAAAAGTAGTAAAAGGACAAGTGCTTGTTGATAAACTGACAAAAGCACCCTTATTAGGAATGGAACCCCTAAGTCTAGATTTTCCATATGTTTTCATTTTGTACATTAAAGAATATTCTACCTAGAAAATATACTTTAACGGATCATGTATGCGGGGCCAAAGATGTGTCTCAATATATTGCACTCTTAAACCATCTGTTCTATGAGGGTATCAATGAAACAAGTGGGAAATACACATGTATCGACATACAAGGGGATATATTTAAAGGGGCTACAACGAGTGCTAGTGTCACATATCTAGATGGAAATGATCCCTACACTAGGTCAACCTTGGGTTTCTAAAGCCCACAGTCAAGATAAAGGAAGAAACCCTACTGAGATATCAATAGTTGGGTGTGAAGAGGTATAGATCAATAATAAATGAAACAAGCATGCATGATAAGATTGAAATGAAAATGAAGATAGCTAAGGATCAGATAATGGATAAGAGTACTATGCTAACTAACATCAAACATGTGTAATACTAAGCTAACATATTACAATGAAGAAATGAAATCAACTTATCTATGAAAAATGGCAAGATATGGTTAGAGCACTCACCTTGTACTTGTAGGGTGGTCACTAATGCATCTATCTCTTTAGATAATTAACACACTGAGAGAGAATCGTTATTTGATGGAGAAGGGGAACATTTTTCCTATCTTAGACTCACTATATGTGACCTAATAGTGAAAACAATCATCCAAGAAGAAGAGTATCCAATCCAATCAAATCAAGATGCAAGATGAACCGAGAGTTAGGCAAGTGGATGCAAAGATAGTGTAAAAGAGTAGAGAAAATGGTAGTTTTAATGATCTATCTTCCTTTTTTCTTATGAATGTTGAATAAGTGACAAATATATATAGGATGTCATCTCTTGTGGATGATGGCATCGGCCATGTGAAAATATAACACCGACACCATCACCCAAGGGCAATGGCGTCAACCAAGGATAGTGAAAAGAGGTAATGTGTTTTGAAAAGTGAAATTAGTGTGTCATAGATAATGGATGTAGATAAACAAGGTGAAAATATGGTGGAATAAAAGCAAGAAGTTGTGAATGTGATGTGCATGAGATCTAGGAGGACAAGGATTACTAGTGCAAGGAAAAGTAAGGTCGAGACTAAATAACGAAAATCTCTTCGTGTACTATCTCTAACCCATAATGGTTACTTTAATAACCATTCCCTATTATTGACAATCCCCTTAAGGTACCCACTCTAGAAATAGATGCATCACTGACCCTTATTTGCACAAAGGAAATCGTTAGTAACAATTATGAAAGATGAAAAGTGAAAAAATTAGGTGTATACATATGCCCTAGTCATTGATCACTACATGTCATAATACTGAAAAGTGGGGTGGTCAATGAAAAAAGACATCCCATAACACTAATATTGAAAGTAAGTATGTAAAGGAATGTTGAAAGGACTAGCTGAAATGAAATATACCCACAATGTGTACTTGATAGTGTTAGTCATCCTGCCACGTATGAGTGTAATGCTCCAAAAGCCCTGGAGAAGTAAGAGTGAAAGGAAACACTAGATGATCATCAGTAAAATAATATGTAAATCATCTAACTAGGGGCACATAGGATGGATGTCATGTCAAGATGTTGGGATATTGTGATGATGATATGATGTCAAAAATAGGTGAAAATTGAAGATCGTCAAAAGTAGTCATGTAATAGGTCAAAAAAATGACACGAGGTTACGATCATAATGCAATAAACGATGTGTGTTGCAAAGTTTGTGAGTAAAAATGATGGTCATTTTAAGATTGAGGTTGATCACGGCCGATTTTAAATAGAAAATTGAGTTTTATATAGTGATTTTGATTTTGATTTGGTTATTAATATTTTGGGAATTGAGAGAAATGAGCTTTGGAATTCCAAATTTGAGGTGTATTTCCACGTCATAGCATGATTACAAGGTGGTGATGGAGGACGATGAGCCGGAGCGCATGGCGGCGCTCAACCATGGGTAAGTCATTGCATTTAAATTTTTTGACTAGATTAGGTGTTATTTAGGTTTTTAGCATTTTTGGAGTCGTTAGATTGTCAAAATTACGTCATGGCGTAGGTTAGGATGAAATACAAGTGGGTTTGGGAGGGATTTGAATTTCACTTTGTCACTTTGTAGAGTTTTTAATTCAAAATATTGAAAGTCATGGCCACGATTTGGCAAGAAGCCATTAACGACTTTGAAATATGAGGGCCGATGGCATTGGGATGAGGAAATTGAGTAGCCATGGGCCGATGTCATCTGTCAGAGAGCTGATGACATAGGGGAAATTTTCCAGGGGCTGATGGTGTAGGGATTTTGTTGGCATGGAGTTTTATGCTTGATTTCTCACTCCAAAAGTGGTATGTTAGAATTATAATGTTTTCTTGTTGTTATTTTGTGGATGCGGGTAGAACACATGATCTACCTATAGTGAAACATAGATGTATCATGGCTTAGTGGGATGATTTTCTGATTTTCACACGAAGAGATTACCTAGTTGCAAGGTTGGGGATTTGGGGGCATCATGCAGATGCCCAGGATACCATTAGATTTTAATTTATTACAAATGTTCTTGATCACATGGGAGACCAGGTCCAACACCTTTCATTGGTGGACAGGATAGGAGATGATGGAGATGGCGTTAAACTTAGAGGATCTACATGGGATTTTTGGGTTACTGATTGGTGGCACCCATATGTATTATGACCTGAGTTTAGATTTTATAGAGTGGAGACCATTGGTTATATGGGTTACTGGGAATAACACATATAACGAGAGTATGTTATGCATCCAACTCAGCACAATGCAGGTAGTAGGGATTCCATATATTCGAAAGGTCGTTATGGGGATCATGGTGGCATGTATAGTGTGCCATGAGGGTAGATGGAGCCATCACATTGTTCTTTATTGCAGTATGTAGAGATGTTGTGGATTATGGAGTTTTTTTCAGATAGGGCACCACCATATGGGTGCATTTGGTGGATGTAGACACAAAATCATGCACTTTAGACATTATTTAGTATCGATCTGATACTACTATTTAGAAGGTTTTTAAGTGAAGAAATTAGTAATTAACCCTTATATCTTGGTTATTTTTATTTGATTTTTGTCGCCATTACCGACCTCTTACACCTGCATGCCCAATCAATTTTTATCATCCTCCATCATTTTAGCTTTGACTGAGGTGCCCAAACTAGTATTGGGGTGCCCATGGGCACCTCGATCCTTTTTTATCCCACCACTTTTTGGGATCTTTCTATCCGTTTGGTAACTTTATCTTTTTGGTGGTCGGCCATTTTGGGGTTAATTACGAAATTAGATCAAGAGAACCCTATAAATATAAATTTATGAGACCATAATGAGGGACCAATCACTAGTCACTACTATCACCCACCTAGAGTTACCTCCATTTGGAGATCATTTACATCCAATAGATCCATCACAAGGATAAGGTTGGTTCATCTGCATCACACAAACATAGGGGGAGGGATTCCATTCTATTCCATGCACACATTCTATTACATTTTCTACATCGAGTTATTGCTCGCTACTACACAAAAGTGTGACTGATACAAGAACACCTAGGGCACATGATGCACACACACACACCAAAACTACATTTGCATCTGAAACGTAGTGTAGCACTCAATTAGTTTTCCCACTGTTGTGGTAGCTAAGGTCAGTCTGACCCATTCATTTGCATTCTTTTTTTAGGGTTTTGATACTCCTCTTTGGTCTTTTACAGGTCTTCTAAACATCTTGGATTATCAGCAACACGTGACGTAGTGCAGCCAGTCTAATGTGATAAACAACAAGGGTTTCAAACCACCTGTCGAACCTATGAAACTCAGTTCCGGATATGTTGCATAGACCAAGGTGCCCATTTTATAGACTAGTGCACCCAAAGGCAGCCAAGTCCCTTTCCAGGTGCTCCAATCCAGCTAGATAGTTTGGATCCATTCTTTTTGGGACCCCTAAATAGTCATTCATCCTTCTAGATTATTTTGTTCACTTTGCGACATAGTTCTGATCTACCTCTAAATAAGCTAAATATTTTCCTTGTTCTTCTTACATATTAGGGTTTCTACTTTCATTAGATTAGTTGTTTGGGTCATTTTCCATAGTCATTTTACTACATTTATTTACTGCATTTACATTTCGTTCTAGATTAGATTAACCACATATTATCCTAATATTTTTAGTTAATCATTTTGGTGAACCCAACTCAGTCATTTAGGATTTTAGGTTCTTCATCCATTACTTGTCATCCTAGGGTTTTGTCATCATGAGTATCTCAATCAATGATTATTTACTTGTAAATCTTGATTTTCTACATAAACTCCAACATTTTCTTATTACTACTCACATTCGTGCTGACATGCATCAAGACTCGGTTTATCAAGCATTTGTTGATGCATTTTCTTCATACATAGTATTCAAGTCTAACCTTCCCATTGATGTTCACACTTTTGATAATGAACCGCCTCTACATATCATCTGTCATATTCACAATGTAGTTGTTAAACGCACATTGATTGATAATGGGTATGAACTTAACTTGTGTCCTATGTCATTCCTTGAAGTTTTAGGTCTTTCCACTCATGACGTTAGTCCATCTAGTATTTCATTGCATGCTTATGATGGCTCTATCCATCCATGTCTTAGTCACGTTACATTTCCTATCATTGTTGGTGTAACATCCCAAAATTTCTTGTAAGTTAAATTAACTACGGTTAAGTCTAAATAGGATTAGACGAGATCATCATTGGGTGTAAAATTCATTTGGTTCGTCGTATCATGACCCACAGCTTCTGTTGTGGGGCATGACACTGCAGAATGAACAACCCCACACCCACCTTGATGATCCTTCCTAAAACATGATTAGGCCTTAATCCTAGGTAAAACGGTTCATAAATGATAGTGAATCTTTCGGTTATTTGTATTTTAGTTACTTTATTTTAATCGGTTTGGTCGTCTTTTGTTTTGTTCGACTTTTGCATGACTGTGGTGATAATCGTCTCTGTTTAATTTGACAATGCTATATCAAGCTAGCTTTATGAGAATATTCAAATTATTATTTACGGACTTGGTGATTTTCGTATTGGAATGTTTTATATAAACCTGGAAAGTCAAATAATTTTTTTGGTAATATATTGTTGGAAATATGTGGACTTGTATTATGAAGGTTAATTTTAACTTAACCATTAAGCTGGGTAACAACTAAAGTAAAAAAAATGTATGAAATATTAATTAGTATATATGAGGGATTTGGCATGTAAGCCAAAAGTTTTATTTAGTTATTGAAATTTATGGGTTTCATAAAGTGAAACACCTTCACATGGCACAATTGTGCGGCATGCACTAAAACACGTACCAGCATTGGGAAGCCTAAAAATTCTTCAATATGTCACCCAACTATAGTTCTTTCATTATATTTTTCTGTTTTTTTTTCCTTTGTCTATTTTCATTCTCCCCTTTTGGAATACCTGTGTGAGTTTTGGAGGAAAGAAGGATTCAACTTGTTGGAGCGGGAAGAGTAGAAGGTTTCTGATTCTGGGTTTACTTCAGGCATGAATATCTTCTCCTTTCTCTGCTGCATTATTTGTAAAAAAAATGAGGAAATACGCATTCTTTTTTTAATGGCAATCAAGGAAATTGTGGACTACTTTTGATTTAATTGTTTGGAGATGAAGTATGAAAAGGAAATTGATGGATTTTGTATTCTTTTTAGTTTTCTTTGTGTGGTTTTAACCTAACCCAGAAAAATACACAGATAGAGTTTTGGGTTTTGATCAACAAAAATAAAGTAAAAGAAAGGTTAAAAATTTCATCTTTGCATTATAATAAATTATACCCAAAAGGAAAAGAGTATTAGCTTTTTTTTTACTAAAAAGAGTATGTTTAAATGATGTAACCATGGGGCTGCTATATTGTTGGTTAGGATGTTTGTTTACCAGATAGAACATGTTAAAGTGATGTAAATATGGTGATATTTGTGCTAATTTGTAAAGTTGCTCATTGACTTAAAAAAAATACTCTTCTTAATCATATTATTTTTACGAAGTTATGTAGAAATTTTAAATGTCAAATGCTTATTGATTGAAGTTGGAATACAGATGTATTGACCTTTGTGATTAGAGGGAAACATGATCGCTGAAATAGAAATTGGTTGTTCTATTTGTGTGCATCCATAGCTGTATCTTTATAGAAACCAGGTAGTAATACATTTTTAGTTGTATTACCATGTGCTTGTTGATAAAACAACATGTATATCCTTTCATATTTTAGTAATTAATTACATCATAAAATGGAGTTGATATTCATGCCAGTTCATTTTGAACTGACATCATACCACTACTCCAGTCTTGCAGGACCATTAGCCGTTACATTCGGATGTGCGGAAACTCATGTCTTGTGAAGTTTTATCGTAGCATGGATCTAAATGAGATACTTGGATTTCAATTGGTGAAAGGATGATATCCTTGAATTTTGGCTGAATTATTGGGATCTTAGACCCATTGTAAATATTCAAACCTCACTATGTGAGAATTATTAAACCGGTTATATATTTCGCCTTAACGGCATATGTAATATATGATTTTAATAAAGAGATTATTACTTTATGTGTAATAATATCTCAGTATGAGTAAATGATGAATACTTGAGTTGTGAAATCTTACTGTTCACAAATTGTTGAATACATTTATTTGATAGTTATCAATGTATGAAGCCGATAATTGGGCAATTATTGTAACAATCAATTCTCTTTAATTTCTAAATTAAATAAGTTATTTAGTGGTGTAGCTAGTCGAAGGAATAATTAAATATACATGTTTTAATATATATATTTAATTCGGCCTTTCAGTAAACTTGGTATTAATATGATAAGATTGTAAATCCTGTTATATAGAGAATGGAAGAGTATCATTGTAAAAAGGTAATTTAAGGTTAAAGAATCAAACATCAGGAAAAAGAGACTAAATGGGATGGTAAATAGATGAAAAGATCCATTAGACTTATCTTATCAAGATCCTAGTTGGCCTTTGGCATCTATCTCAATATAAACTCTTGCAAGATAGGTTTAATTGGAAATAAAATAAAAACAGACTATAAAGATCTAGATAACTGTGAAAGGGATAGTTGTGGAGGTGGTGGAAGACTTAAAACTCATAAGACTAGTGTGTTGTCTTGAGTTTAGCCGTAACCTGCATGGCGGATAACTTTGGCCAAAGTAATGCATTGATGGTTGTGCATTGTCTAATCACCTAGTCCTCCAATTAAATTAATAAAAATGTCTATAACCTGATCATGGGAAGTTGAAATACTGAACATGAGGTAGACAATGGTTGGATACCGGAATACGAAGTCGGAAAACTAACTTCGTGGTAGACCCAAGGACTTTCACATAGTTCCCATGACCTTTAAAAGGTTGAGCCGAAATGCTTGTAAGCATTGTCATTCATAGTGACGAAGGGAGATCGTGGAGATCTAGATACACCCTTCTCAGCCGCACATGGCTTACATGGATGTTATCAGATAGATCAAAAGAGAAAAATTGATTAATGAATTTGATTAAATAAATCTATATGATTGCAGCGGTGTAATTTGTTATTATGTTTATGTGTTAAAAAAAATCCTCATTTTTCAGCTCTTGTAATTTTGAGCGTTACAGTTGGTCTAAAGACTGTCCACACTATCTTTTTCATTGTTGATTTCACAGTCTCCTAAAACTCTCTACTTGGTAGGCCATGACTTCATGTCATGCAAGTTTTCACCTCTATCATACATAATTGTGTAAAATTCTTACATGAAAGCATTGAGTACATCGTTTTTCGTGATTTTGATCCATTCCAATATTACGACCGAGATCCTAATACTAGTCTTCCTATTCCATGCACAAATATTATAGATGATTCCCAACCTATCGAAGAACCATCTCACTTACCAGCACTTGAGAGTGTCATTGCATTATAGATGTAGTTTCTTCTATCCCACCTACTACTACTACTACTATGATTCATTTTCAGGGGCATATCCATTCTATGGACATCACTCTATCACCTACACTTTCACATGCACCAGCTACATTAGCACATAATTCACTTGCACACTCTTCATGAATTAATCATATTGGGAACATATTTAATTTGATCCTACATGCAACGACACCATATGTACACATGAGGGTTTAGCCCAACTCAGTTTTGCTTTCGAGGATCTATATGTTCCTCCTCATGATCCTCATTTATATTATGGATTTATCACTACTGTTAGTTATGGTTTATTTGTTTTCCATCTCACAGTCTATCCTTGCACTCCCTCTTCACCACTTACAATAGGACAATCATGGCTTGATTACATTAGGGACACTCTTAATCTTGATCATATAGACATCTCTTTCCCTATGCCTTTTGGACATATCTTCATTTGCAATAGCTCTTTTCTAGGTTATGCATAAAATCTCACTCGTTGGTATGCACATGGTTTTCCACTTCCCACATTTACTGATAAGGAATATGCCATGGGTATGTACAACTTATGCCTCAATGGCTCATTATGTGACCAACCCGACACTATTTCTGATCAAGTCACCAATGCTTATCCATTCAAATTTGATCCTGAAATTGATGATCTTCTAGATGACATCACATGATTTGCATTCTTCATCCTCTATACTTTGGGGGCATAACATCTCACATATGCCCCCCATCACATTAGCATTATCATGTCTCTCATCTTTACATTATCATCCTTACATAGTACGACATCACGTTCTTATCATTTACACATACATTAATCTACTAGCATATGCATATGCATTCATCCTTTAAGGTCGTAATTACCTGATGACACAATCTAGTGCTTCGGTTCACACTTGACTGTTAAGGGATTACTATACATGAACCAAAAACACTACACATTAGGCACCACACATCACATCTCACGTCATACATTCTACAGTTAGTCTATATCATTCCAATCTTTACATATATTTATATCACACATCATACTTGTCTTCATCATACATATCCAACACTTTCATGGTCTACGACTCTAGAATTTTACATACTACCTTGTGTGCATCTGACACTCGTTATCCTATATCTTATACATCATGCATTTCATCTTACATTACATATTATACTTCGTACATTACATATCATATTCATCATATGGTCAACTATTGTTATCACACATACTACATCATCTTTCTAGGCACTGCACTCACTACCTTATGATGCACTTTAGTTCCTCAGTCTATACTCGACTATTGAGGGTTTACAAATCAAATGGACCTTATCATGACTACATGATCATCATTTAACCTTCCATCATGCGACATTAATAGGTTAGTTACATACGTTATAGGTTAAATGGTCACCTACTCTATCATCTTGTAGTGGTATACACTTTAGGCTACATCACCACTCCCTTCATTCATCATGGAGTGATATACACTTTAGGCTATATCATCGCCATTTTGATCATCATTTCATGATATATGCTTAGGCTATAAGGTTCAGACACATCTCTTATATATGTTACATATCATCATCACTACGCATACATACTCACCACATCGTGTTAGACATAACGCAAACTTCAACCATTTCCCGATGATGCACACTCGTTTACGGTTCATTCTTGACTGTTGAGGGGGAAAAATAAATCAACCTCACTACATACATTTCCATTCACTCAGGGGGCATGTGGATCCTATCACTCCATTTTTTATTCCATTTCATCATCCACAACGTATTGCATATTATGGTTGCTTTTACTCTTGTTTACTTTTGTTTGTTTATGGTCACTTTATTACGCATGCTAGTTAGATTACTTGTATGCCATTTATCTATATCATCCACACATGTGTGTTCATGTATTTTTCTAGTTGTGATTGCAAATATATGTCTTATACACATAGAACAGAGTTTTTCCTTCTATCCTTCCTACACTGGTCTCTAGGGGTATCCACATTCGTCTCTCACAGGTGCTATTGTTTCATTTGGTACTTAGCACTTTACATTACTTGGTTATACACGCTTTTGACATACTAGTTATCTTTCTAACATGCTAATGGGTGCTTCATGTGTAACATTTGTTATGTCGGGATATTTTCTTCCATACTTGTTTGTTACATTATTTGTTATTACTTGTTTTTATATGTGGTCCTTACCCTTTGTTTGGTATGGAACACTTCTTTGTTTGTATGTGGCCATGATGGCCTTTGCATTTCTTGTGACATCATGAGTGATGTCCCATGTTTGCAACCCACTTTGTGTGGCTTACTATGTCTTCTTGTGTGTTTACATTACTATTTTTCTTGGTAGCTTATACAATGTTTGCATAGTTTATAAATTAATTTCTAAATGCATGTTTTTTCATACTAACACTTGTCTTTGAATATCCTTCTTGTTTGTGTGCACCTTGGTTTCTACCAAGCACATTGCTTTCCACCTACATGGTAGAGTTACAGAGTTCATGTGGTTGGTCCTCTTTTGGGTTCGCATTCTCCTATCAGTGATGGAACATGTGCCCCAAAGAGGGGGGCATCATTTTTGGTTTTACATACTACATGATGCTTCTACACCAGCTCAGTTTAGTGCACTTTTCGTACTTGGCATTGTGGGTTACATACAACAAGTGGGTTCAGACCAGTCTATGAATCACGTACATAGCAGATTTTACAAGACATGGTGTCCTTAGTATTCTAGGAAGCAATTACATGCTTGGGGGTTACAGTGGGTGTTATTCCCTACACTACTTTAGCCAGTGACTTCGGATCTCCCAAAAAATAGGACATATAGAGATATCTTCACACACATTTAGGGAAGCAGTTATAGTTTGGAGAATAATGTAGCTTTCTCCTTACACTTCTTCGACTAGGGTGGTATGAGATCACCCAAAAAACTCATAGTACAAGATATCCTTCTACACTTTCTTTCTTGACATAGACCAGGTGCACATGTTCCATTTACACTCTTTCATTTGCGTATTTTACATTTACATGCTTTTACATGCATCTTTTACATTGCATTTTTACACATACATACATACATACATACATATTTGACCACTTGATCGTTTTCTCCTTACAGGTCCGGCCATATGAGAAATAAGAAGTCAAATAGGGGCAAAAAAAACGTCAAGAACAAAACTTTATGGAAGCACACACCATACTAACCATGCAGGTACATCACACACATCAGTAACTACACACACATTTCTTCCCTAGGTTCATTCTCATCACTTTTTTTGCACTTTTTCATCTATAATTACCACGCTCCATCATATTTTTATCATTCCATGCTTTTTCTATTCCTTCGGCACATTTTCTACTATAATTTTCATGGACATCAGGTACACATCTCTATATACTTTATGTTACAGAGATTTCTTCTCACCAACATAAAGTGGGGGCAAATGTAGATACAAAATCATGCACTTTAGACATTATTTAGTCTCAGTCTCATACTACTATTTAGAAGGTTTTTGAGTGAAGAAAGGATTAACTAACCCTTATCTCTTGGTCATTTTTATTTTATTTTTTTTGTCATTCCCAACCTCTTACACCCACATGCCTAGTCATTTGTTATCATCCTCTATCATTTTATCTTTGATTGGGGCACCCAGGCTAGTACTGGGGCACCCATGGGCACCCTGGTCCCATAAGGGGCACCTCGATCCTTTTTTAACTTTCCTGCCACTTTTTGGGATCTTTCTAGCCATTCAAGATCTTTATCTTTTTTTGTGGTTGCCCATTTTGGGGTTAATTATGAAATTAGATCAAGAGAACCCTATAAATATAAAGTTATGAGACCATAATGAGGGACCAAACACTAGTCACTACTATCATCCACCTATAGTTGCATCCATTTGAAGATCATTTGCATCCATTAGCTCCATCACAAGGATAATGTTGGTTTATCTACATCACAAGGATAATGTTGGTTCATCTGCATCACACAAGCATAAGGGGGATTTTATTCTATTCCATGCACACATTCTATTACATTTTCTGCATCTATTTATTACTCACTACTTCACAAAGTGTGACTGGCACAAGAGCACCTAGGGAACATGATGTACACACACACACACACACACCATAACTACATTTGGGTTTGAGAAGTAGTGCAATGCTCAGTTAGTAAGCCCATTATTATGGTAGTTGAGGTCGGTCTCACCCATTCATTTGCATTCTTCTTTTTTAGGGTTTTGATACTCCTCTTTAGTCTTTTAAGTCTCTTGGATTATAAGCAATGCCTGACGTAGTGCAACGAGTCTATTGCGATAAACAACAAGGGTTTCAGACCACTTGCCAAACTTGTGAAACTTAGTTCTAGACCTATTGCACAAACCAGGGTGGCCATTTTTCAAACCAAAGAACCTGCAGGCACCCCAGTCCCTTTCTTAGGTGCTCAAGTCCAACTAGATAGCTCAGATCCATCATTTTCGGGACCCCTGCATAGTCATTTCTACTTCAAGATTATTCTGTTCACTTTAGGACACAATTTCGATCTACCTCTAAATCAACTTGTTTCCTTATTTTTCTTTACATATTAGGGTTTCTACTTTCATTAGATTAGTTGTTTGGATCATTTTCCATAGTCATTTACTGCATTTACATGTCATTATATATTATATTAACTACACATTATCTTCATATTTTTGGTTAATCAGTGGATGATTTATACAGGGTGCAATCTTGCAGAGGTCATAGGGTCATGAGACCCATGATATTATTGACAACGTGGATCTATGAGTGGTTCTCTATGTATAGGCTGACATGATTATACTGGGACACCACTTTAGAAAGTAGGCATGGAGACCTACAGATATGATAAATGTGACTAGACAGTTTAGTGGTTTTCATTGATAGGTTGACATTATTTGATATTTTAGATGGAGACCTACATAGTGAGTAGTGTCCAAAGATAGTTTGGGTGACTGGAACTAGAGGTGATACCACCTTTTCCACACTACCAAAATTTTCATACTAGAGAGGTTACAAGTGCAGAGGTGAGGGTACTAGAAATTTGACCCTGAAGGATATAGGTAGTGAGATGCACTAGGTTAGAGGCATCATCGACGTGGTGGGTATACTCAAGTCCCACCACATGTCATATAAGTGAGTGGTTTGGTGGAGGGATCCGATAGAGGATCCACGAATACATGGACACATGATAGAATAGGTCTCAGTACCATAGGAGGAGGAACTAGATAGCTAGCACCATGGCTCAGAGAGCATAAGATATGATGGCCTTAAGGAGGATGTTTGACACTATTAGGAGTACAAATGGTTGTGCATCTGAGATAGAGGCCCAGAGCACAACGAAGAGGAAATATGATGTTTGTTCTCAAAGACAAGTGGACACATTATGTTGGAGTTAGATCTCGTCATGATGACGAGGAGGAGGAGGAGGTATTGGGTGGACAAGGAGATTGCAAGGTCATCATGGAGAGACCCGAGTCACCAAGTATGAGTGATATTATGTTATTTAAATGGTTTTTGTAGAATGGGTTTGACATTGCTAGTTATATATGTTGGGTTTTGGTTTCACATAGTGTACAGTGGAAAAGTGGTGTTCCCTGATCGAGAGATCCCACCATGAGATCTTCGACACCATGTTAGATGTCTAAGATACTAAATTGATGATGGATCTAGTAGAATTTTCGGTCGGGGATTCAGTGAGGTCATTTCATCTAATGGGCAAGGCATCCAGTACATTGAGGATATATCAGGATGCATATGCGCTGACAGATACCAGAAGCATAAATATTATACTGCAGAGTCTATTATAGGTGTAGGAAGCCTTGGTTTAGGAGCAAGAATCTCACCTAGTAGATTCCTAGATAGTTGTGATGCAGATTACTTCCTTAGAGACCCAACTAGAGAGATCACAGGGAGAGGTCTCCATATTTTGATCTATGGTGGTATCTCTAGCTCATACAACAAGAGTAGCCAACACGACCCTATCGGCCCAAAGCATATAAGAGCCGCCACAAGGGTGAGGGTGGTTGAGTGACTATGTAGATGGGCCAGAGCCATTCGATGTTACTTCGTCGATGTATGAAACTTGATTCAATATACATGTGTGTGTGTGTGTGTGTGAATTTTTATGGTGATTTTGATTGTATTTGGGTATTTGGATGTTTGGATGATTTGATTATCATTTTCCTACTTTCCGCATGTATGTATATATGTGATAATATCATGGTACTTAGGAATAATGATAAAGATATGATTGGATAGGAAAACCCAATGAGAAGGGGATCGATAGGATATCCTAACCCACATGACGTAAAGAATCCAAGAGGTGGAACAAGGCCAAGACATTCAGTGGTAGGATATCAGTACATGATTGGGATATTTAGGAATTGTGTGAAAAAACCCAAGGGGGATCAAGATCCTAAGTGAGGGAAAAGAAAATTGTGCAAAGGTATTTTTGTAAAAGAAAAGTAGTGGTCGAGAACCCAAGCAGATATGAGGGATTAGGCCAAAGAGATAAAGTGAGATGTGATTAATGTGTTATAGATAACTATCCATGAGGGGTAAAATATCGTATGGTTTCAATGATGATATCGTCAAATTGATTCAATATATCACTCCTACCATTAGTCGCGAGGTCTTCAATGGCATGTTGTGTAATAGAGACCTGTTGATGAACTTCAAACCTTGTGGTAAAAAAGTCTCATCAATATGGTCTTCCAGCCGAGTGAGAATGCCGCATGAAATTTCATCAAGCGTGGGATGATGATCAGGGCGAGGTGGAGGCCCATATGTAGGTTAAGGTCTAGATGGTTGAGGGGAATATGGTCAGCTAAGAGAAGAATTAGCTTCATGCTTCTGGTTGTAAGAAGAATTTTTGGGAACATGATTCTTGTTACATAGAACTCGACAGTCAAAAATAGTTTATGTGTAATACCTATGATGAGAACAAAAGAAAGGAGCTAAAGTGGAAGGTTGTGTAGCCTTTTTGGTTCAGTCACATTTGACCTCAGATTCAAGTTTCTTTATGTGGCATCGATAGGATGTGTAGTCAACAACATCATGCCTTAGAGCCTCATCCCATGTGTAATATGGGTCAATCATATAGGACTAAGGAGCCATAAGGGCGAGAGGTAGGGAGAGAGGCATTGTAGGCTTTAGAGGGGTATTGAGATTATGTGATGAGGGTTTTGATGCAATGGGTGACAATGTATATGATGGATTAGTGTGTCACCTAGACATCAAGGCACAATAAATAGGATCATCACCCATGAGATCATCAGATTCATAGTCAAAACCAACAAACTGATCATCCATTTTTGTTAAGAAAATGGGTCATCTAAGTCATTGGTAATATATGGATGTGAAACCAGTGAAGAAATTTGAGGCTTAGGCATTGATGGTGAAGAATCATTAATTATACTTGGATTTTTCTCTTGTACTAAGATGGCATTTATGTTGTGAGTAATTTTTATACGTAGGGTTTCTCGGTAATGTAGGACTTCCTGATCTAAAATCTGGGCATAACTAGTCAAATGAGGGTTGTTTAAAGTGTAATCATCATCATAATATGATATGGAAGATTCCATTGTGCAAGGTTTGACTATGATCTCAATTTGGACCATATGCTCTTGTGGGGGCTGCAACGTTTGTGAGATAATTATGGGAATTAAAGGCTCCTTCTTGCGAGGCCACAAGGAAGGAGGTAGCTTAGATATGATGAGTTCAAGAAGATTAGAGATATTGATTCCAAGTTTGACTTCATCAGGCTTGTCATCATTTGATTCTAATAGATTGGGAGGTGTGCACCGGACCAACTAAAGATGACCGACATCGTCACAAAGAGTATCTATAGGGTAGTTAAAATGTTGATATTCCCAAAAGGAGATAGGTGATATCTCATCAAGTATGGGGAGCTTATATGTCCTCTTTTGCTGAAGTGTATTATAGTTCCAAGGGTTAGTGCCCCCTTGAATCTTATAAACAACTCCCTAGTGAGAAAACTCCACACAATGACATGTGGAAGAAGCAATGGTGCGCATACGATGAGTCCAAGGACACGCTAGGAGGATATTTTAACATGGGGGGAAATTGAATACCATAACTTTGACACCAAAATTCCTAGGGGAATGGTGATGGGTAACCAAATACACCCCATAAGATGCATCTATTGGCGATCGTATCATTGACAAGTGGTTCATGTAGATTTTAAGTTATCAATAGAAGAAACAAGAGCCTTAATGAAATCTAATGAGGCCACACACATGTCTTCCCCTCATCAATGTGAACACACTTAATTATGGTATGATCAATCTAAACCAATATGAAGAGGGGAAAATCATCTACGTGAAGCAATAGCTCATCCAAGATCATAGAAGCTATAAGAAAGTGAATGTAAAAACAAGCATTTGTAGTATGGTTGGTATGAATGGAGAGTTCCTCGCATTTCTGATGGATACTTTCCTTTAAGCCATACAACGTAGGACTGCACCCCAAAGAGGGAGGAAAATGAATGTTCATGTCAAACAACACAGTCATGAGATGCTCATGATGGTGAGGTGTTGTACATATGAGTTCTAGGAAGGGAAATGGACTAGTAATTTGGGAAAGTGCTTTGAGAGGATCCCACTCATCATGACTAGACTGAAGTAGGATGAAAGTGTTGGGAGTCCATAAAAATAGAAGCAAGAGGAGTAGGGGTGATTAAGGAGAATTTTGATACTAGTTTTTTCTAAGTTCATATGCCATCATCCTTGCAAGTTTGATTTGCACAGGGAACGATGGTTTCTATAGACAGAGATGTAAATCCAGACATAATCAAACCTATAGGAGAATTTCCACAGGGTCTGATGGCATATATGGAGGCATGTTTTTGCTTTGAGGAGCTTGATTTTAAGGTACAAAATGATATATGACCCTGTGAGTCTGAGGTTTGAATGCTACATGCTAATTAGGTTCTACATAAGTTATTAAATGTTTTACATTGTTAATTACAATTGTGTTTTAGGAGGGTAATTTGTGTTAACTACATTGGTATTAGCATTTTATTGTTTCTTAGAACTTTCAACAAAATCAAGATAAGGCATAGGGTTAGAGAATATTTTTAGCTTTTCATTAGCCTAATCAATAGCTTCATGATGATATTTTTGTTGATCTGCATCACGAGCTTTGACTTCTTCACTTAAATGCTTGCAGGTGTTTGTGTTATAGTCAAAGTTGGGCCCTAAGAAGAAGTTGATGGCATCCATTCAAAGTGCATGAAAATTCTCGTGGGAATGACCCCAGTTAGCGTGCCACCAAAAAACCTTACTCTCATCATGATAATGAGGAATAGGCTTAGAAAAATCCAAGATCTTGGTAAATGGCTTAGGTAACTGATGTTTCAACTCTTCCTTACTCAATGGTTGATGATAGTTAGGCTAGTTTTTGTTGTTATTGGGTTGTTGGTCAATGTTGAAAATAGTTTTATTTGAACAAGCGACAAGAAGAAGATTAATTGAGACTCCATTGTCTATTGCGTTCTTGTTCTTAGAATGTTGGAGAATTTGGACTTGTTTGTTGGTTTGTCTTGGGAGGAGATTTCTCAAATTCACTCATGAGATAGTTTTTCCTTTTTCCTTGTTCAAATGCCTATTATAGGGAAGTGGAAGAAAAGGACCTCACCTTATACTAAAGGAAAGGTTTTGTTGTTGCAGACTCACAGCACCCCTGGATGCAGATCAGGCTTCTAGGTTGATGTTCGGACATCCAGTGTGATTGCACAACATGGAATCCTTTCTCCAAGTGTGGGACTTGTGAAGATGAGAAAATATTCTCCAGAGAAGGTTGGTTCCTATTCCTCTGTTCAGATGCATACAAAAAATGCAAAGGGTTTACTAAAACCTAATCTAACTTGCCAAGGAGACAGGGTAAGAAAATGCATAGAATAAAACCTAAACTACAAAGGTGATGCACCGAGGAATATTAGACATTTGTTTTGCAAATTTAACACATACCACATAAATGCAATACAAACACCATGCACAGGTAACCAAACTGCAATAAGAGATCAAAACGACAGCAATGAATACATGAGAGGGTTGAGAATCAATCACGAACATATATATTATTGCTCAAAAGTCAATACAGTATATTGCAGTGGCCAAGAGGAAAAATACTGGCATTACAACCTATATGGGAGGTTTGAAAACTCCACAAACTCTCTTGCAAGTGAGGGAAGAAGGGAGGATGCAAAACAAAAAAAATGTCTGCTCCCTTAAAAGGGCTTCTCTTTACAATATATATCAAGAAATGAGAGGAGAGAGGGGAAATTCAGAATCTACTCCAACCACTTCTTGGTAGCATTTAAATCATCTCATTATGATCCAAGCGGCAGATCCTGGCAAAACAACGGGTTGTCTAACAGGAGCGGCGAGCTGTCTGCTGTATTAAAGTTGGTTGTTGAAGCATTACACGCGTCAGAGACGTTTTCTTAATTTTATCCCTCTAAAATACACCAAAATGCAAGATTGACCCCAGAATCATGTAGATAATTTCAACAGCTTTCCGTTGATATAAAGAACGTGCAAATCCGAGCTCTGGATCGAAAGATATGAAGGTCTGAAGATTTAGGGCACAAAACAGGTGAAAACGGATTTTTAAATTTCTTCTCCCGCGTTCTGCCATCTGGACGACACGTGGCAGGATCTGGTCTGCTGAGCAATTCCCTCTCTCCACCTTTTCACGGGTTTTTCTTGTGGGCCCCTTAAACTTGGACACGTGGCACTATTTCATTGGTTTGGATCAGTGCTCAAAAACTCGCCCCTTTGACTTTTGGACCTTTTTCCTTGGCGACACGTGTCATGCTGTGATTTGTCCACGGGCCTGCCGGATTTTCACGTCCACCACGTCCTTTTGTCCCAAATGTCCCAGTGCTTCACAGGACAAAATCCTCTGATCCACCCGAAATGGGCTTCCTCGTCCCTTTTCTGCCGGTGACACGTGGCGTGATCTGATTGGCTTTCAGCTCCTTCGGCTATCCGCGTCCCGCGCGTCCCTTTGTCCCACTTGTCCTTGTGCTGCAGTTTCCTGTTTCGGCCAAACCGGCCGGTTCGTGTACATTTGTTCCACTTGTCCCAGTGCTTCGCGGGCCACCTGGAGGCATTTCGGCCGAACCGCGCCTTGGTGTCCCGAATGTCCCAAATATTTCTAGGACAAGGACTTAGCCGATTTTCACAAAATTTTTTTCTGGTCCAGGCTTATTTTCTGCAACTTCTCGCATTCTCTCAGAGCTCATTCTTTTTCAGCCTGGGACTTGAGAATCCTGATGTATGTTATCAATTCAACCCTGGGGGGTGAAGTTGGATAACAATTTGGTGACTCAGCGGGGTCATCTACCTGCTAGATGAAAAGACCAGTTGCCTTTTTGCGATCCATTGGGCATGGAGTCATAAACAATGACCTGAAATGAGCCTGATACTGCAACTCCCTCCATGAGAGCACACTGAACTGTAAAAACTCAAACTAGGAGTGACAAAACTTGCGCCAAAGCACTTAGGGAAACTGAAACCTAACTACAACAAGACAATGTGCATACGCACTTAGAGGAATTGAAATCTAGACTAATATTTACAAGGGTGAACCTTTTATTTTCAGTAGCAATGTTTGAGATAGATTCCATTTACTGGAATCTGTAGTTCTTCACCGTCCAATGAGGCCAATTGGAAAGCATTGCTGCTCTTGCACTTTGTGACCATGTATGGGCCACTCCAAATAGCATCAAATTTTGAATGCCTTCCCGGTTTTGCTCTGTCCGCATCCCATTTCAACACTAGATCTCCAACTTGAAAAGATCTATCCTTGGCCTTTCTATCGAAGGTTTTCTTGATCAAAGCTTGATCCTTTTCCATTGCTTGGGATGCCTGATTTCTGATCTCTTGCAGCTCCATCAACTCTGCATATCTCACCTCCATGGGCTCAAATTCAAGTAACTCCAGCTGCTTCATGAGTTCCAATGTTGGTAACTCAAGTGACATGGGCAAGATTGCCCTCTCTTCCATAGACAAGCCTGAATGGAGAGTTACCTGTGGATCTTTTGGGAGTGATCCTATCAGCCCATAAGGCTGATTTCAGCTTGGTGTGCCAAGACTTCTGATTCTCATCAAGAGTTCTCCTAATGATCCTTAACAAGTTCTTGTTTGTAGACTCGGCCTGGCCATTACCTTGAGGGTAATAGTTCGATGAAGTGCTCAGGTAAATACCATTCTTGACGGCCCACTCAGTCACCTTAGATCCAATGAATGCCAATGCATTATCAGAGATTATTGTGGCAGGTACACCAAATCTGGTTGTTATTCCCTCATAAAAGTCTAGGATGCTAGACTCATTTGCCTCTTTGAGTGCTACTGCTTCTGTCCATTTGGTGAAGTAGTCCGTGGCTGTCAAAATCCATTTATGCCCTTGGCTTGAATTGGGGTTAATGACTCCAATGAAGTCCAAACCCATTGCATGAATGGCTGGTCAACTGAGATTGGATGCAATGGAAGGGCAGCAACTTCTCTTTTCCTGTGAAGAATGCACAATTCTTACACCTCTTGATCCATGCATAGCAATCACTGAAGATTTTAGGCCAATAATAACCAGCCTTCATGATTTTTAGAGCTGTCACTCTTGGTGCAAAATGGCCACCAGCTGGTCCACCATGAAACTCTTCCAACACCCTTTGAATCTGATCTGTGCTAATGCATCTCAGCAGCACTCCATTCACGTCTTTCTTGAACAAAACTCCATCAACAATGGCATACGGAACAGCCTGTAACCTGAAGTGTCTCCTTTGGGTCTTGTTCATCTCTAGGGGCACTGGCCTGTACCTAGGAAGTGCATAATATCTTGGGTCCAGCAAGGAGTGGGGGAAGCATCGTCTTCTTCTTGATTGCCACTTGGCTCATGATTGTCCTGGACTGTCAAAACAGCCTCTTCTTCGTTGCATACTTCCTTTTGCTTCCCCAAAACCAGCTGCTCACACAGTCCTTTCCCTCTTACCAGCTTGGTGATCTTGATATCAATGTCATACTCCATGACACGGGTGATCCAACCTACCCTTTTCTCATTCAAATCCTTGTTGAGGAGGAAGTCTTTAACTCCAGCATGTGAGACCAGCAACTGGACCTTGTTGTTTGAGACTAAATGCTTGAATTTCTTCAAGCTTCTGATTACTGCAAGTACATGCTTTTCAATAAAAGAGTACCTCACCTCGCAGTCGTCTAGGCTCTGGCTGAAAAAGGCAATCAGCTGCTCATCATTATCTTTGTTCTGCTGTACCAGAATGGCAGAGATAGTGTCATCACCTCCAAATGCATAGAGGATGAAATCCTTGGAGAAGTCTGGGTTAATGAGAGTTGGTGCTTGAGAGATAGCTTCTTTGATTGCCTCAAAACTCTCCTTGCCTTCTACTGTCCACTTAAAAGCCATGCTCTTCTTTAACATTTTGGTGATGGGCTTGACAAGGGCTGCAAAATCTGGGATAAACCTGCGGACAAAATTGATCCTTCCCAAGAAGCTTTGAAGAGCCTTCTTGTGACTTGGCAATGGCAGTGCTCTTATGGCTTCAACTCTCTCTGGGTCAATTGCCAGTCCCTCTTTCGAGACAATATGGCCAAGGAGCTTTTCCTTCATGTGCAAGAAAGATGCACTTCTTGGGGTTCAAAGACACTCCAAACTTTCTACACCTCTGAAACACTTGCCTGAGGTGAAAGAGATGGTCTGCTGCATTCTTGGAGAATACAGTGATGTCATCAAGGTATATCAGCACTATCTTGTTGATCAAGCCCTTGAACGCCATGTCCATTTCCCTTTGAAAGGTAGCACCAGCGTTGGACAGCCCAAATGGCATCTTCTTGTAAGCATACGTGCCCCCATTTAGTTGTGAAGGTTGTCTTGAATTGGTCCTCTTCTTTTACCATCACCTGATTATACCCTGAGTAGCCATCTAGGAGAGAGAATCTCTCTGAACCGGATACTACTTGCAATATTTGCTCCATGGAAGGGAGTGGATAATGATCCTTGAGAGATGCCCTATTGAGGTCTCGGAAGTCCACACACAACCTGATTTCTCTGCTCTTCTTCCTGACCGGAACCAAGTTAGCAACCCAACTTGAGTGCTTGATCGGGAATATAATGCTTGCCTCTATTAGCTTATTTAGCTCTTTCTTCATCAGAGGCTCAATGTGAGGGTTGACTGGTCTCTGCTTCTACCTGATGGGCTTAGCATCTGGATCCAATTCTATGGTATGTTGTGCCAAATTTGGATTGAATCCTCTCAAGTCTTCATAGCTCCAAGCGAAGACATCTGGAAATTCTTGGCAAAGCTGAACAAAATCAGATTTCTCTTGTGAGGTACTTACTTTGCCAATCTGCAATGTTTTGCCTTCTTCCACTAAAATAGGCTCTGAATCCTCACCCTTTACTTGAATGTTTTCCTTCTCCTTCCGGAACTGATCATTCAGGTTGAAGATTGACTCCAAGGTTATGAGGCCTTTTGGTAATTTGTTAGTTCTCAACTGCACCACTTGGTCACCATACTGCTGATGCAACTTGTCTTGATTCCTGGAAGAGAACTCAGCTTCTTCTTATAGGAAATTGACGATTTGCTGGTCATTCTCAAACACTTGCCAACTGACATTGTTATCCGGCACTGAAGGCCTCACAATCACGTGGATGTTTGGCTTGTACCTTGTCTTGTTGAATGCTTTTCGTAATGTCAAAGGCTGCCCCTACTGCTGCAAGCCTGTCAGCAGCTTGATTCTCTTTCCTAGGAATGGATTCGATGCCAAAACCTTCAAAATCTTCCATGAGGTCCCACACCCTGTTCTTGTAGCACCTGAGTAGATCATTCTTGGCAGCATGCCATCCCTTGACCTAATTTACAATCAATTCACTGTCCCCAAAGACTTGCAGATTCTTTATTTTTCTCTTGATTGCCCAATGCATCCCTTGCACCAAGGCTTCATATTCAGCAGTGTTATTGGAGCATGCAAATTGAAATCTAAAAGCTGAATAGTACTTTATTCCTTGGGGTGAAACAAACATGGCTCCACCTCCTGCACCTTGCCTACTCCTTGATCCGTCAAAAAAACAGCTGCCATACCTCATTGTCATCATTATGGCTTGGCTTGGTGATGCTAGGAACAGGTTGATTTTCTTCATGTATACAATAGACTCCCAGCTCAGATTCTTCTACTTCTTGATAGGGATCAAAAGCATGTATCTTGTTTGCCCATTCATCAAGAGTTAGGTCCGGGATACTTCCAACCTTGGTGTCAGCCCTCATCAGTACTAGGGGGATCTTCTTGATCAAATGATGAGCAATTGGCATTAATCTGACTTGGGGAGTGTAAGGCTCAATATGGAATTTTGCAATAGGGTTTCAGACCTAATTGTAGCCTTAGTTCCATACCTTATTCTAAACAGCATGTGAGACCAATCAGCAGACAAATACCCTCCAATCTTGGCTGTGAAGTCCCTTGACAAGCAAAGGGGAAAAGAGGTGGTGGAAGGTCTATGATTGATACATCTTGTAAGACAACAACATTTTGGATATGCATGTAAGGTAAGAATCAAGTTTTTAATCACTCCAACTATTGCTATTGTTGTCCCATCTAGCTGCACTACCCCTTTAGATGTTGTTTCATACTGGAGACCCTAGTTGATCAGCTATTTTTCTTTGGGCATCACTGAGCTACTTTCCCCGGAGTCAATCATGCAATTGTGTACTAGTTTATCCCCAATGATTAATGAAACATAGAAAGGAGGGGGGCTTCAATACTTTACCTTGTTGCCCTCCATAGACTTCCTTCAGGCTGGGGTAACATTTGTAAGCACTTTTGTCTTGCATCTGAACCTACTGATTTAAAGTTGGCCAATCCTTCATGGCAGCTTGCAGCAGATCTCTTTGTCCTGGGATGGATAGGGATTCCCACATTGATATATTGACGTTAGTCTTCTTCATCTGTTCAATGATACTGAACGGGGATGAAGATATCCTCTTTGTTGTCCCTTGGTTTGCACACTTACTCCTTGTACATGGGGCAGAAATAGTTGGCATTTGAGTTGGCCTAGGGGTTGTTCTTGGCTTCCCTTGTGTATTTGAAATTGGACTCTGCTTTCCAATCATTTCTGGAGCCATGGAAGGTTGTAGATTGGCTAGGGGCTAATGGTTGTTCTTCACCCAAATTCCTCCTCTTTGACCTTGTGTTGGCTGCAAACACCTTGAGAAACTGCCTGATTCATGCCACAGAAATCTTTTGCTTGCCAGTTTACCAATGTAAGTGTCATTTGGGGCTGATTGATGTTGGAAATGTTTCTGGTTGTTGGTTATTTCCTTGACTGCCCTCACCCTCCACACCAGTAGTTGTCACCATTTAGTGCTTGATTAAGAGCACCATTGAAACACATGGATTGGGTTATGAGGCTCGTTGCATGGAAAGCACCAATCATATTCTTGGGCCATGTTATTCTGTGTTGGCAGTAAATGCCTTTAGAGGTAGATATGGCATTTTGGATTATAGGGCTGGAATGGTCTATTAGCAGGAGGCCTTACTTGGCTTTTTATTTTGATTCACATTTGTAACTGGATTAGGTGGCCTTTCTGGTTGGTATGGCTGCCTATTAGACTGAGCTGGAGGTTGATAGGAAGGTCTAAAACCTTGGGCTTGTTGCCCTTTTAATAGTAACCAGCTCATTTCCTAAATTTTGCAACTGTTTTCATGACCTCTTGGAGTTCATTTGAAGCACTTGGAGATGAAGTGGAAGCTTCATTAGAACTCTGATTTCTAGGAGTGGGAATAGGAGCCAAAGTGGGTGCTTGACTAGTGCTTGGATTTTCTAAGTTTGGATACAAGGGCGTAGGAGGCCTAGGAGCCAGTTTACCAGCTTGAATAAGACAGTTTTCGGCTCTAATGGCAATGCTATAAGCCATAGGGATTGTTGTGCCTCCCATGGACTGAATTAACATAGAAATATCAGAATTCAAAGCTTTAAGGTAATATAGAAAAGCACCTCCTGCTGTTGGCCTGACTGCCACTGGAATCCTATCCCAAGACCTTTGAAATCTGAAGTTGAAGTCAGTCAGCTGCTCGTTGGGGGCTCTCTTGATAGTTGTCAACTGCTCCAAAAGAGACAAGTTGTCTCCCTTCTCTCCAAATTGCTCATGAAGTGCAATGCACAGCTGATTCCAGTTTGTGATAGAACCAGCCCCAAGGCTCCTAAACCATTGCAATGCTTTACCCTTGAATGAAGATGCCAGTAATTTGACAGCCACTTGCATTTCATCGATTTCATGGATTGCACAAAGGTTAGCAATATCTTTAACATGATCACCTGGAGTAGTCTGATTTTCTCCAGTGAAGTAGGGAATGTTCTTCAAGGCTGCAATAGGAACTGGATGTTGTGCATTGAGAGCAAGTGGGCTGCTACCTGTGAAGTTGACGTAGGGTTGTTCTGAGCCATTCTGATTGGTCTTAAAACCCTTGTATATTGAAAGAAAGGCCTGTCAGGTGGAGGAGTTGAGAGAGTTCTGTTTGGTGGAGATGGAGACCTTTGAATCCTTCTTCCTCTTTGCCTTCTTCTCGGAGATAACTGCAGGTATTCAAACAGGCACCTCTTCTTCTCTAGACTCTTGACCTTGTGGTGATTCTTCTCATGAGTTTTCAGGCCTGCACTGCTGAAACCAGTTGATTCTTCCCCTTGGAGTCGCCAAATATGCAAAAAAAAAATCTTATAAGAAAGAAAACTGCAGCAGATGCATATCAACTTTGCTGCGATAAAAATGAGACCTCTAGTCTCCCACCGGGCGTGCCAAAACTATTGTTGTAGACTCACAGCACCCCTGGATGCTGATTAGGTTTCTAAGTTGATCTTCAGGGCATCCAGTGTGATTGCACAACATTGAATCCTTTCTCCAAGTGTGGGACTTGCAGAAGATGAGAAAGGAATTCTCCAGAGAAGGCTGGTTCCTATTCCTCTGTTCAGATGCACACAAAAAAATGCAGAGGGTTTTCTAAAACCTAATCTAACTCGTCAAGGAGACAAGGTGAGAAAATGCATAGAATAAAACCTAAACTATAGAGGTGATGCACCAAGGAATGTTAGACACTCGTTTTGCAAATCTAACATAGACCACATAGATGCAATACAAACACTATGCACAGGTAACCAAACTGCAATAAGAGATCAAAATAACAGTAATGAATACATGAGAGGGTTGAGAGTCAATCACAAATATATATATTATTGCTCAAGAGTCGATACAGTACATTGCAGTGGCCAAGAGGCAAAAAGACTAGCATTACAATCCATATGGGAGGTTTGAAAAGCTCCATAAATTCTCTGGCAAGCGATGGAAGAAGGGAGGATGCAAAACAAGAATGTCCGACCTCTTAAAAGGGCTCCTCTTTACAATATATATGAAGAAATGGGGGGGAAAAGAGAGGAAATCCAGAATCTGCCCCAACCACTTCTTGGTAGCATTTAAAATCATCTCATTATGATCCAAGCGGCGGATCCTGGCAAAACGGCGGGCTGTCTAACAGGAGCAGCGAGCTGTCTGCTGCATTGAAGTTAGTAGTTGAAGCATTACACACGTCAGAGACGTTTTCTTAATTTTCTCCCCCCAAAATGCATCAAAATGCAAGATTGACCCCAAAATCATGTAGAGAATTTCAACAGCTTTCCGTTGATATAAAGAACGTGCAAATCCGAGCTCTGGATCGAAAGATATGACGATCTGAAGATTTAGGGCACAAAACAGGCGAAAACGGATTTTTAAATTTCTTTTCCCGCGCTCTGCCATCTGGACGACACGTGGCAGGCTCTGGTTCGCTGAGCAATTCCCTCTTTCCACCTTTTTGCGGGCTTTTCTTGTGGGCCCCTTAAACTTGGACGCATGGTGCTATCTTATTGGTTTGGATCAATGCTCGAAAACTCGCCCCTTTGAATTTTTGGACCTTTTTTCTTGGCGACACATGTCATGCTGTGATTTGTCCATGGGCCTGCCGGATTTTCGCATCCACCGCGTCTTTTTGTCCCGGATGTCCCAGTGCTTCGCGGGACAAAATCTTCCGATCCGCCCGAAATGGGCTTCCTCGTCCCTTTTCTGCCGGTGACACGTGGCGTGATCTGATTGACTTTCAGCTCCTTCGGCTATCCGCGTCCCTCGCGTCCCGACGGCCCGATTGTCCCTGTGCTAAAATTTCCCTTTTCGGCCGAACCGGCCGGTTCGCGTCCTTCGCGTACACTTGTTCCACTTGTCCCAGTGCTTCGCGGGCCGCCTGGAGGCGTTTCAGCCGAACCGCGCCTTGGTGTCCCGAATGCCCCAAATATTTCTAGGACAAGGACTTAGCCGTTTCTCACAATTTTTTCTCGTCCAGGGTTATTTTCTGCAACTTCTCGCATTCTCTCAGAGCTCGTTCTTTTTCAGCCTGGGACTTGAGAATCCTGATGTATGTTATCAATTCAACCTTGGGGGGTGAAATTGGATAACAGTAACTTCTAAGAAATTGGAATAGTAAACAAATTTGAGCTAGTTGTGGGAAAACTCTATGATTAAAAGTGTCTGAGCCAAAATAAAACAGAGATGGGTGATCTTGGGAAGTTTTTATGCTTCTGCATTAGCTCGAAAGAAATAAGTTTTTGTGAACCGCTACTTCTTAAAGATAGATTCCAATCAATATAACTAATTCCCTAAAATGTATTATTACATAAAGATGCCTTACAAAACACCAAATATATCTTCTAAAATGACTAAATTACATGTTGAACCTGGACTCTTAATTGTATGTTGTAGTATGCTAGTAAAGCAAAACACTTGAATTGCCCAAGAAAACAACCAATTTTGGCAGACTGTAAATTCCCATGTTGCAACAAGATGTGCAAGATCCTCAAACTGATAGAACCGATAAATGTCAAATATTGGGTTTGTGCCATATACCCAAGCATGAGAATGATTTCACGTCTTTATTTCTTTCATCAACAAGCTCTACTTTTATGGCCCTGCTTCAGCTTGCAACACAAACCCACATTTCTTCCTTCAATTGACCAGTTAATTGAGCTATTAAAGATATTACAAATCAAGGTTATCATTCTCCTGTCATGTCACCTTTCATTATTTACCAATTCTCTTGGTGATGCTCTTGATTTGTTATGTGGATTTCCAGACCGCAACATCTCAATCACATTTCTTGTGAGGAAACCACATAATTTGTAACAACGAATAAGCAGAAAGTTGAATAACAAAAACAACAATTTTAGAGATAGAGATAAAAGAAATATACAGAATACCAAACATGCAAGAGACAAACACCAAATTTATAAGGTAAAACCGCGGCTCAACAAAACATAGGGAAACATCCACGTTGCAAGACATCAAGTTTTTACTAACTCAAGATGAATATATTACATGCGAACTTGTTATATGAGCTACTTTGGCTATCCACAAAGATAAATACACCTAATTGGCAAAGTGTTGTTAGGATTCCTCCTCCTAAAAGATAGAGTGGAAAAACGCCTTAAGGATTTTCCTTCCTGAAAATAGAATTCGGTGGAATTTGTCTTTTTAGAAACAAGGGATTGACTATTTAATTTTTACTTTGGGGGTTCCACCCCTGACCCCCCACCAAGGGGGGTAATGACAATAGTCGGGAGGCAAGCTCCCCCACATCCCCCTTCAAGAAGTGAGCTAAAAATTGCACCACAAAGGGATCCAACATTTAACTTTGTTGTCACATATCTAACATTTCTCATGGTAGGCCTCTTGACAGGCAATGAATTGGTGCAATGAAGAGCAATTCTAAGGACGACTTAAGCATCGATTCCTTATGTAGCTCAAAAATTTGAAGATCCAAAACATCTTTTGGACCGTTTTCATTTTCAAGCATCTAGTTAGCCAGTTTGAGGAGCACCAGTCCAAAATTATAGACTTCACTTTTTTGTTGTAACCTCTAATGTGTAATAAACCTCTGGAAATGTGTAACCATACAAAAATGTAATAAGTATCTGAGATTTCAAACATGAAAGTATATAATTGTGAGACAACTAAAAGAGGGTGTTTCAAAAGTCTCAATAAATCTCATAGTCTAGATTCCCATGGCCTGTCGGACTTTCAAGTTCTCTCTCAAAGTGTGCATTACGATTTCGAGCATCTCCATTACGATTTCGGGCATCTCATCTCTCAGATTTTGTGCCATGGGACTATTAGTCCACTCTAAAAGCATGGATTGAAATTTTAAGCATTTGCATTGTGATATTGCACTGTTTTGTACATGTGTGCTTAGTTTTTTAGTCCTAGTAATGCCAAGTCTTTAGGTGGCCTCAGTTTTCTTGAAACAAGCAATATTTCAGATTTCTCATCGCATAATTATTTTTCTACAAGGGGGTTTCTCTGCACTAATTATTTCTATAATTTGCATCGTAATTTCCTTAAGCCGGAAACAACCATTCTAATATTAGAGGTTTCAAACTTTTCTCACCAATTGTAAACCACGGAAAGAATTAAAATGTGTATTTTGCATGACACAAGGTTCCAGCCTGAGGCCATAACATTCCTGTTGATACACAAAAAAGATTCCCTATTTCCGCATTCTGATATTACAATGCTTTGTACATGCGTGCTCAGTTTTTAAATCCTAGTAATTGCAATCTTAATCCTATGGTGATTCTTTAGGTGGCCTCAGTTCTCTTAAATACAGAATATTTCAAATAGATTCACCAGTGACTAGTATGTACATATAGTTTTGAAATATCCGGAGCAATTGCATCCATAAGACCCTGCGACTCTAGACATGGTCCTGTTTAATGGCTTGATTGCAGGAGTTTTTCCCAAGACCCCCTTAGCCAAGTGCCAAAATCAGTCACACGAGCAAGCTCAAGTTTCTCATGTACCAAGAAGATATTGTTTGAGTATGGATGCTCACAATCATAGGTTGGCAACTTGTTATAAAATGGAGTATATTAAATGGTCCATTTAAATTATGGAAGAAACTCACAGATCTGTTACATCAATACAATAAATGATGGAATACAAAGTACGGTAAGAATTGCATATATAAATTCCCCCCCCTATCAGATAATTTTTTATAACTTGCACTTTGAATATTCAACTTAGTGTATGATAGAACTCTTCTTCATGAACTATTTACAATTTTCATAAGGGTACTCTGCAACATTTTGTCAAAGCTCTAATTTCAACAGAATCATCAAGTTGTATTTGAGTATTTATGGAAACATGGAGTATTTTGTCACTTCAGCAGTGGTATTGACAGATCTACATGGATAGTTGTATTGGGGACCAATTTTTTTAATGGAACAATTTACCAGCAACACACCTCATTAACATCTGGTTGTTGTCACCCCTAGTCTACAGGGTTTAGAGTTGTGTATCTTTGGTGTCCCCAGATTTCACCCTGAAATCTAGGACTACCAAGATTAGGCAAAAAAATTCGTTCATTTCCTCTTAAAATAACGGGTCTTTTAATGTTTTATCTGCCAGATAAAGATGTCTTGGCGGAGTTGGATGTTAGAATATGTGGGGTAGTGAAGGCATATGAGCCAATTTCGACAGGATGGAATAGTTCCCAGATACCCAAACTTATTTTATCCCTCTGCAATAAAGTTTTATCCGCAACAAAGGAAATTTTCATTTAATTATTTAGTTGAATAAATAATGCCTCGTGTGAGAGTAAATTATGCATCCAGTTGAATCCAAAGGCAAATGAACAGGTTTGCATGCCAGTAACTAGTTCCCCACAATGGAGGTTAGGCTGCAATGAGGGTTTTCAAAGGGGAGAGTGTGATGCGGAGGTTGTAGGTTGCGGGGAAACAAAGTAGTCTGGCAACGTTTTTCACTTTGGGTTTATTTCTTTTACGTTTTTCTCTTGTTTTCTCTGTTTGTTTCTTTATGAAATCTGAGCCCCTAGGTCAAACACTGACCATTACAGAAAAAGAGGAAGAAAGTAGTATAGATGAAAATTTCCACATTCCCTGAGTGAACATCTGGAGATCCATCTACGGACACAACAGGAAAGAAGGGAAAAGGTCAGCCTCAAAATACAAACTTCTGGACCAAGTAAAGATGAAGTCATGCACAAAAAGTTCCTCTCTCAAGGCAAGTGGATCATGTATGGTTAGAACGTTTCACCCATGATTGTCCAAAGTTGAAAACTGGGGTATTTGGTAGTGGCAGGCAGGTGGGAATTTCTTACCTGCCTTGCACCAGGTGACAGAAAATCCCATGAAGTCAAAGTCACTTAAGCTTCTAGGTGGGATAAAAAGAATTAAGAGGCGGCAAGCAGGTAAAAGACACAGACCTAGGTTTTTTACCTGCCTTGATAGGGTGAGAAATGGTGCCTTGGCATTATAAAATAAAGAAAAATCACTTATAGCACCGAGTGGGAATTTGGTATGTCTGCCTGGCAAGCTAACTTTTCCGACCAAAGCATGATGTTGGTGGGTGAACCCATGCAAGTCGCACTTTCCCTCTAAAAGAGGTCAGTTTTAATGCAAGTCACGTTTTTATGGAATGTAAAGTGACTGCTAAGTTGCTAGTAAAAGAATTTTGGCAGTGACAGGCACCACGAGAATTTCTTACCTGCCTTAGGTAGGGTAGTTTTTCCCATGAAGTCAGAAGTTCACTTCAAGCATGCAAGTGGGAATATTAGAGGTTGCAGGCAGAATGGAAGTTTCTTATACAAGTCACACTTGCAGGGTAGAAAATTCTTATTATAAAAGTGGGAATCACTTAATGGCACCGGCAGGAATTTCTTACCTGCCTTGCAGGGTAAAAATTCTCGTTATGAAAGTCAAATCACTTAAGTGGAAAAGGGGATTTTTGGAGCTGTAGTGCAGGGTGGAAATTCCCATCAAGTTGACTTCTTATTTTTAGCAATTCACTCTTGCCAAAAAGTGCGACCCACCTTGGGTGAATAAACAATGCATTTAATAATATTTATTAAAAGTTTATTCTACCCAATTTTGGTGCCATAAATGGAAGGAAAGTCAATGCAAGTGGATGAACTAAAGAGAAGTCAAGGATGCATGTTAAAAATAAATAAAATAAATTTAGCTAAAAAAACAACCAGCAACATGCATAATTGGGCGCCCAATTTGGGTGAGTAAACATGGATTGTTTATTAATTAAATTACCAGAAATAGAGAAGGGCAATTATTAAAAATAGAATGCACAAGGATTATATAAGCATGGGACTGCAGTAATGAAGAAGCAATTAATTATTTTTGCATGAAGCATTGCAGCCCAGACAGGTTTTGGACGCCAAAGGAAAGAGGTTTTTGCATTAAAGAGTGTTTTTCATTGCCAGGGAGCTACAAGGTTTGGCGCCTAGGGTTGGAATGAGCTTGATTCTTGCTCATGATAATTATCTGCATATTGGTATAAGTGCCCAGGTGAATTAAATAATATTTTTGCTTGCTTTGCATGCATGTAAAACCTCAAATTTTAGGGCAACTGACTTTATAAGCAGATTTTGGTGATAAAAATCAAGTATTTGTGCCATGGACTCCATCTTTGTTTGAATTAATTGTAGGTATTCATCACAGGTGCTCATATTAGTAAAAGGAAGTTCAAATTAATGTCAAATACATTGAATATCTATTTTGAATCAGAAGAAATTTCCAGATCTAGACAAATTGAGCCAATTACAAGGGATTTTGACATAATTCAAAGAAAAAGAGCCCAGATAAAGATTGTTCCATACCATATTAAGCATGATGAAAGAGAAGGATTAGCTTAATCATGCATAGCTTCCAGATTTTTTGACATCAATGATACAGACATAAGCCTTGAACCCATCTATGATTTAATTTACAGATCTAGAGTCGAAACGACCTCTCTCATGCGAGGATTATCAAAAGTAGTGGAATTATTCAAGCTTCAGTGTTTCCAGTCATAGCTCAATTTCCTGAATTTTTTATGGAGTGGGCAAGGTCATATCATCCTCTTTCTAGAATAATTTGGGATCATGTGGGAAAGACAATAATTCAGGTTGGATGCATAATTTATTAATTATTGTCTAAAGATTCTGACATGACATGTGGTGATTGCAATTAGCATGTTGGATGCTGACTATAGATGGGAGAAGCACAAAGTAGATTGCATGGGCATAGTGAATAACAGATACATGAAGAAGCCCAGATCTCCATCAAATTTCCCAAGGACTCTTCCATGATCCAATTTGGTGCAGGAAGTTGATGATATTACTAAATTGCTTTGCAAGTTAAATGGATAAGCCAATACTCATAACTTTCGCTCATGGATGTGTGCTTTCATGAGAACCATTGAGATCAACAGAGTTGATTCGATTATCAATTGGGAAAAGATCATCAGTGAAAACATCGGTGAGCAGATCTGAAGTGTGAGACAGACATTCAACTTCAAAAATGACTTCATACCTGGTATATGTAGCAACCTCGCAGGGTATATTTTCCAAATTAGATAGACAAGGAGTTTTGTCGAAAGATCCTATTTTTGAGTGCTTGCCACAGTTGATATTTCCCGAGTGCAACAAAGATTACAAGGTGATCAATGATGGGTTCTTCTATGAATTCATCTGTAAATTGAATAGTGATCTAAAGACCAGCAGAGTGAGCAAAGAAGTTTGGGAAGTTGTATCCTAGTATCGTTGCATCTTCATCCAGTTTACAAACTTCATGTATCTCAGGGTTAGTGGCTTTTCAGGAGAGTCGGTCAAGTTTCTGAGGTATCCAAGCAAAAAATGGCTCATCATGGAGTTGTGCAGGAAGCTCATGGAAATGCATGACTTACAATCAAAGAGGCACAAACCTATAGGTTGCTTTCCGGTCACAGTGGGTTATTCCAGTTGCCAAAGCATCCATAAGGTGAGGGGAATCAAAGCTGAAATGTTTTCCAGATATTGCATGAGTTCTTCCTAGCATGATTCAACTATGATCCATATGGGATAGCAAGGAAGATAATCTCCCAGGAGTATGCACACATACCTTCATCAGAAGACTTTTGGATGAAGTGCAGAAGCAAGTATGAAGTCAAGAAGAAAGATCTTAGTAGGTTATAAGCTCAACAAGTATATGATTATGGTTTAGCATGGATACCTGCAAATCTCACAGATGATGGGCATGTGATACTTGACACATACCATCAGATGGGAGGAGATAGAGTTGCTCTTCAGGAAAGCATAAGTGGTTGTTAGAAAATTGAAGAGAGGTCTTCTGCAGTTTTGGTTAACACCTCAAACTGGTTGTTGAAAAAGGGGTATTGTTTGGATGAAGCTTTTATGAATCAGATCATAGGTAACTTTATTATAGGAGACTCCAAAAAAAGAAATCACGAAGGTGAAAGAAGCAGAAGGCTAGAGAAGCTTAAAGTATACAAGAAGTCTTAGATACTGGAGAAGTCCAATTCTACAACTATCATGCTAGTACCACTTTCAAACGAAGCTTCTCATGTGTCAACTCATAGCACTTCAGTGGCCCCTAAACCCTTGGCAGATGTTGTTGTTCCTCAATTAAATCCAACATCATTTGTATTTGCTCCTCAGCCACTCAGATCTTCACCTCCCCCTGTAAATAAGTTGAAAGCTTAGATGGAAATGTTTGAAAACGTATTGTCTTTGAACAATTCAAAGGATGATAGCCACAACACTGTGGAAAATTTGGATGCAACAGAGTCTGAGCATGAGAAAGTAGTACACTCAGTGACTTCTCATTCCCTGAGAATCAATTTTTCATCATGGTTGGCTTTGCAAACGGTTCCAGAAGCCAGAGAAGAGATTAACCTGGAAGATCATGACCTGCAGCTACTCCTGAGATTAGGCGGAAAGGATAGAAGACCTAAAGTTGCCAAGTTAACTTCAAGGTTGATTATTGAAGAATCAGGGCAGGAGTTTTTCAAGGTGATAGTTCCAGCAGAGGGAAAATAGAAGAGAGAACTCATGGTGGTAGATATCTCAGTAACCAAAGTGCCACTAGGTCAGACTACCACAGAAGGATTAAAGAAAGATACAAAAATGATAATAAATGCTTTAATCCTCAAAATGGACAAAGAGAAGGCAGAGAAAACCAAAATTCAAGAGAAAGTTTCCCAATTATGTGAAATCATTGCTAAGGTTGTTATGTTAGGAAAATTATAACTATAGTGTGAACTAGAGGTTTATTCTAGTGTGTGCATAATGAGTTGTATCACACAACTCATCTAAGAGGGATAATAGGGATACTCTACAAGATAAGCCTTGAATCCTTTTTAATAGGATCAAGCTTTGTGTATTAATATCCTCCTACTATTGGAATAATACACCCAAGTTATTTATCATATTTTTTTTTTGTCTCCTGTGTTTGGTGTTCTCTGTATATTTTTAGTTTTTAGATCTGGGTAATCAGCTTTATTTGGTATCAGAGCAAATTCGGTTGAAGATGAGAGTCTGTGGAATAATTATTCTTTGTTGTTACTAAATATGAAGATTTATTACAATCTACAGGCATCTAGTTGTTGAGGGATCCCATTCAATGGCAAACGGAAATCATGAAGCATCAGGAATTCCTGTTGAAGAAAGTTTAATGTGGAGATAATATCGTTTATATTTGGTATTCAAACTTGAGAGGAAAAACGCAGTCCTAATTTACAATAATTGGAGAGCCAATCTAACACGTGGAATACACCAAAGGGAGAGGCCAAGGTGTTGCATGCATTTGATTAACCAATACTCAGCTCTAGATCAGTCAAGGAATAATTATGCTTATCAAATTTTGCCCCCAACATCGTTCAGATTCTCTTCTGCTTCACATATATTGAATTTTTCAAAAAAAGTATTCACATCGGTTATCTGGAGATTGACGTGTACAATGATTCTATCCTCCTGTATTTGGATTCACTAATCTATCTTGCATCAGGTCTTAAGTCCATGCCTGCCAGTGGGAGTTCTTCACAAACAGTTTTTTGTGTTGGGTGTGTTGGCTATATTGCATCTCCATATGGATTTTCTGCAATTACTACAGTAACTGGAAGGTTAGATCTGATATGAGAATGGTGTTTAAACAAACATATTTAATCAAATGTCTCGTATATTAGTAGTGTGGATCTGCACCCAATCTCTTTTCCTCGGATCATGGTTTCAATATGTTCTATAAGCTCTAGCTGTTGAAATGTGCCTCTTGATTCATACTGTGAAAATGGAAGTGTAATTGATAGATGTGCAATTTAGAAGGAACATCCACATATCCACTCTGTCCCTTCTTTCGGTCTTCAACTCGCCAGACTTTTTAGATTTTTGCTCAATTCATTATCTAGGTATTCATATCCATTCATTTAGTGTAAGTCAAGGTCATGTTTAGATGTCTATTTATAACACTTATATTTTGTGAGTCTTCTCAAAATTAAAAGTGTCACTTTGAGTCCCATTATATACTCACTGTGCTTTAAAACATTGTTATTATTTAGTATTTGGTCTCTATGTCATAGTATAGATAGTCTGGTTATAATCCTTTTAAAATTTGTAATGTTGAAACATGTAGTCTAGGTCTTGTAAACATTTTGTTTTATTAGTAAAAGTTCCATGTGTTTAAGTGTCGTATATGTCTATAGGAAAGTTTGAGTCAAAAAGTTGTTATTAAAAAAAAAGCACAAATGAGTGCATTTTCAGATGTAATCCTACACCTCAATTTTTAAGGGAAAATGAAAATGAAAACCGTTCTTGGGCTTCGGGGGCTCCGCCCCTCGACCCTGCCCTGTAATTGCGATTAGGGAACACATATCATCCTCAGCTATACTTTCTACTGAGTTAGCAAGGACATTCACAATGGAGGCTGGAGGCAAGGAGGAGGTGGAAAAATTTACATCTCTTGTTAGTCACCAACAAAGAGATTGCTCAGCATATTGGTGACCTTCTTTCAGTTGTGTGTTTAT
This sequence comes from Taxus chinensis, assembly GCA_019776745.2. Lineage (NCBI taxonomy): Eukaryota > Viridiplantae > Streptophyta > Pinopsida > Cupressales > Taxaceae > Taxus > Taxus chinensis. The sequence goes on from CM034153.1 coordinate 746,958,225, forward strand.
TTTATGTTGTAATAAATGAACAAAAGTCCCATTTCATGTTCAAAACATGTTTCTTTCCTTCCTGCAATCTCCTCTTCTGTATTGAAAAATGATGAGAGCAAAAATAATGTACTGTGCTATGAAATGGTTGATGGTTCCATTCTAAAACCTTCTTGAGAGTTTGTGGATCTCTTGAAAAAAACATACAGATATGGGTTGTTGTTTGTCCTAGAAAACATTCTTGTGGTTAGTGGTTAACTAATTGTAAAACCATATGTAAAACATCAGCAAGTACAGGAGATAGCTTTCCCCATGTTCACACTAAGGGGGTGATTGTTAGGAAAATTATAACTATAGTGTGAACTAGAGGTTTATTCTAGTGTGTGCATAATGAGTTGTATCACACAACTCATCTAAGAGGGATAATAGGGATACTCTACAAGATAAGCCTTGAATCCTTTTTAATAGGATCAAGCTTTGTGTATTAATATCCTCCTACTATTGGAATAATACACCCGAGTTATTTATCATATTTGTTTTTTGTCTCGTGTGTTTGGTGTTCTCTGTATATTTTTAGTTTTTAGATCTGGGTAATCAGCTTTATGTTAAACCTTCCTCTCAGCCAATTTTAGCACATGAGTAGGTGAGAAACCATCTGATTGAAGAGGTGGAGGATGCAGGTAATCAAGTCACATCTATTAATGAATGGAAAATCTAGATCATTCACCACGCTTCAAAACATCTCAAAGAGGTAGCAACTAGTCTAGAAGTTATGAAAGGTGCATTATCTCAGCTGAAGCAACTGATGATAGGCATAGTGGATGAGAATGCAGTGGATGAAGGTAACCTGGACATTTTGGTTAAAATAAATAAGTTGTTAGAGGAGGTTTTGATTGCAGAGAAACTTATGCCTGGTGGACTGATTAAAAAGGGAAAGTAGCTTGAGTTTGCAGTTTCTTTCCACATGGATATTCTCAAGCTTATGTTGAAAAAAATGCAGTTACTGGAGGATATGATATTGTCATTGCTAGGAAATATAGTTGCTTTCACCGAGGAGGAAGTAGTTGGGGATATTTCTTCCTATAGAAGATCTATTCCAAACAAGGTGTCTGCTTCTCTTGAAGGGTTGCTTCTGATGATTCAAAAGAGGATTGATGAAGCTGTTAAGACTCTCATGTTGAATTCAATCAATAATCTGATAACACTTCAATCAGACATTAAAGAGTTCGGACCTAGTTTGAAGGAGGTGGAAGTAAACATTGACATTATGTCTAAAGGATTGTTGTAGTTCAGGACCGAGAAAGAGAGTGTTGTTAAAACATATGGGAAATTGTTGAATTATATGTTTAACAAGTATATTCAATATCAAAACAAGATGAAAGAGTAGGGTGTAACATCGGACAGATCTTCTTTCTTCTCTTCTTTCTCTTATTCTTTATCTTCTCGGATGAAATTGTAAGATTAAAGTTATTGGTTTAAAATCCATTACTTTAAGTTATTTGGAAAAGGTCTCTAAGATAAGTGGTAGATGTGCACAACTTTGGCTTAACCTCTAGATGCATTTCATTTAGAGAGGAATTCTAGGAGAAATATTGCCAAATGTTCTCTTTACAACTTCTCGCATGTTCTATTTCAGTTGTAGTTTCCATTTTTAATTTCCCCTCTATATAGTATAAATAGAGGAAGAGCCCATGGGTTAAAGGATCAAATTTTGTAATCAACATTCTTGTGTTCTGGACTTTAAGCTAAAACTCTTAATATCTTTTTAAAAGCTAAGGAATAGAGAGGAGACAGATTTCCGAAGAACTTTGTGTCAACAGTGCATTTTATTTATTTATTTTTAGATCTTTGCATAGACTTTGTGTTATCTTAGATCTGGATCTGAACCTTTCCTTTTCTTTGAATTCTCCATTTCTAGATCTATTTGTTTTGTCTATGTGCATGTGACCAACTCTGTCAACTATTGGTTAGGTTGCACATCTTCTTTCTATTATGCTTGCATTCGATTATTTCCCTCTTCTGAATATATACATTTCTTACAGTTGTTTACTTGCTGCAAAACTGCCTAGCTATGGTGCATGAGCTACATGGTTAAATTAAAACCAACAGATAGATATTAGAAAATATAATTCACAAAATCTTACATGGGAGCCTCACCGGTAGATGTGGGAGATTTATCTCATGACTTCCTAGGTTTTCAGTTGTGCAGAAAATCTAGCCAATAATGGCACTCATATCTACCTCTCCTTTCTCATTTTTCTTCCATTTTACCTCATCTAAGAGTGTCTCTCCACCCTCTTCTTAGTGCTATCACCTCTGTTAGTGTAGGATTTTCCAATTTTCATGCACCTTTCTCTATCCATGGTCCCTTGGATTGTTTGAGTAGGACTAGATAATTGCATTTCCTTCCTTAGGAGTAGTTTTAGCATTAGGATTTGGTAGAGGAACCAACCTTCTCTAGAGGTTTGTCGTAATTACAAGGGTCCCACACCTTGAGACAATCCCATGTTACCTAAAAACACTTATATTTAATCCATACATTCATGCAAATCAGAGGGTGTTGTTTTTTGGTGATAACAAGAAGATTGCACCATATAAATGCATGGTAGACATCCTAAAGGAGTACTTTGTTCATATCACCTTCCAACAGGTCCCTCAAACATAAAACATGTTAGGAGATTCCATGAATACTATTAGATTATTGTTACAATTATCACTGAATTCCATAGATTTACAGTTCCTCATTGATCATCTCACGGTGCCTACTTACGACATGCCAAATTCATATTTGGTATGTGAAGTTGTTCGTCCCTTTTCCTCTAGTACATAGATATATTCAATTATTTACAGGATGGTACCTTCCCACCCAATATTTCTCATCCCCAAAAGAGAACCATTATCCAATGCATTGCACGTTACACCCTCTTTGGGGGAACTCTCTATCATTGAGGCTACGATGGGAATCTATTGCATTGTCTTAATTCCAAAGAAGCTATCCAAACCATCAAAGAGGTGCACGAAGGAATTTGTGATTCTCATACTAGTGTCTTGGTCCTCATAAATAAACTTCTACATTTAGGATATTACTAGCCAACTATGGAGATGGAATGTTGTTAGTACATGAAGAAATATGTCATGTGTCAAAAACATGAAAAAATGATCCATGCACCATCTTAGTATTTGCAACCTATCAGTACACCATGGCCATTTTGTAAATGGGGGCTCGAACTCATAAGAAAGCTTACACCCACTTCATTTGATGGCCATAAACACAACCTTATTGTGATTGGGTACTTTACCTAATGGGTGGGGGTCATTCCTCTCACCTATGTTACTAGTTCTCATATCTCAAAATTTATCATGAACCACGTCATTTGTCCTTATGACATCCCTTATGTTATTGTCTCAGAAAATAGCAAATCATTTAAGAAAAATCAAGTGAAGGACATGTGCCAATGTTTTTAAAATCCACCAAAAATTGGTCTACTCATTATTGCCCTCGATGTAATGGGAAAGTTGATGCCACCAATAACACGCTTGTTCAGATTATGGAGAAACTAGTCAGTAAGATAGGTCATAACTAGAATCTCCAAACATATCCTACCTTATGGGCCTAGAAAACTTCTATCCGCACACCCACATGTGCAATCCCGCAGTCCCTTTTGTTTGACATTGAAGTTATCATCCCCATAGAGATCAAGTTTCCCTCTTTGTGAATATCCTTGAAAGATTATTTGGATAATGAAGAGGACTATAGATTCGCTAGACTAGCAGAGCTTGAACTGCTTGATGAAAAATGCCTCTATGCCTTAGACCTCCTCAAAGTGTATCAGAATCGAATTCGTGCGAACTACAACAAGCACCTTATATCTCTTGAATTTGAGATTAGAGAACTTTTTCTTAAATAAAACTAGTTCAATACCACCAAAGAGCGTGAAAAGTAAGGAAAATTTGAGCCTAACTGGTTAGGACCATATATTATGGTCACAAAATTTGGCTCAGATGCCTATAAACTTGCATATCATGATGGTGATGAGCTCCAAGATCCCATGAACACCATGCATCTCAAGCATTTCTATACCTGAGCTTAGAGGTATTTCAAAAAACCAGAAAAAAAAGAAGTAAAGAGATAAATTCATTCAAATGTGAAAACCACACAATTGTGGCGCTTTGGATAGGTCCTTTGGTGAAAACCATATTCCGGTGCCTTGGGAGGATTCTATTTTTCACAAGCACCTTGCACTTGGGGCATGATCGCTTCTTCTTAGCTTTTTCCTTGGCTTTTATTTGTAATCTTGTTGAACTATCCCTCTTGGCCTTAATCTAACTTATCATATTATTGTATATATGTGTGGAATTCACCCTTGTATATTCTCACCTCTCCTTGGGGGCATATTTTCCCTCGGTTCTTCATGTACATAGTTTTGGAAAAACTGTAAAATCCAAAAACATTGGTAAAATCTTAGAAAATCCAAAAACATCGGTAAAACCTTCGAAAATCCAAAAACTTTGGTAAAACCTTCAAAAATCCTAAACATTCAAAACAATATCAAAACCTAAAAAAAATGAAAAACTCAAAAATTCTAAGCATTGGAAACTCTACTGCAAAACATTTTACTTCATTGCTTACTTGTTCTAGTGCATGACACGCAAATCATTTTGTGATCTTCTGTCATCAACAAAGCTTGTTTGTTTGCTATGTCTATCTTCCTGACATATATCATTGCTTGGGGTAGTTTTATAGTGCACATTTTATTTTCCTTAGGACTTCTATGTCCTCCATCCAATCCTTTGCATGTATCCTTGCTTAGGGAACCATTTCAAGTCTTTTCGTATAATTCAAACATTTGGATACTGAAGTTGGATAACAAAAAAAATATTATAATTGTCTTGAATATGGCTCATTTAAGTTTATTTGATTGTGTTTGTTTGTTTGTTTGTTTTTTTGTTTCGTTTGTTTGTTTATTTGCTTCGTTTGTTTTTTTGTTTGCTTGCTTTTTTTTTTACTTTCTCGTATTGCATTGCTTATGTATTTTACTTTGATTCAATCCTTTAACATTGTACAAAAATCAGTATTATGGATTTTTATGTCATTTTATCGTTTTTTCATATGCTTACATCAATAAAAAGGTGCTTCCAAACCAAGATAATGTGTATGCTATGCTATAATCGTTATATCCATCCTCTGTCGTTCTTCTGATTCTAACCAATTTTCCATTATAACTAAAATTCCTTTTCACTAACATTTCTTTTTTATTCTAAAGACACACTCATCAAACTATCATGTTTGTTTAACCTCCCTCCCTCCCTTGTATAATCTTCGTCTTGCAAGGGCTCTAACCAATCAATCAAATTAAAAAATGGCCATCCAAACCAAGTTTGAATATCGACCACCTTAATGAGATTTTCTACTGTCGTGGTTATTCTCCTCTTCTTTTTTAGCGTCAATCAACCTCTTCTATCATTGCATCAATAATCGAGGGGGCATCATCCATCCTATTAATTTTCTTCTACCCATACAAATGAAATTTGTCTATTATCTTTGAAGTGGCATCACTTTCACTACACCACATCAAAGAGAGGAAAATGTAGACAGCTAATTTTGATCGTGTAATTTAAATACTAAAAGTTCACTAATTATCTTCTTTACCATCATTTTGTTATAATTAGTGATTTTCTGCTAATTAGATAACATTCCCTTTTGTCTCGGTCAATTAACAACACTTTGTTAATTAACTAGCCTCGTCCTTCATCCTAGATGCTAATTAATGTCACTTCGTTAGTTAAAATCCTCTTTTAATTAATTTATTAACCATTATTAGTTAATTAAGCTTTCAATCTTGTATTTAATCAACAAACCCTCTTATTGGTTAAATCCCCCTCTTAAACCTGTCAAATTCTAGTATTCCCCTCCAAATCATCTCTAAATGAATTCTATAAGATTAACTTGGCCTATTGATTAATTAAACCTTTCAAACTCCTAAGAGTTACTAATCTCTAATTAATCTCTTCTAATCATATTTATCCCTTTCTAATTCTACATTCACTTTATCCCACATTCACTAGGTTGCAAGCTTCTCCCAAAATGGAAATCTATATAATCCTAGTACACCACGTCACACCTTACACCATGTCTGTAACATACATTATACTTGAGAAGAGAATTTCATGTTATTGGAGGTCTTGTTGAATCTCGCCTTTTTCTACTTGTTGGAGAGTAGTAAGAGAAGAATCAAAATGGCAATTAAGCCATACTTGATGAGATCTCTTCCTATTACTTAAGAAAATCATTGATTGTGTGTGGTCTACGTTCAGCTCACAAAGGACGTGTAAACATCCAAAGCACATAAAAAATATCAAAAGGAGGTTTGCAACTAGTATAGATTCATATTTTGTGGTTTAACTAGCTTCCTTTTAGATTTATCATGATGCATTTCCTTGAATTTAACTAAGTTAGGATCTACTTGGTGTTAGGTTCTTTAAATTATCTTATTTTAAAATTTAGCATGTATACAATTTACACCAACACTTCAAAAGAGCAGGAACATCTCTTCCACATAATATTTTAGGTCAAAGTTTAACCTTCAATTGTCATCATCGATAATGGAAGCGAAAAGGACATCATTTTGCAAGATATAACCCAATGCTTAGGTCTTCCACTAAGGAACATCCTCAACCATAATCTCTTAGATGACTTTAATAAGGAATATATATACAAGTCAAGAGAAAACACGATTTCTAGTACAAATGCAATCCCACGGAGGACATGAAAATAACTTGTGATGTCACTCCACTAGACATTTGTGACATTTTAATGGGAATATAGTATGTATTGGATGCTACATATTGTCAAACCAAAACATTGGATATTCCATGGAAAATATGCCTTCTTAAATCTCATGGAGCCACTTTCAATGACCAACTCACTTTAGTCACTGCAAAATGCCACGAGATCATCTCACACTTGTGTTTAATATTGTGATTATCATGGTCCTTCTAAAGTAACCTATGTAAGAGAAAAATAAATAATTGATAACTTGCTAAGTTTCACAAATTATCGTTTCATCAAGGACAACTCAACAATCTACTACAACAATATGGAAGATTGCCTTCAAATTACTAGAAGATCTTACAGCACGTTAATTAGTAGAGCATAAAATTGATTTGATTAATGGAACCTCTCTTCCAAAAATTCCTTGTATCACATATTTATTTAATATAATGATGGATTTTGATGTAAAATATAAGAGCTTCTTGATCAAGGCAAGATGAGTCCTAAATCTTCTCCTTGTGACAATCCCATAGTCCTCCCACCTAATAAAAATGGAACTCAAACTTTGTGCATTGACTACCTTGTGCTCAGTAATATAACAGTGAAGAATCATTTGGTACCCACTACCTTGCATTGATGACCTCTTCGACCAGCACCAAGGTACACAATACTTCACCAAGATCGAATTAAAGTCAAGTTACCATCTTAACAACTACTCGAAGAATACTTGTAAGACAAAATGATAATTGTATGAGTGTTAGTTATTATTTTTGGTTTGAAAAATATACCAACATCACATATGTCCATAATGGATGATATACTTTATTATTTACCAAATACTTCATTATTGTTTGTTTGAATGGTATCATCTTCTATAATAAGACTTGGGAGGAATATTTGGAACAAGTCTCACATGTCATAGACATATTTCATATACACAAGTTACAATCTAACTTAGATAGGTGTACATTTAGCAGTGTAAAGATTTAATATCTATGGTACATTATTGATCACACATGTATACATGTAGATCTAAATAAGATCAAGGTAATCTAGAGGATTTTCCAAATATTTGCAATCTCAAAAAATGATGATTTTTCCTAGAATTTCTAACTCCTACCACAAGTTCATCCTTGGGATCTCACACATATCATAGCCTCTCAACAATATCATGTGTACCAAATTAAACTGTAGCTATAATTATGTGCAATAATGTGCCTTCAAATAACTAAAATAATGCCTTTACATAACATAAGTTTTGGTAATATTTGACATTGTTCAACCCTTTGAGACCAAGCCTAATTCTTCTCATTATATGCTTGATGTAATACTTATACAATATGAAAATCTAGCCACATATCATTTGAATCATTTAGTGAAATAGTTTAATGTTACTAAACCTATCAAAAATATTTGTGTGTCATATTTCAAGAAATAAAACAATGAAACCACTACATCTTGGGTAAAGAGATGATCATCCTTATTGATCATAAACACTTCAATTTATACATACATAAAACAGGCTATAAAATGTGTGTGACATAGAATCGACATCCTACTTATAAAAATTCTATATAGGGATCAAATACAAGAATGGAAAAGATAATAAAGCCATAAATTGACTTAGTCACCTACCCATGAAATTACTCATTGCAATACTTGTCACACACAACCAAAACTTTGTAGATGCAATATCACTCTTCATAACTAACTATTATAAACATCTTAAATACACACACACACACACACACACACACACAAACACAACGTCGAGAGATATCAATCTCAAATTCATTATGCACACACACACACGCACACACGCGCACATTGCACGCGCACATGGAATTTTCACATACCATAATTATTATTAAACACATTTATTTTTCAACATATATTTCATGACTAATGACAAATGGTGTGAATCTAGATACATTAATGTGTGAGGCTTGAAAAAAATGCATAAAACCAGGGCTCCAAAATCCACCATATCACCAAGATATCATGATTTTTTTATTGACATTCTTAAAAAGGGAAGAATTTTAAGTGATGGTCAAATGGATGTAAAATTTAAGGCTGGATTTAAAATTTAACACACTCACTCCATTACAGCCTTTCCCCACTAAGATGCCATTGTATAATGCCTCTCAGTGTAACAAGTATTTTGTATGAGACTACATTGTTCCTATGCAAGGTAAATAAATTCATGAATTCTACATGTATGTGAGGCTTTTTGTAAACTCCCAAATTTGATCATTTAGCACTTAGTAATGTTGGTTTTGGCTTATATCCCTTATATATCATTTGTGCACATAAACCAAGCTCAAAATCACAATCATTTCCTACCCTAAGGCTCTTGATGGGTCTAATATCTCATCCTACTACTCAAACACATACATTAACACTTATCTCTATCATAAACACCTTATACCTTCTATACAACCCCCTTTATATAATAAGTTAAGTTGATATCCATATAAAATATAATAATATAGTAGGGATAAAATTGACTGCAATTTTTATCCCTTATTGGGTGATTATACCCTTGATACTCTTACAATCAAATTTTTAAATGATCACCTTTCTGTGGGTCAAAAGTTTCCCTTCATGTTGGCATTAGGGTGAAAATTATCCTTGGAGTAGTATAAACACAAGTTAATCCCACTCAATTACTCATCTGACATATATCAAGTGTTCATATAGAATACATCCATCAAACATCAAGAAAATCACCCCATTCTTTCTTATTGTAAGAGTATACACTAATAACAACCCTCATGTAGGTTTGAAGCACTGTAAAATAGGAAAACATATTCAACTCCTAATCAAAATAAGCATTATAAAGTGTCAAAGAGCCAAGTTATAGTTGTATACATATAGTCAAAAGGAACACAATTGCACTTTTAATAGGTGTGATAGCTACAAAATTCTAAATCCTCTTTGAAGTAGTGTCATGTAGGTAGCTATGGCCCTTAAAATGAGTTATGTGAAAGTTATTTTATATGTGCTTTTTTTGACAAGGTTTCCTTCTCAAATGGAACTAGATTTACTTGGATAACTTGTGAATTTAAAAATATGACTATTAGAGATTAACATTAGGGTTAGCATTTCCTAATGATGCCCCTCTCTTTGGGGACGCATGTGACGTCACTGATAGGAGAATGTGGCCCCAAAAGAGGACCAACCGCATGTACTTTGTAACTCTGCCTTGCATTTGGAAGGGAATGCACTTGGTAGAAACCAAGGCGCATAAAAACAAGGATGGCTAGCCAAAACAAGTGTTAGTAAAAAAACACATGCATGTAAGAAGACAATGTGTAGTCTACACAAACAGTGTAAAAACTACCAATAAAAGTAGTGTAAACACGCAAGAAGACAAGTAAGTCACAGAAAGTGGGTTGCAAACATGCAACATCACTCATGATTTCATAAGAAACAAGGCCATCATGGCTGCAAACAACAAACAAGTGTGCACACCAAACATAGGGCAAGGCCCACATACAAGAAGAAAATAATGAAAGATAAGCACATACAAGCAAAAATAGTAGTCATAGAAACATGTAATCCTGCAAAATAAGTGTTGCACATGAAACACCCATTAGCATGTTAGATAAATAACCAATATGTCAAAGCGTGAATAACTAAGTAATGTAAAGTGCTAAGTACAAGATGAAAAAATAGCACCTGTAAGAGACGAATGTGGATGCCCCTAATGACCAATGTAGGAAGGGTAGAAGGTGAGCATCCATGTTGCATGTGAAGGATCTATATCTGCGATCATAACTAGACAAAGGCATGAATGTGCATGTGTGGATGGTATAGATAATGACATATAATAAATCAATCTAACATGTGCAATAAAGTGAACATGTAAAACACTAGTAAACAAGAGTAAATGCCCCCAAGACAATGCAATATGTTGTGGATGGATGGAATGGAATGCAAGATGGAATGATAGGATTTGCGTGCCCCCCGAGTGAATGGAAGTGTATGTTTTTAGGTTCATTTTGTTTCCCTCCACCAGTCAAGAATGAACCATAAACAAGAGTGTGTCATTGGGAAATGGTCGAATAGTGTGTTGTGTATAACACGTTGTGATGAATATGTACGTGTAGTGATGAGATGTGACCTAGTGAAGATGTGTGTGTGAACCCTATAGCCAAAGTGTTTATCATGACCAGATGGAACCTATGAGTGATGATTTATCCTAATCATATATCACTATGAGATGAAAGGATGAGTGATGATTTATCCCTAAGTGTATATCACTACAAGATGAAAGCAAAAGTGTTGATGTAACCTAAGGTTTATATCACTACAAAATGATAGAATAGGTGTCGATTTATCCTAAATAATATGTTAGTAGCCTAGGATTGTCGCATGTTGAAAGGTCGAATAGTAAAGGTGTGATGAGTGTAAGGTCCATTTGATTTGTAGACCTTTGGTAGTCGAGTATGGACCAAGGAACTAAAGTGAATCATAAGGTAGTGAGTGCAGTGCATAGAAGACAATGTAGTGTATGTTATGATAAAAGATGACCATGTGGTGAATATAATGTGTAAATATGTGGTGTGCAAAATGCGATGGTAGATGTGTAGAATCTATAACATGTAATGTGATACATGTAGATAGATGAGTAATGTAGTATGTAGAATGACGTAATGCTAGACTTATATGTGATGTATGACATGAAGATGCGCAGTGTATGATGTATAATATATGTCTATGTATAGGATGTGAGGCAATATTTATAAATAGCTTATAATGCAAAATGTGTAAGGTGAGGACTAGTATAATGTATGATGTCTAAATGTGGAAGTGCCATAATGTTGTAGATGAACGTGGATAATGCATGGTATATAGTGTATGACACATGATGTATGACTAGATGTGGTATGTAATGCCTAGAGTGCAGTGTGTGGGGTTCAGTGTAGTAGTAATCCCTCAACAGTCAAGTATAAACCTGTTATTAGCCAATTTTAACTCCGCAAAATTTTTAAAAAACAATTTAAAAAATTAAAAATTAGAAAATTTTGAAAAGTATTACTTTGCGTGGTTCATTGGACTCATTGCGATCGTCTTATTTTTGTGATCGTTTCAGTTTTCGTTTCGTGATTTTCGGGCGAGAACTCTTCCCGCTAGGCTATAAAACGTGTTAAAATACATTAAAATAATTAATTAATATTTAATTAATTAATTGCTCCTTGTTTGATTAAATTAATTTTTAAAAAATCACTTAAGGGGTATTTAATTAAATAAATATAAATTAAAATTCATTCGACAAGTTTTAGTGCCGGGGAAGTAAGCTTTTGTTTCCAATTGCCGGGTTGGCTTCCCGAACCCGGATTTCCACTTTCCTGGCAATTTCCTTCAAATTTCCCGCACGTGGGTTTTGCTCTGCCAATTGCCAAATCATGGATTGGAAAACGGGCATAAAATTCCCCAATTTCCCACATGGGGAAATTGGACGGGGATTGCCAACCCATTTTGCCATTCCCGTTGGAAATTGCCCGTTACTTTTCCCATTTCCCCCTGGCACTTAAGCCACTACCCGGGATGAGAGGAAGTTGAATTAATCCTCATAACTTCCTCCGTCAAACCCGGTGGAAAAATTCAGAAGCTTCTTTTTCTTCAGGAAGACATAATATTTTGTTAGCATTATGCAAGAGAAACCCACGCCATTGTGAGCAAAGAAATATTAGTTGTGCATCCAAAGGAGGTTTTATCAATACAAAAAAAAAACGCAGCTGTGAAAAGAGGACAACGCATGAAGGAGTTTTCCATACACTGAGGGACAAAGAATCCTTTCCCACACGCCTTGGGGAAAGAGTAGTTTTTAAAAATAAAACAAAATTGTTTTTCAATTAAAAGGCCATGCCTGGCAATGAGAAAGGAACAGTTTTTAAAACAAAGAAAATAAATACAGTCCAAACGTTTTTGAGGGGGCGCCTGATATATGTGGATAGTTTTTAATAAAAAGGAGTTTTGTTTTCAGCCGCCCAGCATTGAAGACACCCACACACCAACAGTCTTCCACCACGCACCAGCCAGCAAATAAAAAAATATACGCTTGCTATTCATCTGTTGCAGCATTTAATGGAGCACAAACAAGCATTCGTGGTTTAAGGAAAAGTTTAGGAAGCATACGGAACAGTGTGTGATCTATACTTTGAAGAACATCATCAACATAATCCTGCGCCAATACTGTCAATACTGTTTGCATTATTATAGGATTGCCTGTAGCTTTTAAAAACAGAGGGAATCAAGAAACTCTCAATGCCTTCCCACGCCTTCCCATGCATCCAGCAAATTCCCACGTAGGGGAAAAAGAAGGAGAGACGTTTGTATTAAAAATAGTCCAAAAGAAGACCAAAGGAAGAATTCATTTTCACGCGTGAAGAAAGAGGATTGCACAGGATAAAGAAGGGACAGTGCATGAAGATGGAAAGGGAATAGTTTTTAAATAAAAATAAAAAGGAACAGCACACAGTCTACACTCAGGCCACGCCCAACCAGGGAAAAGCTTCTATTTTTGTCTAAAATACCACGCATTTGGAGAAAGGGCGCCTAGCTGAAAGGAAAGGTTGAAAGTAATAAGGTTACTCCATGCACCAGCAAGCAGAAGAACATCTCAACGCATCCACCGACTACAGAACAATTTTTTAGAATAAAACAAATTGGTTTTTCAAGATTGATTAGCCCACGCCAAGGATAAGGAAGAGAGCTCCTGTGCATGTAAGAAATAAATACAAATCAAATACCCACGCAGGTCCACGGATACGCCATTCACGCAAAATATTAAAATCAGGAGTTTTAATTGTTATTGTCAGAGTTAGAATTCGAGCTTGGTCTCGATTTGTTTTTATTAACATACTAAAAGTTGTAATTCGAGGCAATTATTATTATCATTTTTAAAATAATAATAATAATAATAATAATAATATAACGGGAACATTTTTCTTAGATCGACGGGGTGTCGGAGACTGAGACCCAGCCCCGTTTGCGTTGTTTGGCGTGCCTGAGTCACCTTTTGATTAAATTCATAATGGCCGAAAGATCCAAATCTGCAGGGAGATCGAGGAAGCCAGTGGAAAGATCTAATAAATCTACCCTGAAATATGAATTCCAAGGAATTATTCCTCCCAGCTCCATCAAGTTGGCATATGACAACATCACCGATACAAATCTGGGTCACATCAACGTGCAACAGTTTTGCGAGCGAGTGAAAACTGAAGGCAAAACCATTTTCTCTGATAGGCTTTACCACAGTGGCCTACCTCAAGCAGTAGCATTCCCTGTCTCGGTGCAGTGTTCAGAATTGGTGATTGCTTGTGCAGAGCATTACGATCCTGAGAGACGAGGAATTTATAAAGACAACCGCGAGCCTTTCCTCTTAATCACACCTGAACACATTGAGGAGTTGCTTGGGATACCTGACTTTCCTAAGAATGCAGATATCACTCGCCAGTCTGCGCAAGAGTTCTGGGACAAAGAACCCCTAAGATGGAGTAAAATGGTTAACAACAATTGGCTGGTAACCAAGAGACCTCGGATTGACAGGCTCCCCAAAGAAATGTACCGCGTTGAGTTCGTGGAAGAGATTGGAGACATGATCACTCTCCTAAGTCGAGTTTTTGGTTTACCTTCTGCAAGGGTCTTCCACCCATGGATGTACCAGTTTATCTGTATCATCCTAGCCAAGAAGGAGTTTGTGGACTGGGCCACCATCATCAGCAACACCTTTCACAAGAAATTGATAGAAGTCAAAATGACTGGATGCTTCTACATGACCTCATATCTGACCTATGCAGTAGCACGAAGAAAGCTATTTTCGGGACTTGAAACGAGAGGAGTCCTAGGGTCATCAAACAACGTTTTTCACTATTATCCTCAGCTCAGCTTCAAAAATAGTTCTCACCATTTTAGAAGAGTCAACGATGCATTCACCTTCCGCGTGATCCGGAACTTGAATCGAAATACCGAGGAAAGGTTTTCCAAAGAAGCCATGAGTGCCATTTCCCAATGGGGAACCTGGTTTATACAATTTTCATCTTTTTCCTACATTCGCGTGAGTGGATTTGCTGGGACCCCGTGGAAACTTCCCAAGTACGTCAGTGATAAGTGGGCGTTAATGGAGCTGGCGCGACAATTGTTCCAAGTTCACTGCCTACTTAGTGACAAGCACCGTTTAGGAATTCATTTCCCGATCCAAATCGGGGAATACCAATGCCCAAATTTATTCAGTGCACAACTAATGGAAAAGGAGTTTGCTCTCATAACCATCCATCCATATGTGAAGAGATCCCAGTTCGATATCAATGGTTATATACAAACGATTATGGGAGCGAAGTATCAACATAATCCTACCATGGAGGATTTTTGGGCCACTTGCTTAGATGAACATGAGGTAAGGAGACAAGAGTACTCTCGCCTAACACTTTCTCAAATCAAATCCTTCCACATCCGGAGTCCTCCCGATTCATTCATAACTGATGATGAGGATGTCGTCGATCCCTCGTATGATGCCATTGCCTTCACACCGTTGCCTCAAATCAACTGGACCAAAAGAGATGGATTTTCTCTCGATGGCAAGAACAACCAATTATCGAAAGAAGCATATCTTGGTATGATAGGGAGCTTGCCAAATTTCAATCAATTCTGGATCACGTTTCAGAATCACAAAAATTACCTATATCAGGACACCTCCATTCGACCAAGGTTTCTTCTTGATCAACTTCGTTACCATCCAATCATACACAACATACAAGAAAAGAATGGTTTCCAAAATCCACTTCACCGAGCAACGTGTCACGAGGAGAGAGATCCAAAGATCCAAACCCTGAAGAAGGAAAGGAGCGTGTGTCTGGATTTTCTACCTTGAGTAGAGATTCTTCCACTCACATCATTAATAGAACTCATACGCTGGTAGCAAATGATCCTCAGACATGCTTCGAACAAACACCCACTCAAGTGCAAGTAATTCAAATATCAAATAATTCGGAGCACGTAGTTCATGAAGGGATTTCCCAAAATCTCTCGAATGATCAGGAAGTGGACATTGAGGTTGTGTCTCCTCAAATCGAGGTCGTTGATAGGATTCAAGAAGGATCTCATGATGTCAGGGATAATGAGGATATTGATTCGAGCTCCAGGATTCTATATGCCGAGATAGTAAATGAAACTCCTTCTTGGGTTGATTCTGAAGTGAAGAAAAGGAAGAGAGTTGTCAAGCCAATCGACATTGATTTTGATGCCCTTTTCAAACTGTCGAATGACGCCATTCCTAAGAAGCCTAAGGTACTTTCTCGAATAATGGTGGATAATGATGGAAACAAGTTTGTAGACCTTGCCATTCCACAAGTGGATAATGAGCATAATGCTATGATGTCAGCCGACTCTAAAGTTTCCAGACTAGGACTTGGGAGATCCACGTTAGAAAGTGACATGGTGATGGCTCAAGATTCAATTGATATCATGCTAAAAAGACTGGAGAAATACAAGTCCCCAAATTCTCGGCTCAAGGCTGAAAAGAGTCAATTGGTGGAGTATGTTCAGTATTTGATAAATCCCATATCATCCACCTTCCCAATACCTGATGCGGTGGCTGCCCCAGATGAAGAGACTCTTAATTTGTCAAAGGAAATAAACATGTTGGGCCATGTCACTAAAACTTGGCTTTCGGAGATTCTCGTTTTGGGCCAGGGAGCGATCAAGACTGCAGTTAAGCTTCATGAAGATATCAGTATATATCTGGATCCAATTCTTTCTTTCAAAGAAACTTTTGTTTCTACTATATCAAATTTGGATGAGATATTGCCCAGTTTGCAGGAGATGACAAGTATGGAATCTTCAGTGTTGGCTATTAAAGGGATTCTCGAATTTGAACATCGAGGGACACGTTTTCTTTGGTGTCTAAATCTCAAATCAAGAAAGACGCTTCTTGTGGATTCTATGATCCATTATGACAACATGTGCAATGAAGTTTTCGCTTCACTTTCCTTGATCCAGGAATTCATAACTGAGATTCCCTGCAATCTAGTAAATGAGCATAATCAAAGGTGTTCATCGGAGCAGGTGGAAGAACACTTTTCACGATTGTTCAAAGACATGTACACTCCTGCCAACAATTTCTCGTCGGTTTCCATGGAACGGTGTATCAAATTGAAGAACTTGTTTGAGAATGCTTAGTCTAAAATTGTTAATTTAAATGATATGCCAAGTAGAATTCTTGAATTGCAGGTATTTTGTGAGGCTATTCTTCGGCCAAGTGAACCTCCAGAAGAAGAAAAGATGTTTGAAACTTTGGTAAGTTTTAGATCCTTTCAACTGGCAAAAGCAGCAGATCCTAATTTCACCGGCGGTGTAGGGAGTTGATTTTCTTGATATCTAGCGAATTGGGAGAGTCCATTTCTCATACGTTTGAGATAGGCGGACCCCGTTTCAATGGATAAGGCACTGGTTATTATTGTATATTTTAAAAGGTGTTGTTATTTGGGAAACATTGGATATTTTAAGTAATTTCTATTTTTGGGTTGTATTTAATAAAGTTGGTTAGAAAAAGTCAAAGGTCACTTAAGTGCCTTATTTAATGATCATGTAAAACCCTAACCACTTTGTAACCAACTTTTGGGTTATAAAAGGAAGCCAGGGGCTCATTTGTAAAGGGTGACTTTGAGAGAGGAGAAAAAAATACTTTTGTGCAAGCTTTGTTTCAAGAAGAAACTTTGTGTTCTTTTGTGAAAAACATTTTGGAGTTAATGGAATAAGAACTTTGTGTCTCATTCATTGTCTCTAGTAACATTTGGTGTTCTTATGTTCATTAGATGTTAGGTGTTTAAATCTTGCATGCAGATATTATCTTTGATCTTATTGTCAACATTAGTAATCAGTTGTTCTAGTTCACAGTGATCAAGCTCCGATTGTCTACTTGCTCATATGTGTTCCCTTTTACATGTTCTTGTTTAACTAACTCAAACTCCATTTTATTTGTGTTGGTTATTCAGCTTTCCTCTTCATGCAACATTAGGCTCTGTTTTTACCTAACTCTTGCATGTTCTTTCATTCCATTCCATTCTACTCCTTTCTTTCATTTCATTCTATCTCCTTCATTCACTTTTCTTCCATTGATGTTCCAAAACACCCCCCACATAAAATTTTGAATGTACAGATGTAAATATAGTTTTGGTTTTCAATAAAGGCAGCCTCACCTTCATTGAGGAGGGACTTCATTCCCACAATGTTGCATGTCATTTGCATGCGTGCAAATCCATATGCTAACAGAACCAAAGCACAAGAGTGAATCATCGGGTAATGATCGACACTATAGTGTGTAATGAGTATATGTATGTTATGAGATTGATGTGTGAGAATGAAAAAGAGAGATATGTGTAGGTGTTAATATTAGGGGGGAATGTCGGATGTTATGCCCCCTAAGTGTATGATAACGTGTGTACTATGTGATAAATTATGTATGAGGGTGATGAAGCATCATAGATTTTTTTTAATTGATGATGTGTAAGGATTGTTAAAGTCTTATAGATGTGTGTATGTATAGGTGGTGGTGTAGTGGAGGAATATGGTAATGTAAGATGAAACAAGGTTCTTTATGGTAAAGGACCCCTCAACAGTCATATAATAACCATAAGAATATGAGTGTTTCATCAAGAGGGTAGAGTGATAAGAGTCACCTACCAAAGACCAAGTTTATGTACAATGGGACTTTATTGGACAAGGTTTATAGTAGAACTATTTGGTGGCGGTGAAAGTGAAAATATATCATAAACACTAGGAGAATGATTAGTTGTTGGGATGAAATTAATCGGTTAGAGATTATATTTGAGAGGAGGTCGAGTTGTATGGAGTCTCAAGGGAGACTACTTAGGTATATTTGGGAATGCAGTAGATGAATTAGTAGGATTGGTTTGCAAACTAATTTTGATATGTGTTTGACTTTAATGATTTGGGGATATTGTAGGTGATTACTTAGGTGGTGCTTGTCTGTTCGAAGAAGTCGCAGAAGAAATAGTGGCACGATGCTCATTAAGTATAGAATAAGTGACATCATAAATAAGAGAATCATGGGATAGAACTATAGTATTTGTCTGACTAGGAGAAGAAACATTATGCACATGTGAGTGATTTTTAAAATCAAGTATGTAATGAATAAGAGAAACATCTAGAACTTCCTTAGAAATATTAGAGGGAGGTTTACTAGTAGCCGTATAGTATGGTTGAGCAATTGTAGATGGGCATGCCTTGAAGGAGATAAAACCTTGATGCTTAAGATGTTTGATCTTACGTTATATAACATAACAATCATTTTCATTATGTCCATTGATTCTATGATAGTTACAATATGGATGACCTTGATATTTTGTAATTCGATAAGGAGTATAACATTGAGTAGGCGGCAAAGTGATCAACTAATGACTAAAGAGATGAATAAGAATGTCATGTGGTGTATCATTATACTCAAACATAAGAGGCTCAAGAAATTTCATGTCTTGAGGTTCAATGAGATGACATGTAGTAGACATAGATTGCATATAAGATGTAGAAGGAGCACAAACATGCGATTGAGAAGTATCCTTAAGCTGTTGAATTTTAGATCTAAGAGATGTGATTGGGGATTCCATGGCTGCAAATTTATCCTAAAATAATGTATGTAAGGCTTGAAATGATTCTAATAGTGGTTGATTAGATGGAGGATCATTAAGACTATGGTCGACAAATAAACAATGAAGCATAGAACTTAATTCATGTGGTGGCGTATTGCCATCAAAATACTTGGTGTCTAGGGAATTTTTTAAAACAACCTGACAATTGGGATATCTCTTGAGAAAATCAGGTAAATAAAATTGACAACCCATGATAGAATACAAATGAGGATCCTAAGCGTGAAAGACATCGTGTTTACCAAAATGATTAATTAAAAATGGAATAACTATGTAGTATGGGGATAGTTAATCTAAACTATGAACAAGTGTAATACAGTAGATAAATGTAGTAAACAAAAATGTAAATGAGATAAAAACTATGCAAAAGGAAATACTAACCCTAATGTGTAAGAAGGAAGAGGAAATAACTAAACTAAATAACAGATGTATGTCAGAGAGTGTCACAAATGTGACTAGAAAAATCAGGAGCAGGAAAGACTGTGCAGAGCTCCCGAAAAAGATGGATCTAGAGGATCTAGCTATACTTGAGTGCCTGGAGGAGGACTAGGATGCTTACGGGTGCTCTAGTTTGTAGAATGGGCACCCTGGTCTGCACAAAAGCTTTGAAATTGGTTTTTATAGGTTTGGCAGATGGTCCAAACCCCTTGTTGTGTATCACATCAAATTTGTTGCCTCACGTTAGATGTCGTCAATACTCCAAAATAAAAGAAAGACCTGTAAGACCCCAAAATAAACATCAAACCCTAAAATGAATAATGCATATGAATGGGTCAGACTGACCTCAGCTGCCACAATGGTGGACTTACTAAGTAAGTGTTGCACTACATCTCAAACCCTATGTATTTCTATGTGTAAGTGTGTGTGAACATGCCCTAGGTTTCTCTTGTGTCATTCGCAATTTGTGAAGTAGCGAGTAATAACTGTGTAGAAAATGTAGTAGAATGTGTGCTTGGAATAGAATAGAATCCCCCCTATGAAGTGTGATGCATATTTCCTAGCCTTGATGATGGAGTTGTGTGGATGCAAGTGATCTTCGACGCAATAGATGGATGCAACTCTTGATGGAGTGATAGTAGTAAGTGATGCTAGGTCCCTCATTATGGTCTCATAACTTTATATTTATAGGGTTTTCTTGATCTAATTTCATAATTAACCCCGAAAAGGCCGACCAGAAGAAAGATAAAGATGCCAAATGGCTAGATAGAGCCCAAAAAGTGGCGGGAAAGTACAAAAAGGACCGGGGCACTCCTAGTGGGACCAAGGCACCCGCAGGCGCCCCAGTACTAGCCCGAGTGAGGCTAAAATGATGGGAAATGACCGAAACAAACTGGGTATGTGGATGAAAAGGGTCAATAATGACGGAATAAAATAAAACAAGATAGCCAAAAGACAGGGGTTAATTAGTACTTTCTTCACTCAAGAACCTTCTAAATAGGAGTATGCAACCGAGATAAATAATGTCTAAGGTGCATGATTTTGTGACTACAACATTCTATGGATAGTCATATCAAAAAAAATTGTACAAGCTTCAAACATTGATGTGAAGTCAAGGGAATAATGCATATATCACATATCCAAGGGGATTTGAATAACATATTGACTATCTCATTGGAAGAGACCACAATGAACCAAGTGGTTGTCTTATTAAGCCCAATCTATACCAGTAAAACTATTACTCCAAGTGTTTTTTGTTTATTTCTATCAAATTAATTAACTACCTTAGTGGTGCATATGAATTCTTATGTAGTATAGTTGAGATATGTTAGAAGTTCCAGAGTGCAAAGATTGCAGCTAGAGTTGTAATCCTCTAGAATATTTTAAACGGGTTTTGAATTGATGTATGCATAATTGGGTATTGTTTAGAGGCTTCATCCTTAACAGAATGAATTTCTGAATCAAATAATGTAATAGGTGTTATAGTTGATTGGGTATTTTCTTTAAAACCAATGATAATATTGATCGAATGGGAATCAATCATATAGATTGTAGGAGGAACTACTGTGTGATAAGCCATGTGATTAGGTAATGGATTAGTGAATAAGCGTATGCATAAATTAGGTTTATAAATCAGAATTTTGGCTTGTGGATTAAGATATTATAGAGAAATAGTTTTGTTAGCAAGAAGGTCTTAGGGTTTCTTTCATAGTCTGAAACATAGATTTGTAAAATGTATGTGGCATTGGTGATAATCAAAAGAATAATGGTCATTAAACATAGGTCCTTGTTGTTTGGAAACATCAATAATAATAGGTGATGATAGTTACATTATATTATACTCGAGTAGTTTGCATAATGTAATACAAGGAGGTTGAAGGAAATGATTGTAATATTGTGTATAAGTAGTCATAATAGTTTATCTAAGAGTAGTTTATGCAACATTCAAAACTTTAACCTTCTTAGTATCACTTCGCTTACCCTTGTATGGGGGTTTTGCTTGAAATTGTTGTCATTAGATGATACAATTATTTGTATGTTAGCATATTGGTTTTCATGAGTTTGGTCTCATATAATTCAATTATTTTATAGAATTCCTCAAAAGATGTACAGTTAAGAAACATTACTTGCTCATGAAACTTTGAAATTATAATAGAAATGGATACTTTGATTAACTCATTTTTTGGATGTGTTTGAGTCCACATTAAAGAAAATTCTGATAAAAAAATCAATAATTTACCACTCTTTCATGGGCTTGTTTCTTGACTTGTGTGATTCTTGAAAAATTTAAGCATTTACCAATATTGATCGAGAAATGTGCAAGGAAAATATCAGCTAGAGCTTGGAATGTTTGTATTGATCCTAAAATAAGTGTATATAGCTAATAAAGTGCATATTAATTAAGGATACATGGAAATAATTTGGCAAGAGATCATCATACATAAGTCTAAAAAATAGGTTATGAAGGTGTGAAGGTGTTGTTGATGATTACTCTTGTCATCATATGAGGAAATATTTGGTGGAGTACATATAAGAGGTAGGGGGTATTTGAGAACTTTAGGTGCTAATGTGTTATTGAGTGTCCTAATAGAGCTCACGGTGACTTGTGATCAATTTTGTAAAAATAGATATATTTGTACTTGCATGCCTTGTAGTTTTTCAAGATAAATAGGAGTAAAATTAGCCATACATGATGGGGTAGAATCCATATAACGAGCATGTGTATTGAATTGATGAACCATGGGTGACTCCTCCATATTTGGCACATTAAGTGTAGATGAAGGTTGAGTAAACAATGTAGTAGTATGTAAGAGGGAAGAAGATCTTGTAGAAGGTGGATTTATAGAATTTAATGGTTGTGCATATTGTTTTTGTCAGACATCTTGTAACATGGTAAGAATATGATCAAGATGTTATGGCTTATCTTTAATTACTTCTACAAATACATCCATTTAAACCACAAGTTTTGTCTATTGAATTACAAAGGATTTATTAGGATTTGGTTTATATTGGTCACCTTCATGGTTAGACATCATCTATATGACAATCGAATCTTAGTTAATATATTTTGGATCACCATGAACATAAATGATACTACAGTAAATTATGGTAGGAGTAACCATAACGAGAGAAGATGAAAGAACTTCAATATAGGCCAATTTCTTATAGGATTAAGGTACTAGAGTTATTTGGATATGATCAACTTATGTATCACCTAATTGGGCATTCTAACGTGTTGGTGTGGTGTTAAATCACTTAGATAGCATATGAATATAGCATTTGATTATGCTTTGAGAGGAATTAGTGTTTTGAAAAAACCCTAAGAGGGTGAATATTATCCCTAAAACATAAAGGAGGGTTTTAGATATGAAATTCTTATGGGGAAAATGGAAACCATAGGCTTTAATGTAAATAAAATAAGCTAGTTGTCCAAAATATAATACAAATATTAGGTTCTATCTAATTAAGCATTAAAAAATTGTGTAAAGATGAAGTAATAGCATAGTATTGTAAATAACAAGTATATAGCTCTTAAATCATATCCAAGTTAATAGGATTAAATTTCAGTAGCATAGGTAAGCTAATAAATGAAAGTACAAGCTTAGATTAGAGTGGATTAAACCAATTTTAGACTGATACAAAATAAAATTGATATGAGAGTGTGTGGGAAGGATGTACATAGTGTTATCAAGTTTTCCTGGAAATGTGGATATGTAAAATTGAGTGTAAAAGAAAGTTTTCAACTACAAAAAAAAATCGTTTAGATGATTTTTTCCAAGATGGAAGAATTTATATTCTACTAATTTTTATCTAGTCTTTGGCACTGTGTTCTTATATGTCTGTAACTTCATCTTTTGTGGTTGAAATTAAATGATCACATTTGTACATATGATGAGGGATTCTTATTATTTTCTCAAGGACCTAAAAAGGGGTTACTCTTAGGTTGAATTCCCCCTAGCACACCTATTTAGAAATAATCCAAAGAGGCGTGAAACCCTCTTAGTTCCACACTCAATGTATGAGTGTAACATATACATTGAAATGCATTTGGAAATGAAGACCCTAATAGGACATCCAAAACTTAATAAATGATATTTGGTGTGTGAGATATAAATTTGTAAATTTTCCTAGGGTAGCCTTGTAAGATGTAAGAGAACTTAGAGATAGATGACTATGCTTGAGATAATGAAATAGAAATTGTTTGCTTTGTTTTGATCTCTTATATAGCCCAAATATGTGAAAGGCGAGGCATTTAACATGGGTTATGTGAATGTGCTTTTATAGGTGAATGTTGCGACAAGGTTTCCAACTCAAATAGAACCATACCAACTTTAGTAGTTTGTAAATTTCAAAATGTGACTATTAGATATTTGGGGGATGAATTTTTCATCCCAAGAAAAAAATTATGTGAGAAAAATTTCCTATCATGGCCAACTTCATTTGAGTATATGAATGATGGATATTATGTGTGGTGAAGTCATGCACACACACACACACACACACACACACACACACACACACACACACACACACACACACACACACACACACACACACACACACACACACACACACACACACACACACACACACACACACACACACACACACACACACAGAGAGAGAGAGAGAGAGATGTGCGTGTGTCATTTGGGCTTAGGATGTGTGTGTTAATCACAATGTAAACACAAAGCTAAACCTGTCATTGTCAAAGGATAAATTTTCAAGTTTAGGTGTTTACATTCTCCCCTTTAAGTGTGAAACAATTACATGCTTGATGGAAAATATATCTGATTTTTCACACACACTTTTCTTCGTTTGGGATTGAATATTTTTCTTATATGTCAACACACTCCATGATGAAAATTGTAACACATAGTATAGTCAATTTCCAAAAAAGAAATTGAACTATACCTCAAATTTTAATAGTATATTTGTAATTTTGCAAATTACATTTTGCGTTTTTAACATAGTAAATAGTAAGGAGATAGAGAATGGAAGGATTACACCTATTCACATTTCTAAGGGATAATGTCTCGTATTTGTTATGCTTGGATATTTATATTTGTAATGAGTTGTTGAAGGATTGGGGGTGATCCATTTCCATTTTTTTAAGGAGAAGAGTCATAATAGAGTTGAGTATTACTATACCCAACACCAAAAGAAGAGGTACCAAAGGAATTTTTTCCTAAAGAACCCAAAAAGAAGGAATACCACCACACAATGTTCTATTCACATTGATATCTTTGAACAAAAGTGACATGAAGGATGCCACAACGTTTTCTGGTCATGTTGATATCTTTAAATCCCATTGACTACACCATTGCAAATGGATCTGAGGCTAGATGTACAACATTACAAAGTCAAAAGGGAATGATTAGTATCATTCCCCCACCATATGATATAATTGTCAAGTATGATATATGTAATGCCAAGTATAGAAAAAATATAAGAAGGCACATGCCTCTAGATCTTATATTATAAATTTGTCTGAATCATACAATGTTGAAAATGAATGAAGTACTCAAACCCCTCACATTTTATACCAAAATATAGAAAAACCTACTTTGAACCACGTAATCTATCCATAAACTTGTAAATGTCTATGGAAATTTGAGAATTTTGTAATTTTCTAAAATTTTGTCCTCAAAATGAAAACATCTAATCTAGACCATAGTATATGGTAATTCCATCCCTGGTGGACAATTATATACATGTGTAAACTTTGTTCCTATTTTGCACCAAAATTTGTTTCTAGGGATGTGTATCCCATGTCACTCTATATTTGAAGTATGAATTTTGTTTAGGTTCCTAACATGCATAGATATATGTGTGTTAAGCCCCATTGAATTCCCCCTCATTTAAGGTGAGTGAGATATGTAAAAAGAATGCTAAAAAAAAAACAAATGATGTGTATTCATGTCAAATGTATCTGATAGTTTGCATTGGATCACATGGAGGTTTTCTAGGGTGGCCATAATTGATATCTTGTTCCTACAAGGGTATGCATGATACAAACCATGAAACATAAAGATAGAAACAAGAAAACAAGTAAGAATCACAAAAATTAATCATGTATAATAACAATTAAACACATTGGAAATGACACATACAAGTAAGCCAACATGCAAGTACACAAGTAATGTGATGTAGGGGCATCCTTCAACTTAGGAAAAATTACACTGAAGAAGGAAGGTTTGGGTGAAGCGAAGTAGAAGGAACGCATGAGAAGGAAAGGTGAGTGTGTGGAAGATGCATGATAGAATAATTAGAAGTTTCCAAAGGAGGATGGAAGGTCGTGGGAGAAAGTGACAATGACAAAAGGAGAAAGAAAGAGTGTCCTAGATCCATAAGTGAAGAGGCATGTAAAAAATAAATACTCAAAAGATGAAGGGTGGCACACAAGAATGATTGTGTCAGGAAAAGGAAGAAGGTCGTCAGAAGAAAATTAAGAAGTAAGGGCACATAGAGAACAATGTGCAAGAAAAGAAGTAGAGAAGAGTGTGTGGGGAAGTTAGGGTCCACATGGAAAGGGAATCCCATAGTGAGGAGAAGAAAGGGAAAGTGAGAAATCAGAAGAATAAAGCTCTATGGGAAGGCACAAAATAGGTGCATAGAATAATAAAGGAGCATGCATGAGATAAAGAAATTGTAGGGAAAAAGGTATACATCCCAGAGACATGAGGTGCTAAGGAAGGTGAAAACATGTGCATGATAGGAAGAAGAAAAGGCACACAGGAGAAAAGTACGGTGTGTAAAGGAATGACATGTGAAGAATTGGTTGATCGGAATAACAAGCAAGGATGAGAAGGTGTGAGAAGGAAAAGAGTGAAACAAAATAAAAGGGGCGTGCACAAATTTTGAGAGGAATCAATGAGGCACAAAGAAGAAAATCCAAGAAAAGGGAAAAAAACACATGGATGATTCATATCATAAGGCGAGGGCACGAAAAAAACACAGGATGAGGCTTGAGGTGAGGAGGACGTATTGAAATCTGCATGGTCACGTGGGTGACAATGACTTGATGATGGAGTGACCAATAAGGAGAATCCAACCACCAGGTGATGTGGCATGACAAGTTTTGGTCGAGAGCTTATCATGCAAATAAGGGCATTAAATGAGCTCGTTTTGAATTTGAAGTTTGAGAAGGAAGAATAAAGAAGCCAACACAAAGGAGAGAGAAGTGGGAAAGGTTGAGTACACAGATATAAAAGGTAGAGAAGACCACCATGTAGAAATTTGTCAGGGAGATATTGGAAAAAGAAGGTGGTGGTTGTTGTGGAGGTTTGTAAAGGGCTAAAGGGATACCAGATAGTCCAAAAGAGGAAGATAGAAGAGGAACCGAGAAAAGAGGTTGGGATTGGCCATAGAGCCGAAAGGAGAGAGTGAGAGAGATGAGGTTGGTTTGGCCCTAGGTGGCACCAACATTCTATAAATCTCATCGAGGGACTTTTTAGATGATGTATGGCTTTGTTTCATAATATAAGACTACACTAGATTTTCATCCTATTGTGTTTACTTTGTCAGAGCAATGGGTGCCCTCACCCTCTTCGTCATAATGTCACAAATGTTAGTCATAACAAATGCATAGATGCACAAATAAGGTAAACAAAGGTGTTGCACACATAATAAACATAGACAACTATAAACAAGGGACACAAAAGTGTTACCGAAACCATCATATAAAAGTCCATAGGTCACATATATGGAAGCAAAAATATAATAACACAAACAATTGAATACAATAATAAACAGTAGCCCAAAATTACATAGATTAAGAAAATTTATCGTTGCACAAGACACGTGTGTTAGCCATATTAGTTTTAAAAATAACATATTGAATAATATAATAAATTGAGTATAACGAGGAGGTGAAAGTAACTGTATTGAAACAAAAGCACCTGAATAGTGTGGTAGATGCCCACAAAAGAGTAGGGTCAACTGGGGAGGGAATACGATGACACCTTTCATCGTGTATAATCTTGTGTGTGTCTTGCATTAAGCTCAAGACACCTCGTGTATGATATCAGTCAAATTGTATGAAAAATAACATATGTAAAGTAACAAACAAGAAAATCAAGTCATACATACGTCCTAATTTTGTTATTTTGTAAATTTTTGAATGTTTTTGTATTTATTTGATCATTTGAATGTTTTTGTGTTTTTGGAATATTTTTACCAAGTAAATGGGAAAATACATGAGCTACCTTATGACCACATCACCAACGAGGTGAGAAGACCCAAAAAAAGGCTCAAACCCTAAATAAAATGTATGTGTAGTGTATTAGGATGTACCTCATATGGAAGGTGGACCCACAAAATAAAGGAGGCTTGGACCGCAAATGTGCCATATGTGTATTAAGATGAGGATAAATCTCATGGGGATGGGAGGACCCATAAAATAAATGGAGTCTTAGTCCTCAAATGCATCACATGTGTAGTAGGATGTGGACAAACCTTATAAAGATGTGACTATATAATTGGCTTAGGAGCCATAATATGTGCACTAGGACCCCTAGAAGGAGGCATATAAGGGATATACCCATTAGAGGTAGAATGTGTATGTGTGATAGGATTAAGTTTGGAAATCATCATTTTATTGTAAAGATGATTTGGTAATGAGGCCTCATATGGGATACCCTTGATTGTAAAAAAAAATTACTTATAGATAAACTTAACACATCCATGTAAAATAGATAGGATAAAATTAAGAGTATGAAACCAAGGGCAACCTAGAAACATGTCACATGATCCAAGGGAAGAGGTGACTAAAAAATGAATAGCCATAACAATGGAGCTAATTGTAAGTGGTATGACAATATGTCCAAGAGAGGTCTTAGTATTAAATTTCATGTTTTCCTTAGTATAGCTAAGGAAATCAAGTAATTTTAATGTGCACATATTACATCTAGCATTGTTATCAATCAAACCACTATGAATTGGGCGTTAGCCAACAAAAGATTGAACATAAAGAGTATTAGAGACAAGATCGTGAGTGATATCAAAGTCATCAAATGTAATAACATGCATGGGAGATGGCATAGTAGCGATAGTACCAATCAAAGAGTCTAGTGGGTGATCATAAGGAGGAGGTTGAGCTTGATACGTACATGGTGCACTTTCAGATTAGATTGAGTAGTATTGTGATTAAGAAGCGGGTCATTAAAAATATTAATATTAGTGTCATCATAAGAAAGCTTATAATGCTCATGAGGAAAGTCAAACTCAATAACATTTGCATCAATGATATCTTGGATAACATGAAAAATCTTGATACATAGATTAGTAGAATGGATAATACATATATAGTAGTCACAATAGGCATTAGAGTCAAAATATTTACCATTAGGCTTACTTATATCAACCTCTAAAGTTGGAGGGAGAGATACAAAGTTGCACTTTAGAAAATTTTCAAGGACCACTTGAGGTGAAGAGGAAAATCATGTGAATTACCTCCAAAAAGCACCTTGTAGTTAAAGCTTGGTAGACATATTATGATTACATCGTCGACACTAACTTTAACATCAATTTTTTAATCATTGGGTTTATGTTTTAAGTTAGGTTTTCCTTGAAATTCAACATTGGAAACATATTTAAGCTTGATCGTAGCCAAGAGTTTGGGCTCACATTCTTTCAATGTGTGACATAATTGATCAATTGACCAAAAAAAATCAACTATAACTTAATCTTGCAAAGGGGAAACAAGGATTTGAGTGAATAAATCTTGAATCTCATTGCTAGCTAGGATATTGTTCATTTTTGTAAGCATAGTCTTGTAGTGTAGAGCATAGTCACTAATGGCCTAATTAGAGCCTTATCACATCTTATAAATTTAAGCATAAAATACCTTATCCCCAATATTGATTAAATTTTTTGTTGGAATTAATTGGCTAAGGGTGAAATCTTGCACTAAGTGAATAGGAAGGTCAAAAAACCATTACAATGCAAAATCCATTACGCTTCTAGGAAAGATAATAACAAGTAATACATTGTTGGAAGGGAAATCTAAGAAAGCATCATGAAAATCATAAAGGTGTTGTTCATGGGTCAATTTTTTCATTGTAGATAGGAATCTTAGGTGAAACAAAACCAATAGGTAAATGATGGGAATCCACTTCAGTTGTAAGTGGGTTATCAAACAACTGAGTAGAGTACATGACATTAGAAGTGGTAGAGACACCTTGTAAGATTTGAAACTGTAAATTGTGAACAAGTTTCGCAAGATCCTGTGTATTATAAGAAGAGTGGGATTCCCCATTTATGTGTATATAGTGGATGTAGAAATAATAGCAAACATGAGAATAAACATTATAACACTTTGAGGGGGATATTGGTCTCCCCCGAGGATATAGGCACCATGGAGGTAGTAATAGTAGATCTAGCCATAGTGGAAGATGTAATAGTGGACTTAGATCCCTTAAATGCATTGACTTGTTTTTTCTCATCTCAAGAAATGTATAGAAGGGCATCAAAGTGCTGAGGATTTTGCTATAAAATACTACTTGATTGATCCAAAAATGGTTAAACAAAATTGACTCGGTTTCTCATTTTTATGGATACTTGATTATTATGTTCTCAAATCTACATTATACATTATATTTTGGCATATCAAAACTTTGAAATCAATTGCAAATGCAACATAGCATTATTCTAGCAATTTCACATCCATATTAATCAATTCTCAATTTTCCCGTAATTACGTGCAAAAACGTAAAATTGGCTTAATCTAATGTAAATTAGTATGAAATCTGAATTATGGGGTTTAAATTAACCATGGAAAACATCCCAGATACCTCACTTAAGGAATTTATCAATTTTGGATACTTTTTAAATATATCTCCATTTCTCGTAAATAATTAAAATGGCTCTAAAAACTTAAAATTCAGATCATGAACTTATTAAATATAATAAGTATGAATAAATCAAAGACAAAATAATCCAAGATTGATAATGAAGTCCTTTCGCGAGGGACTACATCTTTAGGTTCGCTAATAAGACAAATTGATGTTATTAAAATGATGCAAAAAAAAATTCCTACATCAAATTCTCCAAAATAGTTGAGGACCCAGAAATATTTTTTTCTCAATCTCTAGAAAGTCTCCAATGGCCGCTTCCTGAAAAAATCAAACAATTATTTTCTTATCTGACATAAAGGGCTTCTTATCTCTTCATGAGGTTATCTTCTCTCTCCGAAAAGTCAACAACTCTTTAATTACATGTTCTACAAAGCTTTATTATCTCTAGGAAACTTGCAATTTTGTTTTCCTGCAAAAAAATGACATTCAAGCTTTGTTTCTTCTCGTAGAAATTCTCTCTAAGCTCTCCGATGGGTGACCTATAATAATAATGTTCCCTTCAAATATAAATTTAGGCCTGCTATATTGTTCCTAGCCCCGTGGGCTACTGCCTAAGGCTTGTCTTTTTACCCCAACTAACCTTGGGTTGAATCCTATGCTATTTGCATACTTTTGCTTCCCAATCGTCTGCATCAAGAGGATAAAACACATCTCCCTTGGCTTATTTGAGTAAAGGCCCATATGGATTATCAATGAAAGCTCAAGATTATTTATGTGGGGTGAGGGGCGCAAATCCCCCACCTCCATGACTTCCCTTTTGCTTAAACAACTTTGTCTTGGAGTGGGTAAATCCCACATTCACACTGCATGGAAGGAGTTTAGGATTTATTAAGCCTGAGATGTTAAGCATACCTTGTGGCTTCATCCATGCTTAAGCTTGTTTTGTTGTTTTTGAGCCCTCCTGGCTCAAGATTTGGCTTAGTCCTTGGTGAGGTTGGTTGATCTCTACTCGGCTTGTAACTCGGGCTTGGTTAAAATGTGAGTTGGTTTCCCACAAGCTGGTAATATTGATATTTCTTTTTGGTTTGACATATGGCTTGTTGTCTGGTTGTCTGTGTCCTTGATTTGTGTACGAGATGACATTGTCCAACTCGTCGAGATGATTGATGACTTAGAAATGTAGCTCGACAATGCAATGAAGTGGCTCTCCTATATAGCTCGCCTTCCATATTGCCAAGTT
The DNA here is from genome assembly GCA_019776745.2 of Taxus chinensis. Taxonomy (NCBI): domain Eukaryota; kingdom Viridiplantae; phylum Streptophyta; class Pinopsida; order Cupressales; family Taxaceae; genus Taxus; species Taxus chinensis. The sequence continues at coordinate 746,990,121 of CM034153.1, forward strand.
GGTTGGAGATATTTGGAAAACCCATGGGAATTGTCCCACATGCATAACAATTTGGTCTTCTATGAGCTTGATAAGCAACAATGCTTATAATTCCATATGAAAATAGGTTGCAGTCCCCCCCTCCTGAAAAAGAGTGAACCCCACCGGTTGTTAGGCTCCCAGCTGACATACCATGTGGGACCCACCTTGATTGTCGAAGATCGAAGGCTACAAACCATATTTTTGTTGGGTAGACTTTGACACTTTTCACCACCACACTTGTCCACTTTTTGCATTCTCCACATGCGACATCATTGTTGTGTAACCCGCACTTCAATTTTTCTAGTTGGACATAAAATTTAGCGGGCTGTATCTCTTACATGCAATATCCATTTTTCTCCATTCAAAAGGTGTCATAAAGCTCTTGACGAGATCTTTTATATGAAACTAGTTTTAGGAATATTTGGGAACAACTAAATTATGAATATCCTCCAAATGACTCATTATCCTAGGGAAGAGTGTTGGTATTAGTATCAAAGTCATTATGGTAGCCTTCCCCTTGAGATTGCTCAACATAAATAATAGAGATGCCATTAACAAAAATAAAATTCATACATGACGTGTTTGAATAAGTATTATGAATCAAATAAGAATAATCCTAGCATGTGTCATCACTTTCATATTGAGAAAATTCATCGGATGCATCACAAATATAATCACACATGTTGATATCAGTGAGTGATTTAAATATGGGCTCATCAATATATGAATAAGAGAAAGGCACTATAAAATAAGCCATGAAAGAACAAAAGATAATAAATCTTAGGGCTAACAAAAATCAGGGTCACCAAATGTTTACACCCTAAATAAATAAATAAGGGTTTGTGTAGAGATTAATTTCTTATCTATTAAAATTCATAAGGGTAGTAGATGTTCTGTATTCTTAATAAGTAATAAAAATTAATGTGCAATAAATAATATAGCTCCCAAATCAAATTGCAAGATAAAAATAATTGTGTAAGTCACAATAAGGGAGCATACTTAGTTGATTATAGAAACAAAGTTGTGATATGTGAGTGCAAATTGACTAAGAAGGTTGGAATAAAATTGGAAGTGCTTCGTCTCTAGAATTGTGACTGCAATCTGAGCTTGTATGGAACTGCACAAATTTTCCTAGAGCATAATAACATGACCCTAAGCTATATAATTATAGATGGAGACATTATTTCACTCTATAAATTCAAGTGATTGTCAATTTCATAGAAATGTACTTCACCCTCTGGTGCTAAGGTTCACAAATGTGCGACACCTCATGTAGTTACCTATAATAAATGATAACCCTATATTTTTTACACAAGCACTTCATGAACACGATTAGATAAAAAAATGATATAAATCAATGTGTGTTGGAGTTGGAATGAACATGTTGGTAAACCTATACTAATATGATCCAGGAACTACACTACATCCCCTTAAAGGAAAAAGAAAACTCCATGTGGTTCTCCTAGTGTATGTGTAATTTTATATGTAAATCTCATCGAACCCTGTATTGCGCCCTTGTGTATCTTGACTTGGTTCTAGAATATTTGGAGGCTTGTAGATGGGGAAGCTATACTCTTGAACATGGTTTGACTGACTAGTTTCATACCTGAGTAGTGGTCGCTCTTAAATATGTGTTGTTGCTTTAGGAAGAGGAGAGCCTTGTGTGCTTAATGAAATTATTTTGTAATAGGTTATCTTTAGAATGTCAAGTTAGTTTATTAAGTGCATTCGATTTGCTTATATTGGCTTTCGTAAGTTAAACATCACATTAAAAACAACTCAGGGGATATAAAATGACCCATAGAAATATATTAAATTAGAGAAATAATTGTAGGGGTAATGAAACAAGACCGAATGGGTCTGACCCAAAACATAGTACAACAAATCCTAATCCTTATAGTTTTGGAAAGGTAGTTTATGAGGATTGTGTAAGATTCTAGGTGAAATTATTGGGAGTAATACACTTCTTTGGATAAATGCAACTACGTGAATGAATGAGTAGTGTTTGTGGTGAAGCAAGTTGAGAGAGAGAGCCTAACTTGTTATTGCCAAATTTAGGTGTATACATATTTAATTTGAGATTTTTGGGCTTGATAGTGCTCCTTAGATTTGATTTTATACCTCCATAAAGAAAATTCCTTTTTCAATGTATCGTTAAAAAGAAACAACTCTAATTTTATGTGATTATGAGGAATTCCTAGTGTTAAGTTTCACGAACATTCCAACAGAAAATAACTACTTGTTGGCCATAGATGCAAAGATAGACAACTATTTACCTTATGGAAATATCCCACCATTCAATCCATCTCAAGGCACCTCTTAGAAGGGGATCAATGCTCAGAATTTTGATGATGTACTTCTTAGTTCATGAATGATACATGTGAGCAGTGTTGATATAGAATTGTGTTTTAACATTTATAGGTTGTGGAATGATCCATCTTATCTCCAAATTGATGGGAAGATGGTTTGAAAGAAAATATCTCAAAATTCCATTGATATGGTAGTCAAAATTATTGGCAAAGGTGAAGCTAATCCAGTCTCTAAGCATATCTTTGTCTAACATTTTTACCACTTGCTCAATGCCTTACTGGAAGTTAGACCTTGTGAATGATGAAGCAGTATTAGGAAGGCAATGGTAGTGGTTAGTATCTAATAGCCTGATTTTTTTTGCATATTAAACTAACCTCCCTTTTGCCAATGCACCAACACATTGGGAGGATCCCTTCTTTGTCTTCCCTAAATTCAACATATTGACATCTCTACATAAGATCCAATTTGCATTAAGAAGGGAGTCAACTAGCCATGTCCAAAACACCGTCCTTTAAACAAAATCATCAGAAGCATAAATATTGGTGATTCTAAGAGAACAACTATTAAAATCAAGAAGTGTCTAGATGAATCGACGATGACTCGATGAATGGGATATGATTGCCAAGTTACCAATTGTGGAAAACACAAAGGAGTGACCAAGATAGTTATAATCCCTCAACCGTTATCATGACTTGACATTAGATAGATAGACCCAAGACAAATCAATCTGATGACAAAGATAAATGTAAATCCAGTAATCTTAATTTATTATTGGTGGAGAATTTTCATGGCACATATCCATGACAATATACTTTTGGGTTGTGTTAGTAATACCTCTTACATTACACGAGTACACAATCATATATTAACTTTTGTTTGCATGTATGCATCCTCCTCATTTACTAAGAGTGAAACAATATTAACAAGATACAAATGATGGCTACCTTTTGTGAAATCATTAATAGGAAATTCATGTATTTTTCCTTGCACATATTCACCATTTTGGGCGGTGGAGAAGGGTTGTATTTGTAGCAGAGCATTGCTTTACATTCAAACAAAACAAAACTACCTTCTACCTTCAAGTTTGTCTCCTTCAAAGGAGGTTATGTTGGCTAAGATATCAAACCTTGGTTTTGAGAATTAAAAAATAAATCTATTGATTATTGGGTGTGAATAAGAGGTGATGTTTCATGTTAGGTTACATATATTGCTGGTTTACCATACATCATAAAATTGCATATGGTTTATACATAGAAGTCGAGACTCTTCATATCGAGAGAGATTGTTGGGCATGTTGCTAATTGGTCACAATTGTCCATCCATCAGAGGATGTTTGAGCATTTTTATTAGCCTTGGGTTAGGATTTTGGGTGGTGGAATGTGCCTCACATGTTTATTAGATGACATTCTTGGATTTTGTGATATGTGGCTTGACAACGAAAGTTGTTAAGAAAGTTAATATAGAATACACAATGTATGAGACTTTCATCATGGATTTGAATATCATTGGACAATTTGAGGTTATTGGAGAGTTCCATTTTTACATGACTTGCTTTTGTGGTCTTGTCACATAAGACTTGGGTTGCTCAAACCCCATGAAGCGACCAAGTAATTTGATCAACTAGTCCATACAATTATAAAGAGGAAAATGAAGGCCATGAAAACCTATCCTAATGGGGTTTTTGAGCTTAGTTTTCTCAGTGATCACAAAATCCCATGTCCAATGTGATAACACCACAAGTAGGTTCCCGATAAACTAAGGGATATGGGATGCAATAATTTTACGATGGTCAACATTGTTAAACTTACACAAAACAGAAACCCTTGGTTAAGTTTTGAATGTTCTCACGCTTGAAATCATGAGGCACATTCCACGTAGTCCATGAAAAAACAAAGGAGTGACCAAGATAATCATACTCCCTCGATTGTTATCATGACTTGACATTAGAAAAATAGACCCAAGACAAATCAATCTGATGACAATGTTCAATGTAAATCCAGTAATCTTAACTTATTATTGCAAGAGAATTTTCATGCAACATATCCATAACAATATACTTTTGGTTTATGCCAGTAAGACATCTTACTTTCCAAGAGTACACGATTATGGTTTAAAATTTCTTTGCATATAGGTATCCTCCTCCTAATTTACTAAGACTGTAAAGCTATTAACAAAATACATATGATGGAACTCTTTTGTGAAATCATTAACAAGAAATTCATGTAGTTTTTCTTGCACATATTCACCATTTTTGGGTGGCGGAGAAGGGTTGAATTCTTGGTGGAGCATTGCTTTATATTTAGACACAACTAAACGACCTTCTACCTTCATTTTTTTCTCCTTCAGGGAAGGTTATGTTGGATGAGAAATCATGGCTTGGTTTTGAGAATCAGAAAATAAATCCATTGATTATTGGGTGTGAATAAGAGGTGGTGCTGCCTGTTAGGTTACATAAATTGGTGGTTTACCAAATATCGCATAACTACATATGGGTTTATACATAGGAGCCAAGACTTTTCCTGTTGAGAGAGATTGTTGGTCATGTTGCTAATTTAGTCACAATTGTCCATCCATCAGAGGATATTTGAGCATTTTTATTCACCTTGGGTTAGGCTTTAGATGGTGGAGTGGGCCTCACATGTTTATTAGATGACATTCCTGGATTTTGTGATTTGTGGCTTGAAAACGAAAGTTGTTGTTTAGAAAGTTAATATAGAATACACATTCTAAGAGACTTTTTATCACGATCACTGGACACTTTGAGGTCCTTTGAGAGTTCCAATTTTACATGTACTTGCTTTTGTGGTCTTGCCACATAAGACTTAGGTTGCTTAAACTTTATGAAGCGGTTGAGTATTTTGATCAGCTAGTCCATAAAGTTCTAAAGAAGAAAATGAAGCCCATGAAAATCTATCCAAACGGGGATTTTGAGCTTAGCTTGCTCAATGACCACAAAATCCCATGTCTAATGTGATAATACCACAAGTGTGTTTCTGATAAACCAAGGGATATGTGTTGCATAGCCTAGCAATGGTCAACATTGTTAAACCTAAACAAAAAAACCCTTGGTTAAGTTTTGAATGCTTCCAAGCTTGAAATCATGAGGCACATTCCATGCATTATGAACCCACGATCTCAAGGCGCCCTCTCGAGGAGGGGCTCAATCAACCAAATATGCAATTAATGTCAGTTGCTCAAAATAATAATAAGCCATATTAAATTCAAGGTAATCTAAAACAACATTGAGCATATCTTTAAGGGTTTGTTCACCACCTCGTGAAATTTTTTGGCATGACATTTTGGGCTTGCTTCGATACCATTGGACTCCACAACTTTGTCAATTTCTCCTACATAAATGGTTACAAGAGCCAAGGAGGTATTATAAATATGACTTAGCCATCTGAAGGGCCGTAGACTAATGCAAAATAATAAATGTAGGTTACTTAGGAAAAAATATTCATGCTAAAGAACATTAATAATGACGTGGTCCATAAACCCTAAGAGATAATAACATAACAATTGTATACCTCATGTTTTTAATTTTTAAAAATTTCTATGTAACATTAAAAAATAAGTAAAGCTATGCGTTAAACAATTATTAATTAAAGTTAAATTTAAACTATTTTATATAAGTCAAATTAAGTTACAAGTTGTAAATAAATAAATGTTAAAAATACTATGAAAAGTACATCCATATCATAAATAAATGTAAATTAAATAGATGTTACAAATTAAAAATATCGACACGACATGAAAACTTAAATTGATCATAATTATGGATACATTGACATCACCTTATTTTTTTAATGAAATAACAACTCTAGTATTTGAAAAAATTGGTACAACTATTCATGAAAAGTAGATGGTATAGAAGCATGCCACAAAACCATCACACGATGCCACCTACATGACCTAGGAACAAAGCTGACTATAAGACAATCAAGCAACAACGACAAAGAAGTTGGTAGGAGGAAGGTCCTTGTTAACAGGTTTCACATAGATGAAGGGATTCTAGCGAGTGGTTGTGGAATTTGTTCTCGTTGTCGCTCTTTAGGCATGTTCTTTGCCTCACCACCATCTCTCCACCTCTACATCGCGACCGTTGGGTTCCTCTACATTCTTGTTCGTCAGCGTGGGATCGAGTTTAATGGCATCATCTTGTTTTGATTTACATGAAGGTTGCGATAAGATGATTCTTTTATAACCAATCACATACATAATAAATCATTAAAAAAGGAGTAGAATATACTTATTTTTGAAAACTATAGTCAACAATATGGATTAAGATGCCTGAATGTGATTGATTTGCTAATTAAATGGTTCACTATTGCAAAACTAATTACTGCAATATCATAATAAAAATATTACAATTTTTTTCGGTCATCAAGAGGGATCAACGATTACCCAGCGACCCAAAACTTTGAAGAGCGAGACTTTAATATAAGACAAGCACCATTGATCAACCTCATTTGGAGCAATATACACCAAGCCCTCAACGAAACTTATTATAGATATTAAAACTTAAGTGGAGTCACGATAAATATAATACTTCATATGAACTTGTGGGGTTTTAGCTACAATCATTGGTTGGGAGTTTAGTGATGATGGGAAAGACCACCTTAATGGTAGTTGGGGGAAAACTGGTTGACATGTCCCTCCTTCCACTGACCTTCCCATAACTTTTGAATACTTTTATTATCTTATTTTTAATAATATAACTGCTATTTCATTATTAAATAATAATAATAATAATACTTCAAAATTTTCCAAACCTCTTTTGATTCGCAACCTCTAGGGGAGAGGAGCCAATCATGGTGCATTACCCAGTAGTGGCGAGGGTAGTTGACATATTTGCTGTCATCTTTTGCACAGTAAAATATTAATAATGGAATGAATACTATCCTATAAATGTACAAAGTATCCTCAAAACTGATGTGTCTGTCACTTTTCATGTACATCCATGAATCTGTCAACAATAGAATAGTTAGTATGGCTTTTAAACATAAAATAACATATATTATACTTCAAAAATTGCCAAACTTAAAGTCAACATGTATTTAATACAAGGATATATAATTGTATTTCATCCCTATACAAAATTGATATCACATCATCGTATCAATTTGATGTCAATTTTCACATAATTTAAGTTCCCATTTTACTGTGTAAAAGGTCTTGTCATTCACACACTTTGGGCCAGGTTCTCACAAGCAGAAGTCAAAAGTGCACCATTTTCAAATACAAGTTGTCTTTTAAGCATTAACTTTCTCACCATTTTCCATCCCAGCTACTCCCATAAATTATGTACCTGCATATTTTCAACAAATGTGAGGCTCAAGAAACAAACATTGAATTGAAATGAGAAATCAAATCAAATTGAACTTCAAATATGAGTATTGAAATAAAATATCATAAATCTTGATCCACGCCTATCAGTTTCACCCAATCAAAAACAATCACAAGGATCAACCAATTTTACCCAATAAAAAAAAAGCACAAGGATCACTCAACTACAACACTTTTCATATCTCCTATAAATCCAGTTCCTCAACTGCTCTAAAATTTTATTCAGTTAAGAGTTATTTTGCTAGTGCATGCCAATTACAGTGCCAAGCTGCAGTAATCAACTGGTATTCCACATCATAGTGCTACATAGTAAGTTCTTACCTCTGTTGTTATATTGATGCACATTCAATTTATTTTAATTTTTTTTTGTCAATCTATATATGGGAGGGGAGCCTGTAAAAATCCTGGTAATCCCAAAAATCTGTCAAAAGAAGCGCTTGAGAATTCTCTACAGCCCAATCTACTTTGCAAACAAATGTGACATGTAACCCACTGTGCATACTTTATGCAGCCTTTTCATGTAAGATGTATATTAACCAGAGTATATTAATGAAATATGTATTTCACATTTCCAAGTAGATGTATGTTCCCCTTGCTAGTTCATATTTTATGCTGCCTTTTCATGTAGATGTATATTAACAAGTAATTCCAGACTATATTAACGAAATCTGTATTTCATATTTACAACTAACTGTATGTTCCCCTTGCTGGTTCATATTTTATGCTGCCTTTTCATGTAGATGTATATTAACAAGTAATTCTAGACTATATTAATGAAATCTGTATTTCATATTTACAACTAACTGTATGCTCTGTACACGTATATTTACAAGAAATTCCAAGCTAAATTAAGGAATGGCTCTATATTTACAAATAGATATATACGAAATATACATCTACTTGTAAAAATACAGCTACAGAATATACAAGGACAGGAAAAAGCAGCATTAAATATACAGTTACATGAGAATGAAGCATAAAATATACAACTACATGAAAAGGCAGCATGAACCATACATCTAACATGTAATTACTTGTAAGTATACATATACATCTTTCTTCAATTTATCCTGGAATTACTTGTAAATATAAATCTACATGTACACATACATCTACAACTTTCATTAATTTAGCTCGGAATTACTTGTGAATATTCATCTACACTAAAAGGAAGCTTTCAACTATATTGCATGCTGCCTTTTCATGTAGATGTACATTTGGTCATAATTTCAAATTTGTATTTCTTTCTATAACATTTCCATCCTCTGTACTAGACACATTTTCACCTTTGATCTTTGAAGTTTCCATTGCTCAGAACATAGGCACTCATATCAAATGGCTGGACTTCTTTTACGTTAGTTGATTCAATATTATAAAAATCTCATTGTAGTAAGTTACATCGGTTTGGTAAATTTATCTATCTTAGCAGGTTATTATTGACATCATGAGGAGAAGGCAGCTTCCCAAAAGAGTAAGACCAGCATGTGCCAAAATTAGGGGAGCAAGATTTCCGCCAAGTGAAGAGCATGAAGAAGAGGCTACCAATACCCCGCCTCAAGATGCCAATGACACACCACATGAAGAAGTAAATGTCCAAGCAATAAGCGTGAGCCCTTCAACACTAAAAGTGTCAAAGCCAAGATCTGATTGGAACAAGTCTGATATGAATACTGCCATGAAAGATGTTGAAGATTATGGATACTCTAGACGTGCTGCTGCAAAAAAATGGGGTATACCAGCGACCACCCTTACTTCTTGGCTGATGGGCATTACCACCACTAAAAGAAAGGGTCCACCAACAATTCTAACAGATGAAGAAGAGATGGAGATAGTGAGTTGGTGTCATGAAATGGATGACATGGGACACGGGTTAGAAATTATACAACTTAAAACATGTGTGGCACAAATCTGCGAAACAAGGTCTAACCCATTCACGGATGGTTTTCCAGATAAGTCATGGTGGGCAGGTTTTAAAAAAAGACACCCGGATCTAACATTAAGAATAGCTGAAGGGCTTGATAAGGATCGAGTAGTGTGTTTGACGCCATCAATTGTGAGTTCCTTCTACATTAATTTGTCTAAAGCTTATGAGGCCAACCCATATGGACCAAACCGAATATGGAATTGTGATGAAACTAGATTACAAGCTGGAAGGAACTGCAGTATGAGAGTGCTTGTTAAAAGGGGTAGTAGGAGTGTGCCATATATCATCCCAAAAAGTAGAGAATGGATTACCATATTGTGTTGTGTACATGCTGCTGGACAAAGCATTCCAGGATTCTATCTTTTTAAGGGGAAGAGCCATTTAGAAAATTATATTACAGGTTATGAGCCTGGAGCTTGCATGGCAACACAATCACATGCATGGATGAAAAAAGAGTTATTCATGAACTGGTTACATCACTTTGCATCATCTGTACCTGGCAGAGTTTCTCCTACCAATAGGCATTTACTAATTTTTGATGGCCATGGTTCACATGTTGCTTTGGGGACAATTCAAGAAGCCAGAAGTTTGGGGATTGATTTGTTAACATTGCCTGCACACCTCTCTCATAAATTACAGCCATTGGATGTGAGTGTCTTTGCTCCATTTAAAACATACTTCAAGGAGGAGAGGCGCAAATGGATAGTTGCAAACCATGGGATAGATGTGAAAAGGGTTGAATTAGCCGAGTTAGGGAGCAAAGCATTCAAAAGGGCTCTTACACCTAGCAACATTAAAGCAGGATTCAAAAGAACAGGTATATGGCCTCTTAATCCCAATGCCTTGGATGAAGACATGGGACCAAGCAGAACATTTGACACATCTTCTCAAGATGATGCTAGTGCCACAGAAAATATGCTTCATCTATCTAGGGTTGATTTACAGCAAAGTGAAGATGTTCAGATGGTGCCTAACACACAATTGGAGAAAGAATCATAACCTCAGCAGAAGGAGATAAATATAAATGAATGTGTTGCTCAACAATTGGAAACTCCAAACAGAATTAATCAAATCGATGAATCACTATCTCTGCCCACAGAAGATAGCCCTCCTGATTGGATGAAAGAAGCAGCTCTTAATCTTGGTGTAAACTTGAACTTCAATAATGAAGAGGTCAGCCTCTCTTTACCCTCTCATCCAACACTACTTCATGACTCATATTTGGTGCACTACTATGTTGGCAGTCAAGCTGAAGACAATGATGCAGATTCACAGTTAGAGGCAGCAGGGGTATTAGGAGCAAATTCAAACCAAACTTGTGAGGCAAACCACGGACAAAAAACTCTTGGTAGATTCTTGAAACTCCCCGTGGAAAAGGTTAGAGAATCATCAAGGTCAAATAGTGCTTCAAGTATAAGATTGAGTAGGGAATCTCTACTAATCACCGCATATCAGTACATGGAGCTTCTGGTTGAGAAAGAGAAAAGAAAAAAAGAAATAGATGAATTGAAGCAAAGAAAAAAGGAACAAATCCAGGAGAAGAAGGCTGAATGAATTGTTGAAAGGGAAAGGAAGGAGCAGGAAAAGATTGAAAAAGAATATAGAAGGAAAACAAAGGAGCACCAAAAGTTGATTGAAAGGCAAGAAAGGGAACAGAGAAAGGAACAAGAAAGGATTCAAAGGGATCAAGAGATAAAGGAGAAGGAGTTCGAGAAGGCAAGAAGAGAGTTAGAAAGGAAAAGGAGATTGAGTAGTCCAATTAATCCTTTTCCTGATCAACACCCAATGTTAAGAGAATTAATGGGCATACATTGCCCTTTATCAGTTTCAACACATAATATTGCAGTTGGAGTGAATGCTTCTCCAAGTTCTGATCCATTCCCAACTACGACTGTGAGGGATGTCAACATAGGGAGGCAATTGCAAAGTAACACCCCAGCTTCAACCTCGACTGCAGATTCAACACCGCCTTTCCTCGGATTTTGGAAATGATATTATCGAAAGTAAATATTTAATTTTGAGGGCTGAATTTTTGATGTAATGGAATTGGCCTTTCGATTTAAAAACTACAATATAGTAATAGTAGTTATATGGCCCAAGTATATTGTATGGCCATGTTTTTGTAATGGACAATGGAAATGTTTACTGAATGAATATATGTCTTCCAAGTTATGTGATACCCTTTTTCAAAGATTTAAACTCCTATTGTTTCTAAAAATTACACTGAGTAACAAAAAATAGTAAATGACATTAATGTAACAGCCAGAAGCCAATATCACAATCTACCAGTAGAAAAGAGAAATATGCAATAGTTTCTATCACTGTCTCAATGAGGGTAAAAACCTCACCTATTAGAACTGTATGGACTATAGATATTCAAAGAGAATCAAACAATTTCCAAACTAAAAAATGTGTTGATAACAACAAGCATCTGCACTTCCATTCTCAGTCACTCCAACAAGCATTACAACACCACTGCGAGACATGTACAAATTATACTTTAAGTTTTTAATTTGTAAAATCACCAAATTATACAAATCAGTTACTAATAATAGGGGTTACCATTGGTATTGACAAATCAACCTCTTGGACTTTCTTGTAACATACTAAGGCTTTCATCAACTATCATTTATTGCTCAAGGAGCCTAAACCCTTGATTAGCTTCAAATATGAACAATTTTCCAAACTTCACGTTTAAACAACTAAGTTTTCGTTACCATAAAAGAACAAAATGAATAAGAACATAACGGTGTACAGAAGGAAGGAAGCAATCAATATTATTGCTGAAGAAAGAAATCAGAAGTACCTTCTACTCTCTGCATGTGCTGTTATAACGAATAACCAGGTAATACACTGCTAAGTATCACTAGCTCCCAACGCAGAGGTGGTCAGTATAAATGACCAAGAACAAAATTATGAGGCCAAAACAGTAAGGTTAAGGACGTACTGAGATTCAAGGACTAGGTTAATTTTGTTGGCAAAGGAGATGGGGCTGTAGAGAGTTCTCACGCGCTTCTTTTGACATATTTTTTGTGATTACCTGGTTTTTTTAACGTTCAGTATAGTGTCCCAAAGTTTGGGTGCACCATGATTGGCTCCCCTCCCATACAATGGACACTAACCTTATTCTCTGTGATGTTTAAACAAAAATATATATAAATACTCATATGGCCGGGCTGACGTTAGTTTGGATCTCAGTACGTCCTTAACGTTACATAGATACAAGAATGGAAACGTCCATGTACAAGGAAATATCAAAAGAAGATGCAGTTGGCATTGAACCGTAGTTCCACCTGAAGAGTCTAGTGCAGAAACGATAAGCTGCCCCTTCTTCTACCCCTTGTCATTATCAACCAAAATTGATTTAGTCCTAGACTGTATAAAGATATGAGTGGACCTTTTATCTATGGATGCACATTGTTGGTGGATTTAGAGACTTCACGCCAATTCGATTTGATGAAGAATGTCCAGATGAGAAGTAGGTAGTCATGGAACGCAATTGATTACATGGTCTGACTGCAAGCAAAATGCCCAAAAAATGGTGAAACTAAGACACTCTATTATCAACTTTAAGTGGCATGTGTGAACATGATTTTGACTCTGCCAATGAGGAAGCGAATGAGTCTCAGAATGTAGCTTTGTTTGGAGGCTCTACAATTTGAGGTTGATACAACTTGTGATCCATGCCTGCATGATTAGCGAGTTAATTATGAATCTGGACTGAAGTGCCCTCTGAAGACAACTGCATCTCATTGTAGATGATCACTCGCCAGATTGATTTGCCTGGGAAGTGAGCATTTGATGGATCAATTTCGAATGTTTGATATCCAGGATGGGCCAAGAAATCTAAACGTATCTGTGGTACCAACGTATCTCCATGCAGTGATATGCATGGCGATGCCTTAAAAGAGATTTACAGAACAGAATGCTCTCACACTCTATCTTTAAATATGCAAAGGGGAGTGTCCATACATTCTGACCATAATGCCTTCATCTGTAAAATGTCTGCATGCAGTCACTCGTAAGGCATCAAATATGGATTATGACACACAGGGTTGTACACATAATCATCAAATTAGCTCAAATATCAGCACACGAAGAATGAAGGCGTTTGGGTAAAAGGATTTCCTTTGATAAAATAGAAATGGTATTTGCAGCAGAACGACAGGTACCTTCAGGTGAAAATAGTAGACCTTGCTATAACTAAAAAGAGGTTTAATATACAAATATCTTGGTTCCTCCAAAAGGGTACATAGGTTACATAGCTCGCCGAAGATTAATGGAGTAAAGGACTATTTAAATCTGGCCAAGTAGCAAACCAAATAAACCAATTCTTAGAGAAGCAACAATCATACAAAATACCGAATCTTATTCACAATGCATGCACGGTATAATGCAAAATAGATCAAATATTGTAAAGGATAGTGTTTACAGATTTTTGGTATTTTTCCCTTTATGACTGAGATCTTATATTAATTCAACAAGTAAAATGATACAATTCTCACGAGCTTCTTTTGACAGATTTTTGGGAATACCTAGTTTTTTTTAATGTTCAGAGTAATGTAATTTTCAGAAACAGTAGGAGTTAAAAATTATGAAAAAAGGAATCACATAACTTGGAAGACATATAACACAATCTACCAGTAGAAAAGAGAAATATGCAATAGTTTCTATCACTGCCTCAGTGAGGGTAAAAACCTCACCTATTAGAACCCTAAGGACTGTAGATATCGCTCAAAGAGAATCAAAAAATTTCCAAACTTGTTTGATGTGTTGATAAACACAGTTGAAATCATGCTCCGCATCTACACTTCCATACTGGGTCGATTGAACAAGCTCCTCCCCACCACTGCAAGACATGTTCACATAATACTATCAGTTCGTAATATGTACAAGCACCAAATAATACAAATCAGTTTTTAAAGAACTAAACGACTTAGAACAGAACAATGTACAGAACGTAGGAAGAAATCAATATTATTGCTGAAGAAAGAAATCATACCAGGCGATCATACCTTCCATAAGATGCATCTGATGTTAACACGAATAGCTAGGCAATAAACATGAGAACAAATATACCAGGTGAAAAATCTGTATCCAAGTCACGAAGTCGCAGTCGCAAGCATTCGGCGGAGGGTTGAGCGGGAAACTGGAACCAGCGGTGGATGGTGGCGACAGATTTTAGAACCATATGGACACACTCAACTTCGAAGTGGTTGGCGCATTGAACACCATTAAACAGCCATGAATGCCACACAAATATCTACTGCTCTGCTGCCACGACATGGTCCTTCGGATTTGTATCAATACCATATCAGTTTGCTCACCGATTTGGACGTCCTTGTAAATAGCGGCATTTAAACCAACGGGTGGCAGTGAAAATAGTAATAGGTGGGGCTCAGCGTTAACATGTATTGGTCCGCACTCTGAAAACGCGTTTATTGTGACACCTCCCACTCCAGTTGGTATGTACGGCGGGTTACGTGTCAAGTTTGTTGGCAAAGGAGATGAGGCTGTAGAGAATTCTTGCGCGCTTCTGTTGACAGATTTTGGTGATTACCCGGTTAAATTTCATGTGTCGGTATAGTGTCCCGAAGTTTGGGTGCACCATGACTGGCTCCCCTCCCCTAAAATAAAAAATAGAAATCGTAAGAAAGCCTTCAACAACTTTACGCGCCTTTTGACCAGAACAAGAAAGAGGAACCAATCGATTTGCATGGAGGACCCATTCCCAACTCTGTTGAAAATAATTTTCTGATTGACCATAGGAAGTCTCATTATTTTTTCGTAAAATGCCTATCACCAGCTTCATGATCACGATTAGTTTGAAAAATATGACATCAATCTTATACCCGAAGATGTTTCCAAAAACATTTTCTTTCCTGTTTGTCTAAAAATGAGAAAAATCCGAAAACCCATTCACATGTTTATGGACACTAACGTACAAAGACTGGTTTCTTGTCGGCCATTGACATCCCGTGGAAAATATGTAAATGGCCGACATTTTTAACCTCCTTCCTCATAATTTTCTTTTCTAAGGGAGAAGATTCGAGCTGCTGCCAATTCCAGGGATTTCCAGGTATGTTTATCTCACAGTTTGCTTGACGATTCTATCATTGCTGTTCCCTTGGTGTTTTGGTGTGGACTTATATTTACAAGTTAATTGACCTATGAGCACCAATTAAATTTATCTGGGTATGTTTTTTTTGAAAAGAAAAAAAAAAATTTTATATTAGAAATGCAAAATTCTAATAATGTATTAAGACTTGCTGTTTTCGCTGTCCATAAAATTATGACCAGACAACATAAAAGTTTGGGCAGCTTCACTCACTTCACTAAGAGGGTGTTTGTGCACAAAGAAACTTTGTTATTATTGTTTGGTCCCATAGACTGCTTGGTCTCCCAAAAGTTATTAAAAGCATCATTCGTTCATAACCATGACACACTGACACATTATGTGCTGTGACACATTCATAAACAGGTAGCTCAAATTGGGACACTACTTATTCAAAATAAGTTCAACAAGCAAAACAAGAAACTAAAGCTACTATCTACAGCTAGCATAGCATCATAATAATTGAAGGCATGGTGTATCTTGAAGATAGAAATTTCAGTCCTATCATCAAATGCAATAGTAACATATTTAAAAAGACCCTAAACTAAATGATCATAACCACAAAAATAGAAACTACAATCCTTTATTGCATGATCCAACGGGTGTGGTTGGGTGGTTTTTGGAGAAAGTGAGTGATGGACCGTAACAAGAAGCCTCCCAAAATGTTGGTAACAAATGGGTTCGTAGCTTAGTAGTAGAGAACCCTATCATGCAAATGATAGGTCATTGGTTCGAGTCCTAGCTGGTCCATGGAAAATAATGTTAAACACACACTTATACTGAGGGGGGGGGGGGGTGAATCAATATAAGATAAACTTTTAGTTATTAAAACCTACATTATGAAAAACCATTCAAAACAACATAACACAAAGCAACAACAAATTTACATGGAAAACCCTCCCTCGGGAAAAACCAAAAAATAAGACTGCTCGGATCCATTGTCCAAATCCAATCCAAAATAAAAGACTGCTCGGATCCATTGTCCAAATCCAACCCAAAATAAAAGACTGCTCGGATCCATTGTCCAAATCCAACCCAAAATAAAAGCTTTACAATGGTTTGTAGGCACCAACCTACTGGAGACACCAATCCCCAAAACCGAGCACCAACTTAATGATTTTGTGAGCACCAACACACTGGAGACACCAATCCCCAATTTTGTGAGGAACTAACCTCAACAAACTAAACTTCCATCTTCTGTAGTTGCTTCTTCAACCTGATGATGGGAATTTTGCTTCTCTTTCACTGTTGTTCCAGAAATCACTCTCCCCCTTCTTCTCTTCTTTGCTGTACACTTTTCATTTTTCTACTTTGAATAATCTTTCCTTTTCTTTTTTTCTGCAGCTTCACACTTTCAACATAGGTGCTGGTGCTTCTTGATGAAATCGGAATACTTTATTTTATACCCTACTCCCCTGTTTTGCTGTCTTTTCAACTTCATATGCCTTTAGATCTTCTCATGCGACTCTTCATTTTCCTGGGCGCTAAAAACTTTGAATGGTCAAAATTTGAATATAGAACGCCAAAGCAAAATAACTGCCAACAATCCTTAATGATTATGAACTGTCTTTTCTTCCTTTAAAAAACTTCTGTTCCTTTCCTTAAGAAAATTGCTCACTTGTTGCGCACTTGTTGTGTACTTGCTGCATACTGGCTGGGCACTTGCTGCATACTCGCTACGCACTTGCTGCGCACTTTGATTATTCCATACTCTATACACAAGAACTGATATTTAATAATTTATCTTCATGATACAGCTCCTCAATCTTCTACTTGCTCTACTCCAACTTTACTAGCATGCCCTTCACAACTTCATTCTACTCATATTCCATGCTCATCATTTTTTTATATAATGATTCTACATCTCCTTATATACATGATTATACCTTTTAACATTTGAAGGTCGCCCCATGAACTGAATATAAATGCTAGAACAAAGTCAGCCATGTTACATGAAACATATTAATGCCAAAATAGAGCATGAGTCGGCTAAACCAAATCAAAAGATAATGCCAAACAAAGCCGGCCATAATCTACAAACACTGTTTCCATTGCGTTGGAATAGTCAGCCTGCACCTTTGCATACTCAACATTTTCTTGTTAGTTCCCATCGACATGATTTCAAGCCAGAACGCAAACAAATCACAAACTCCAGACCGATTCATCTACAAGCTTCAAACTGAACATGCTACGAGCTATGCCTAGCTCACCAAAACATTCATCAAGCTCCAGACAATAGACACTATACATGAGCTCAGCTCCAGACGAGCAACATTGTATGCGAGCTTCGAACGAGCTACTCTACGAGATCTGAACGACCAACTCGGCTCTAGATGATATGCATTGTAGGCGAGCTTAGCTCCGGACCATTGCTACTCCTTGCTCTGGACGATAAACATTAGGAATGCTTCGGACCATTCACACCAACGATCTCCGGACCATTGCTACTCCTAGCTCCGGACGATAGACATCAAACAAGCTCTGGACCATGTATGCTTCTAGCTTCGGACTATCAATGTTAGACTACGTTGCCAGTATACGGGTACGAGTACCGGTTCGGGTACGGGTTCAATATGTGGATACGTCAATTTCAAAAACCCTTGGGTATGATACGTCATAGATACGTCCGTACATATATATATTATGTACATATACTCATTTTACTCATTTTTTAGTCCATAAAAAACTGAAATAATAATACAAAACTTGAATCAATGTTCAAAACATTCAATATACTTACGACTTTGCATTTTTATTGATCATGTGGCTGCCATACATATGATATACGAATATCATGTTAACATGAAATGATGAATATGAACAAAACTTGAAATTTGAAAAATATACTAGGATCCATGTTCAAATTTTCAAAACATACAATATACTTAAGATTTTACATTTCATTGTTCATGTGGCTGCCATACATATGATACGTATGATGAATACGAAAAAAAAAAATGAAATAGAACTTTAAAAAAAACGTATATACTGCTGGATATGTTACTGATACGTACGGGGTACGTCAGGATACGTCTGTACGTATCCTGACGTACCCTGTACGTATCAGGAACGTTTCCGTATCGTATCCATAACGTATCCATATCCGATACGTTTCCAAGGGGATTCGGTGGGGGGGGGGGGGTTTGGCATATCCATGCAACGTAGATATTACAACAACAAAATGCCATGTGGTATGGAGACCCACTCTATGTCGTCATAATGATTACATATCTCTCCATGCAACGATATTATCTACTATCAAAATAACAAAGGGAAAATCTGGTTCGTAGTTGGCACTCGACAACACTAATCGTCAACCACACAAGGTAGGAATGCTTTATGGTATGCTCCTTCCTCTTGCCCCCTAGGGCCTAGACATGCCTGCTGCATTCACAATTTGACACAAATCAGAGTATAATATGACACGGTTACAACTTCGATATGCCAATCATATTTAGGGGCCTAGACATGCTGCTGCATTCACAATTTGACACAAATCAGAGTATAATATGACACGGTTACAACTTCGATATGCCTAGTAATCATATTTACGGCCTAGACATGCTGCTGCATTCACAATTTGACACAAATCAGAGTATAATATGACACGGTTACAACTTCGATATGCCAATCATATTTAGTTGCCATAGTTCGCTGTATCTAGACGTAGCTTCATGACCCACCATTTGCAACCCTGAGCTCCAAAACACAACGCTAAAAAGCCAACGTTAAAGTTACAAAGTATCCAGATGAAAACAACTATCTACTTTTCACTAATTTACTAGTTTCGAAATGCATTCTGATTTTCCTCTTTTTTGGTTTTTGTAAAAAAGGTTTCGCGGAGAATGGCCTTCGAGTGTTTTCCAAAAAATTCGGCGAAACCTTGTAATCTCCATTTCTATGACATATACTTGACCCTAGAGGTACGTGGTGCTATTTGAAGGATCTGTCAATTTGCAAGCACATTCCACACATAGCACATGTGTTGTAACTTGGACCGTATCCCCATGTATGTAAGGCGAACCATAACCCTTCACCCTCTCGTATCCGTAACTGGATACGTGTCAGGCAAGGTTCAGGGGGGTACTAATTTGGCGAACCCTGACAATGTAGACGTTCACAGAGCTTATTGAAAATCTACTGAGTTTTGGACCATTGTGAACCTCGGTCAATTCTTCCATCAATCTGTTATGCTTGCCAACTCCGTAGGTTGCAGGGAGATCTATGACAGGTATTTGGAGAATCTCCCCTGTATGTCATTGATGTAACAACCAATAATGTAGCTTGCACGGCATATTGGGACTACAATACTCTCCTTTGCTGTAACACATTGCTGAACTGCTTCCCCAGGGATGCTTGGGAGTGAACTGGTCTCCCTATAGGATTCATCGGGGTGCAAAGTTAGTAAGCGTAGGCTCAATATACTCCCAAGGCTAGGAGTATGCATCTGCAGAGCCTCGCATTTAGACTTGACTTGACTTATGGGGATAGAAATGGAGTAAAGGCATGATGAGCTCCAACTGAACATGGTGCTTGACTATTAGTCACGTGGATGACAACCCCTATCACTCCTACCCTTCGTAAGGTCATCATTGACATGTTGGCCTTGTGATTGTGATTGGTTGAGGACTTGGGATGAATATGCTACTATATTAGTGGGCCCTTGTGCTGTGGCAATATATCCTAACTTAACCTACTGTTCTGCAACTTGCTCTCTCGAAAAATGATACTTGATGGGGATGTACTTTGTCTTAGAGTGCATAACCGGATTCTTTGATATGTTTAGTTGGGTGTAAGAGAAATTCATCCCCTATCAAGGGGATTGAAGGTAGCGGATGTGAATCTGTACCTGAGGGGCTGCTTCAATGGTTGACTAGATGACCATAGAACTCATGTGATGCTATCTATGTCAGCAGGGCTTGGGCAATGTACTTCATGCCTCAAACATCTAGATTAAGAATTAGAAGCTTACTTCCATATGCTTAACATTTCAGTACTTCCAAGCTATCTTCCCAATTTGCTCCATCTTACTTGTGCTAGCAGAGCTATCATGCAACTTATTTTCTTCCAACTTATGTGGATATATGTATCCAGCAGTTAGTATCGATGTCTTAAATCTCTTGGAAAAAATAGAGGAGGCAGTTGAATTAGGGAGCAATGTGCCTTTTAGATCCACTCAAGTATCCTTTATAATTAGCTTGCATATGAGTTCAGCATTTGGCATTGCTTTAGGAAACATGCTACCATACCTCCGGTTATATGTACATTTCTGGTCTTGATGCTGTCACATATAATAAACTGCCAATCATTGAACCCTAAGTACTTCTTTATTTGCTTCAACTGATTCATCAAACTTGTCGAATTTGCCCATGTGACCTACTTTGAGTAATTTTATGGATATTGCAATCTTCCAGTTTAAACTTTCTTCAGCATCTCTTTAAACATAGTGATTGTGACTGCATAAATATGTACTTTATTTCATTTTTAGAAAAATGTAAATCAAGAAATAAATTGGATAACTCTATCTCTGAACATGAGATCATGTTTAATAAGATGAATTCAGCTATAATCTGCTATTCCCATACAACATAAATGCTTGACAAATCTTGGGTCATTGCTACTTCCAAAAATAATGCCATCCACATAAACATCTTTAATCATCTCTGATACTTCTTTTGCTTCCTAGTTTTGATGTCCATCTTAACTATCTAGCAATAGCTTTCTTAAATCTCTTATTGTTCCACCATATTTTGTGGAGTATTTGAATACCAGGCGATGGGATCATGTTTTAGTCTATTAAGAGCTTTCTTCAGCTTGCAAAAATAAAGTAGGCGGTTGAATTAGGGAGCTAAGCCCCATCCTTCTGCATTCAGATTCCATTGTTCTCTTCTTTCCTTCTAAATTGTCATGGTAGAAACGCTTATTTGACGTTCATCAGATATACTTTCAGAATTCAATATCCCGTGCAAATGCTTCGAGTATTTTTTAGGTCTTGCTATCTAAATGTGACAATAGGAGCATAAAGTCTGTTCAGATTTCAATACCTTCTATTTGCTGGCCCATCCTTCTTCACATTAAAGAATCGATGCTTTGATTGTATGCAACCTGACCATCTTGGGGTTTGACTTGAATTTCTAATATTGTACTTGGTACTAATCACATGTTTCCAGCTTTTGGTCCATAGATAAAACAAGTTCCCAAGTCTTAGTTCTCTATTCAGAGCAGAGGTGAAACTAGACATGCATAGTGCCATTTAGTGATTGTAATGTCCCTTTCTTCAGTGACAAAACCCAAAAATAAGGGTTCTATGCTCACAATACCCCGAGAATCAAATGTGAAAATATCACCAACATTCAACAAATGCAAATAATCTGATTTGTATGAACAGCAATGTTTTTATCAACAATAATATAAACTTTTTGCAACGATTCTTGTGAATAGGCTCTTAAATGGCACCATAAAACCATGTCACAATAGCTGAAAACTACTTCTAAATAATTATTTCTATGTATGCTTCATCTTCTTAACCATTCAAGTTTGGTCCCAATAAACAATCATTTGTTTGTACGAAAAACTTTTTGATAACTTGTTTCATCCATGCTGTACATTAGCATTTGGAACAACAGTAGGGCAGCCTTTTATTATAACATCTATAGGCTTGACTTTTTGATAGATATACTCCACCAAAAATACCTTCATCAAAACTTGAGTAGAATTTTCCGAAGTCTTCTTATAAATGTATGCTGAATTGGGGAATATCACATAAAAATCTGAATTTCGTGCCCTAGAAGGCACCCAAGTGCTATCAAACTCTAGATTTTCGGTCAACAAACTAGGAAGAGCTCTAACAATGCATGCAAATCAACAGTCTGTAGATGTCTTCTTTGATCAGTTCGGAGATGAAGAAAAACCACTGCAAGAGGTCTTGAAGTTGTCTTCATGCCACCCAAGGTTGGATAGGTTTTCTTCAATTTGCAATACTTAACAAATGGAGAAAAACCCAATTTGATAACACACTGCTGAAAATTAAATTCCTGGAACAACAGTAGGGAAGCCACAAACCAAGGCTGAAAATTATGGATAGATAGGTACTCCAAATCCTGAAAATCACAAAGAAACATAGATTCCGGCCTTATAAATTATGCCGAATCAGAATATCACATAATTAGATCTGCAATTTCGTGCCCTAGAAGGCACCCAAATACCGTCAAACCCTAGTCGCTCCCCTCTAAGGAGAGCTCCAAAAATGCATGCAAAGCCTTTGTAGATATTTCCTTGATTGCCCTAGATCCAAATCTGGAAGAAGTCCTTCAATAGATATCTTCAAATCACCCAAAATGAAGGGTTTTCCGTCCTCCACCAAGCCACAAGGAAAGTTTTTGTCTTCCTTGGATGCCACACAAGAGGGGTTTCATCCTCAAGTTGAAAGTTAATGAGCACTATGCCAAAAAAACCAACTATAGATAAAATGCGCCAAGATGGGGTGCAAATGAAGTCCTTAAGTTCCTTTTATATTCTTCCCTTGGCGCCAACAGTCAATTAGAAATAGACTAGCCTCTTTTAAAGCTTCTTTTAATCTTTTAATTTTCCTTTGTGATTCTCTAACACAAACTGACTTGCTAAAATAGAGGAAAATACTAAAAGAAACATTAAAATTAATAAAAGAAAGATGAAGTGTAATGCAATTCCTTCCCTTGCTCAATCAAGCTTCATTGCCACGGAAAGGGAATGACAAGAAGTCCATTTGTAGGCTCTTAGTTCGAACAAGGGGACATTACAATCCTTTCTTCCCAAAATTGCTTGTCTTAAGCAATTGCAAGTGCCTGGATCCCAAATAAGTCTCAGCTACTCCTTTGCGCAATTACCATCCCAAGCATTGGTGGCCCATCATTTCTCTCATGCTGTCCCAAATACCAATGTAATCTTGCTCTTCTATTTCAAAAATCAGAATGAGGGGGGCTAGAATTCCACCTTTACTTGTACAAAATAATACAAGTATGTTAGTGTGTAGTGAATACAACTCCTGACTATTAAAATATCTCTTTATGCTCCAAAACCTTGAGAAGATCAAACTGAAAATGCATCAAACAACAGGCCTCCCTCGGTGAAACCGTCCTCAAATTGACCCCTTGCGTTAAGGTGTTTGCCATCCCATCTTTCTTCTATGATTAGGACAATCTATTCCTTTAGAGAAATAACACCAAGGTGACTGTATGGGGGCTGTATAATGATTACAACAGCCATGAAATGTTTGGAATTGCTTCAAACCATGTGATTAGAAGCTCCTTTCCTAGTGTCTCATAAGTAGGCCAAGTAGCTGGGAAAAGTTGTTAACTGTTGAAAGGAAGGTACAACAGTTGTAAGCATGACATACCTTCAAAGTTACCCATTCTATCAATGTTATGGGGGCTGGCAACAAGGTTACAATTGATAGCAACATGGAGAAGGCGCTGGAAATGTTTATGACGGTCACCAAAAAGCTTATGGCAACATGCTTGAGGTCCCAAAATTTGATATTCTCACTACTTCCATCCAAACCAAAATTTCTAGCTGATATACAATATTCGGAACTATTAGACCACATTCATCATGTTTGATTTGAGACACAAAATTTGTGAACTCAACCTCTTCTCTTAATGGAGTACTTAGCCCAAGAGCACGCTTATCATTTTTCCCTTTAGATACATCATCAATTCCCTTTATGAGTGACATATGGACAATTGCAAATTCATCATAATTGCTCTCCCTTTCCCATATTCCTTTTGGTCCTTTCATGGAACCATGGGTTAACAATACATTGAAAAGAAAATCAGAATTCTTATCAAGCTTATGATGCCTCAAACATGCCACACTAGAATTCTTTCCCACTTCATACAAACTTATCAAATCTTCCCTTCCATAAGCAAAGAGAGGAAAAATCAAAACTGAAATCTTTACTTTCACCTTCTTTGAGCTTCAGGGGTTTACTCGGATTCCAAGGATGTAAGCAATCTATGTAACTCTTTATCATTACCTCTTCTTCTCTCAATCATCATGTGCAATACAACCCCTATCTTGAAGTCCAAACTTGTGACAAAGAGTTTGTAATGATCAACCCAACATGCTGATGAAGAAGGAAATAAAGGATCTGAAATATGTATGTACCTTGGGCTGTCATAAAAAACCACCTTATAGTCTTTGCTTGGGAGATGTATTATGAGGTCCTGGGCAAAAGATCCTTCTCCCAACCTTGCTCCTTTTCCTCATTAGCATAGTTATGATCACCCAAAGCATGGCAATGACAAATAATGATGCAATAGACTCTTGTCATGATCAAACAAATTATCAGATGGCTTACCATTAGTTGCTGGTCTGAAAATGACAGTGGACTGAAAATGGTCACGGGCAACCGGAAATGCCCTTGTCCCATAGGTGTACTTCATAACAACTTCCCTTGGAAGCTCTGCGTCACCTATCCTCCTATATTCAATTTTTTCTTCAATTATAATCCCATTTTCAGCTTGTTGATAAAAATGTACAGCCACTTGCCATGGTTTATAATAGAGCCTCAACCATGATATATTGCTATTCTTTTCGAAAAATGGCTCAAGACAACAAAAATGGATCAACTCAACTTCGAGCTCCGGACCAAATATACTAGCTTTGGACCAAACATACTATTAGCTCTGGACCATTTATACTTCTGGCTTTTGACCAACTCAACTATGAGCTCTGGAGGCCATATATACTAGCTTTGGACCAAACATACTGTTAGCTCCAGACCAAACATACGAGCTCCAGACCAAATTCACTACTAGCTCCAAACCTCTTCTGCTACTTGGCTCCAAACCACTTTTGCTACTAGCTCTAGACCGATTCTACTACTGGCTCCTTCAACGATATTTGATATTAATGACAATTATTCCAAACATCAAGTATTAGAAGAAGCATCCTTATGAAAACTATGAGCCCATTTGTACTCAATAGCATTGTTGACATCATTTTTGGCACCTCTCATCCTTTTTTCAGTTGCATTCATGCATGTGATTAGAGGGTGTTCTTCCATCATAGTTGACAAGGATGAGATGGAAGGTGAAAATGCCCAATTGGGAAATGCTTTTGTTTGTCAAGTTTCTGAGCATTTTTCAGTTTTTTGCCCTTTGATTGAGCTTGCAGCTGACTGGAAAGTGTTTTGTACAACTGAGTGTACAAGGGAAGAAATTGCTACTGCTATTTTTTAGGAAAAAATTGGGACAATTGGTTTTTTCTTTAAGGTAGCCATAAAACTTCATCGGCTGCCAAGGGACTTTAATGGCAGCCATTGCATAAGTTTGTTTTTGCAGAAGTTCTCTCACTTGATAGACACGGGAGCTAGATTATGGGAGTACTACATCATGTTCTTTCACTTTGACACATTGACACTTGGGTATGAGAGCTTGCATTTGCTTGAGGGCAAGTAAATTTGTGAGAGGGAGGAGTGTAATGTCCCCTTTTCTAAATAAAAAATAATTAATAATATTTTAAGTTGGGCCCCGACCAATTCTTCATTTTTGGGACAACTGAATAATATTATTATTAAAATAAAAGGTATTTTAAAATACTAAAATAAAAAAAAAGACTCTTAGCCTATTTTCATTATTTTCAGTCGGCTAAAAGGGAGAGATCGTCCCTCTTTAAGAGGGAAAAACAAATGTTAAAAAAGAGAAATAAAGAGGTCTACATGGAGCGCTTTACAAAGAAAGAAAAGAACAAGGCTATAAAAACAAATGTTGGGGCTCATTATAATCATCATCTTGTGAATTAGATACTTCTCTTTTGGAAATTGGAGCATTGAGCTCTCATTTTCAACCTTTGAGGATGAAAAACCCTCATTGGATCCTATTGGGGACGAAAACCCTCAATAGTCACAACACTTGGGGACAGAAACTCTTATTTGTTGCATTGGTGACTTCATCTAGGAGTCACTTTGGACCTTCAAAATTTAGACCAGGGTTTTTATTTAGTGCTAGGGCACACATTCCCTTACGACACACTTTTTTGGGGTTGACACATTCATTTCCAGCTTGATATATTCATTTGGAGATTTTGGGATCATTTTTCAGTGGGTTTTCATGGTTGGAAAAATCTAATTCTAATTTTATTGGATAGCTAATATTTTTGGGGTCAATTCGAGCTATCATTTGGATTTTATCTCCAAGTATTTATAAAGATATGGAATTTTTGAAGTTTCAACTTTTTTTGGGCAATAATTAATTCAATAGTCTGTAATTTATTGTTGAAACATTTATTTTGCATGAATTCATTAAGTGTTTCATGTTGTTGATGTATTTTTGAAAATTTGTGTGTGGGAAAGGCTAAAATATGAATTCTACCTAGGTCACTTGGGGTTTTATGGGCCTAAAACAGGTCACTACCCTAGTTTTTGCATAAAAGTCAGTTTACTATCAATTGGGGTTTGTGCTATTTCCTTGTTTTTCAGTTTCAGCCCGTAAAGGGACATTACAAATCTTTACCATATCTACCTCTGTTTCCACTATCGAATCTGGTTTAATGGCTACTGATATGGCTGCTTATACCCTTTCCCTCCCTAGTTTCTTCTCATCCAACACTATAAGTGCTGCTTTGTAATAACCCTTTTTGGGGGTTTATATGAATTTTTACATAATTCTGGAAATTATTGTAGTAGACTGAAAATTAATTACAGCGGTTTATTTTCTTCATAAAAAGAGCCAAAATTCACCAACAAATATTCACCGACACTTATGAAACGATTGTTAATGATTTCTGCAATGAAACAAGGCCAAATCGAATTGATTTGTACAAATTACTACTGCCGGAAATTACTGTTATCACCCAGAAATTGCAGCAGTCTTAATCTGGTTCGATTTGACTAGAATAGTGCCTTGAATTGCGTGTTAATGCAGATTTAGGCTTGATAATGCAATTTGACTTGGAAGATTGAATTATTATGAGGAAATTATCAATCCACAATTCAAAAATAACACCAATACAAGTCGCACTTTTTTAGAATAAATAGAATAAATCAGATTGGGCTCAAAATGTTTTCAATTTGATCATAACCAACAAGAGCAAATAGTTTAAAGTCTGAGTGAGAGGTTTTCGTCCCTCACAAAAGACTTCACTTGGGGTTTTCGTCCCAAATGGTGAGATAATGAGAGTTCACTCTCAAAAACCAGATTTACATATAAAGTCCATATCCCAAATGACTCCTCTAACCTCTATTTATCATTTTTCAAAGGTTGGCGCCAAAATAGAAATGACATGTCCATTCATCATGTCCCTTCATTATGCCTTGACCGACCCCCTATATTTATTTATTTTTCCTTGATACAAGGTCGACCCATATAATTGAGTGCATTCCGCTAAAACATATTAAAAAATGTTAATAGACATATTTTTGCTCTCTCCTTTATGTTTTTTTTTTTAATTCGACCATGGAGAAGAATTGCTCGGAAATCCAATTTGCCTTCGAATTTGGGATAAAGGGACATTACAGTCCTCCCTCCCCAAGATTGCTTGTCCTCAAGCAATTACTAGTGCTTGGATTCCAAACAAATTTCAGTTGCTTCTTTGAAAAATTACCATCCAAACAATGGTGATCCATCATCTCTTTCCTGCTGTCTCGCTCTGCTTGAAAATACAAGATGAAGGAGAGCTAGAATTCCACCTCCAAATAGTGCAAGAGTGTCATTATGTAGGAAATACATTTTCCAGCTATAGAAATGTTTTTGGTAAGAACCAATGCTTGGAGAAGAACAAACTGAAAATGAATAAATTAGTGTACTCCTTCTGCGAGAACACCTTCAATTTGACCCTTGGGTCAAAGCATTTGCCATCCCCTCTTTCTCCCGTGTTTAGACCATTGATTCCTTGAGGGAAATAACACCAAGGTGGCTGAATGAGAGCTACAAGATGACTTCCATAACCAAGAAGTGTTCGGTACCCCTCTCCACCATGTGCTTAGAGGCTCTTTCTTTGTTAAGTGGCTGGGAAATTTGTGATCAGCAGTAGGAAGGAGAATATAATAGATGAAATCACAACATACCTTCAAAGTTCCTTTTGTCATCTATACTAAGGAGTGTTGGCCACAAGATTTCAGCTGGTAAAAATTTGAAGATGCCCATACGAAAGCTTATGGCAGCGTTCTTATAGATAAGAAATATGGTATTCTTTCTCCATCCCAACAACCTCAAGACCATTACCTCATTTTTTAGTAACTTTTAGGAAGTGTTAGCATATGGATTTGCATGCATGCAAATGACATGCAACAGTGTGGGAACGAAGTCCCTCCTCAATGAAGGTGAGGCTGCCTTTATTGAAAACCAAAACTGTATTTACATCTGTACATTCAAAATTGTATGTGGGGGGTGTTTTGGAACATAAATGGAAAGAAAAGTGAATGAGGGAGATGGAATAGAATGAAGGAAAGGAGTGGAATGGAATGAACTGAAAGAACATGCAAGAGTTAGGTAAAAACAGAGCCAAATATTGCATGAAGAGGAAAGATGAATAACCAACACAAATAAAACGGAGTTTGAGTTAGCCAAACAAGAACGTGTAAAAGGGAACACACATGAGCAAGTAGATAATCAGAGCTTAATCTCTATGAACTAGAACAACTGATTAATAACGTTGACAATAAGATCAAAGATAATATTTGCATGCAAGATTCGAAACACCTAACATTTAATGAACATAAGAACATCAAATGTTACAAGAGACAATGAATGAAACACAAAGTTCGTATTCCATTAACTCCAAAATGTTTTCCACAAAAGAACACAAAGTTTCTTCTTGAAACAAAGCTTGCACAAAGGTATTTTCTTCTCCTCTCTTAAAGTCACCCTTTACAAATGAGCCCCTCACTTCCTTTTATAACCCAAAAGTTGGTTACAAAGTAGTTAGGGTTTTACATGATCATTAAATAAGACACTTAAGTGACCTTTGACTTTTTCAACAACTTCATGAAAGACAATCCAAAAATAAAAATTACTTAAAATATCCATTGTTTCCCAAAAACAAATAACACCTTTTTAAAATATACAATAATAACCAGTGCCTTATCCATTGGAAATGGGGTCCGCCTATCTCAAGCGTATGAGAAATGGACTCTCCCACTTCGTTAGATACCAAGAAAATCAACTCCTACACCGCTGGTGAAATTACGATCCCTTGCTTTTGCCAGTTGAAAGGATCTAAACCTTCCCAAAGTTTCAAACATCTTTTCTTCTTCTGGAGGTTCACTTGGTCGAAGAATAGCCTCACAAAAATACCTGCAATTCAAGAATTCTACTTGGCATATCATTTAAATTAACAATTTTGGATTGAGCATTCTCAAATAAGTTTTTTAATTTGATGCAACCGCTCCATGGAAACTGACGAGAAATTGTTGGCGGGAGTATACATGTCCTTAAACAATTGTGAAAATTGTTCTTCCACCTGCTCCGATGAACACCTTTGATTATGCTCATTTATGAGGTTACAAGGAATCTCAGCCATGAATTCCTGAATCAAGGAGAGTGAAGTGAAGGCTTCATTGCACATGCTGTTATAATGGATCATAGAATCCTTGAGAAGTGTTTTTCTTGATTTGAGATGCAGACACCAAAGAAAACATGTCCCTCGATGTTCAAATTCGAGAATTCCTTCAATAGCTAAAACTGAAGATTCCATACTTGCCATCTCCTGTAAACTGGGCAATATCTCATCCAAATTTGATATAGCAGAAACAAAAGTTTCTTTGAAAGAAAGAATTGGATCAAGATATGCATTGACATCTTCATGAAGCTTAACTCGCGGTTTTGATTGTCCCCTGGCATAAAACAAGAATCTCTGAAAGCCAAGTTTTAGTGACATAGCCCAATGTGTTCATTTTCTTTGACAAATTGAGAGTATCTTCATCTGGGGCAGCCACTGCATCAGGTACTTGGAAGGTGGATGATATGGGATTTATCAAATGTTGAACATATTCCACCAATTGATTCTTTTCGGCCTTAAGCCGAGAGTTTTGAGACTTGTATTTGTCAAGTCTTTTTAGCACGATATCAATTGAATCTTGAGCCATCGCCATGTCACTTTCTAATGTAGATCTTCCAAGTCCCAGTCTGGAAACTTCATAGTCGGCAGGCATCATAGCATCGCGCTCCTTATCCACTTGTGGAATGGCAAGGTCTGCAAATTTGTTTCCATCATTATCCACCATTATTCGAGAAAGTACCTTAGGCTTCGTAGGAATGGCGTCATTCGAAAGTTTGAAAAGGGCATCAAAATCAATGTCAATTGGCTTGACAACTCTCTTCCTTTTCTTTACTTCGTTATCAACTCAGGAAGGAGTATCATTCACTATTTCAGCATACAAAATCCTAGAGCTCGAATCGATATTCCCATTATTCTCGACATCATGAGATCCTTCTTGAATCCTATCTACGACCTTGATTTGAGGAGACAACCTCAATATCCACTTCCTGATTATTCGGGAGATTTTGGGAAATCCCTTCATGAACTACATGCTCTGAAGTATTTGATATTTTGAATTACGTGCACCTGAGTGGATGCTTGTTTGAAGCATGGCTGAGGATCATTTGCTGCTAGCTTCAGAGCACTATTAACGATGTGGGGTAGAAGAATCTCTACTCGAGGTGGAAAATCCAGACACACGCTCTTTTCCTTCTTCGGGGTTAGGATCTTTAGATCTTTCACCTTGTGACACGTTGCTTGGCGAAGTGGATTTCAGCAACCACTCCTTTCTTGCCTGTTGTGTATGATTAGATGGTAATGAGGTTGATCGAGAAGAGACTTTGGTTGAATGGAGACCCCCTCGTATTGGCAATTTTTGTGATCTCGAAACATGATCTGGAATTGATTGCAATTTGGCAAGTTCTCTGTCATACCAAGATATGCTTCTTTCAATAATTGGTTGGTTCTTGCCATCAAGAAAAAATTCATCTCCTCTGGTCCAGTCAATTCGAGGCAATGGGGTAAAGGCAACGGCATCATATGAGGGATCGACGACATCCTCATCATCATTTATGAATGAATCGGGAGGACTCTTGATGCGGAAGGCCTTGATCTGAGCAAGTGTTAGGCGAGAGTACTCCCGTCTTCTTACCTCATGTTTCATCCGAACAAGCAGCCCAGAAATCTTCCATGGTAGGACTATGTTGGTACTTTGCCCCCAGCATCTTTTGCATATATCCATTGATATCAAACTGAGCTCTCTTCACATATGGATGGATGGTTATGAGAGCGAACTCTTTTTCCATGAGCTGTGCACTGAAAAGATTTGGACATTGGTATTCCCCGATTTGAATTGGGAAATGAATTCCTGAACGGTGCTTGTCACTAAGAAGGCAGTGAACTTGGAATAATTGTCGTGCCAGCTCCATTAATGCCCATCTATCATTGACGTACTTAGGAATTTTCCACGGGGTCCCAGCAAAGCCACTCACGCGAATGTAGGAAAAAGATGAAAATTGAATAAACCAGGTTCCCCATTGGGAAATGACACCCGTGGCTTCTTTGGAAAACCTTTCCGCAGTATTCCGATTCAGGTTCCGGATCACGCGGAAGGTGAATGCATCGTTGACTCTTCTAAAATGGTGAGAACTTTTTTTGAAACTGAGTTGAGGGTAATAATGAAAAACACTGTTTGATGGCCCCATGACCCCTCTTTTCTCAAGTCTCGAAAATAGCTTTCTTTGTGCTACTGCATAAATCAAATACGATGTCATGTAGAAGCATCCAGTCATCTTAACTTCTATCAATTGTTTGTGAAGGGTGTTACTGATGATGGTGGCGCAATCCCCAAACTCTTTCTTGGCTAGGATGATACAGATAAACTGGTACATCCATGGGAGGAAAATCCTAGCAGAAGGTAGACCGAAAACTCGACTTAGGAGAGTGATCATGTCTTCGATTTCTTCAACGAACTCAACGCGGTACAGTTCTTTGGGAAGCCTGTCAATTCGAGGTCTCTTGGTTACTAACCAGTTGTTGTTAACCATCTTGCTCCATCTCAGGGGTTCTTCATCCCAGAATTCTTGTGCTGATTGGCGAGTGATATCCGCATTCTCGGGAAAGTCGGGTATTTCGAGCAACTCCTTAATGTGCTCTTGTGTGATCAAGAGGAAAGGCTCGCGATTATATTTAAAAATTTCTCATCTCTCAGGGTCATAATGCTCCGCGCAAGCAATAACCAACTCTGGACACTGCACCGAGACAGGAAATGTTGCTGCTTGGGGTAGATCACTATGGTAAAGTCTATCTGAGAAAATGGTTTTGCCTTCAGTTTTCACCCGCTTGCAGAACTGGTGCACGTTGATGTGACCTAGATTTGTATCGGTGATGTTGTCATATGCTGACTTAATGGAACTGGGAGGAATAATTCCTTGGAATTCATAATTCAGGGCGGATTTGTTAGATTTCTCCACTGGCTTCCTCGATCTCCCCGCAGATTTGGATTTTTCGGCCATTATGAATTTAACAGAAAAGTGACTTAGGGATGCCAAACAACGCAAATAGGGCCGGGTCTCAGTCTCCGAAACTCCCGTCAATGCAAGAAAAATATTTTCCTGTTATAATAATATTATTATTATTATTATTTAAAAATAATAATAATAATTGGTCCTGAATTACAATTTTTTTTTAAAAAAATGTGAAATACAAACAAAAATATCGAGACTAAGCTCGAATTCCAGATCGAGCAACAATAATATATATATTTTTAAATTCTCCGGATTTTAAACGAGTTCGCACAGGATCAATTTTAATATTTTTAATTCATTATTTCCGCTGGCAATGCGTCGAGATTTCTCATGCAATGTGTTGTATTTGTCTTAGCTTCTGCAACGTGGTATTTCCTCTATTGATCCACGTGGAATTTGCTTTGGATGAGTCTCTTGTCTTCTTCCCCTGCATAGGCGTTGAAAATTGGCCTGATTTGGTGAATGCGTGGGCATGCTCTAAGACAGCTATTTGTGGAGATTTTGATGAATGAATTGGAATCTTTTTATTCTTCCTTGTTTGGTAATACGTGGACCTTTCTTCTTCCCTGCTGCGTTCAGACTATTCTTTTATTATTGCATGCGTGAATGGAGTTTCTTTTCTTGGCCTGAGTTGGAGATTTTCCCGGAAATGCGTTTTGAACTGTTCTCTCTGTGAAAAAGGCGTAGAGCTTCTGAGTTGCCTATGAATGCATGAACATTTTCTTCCTTGATGTGTGTAGGTGGACTGCATGTTAAATATCCCATAGGATGATGCGTTTGATTCTGTCCTCCTTGTGCTATTTTATCCCTGGCCCGTGGCTGCTGTCCTCTTTCTTCCCAAGGCATGGGAAAATCTTTCTTTCCTTTGCGTGGAGTTCTGCTTTGTCTCACTTGGTGCGGGTGCGTGGAAACTTGTCTTGGGGCGGCCTGCCTTTAATTTTTTTAAAACTGTTTTTTCCCTTTTCCACGTGTGGATTCTCCTTTCTTTGCTGGGCGCCTGGATTAACCTTTGTTATTTTCAACTTTTTGGACTGTTTTCTCTCCCAAGGCGTTTGGACAAATATCTTCTTAGTTGTGTGCTCCTTTGGGCTGTGAATGCGTGGGCTTTTATCCTCTTATTTTGACCAATGCATGAACAGTCTTTTGCTAAAGCCTGGGAATGCTTTGACAGCGCGCAACAATGATCTTTCCTCTTTGATCTTGTTTAAAACCTCCTATGCGTGGACAGCTGCTCAATAAAATGTGTTTTTGTTCTTCCTTGCATGCACGACTGGTATATCTTCCTTCACAATGGTGTGAGTTTCTCTTGCATTATGGGATGTTGACAAAATATTATGTCCTTCAGAAGAAATAAGAAGCAATCGGGAAGCTTCGCATGACTTTTTCCAATGAGTTTGACGGAGGAAGTTATGGGGATTAATCCAACTTCCTCTCTTCCTAGGTAGTGGGCTTAAGTGCCAGGGGGAAATGGGGAAAGCAACGGTCAATTGCCAACGAGAATGGCAAAGTGGGTTGGCAATCCCCGTTCAATTTCCTCATGTGGGAAATTGGGAAATTTCTTTCCCGTTAGCCAATCCATGATTTGGTAATTGGTGGAGAATATCCCACGTGCGGGAAATTAAAAGAAAATTGCCAGGGAAGGGGAAATCCGGGTTCGGGAAGCCAAATTGGCATTTCCGGCAATTGGAAGCATAAGCTTACTTCCCCGGCAATAAAAATTTGTCGAATGAAATTTCAATTTATATTTATTTAATTAAATATTCCCAAGTTATTTAAAAATCAATTTTATCAAACAAGAAGCAATTAATTAATTTAAAAGTATTTTAACGCGATTTAAAGCCTGGTGGGAAGAGTTCTCGCCCGAAAAGGACGAAACGAAGACCGAAATGATCACAAAAATGAGATGATCGCGATGAGGACAATGAACCACGCAAAGTAACACTTTTGAAAAATTTCAATTTTTTTTTTTTAATTTTGCAAAGTCAAAATTAGCTGATAACAGGAAGTACATTCTCTTTGTGAATAACTCATAATTTGATTTAGCCTTTCTTCTAAACTCATGGAGTGGTGGAATTCACACAACCCCAACCAAAAATAAATTTTTCCAAAGGGCTGATTTGTGAAGAAGAGTATTATAATGAATTCTTCCCAAAACATTCCGAACTTGCATATATTTGTATACAAAGCAAATTTGGGAAGGAGTAGTGCTTCTACCATATAAATCAGTCATCTCACATACCTTTTCCAGCTGGAATGGAATGCATATGATGGTGAAGAGGAGCCCACCCATCTTAACTTCCATGCTTTTACTTAAAGGTCCTTTGTTACCCTCATTTCTTGGATCCTTCTCAATCTTTCTGACATGGTGACATAGCGGAGATCTGCTCTTCAATGACTGCTGCACCAAATCAATTGGAAATGGAGAGTTGTTAGCATGTGCCAACCAAGAAACAAGTGAAATTTTCTTTGGATGATACTGCTGATTAGAACCAACGAGTATAGGGCCCTTCCTTGCACATATCGTCCACAGTAAGAGAGAAATTCTTCCTTGGTATGACTGCTGTTAAAAAATGGAATCAAAGGGCTTGTTTTCATAACATTTCATCCATGAAAAGAATGGATTTATTTCAAGATAGGACTGCTGCACTAACTCCGAGTGACTTGCAACATATCGGAATACCGTAAATGATGGATTTACCTCCAGAAGCGTATGATGTGACTGCTGTCTCAAAACAGCAGCATAAAAACCCGTAATGCCAAGCTTATGACACCATAAACCGACCCCTTGATTGCTCCCAATCATTCTTTTCAAACTCAGCTGAGTTACTATGCCCGGATCAAAGGAATAATACTCATTCCAGCCCAACTTTATGCACACAACCTTTAATGCGGAGCTTACCATGTGCCCATGTAGATCACCTTCAAATAAAGAGTTGTAATTTGGTGCACCTACTGAAATGCCATCATGCCTACTTTCATCCTTATTGCTACCCTTATCATAATCTGTAAATTCTCTAATGCAACGAACCTTATTGTTACCCAAGCAATGATGTCCTTCACAAAAAATAACATTCCGTCCCTCTTCATCCCATGAAGTGTGGTGAGCACAAAGGTGTGACCAAAGAGGACATATCTTATATGAAACATGATTACTTCTAGCCATCCACTCATGGTGAAATATCTGAATTGATACATAAGCCCAAACTGAAATACTTCCATGCCAAGGGCTGCCCACAATACTCAGAACTTCTGAATCATCATGCAGACAATATTTCAAAAAATTTGTAGCTTCATGATCTTCCACTTTCCGGGTGCTTACCTTCATCCTCTCTTCGCTTGATGCTTGCTTGTCAATTCCTCCATGTCCGTGTGCTTGCATAAGTCTGATATCTTCTTTAATTGGCCCCCGTTTTGCTGCTGTTAGGTATTGTCCATCTTGTTCTATATGAGAGTTTTCCTCCCATTTCCATAGCCTTAAAGGGCTATTATCAACACTACTCCAAATTACTCTTTTAAGAATATCACGAGGATGGCTAACCAAATTGAAAGAGGGAATGGTTACCTTAGAGTACCAACCATGGATCTTGGGGGGAAGGTCATCCTTTGTTACTTTCATCTTAACTCTTGTGCATGCATGACTTGGGGTTTTCCGGAAAGGATGAGAGTACCCCTTACCACTAAATGTGCATCGTAATCTTCCCATATTTGAATCAAACTGACGATGATGATGATTAGTTCTGTGTGATGGTAAACTAGGGAGCAACAAATCTGAAATGTACTCGATCCTCGGACCTTCAACAAAACTTCTGCCCACTTCTTCTTCCTTCATACCTTGTTCACAAGTACTCGGGATTTCTTGGTGGCTCTTTCCCAAGAATGATTCTTCATTTTTGGGCTCTTGATTGTTTGTTGCTGCAATCGGATCAGCGGACTGCCTTATATCATTTTAACCTTGGAAATGGGTTTCATCCGTTCTTAACACCACCGCTTGTTGTTCACCACCCTTTCTTTCATCTTTATTGCTGGTGTCACTTATCTTTTGAGGGAGGTTTTTATGGCCATTCACATCACCTTCAGGCACATGCTTCTCCTCATTCTTCCAGACATCATCATTATTCGTCAAGCAATGATCAATACTTACTTCACTATGTTGACTATCTGGAGCTAAAATGGAGGTAAGGGCTGAATTATTCTTCTTGGTTCTTTTCCCTCCGTGGCACAAATCTGGAATATCATATTTCCATTTTATGAATTCTGAAAATGGTGGGGCATTCCGGATGTCTTTTGGAAGAGCTTGATACTCCTTACAGAGATTTTCTACCTCCTTAGTTTTCGAAACCCCAGTCCTTAGAGATTCCATGCTCTGATACCATTGTAATAACCCTTTTTGGGGGTTTATATGAATTTTACATAATTCTGGAAATTATTGTAGCAGACTGAAAATTAATTACAGCAGTTCATTTTCTTCATAAAAAGAGCCAAAATTCACCAACAAATATTCACCGACACTCATCAAATGATTGTTAATGATTTTTGCAATGAAACAAGGCGAAATCAAATTGATATGTACAAATTACTACTGCTGGAAATTACTGTTATCACCCAAAAATCGCAGCATTCTTAATCTGGTTCGATTTGACTAGAATAGTGCCTCGAATTGCGTGTTAATGCAGATTTAGGCTTGATAATGCAAGTCGACTTGGAAGATTGAATTATTATGAGGAAATTATCAATCCACAATTCAAACATAACACCAATACAAGTCGCACTTTTTAGAATAAACAAAATAAATCAGATTGGGCTCAAAATGTCTTCAATTTGATCATAACCAGCAAGAACAAATAATTTAAAGTCCAAGTGAGAGGTTTTCATCCCTTACAAAAGACCTCACTTGGGGTTTTCATCCCAAATGGTGAGATAATAAGAGTTCACTCTCAAAAACTAGATTTACATATAAAGTCCATATCCCAAATGACTCCTCTAACCCCTATTTATATTTTTTCAAAGGTTGGCGCCAAAATAGAAAAGACATGTCCATTCATCATGTCCCTTCATTATGCCTTGGCCGACCCCCTATATTTATTTATTTTGCCTTAATACAAGGCCGACCCATATAATCGAGTCCATTCCGCTAAAACATATTAAAAAATATTAATAGACATATTTTTGCTCTCTCCTTTATGTTTTTTTTTTAATTCGACCATGGAGAAGAATTGCCCGGAAATCCAATTTGCCTTCGAATTTGGGAAAAAGGGACATTACATACTTGTATCTCTCATTTTGCCTCTTCTGTGGTATTGAGACACGACGTGATGTTGTGGCAATAAATGCATGTGATATGGTAGTTGAAATGATTGACATCTTCAGAAACCTTCTCCAAGTAGAATGTGCAAATCACACCCTTGAGAGATGGTCTATATACGACATACTTCCAAGTGGGGTCATAGATTTTTAGGGGGATGGCTTCGACGTGAGGATGTTGAGCCTAATGTGGTGGTGGATGCCGTTGTATGCCAACATGCAACATGTTCGAATACAAAAAAAGCTTTAAAAGAAGAACCTAAACCATAAGCATAAACCCTATGTATAGGGGACAAAACAACAATTTCGTTCGTAAATAAAAAAGATCTAGTGTAAATCACCAGTAAAAATTACGGCAAATGAATGGAATGCATGTAAAATTGTTAATCATGTTTAGAAGTTTAATATTAACATTTTAGAAAGAATCTTCATGCTTGGGGATAAAAAGGAAAAAATAGAACTAGCGTGGAAACCTGAAATTTCTCAAATCTGCTCCACAATTCCACTATAAACTCCCTCCAATTTGGTCAAATGGTGCTGAAATGCTGTTTGATGAAAATTTCTGGGCTTGTGGGCTTTAAAAAAATACAAAACTGTGTTTTTTGAGGATCTAAATTGTGTTATATTAGAGTCCAAACCACATTTCAGCTCCTATGAGTTGCGGACCCAGATTTGCTGAGTATTCATAGACAGTACTGTCAAAAAACTTGGCTGCATAGATCTCACGAGTGTGGGCAAAAAATACTCGGCTCTGATAAAGCTTGTGAGTACTCGGGAACTCGCCTAGTATTTCAACATTTGGTTCTACATGCTAGCTCACCATGTGGTAGATTATGGTGTTTCAACTGTTGAAGACCAGCTTGCAGGTTTCAAGGTGAAACTTGTGTATGGATTTCTGTTTTATATAAGGTTTCTTTTTTTTTGAATGAGATGTAGATGAGGTGGGAGTCTGTCATTGCTTCATCCTTATATGTCTAAATCAACGCCTGGATAAAGAAGATCAATGCCTTGTCATGTCCCTTTTTTTAAACAAAGTAAAAAATAATAAAGTTAATATTTTGAGTTGTCTGAGTGACTTAGTTTTTATTAAAAAAAAGTGACAACTTAATATTACTTTACTATTATTAGAAATAAAAGAAAAGGATGAGAAAAAGGGAAAAGTAAAAGTAAAAGAAAAGGGTAAAACCTAAAAGTGTAACCCTAACCTTAAAAGATGCAATTGAGTTCTATTTATTGAGAGTTCTCCTTATTGTAAGGGATCAATTTTTATTATGAATATTTCTCAATTGATTGAACCTTCCAGTTCATCGGTTATCAGCATAAGGACGAAACCCCTTATAGTTGTAGAAGATTTTGGAGATGAAAACCCTCAATATCTTCTTGGTGATTTCAGTCAGAGGTGACATTTATGCTGAATGGTTGCAGAATATTTCCAATTTATGTTGGTTTGTGAGATTTGGTGAAGATATTGAAGATTTCCTAAGTTTTGAAGCCTATTACAGTATTCCATACGACTGCCATAGTAATCCTAGGGCGGCTACAGTACTCCATACGACAGCTACAGTTATCCGTACAGCCCTATCAGACAGCCGTACCTTCCAGACTGTCTTTTCCAGTTTTTCAGGCATTTTTCCAGCCATTTGGGATGCCATTTACTGGAAATTTTCATGTGTAAGGTCAGCTGTTATTTCTCTGAAATTTTGTTCGAAAATTAAATAAAAATTACTGTTTTTAGTGTTTATTTTACGGTTGTCATTTTCCATTCAAATTATCTATTTTTTCCAAGGGTTTATCAGTAATGCCAACATTTCAGATTTTTGCCATTAGGGTTTGCTATAAAATTCAGGTTTTATTAATTCTGCCCTAACAGTTTCTAGTAAATCCAGAATTATTTAAAAATGTCCGCTTAGGGGACATTGCACGCCTAATTCAAGAGTAGACAATAATATAGAAAAAGGGAATAATTCTATTGGCAACAAAGATCCAGGGAAGATGGTTAACATTCAACTGCTGTCCACGAGAACACCAAGTATTGATCAATCTAATGTGAAATTGCCCCTTTTGAAATCAATTTTGCGGCTGTTAGGGACCCCCAACTGCCTATTTTTTCAATCTTTGAAGATTTAATTTCAAGATTGCATTCATAAAGTGTATCTATTGCCCAGCTAAAAATTGATTTTATGCTCATAGTGCCTCTGAAAACAAGTCATTGACTCATGGCACTTGCTATAGATAGGGGAAAAGGGGTGAAGTGTAATGAGATCCACAACAAAGTCTACCTGAGAGTGAAAAAAACAAAGTAAAGCCAAGTCTACTTGGTAAGAAAGTTTCAGCCATGAAGCAGGAACTGAATGAAAAGACAATCCACATTGATGAATAGGATATGATCCCTGCACCTAGGACTAATAGTGATCAGCAGTGGTTTACTTCTAAGTAGGCCTCATGTTCAATCACTTCTACTGAGTTGAATCTCACTCAGTTTATGGCAAATATTCCAGTCTTGGAACCTAGATTTAGGTCTCATTTTCCCCTTATCTACCCAAAGCCCCAGCAAGTTCTATTTGTTTCTGAAATGATTCAAACTGTCGCCAAGGCCAGGGCTTCAATTGCCCCACTCTCAGTAGGTCCAATCTTTCTGCTAGTCATTTGAAATTTTGAACACTCCAAATATGGGCTATAAGATGTTCCCCACTGTTCAATATTTCTCTTAATGTTACTCCTCGGTTGCCCCACATTTTCGCCTGGAATGCTCAGCACAGCCAAGAGAAGAACTTGACTAATCCCATGTGCCCTTCAGGAAATCAAATCTTTAGACACACCCCTGTCAATAATCCTGCTAACAATCAAAACCCTTTAGGTGCTTTGGCTGAAATTGCAACCATCCTAAAGATTCTCAGTAGAAACATTGAATAAGGTGTCCACAATACATATAGTGAAGGGTGCATCTACAGTCTCCTCCAATTGGTCCAGAAACAACAAGAGCGGATTGACAATATCAAATGGAAGACAAAAATGTTGATGGCCCAACTAAGGACTAGTTCAGACCATCTTAGGTGTGAAACCGGGAGATGGACATCTCCTAAAGAAGAGTAGGAAGAAAAATCATGTATGTTTTGCAACAAAGGGGAAGTGGAAATAGAATGACACTACACCATGGAGTGCACAACATATAATGACATCCGTATCGATTCAGAGGATAATTTGAAAGTAGACAACCTACCATCCTTGTTTGAGGAAAAAAAAACTTGTCAAAACAACAAATCTTTCAGTGAAGATCCACAACAAGAGATGCAACATCAAAAGGCAATGGATTCTATGCCAAACTGTTAGGGCAGCTCTTGGGGTGGCTTTGTACACTTCAGTTGCGGCTTTGGGTCCCATAAACTGCTTGGTATCAAGGACGTTATTAAAACCATTCATTGATGCATTCAACACACGAGTATTGTAATTGGGAGAAAAATCATACTTTAGAAGCCATCAATTGACAGCTGCTCCCAAAGAATGCTGAAAGATGGATTGCAGAATTAATCCAAGAGTTGGCTGCTCATGGGCCTCCACCCAAGAGACACGCTACTCAAGGGGGAAGTTCCACTACTGCTACTGTAAGGGGATCTGCTTTGAGCGTTCCTCTCTACACTAACAACCCCAATGTTGGAAATGCCACCTGGTCAGTTCGCAATGGAAATGGGGAGATTACCCAGATCCACTTCAATAATGGAATTCTTCATAATCCATTTTAATGTCAATTAAGCTTTTATTCCAATTTTTGAATCAGCATCCAATGCCTCTTCATGGTCACATTAAATGTAATGCTGCTGCAAATAGTTATTATATTGTAAATAGCTCTAGCTATATGTATATGTCTGTTGTAAATACTACCAGTAAAATATTTCAGCACGCTAGAAATGATCGCAGTTATAGCCATGCTAGATAAATGGGGATCTGTGATAACTTTTTCTGAAGAACGAGGATCAGCTCCTTTGATCTTTCCTCTCAAAATCCATTGCTCTTCTCTCTTTGCCCGCTTTCTGTTTTTTCAGGACAAGAATGTTTGTAACTGCTCTTTTTATATTACTATAATATTCACCTTTAAAAAAAACAGTAAGACGGAAACCCATGCAACGGGCATGCAAGATAAAGCGAAAATATTCACTTAATATTATTAAGATCAATTTGTAAACAGTACTCCAAAAGAATACCTTAAAAGTCAAAATAAACTGACCATCTGACCATTTGTCCTGTAACTAGCTCCAAACTAATTTATCGTATTTTCAAATATTATCATATTGATGTCTATACACAGCAGGTGAAGTTCTCTTGTATTAATTTGTGTGGAATGTTCTTTGACTTATGTATAATCTAGGCACATAGTAGGCTTGTTTCAACCCTGTTAAACTACCACTCAATTTGTTAAAAAGAATGTAATTGTTCTCATGTTACAAACTATTTAAATTTTTCTAGCATATTCAAGATCTTCTTTTTGAAAATACAAGTTCTTAATTGGTCTGTAAGTTTTCCAGATAGTTACATTGTTGGCAAAGTAGCAATGGAGGACTTCGAGGCAACTACAAGGTTTCATTTTTCAGACTTGCTTTCAGAGGACCTGTCTACTACTTCAAAAGCTAAAGATGTACAAAAACAACCTTTTGTTATTGGTAATGTTTTGTGGGTTTACATGCTAGTTCTTATCACTCTTTCTTAAATTACTTCTCATTTTTATCCATCTTCTCATAAGTGTAATTTTAAACAATGTATAAGAAGTGAATTGCAATTTCTTGCATTTAACCACTTCTGTGAAGACTTGATATAAGTGCCAATGTGAATAGAAAATCAAATGAAGATCAATTGTTATAGTATGAAATTCTATGGATAACATAAGAAGGCCGTGACTTCAAATGTTACGAATGTGATCATTTTATGGAATTTTTTATGAACCAATAAATTTTCTTTGAATTTTATTCTAAGAATGTACATATAAATTACAGTTTCCAAGTTGTTCTAGGAAACAATGTAATATATTTTATTATTCTTGATTTTTGTGTTATTTAAAGCAACATAAGAAAAATAATTTGTGTGTTGACTAGGGTTTCCTTGGTCTTTGTTCTATTTAAAAAGGACAGAAAGAATTCATATATGTTGACTGGGGGTTTAACTTGAGGAAGTAAACATGACACAAGAGCATCCTGGTCCACAAGCAATCTTGCATCAACCAAATGGAAAGTGTGATTTGTGCTTGTGTGGTTGCGACTTCTTGTCCTGTCGACATTGTCACTCATGTGGAAGATGATTGATGGTAAAAAGCATACTCAAAGGTCCACACCTCAGGAAAGGCCCGACTAGGAGGTTTCAGTCATCTGATATGATTAGAATGATCCTTTCTTGGGCAATTGGTGAAATTGCCAGTTTACATAAGCGATGATTATGAAACCGCCAATCTGTGTCAACCAATGGTAACACAACTGTCCGACAGTTTCTCAACAATCCTATTGCACAACTATGCATGAAAATTAATTTATTAGGATTAGTTTCCCTTATTTTCTACTCCTTAGTTGTCAGGAAACAAAGAATAGGCTAAGGGTTTTTTG
This sequence comes from Taxus chinensis, assembly GCA_019776745.2. Classification (NCBI taxonomy): domain Eukaryota; kingdom Viridiplantae; phylum Streptophyta; class Pinopsida; order Cupressales; family Taxaceae; genus Taxus; species Taxus chinensis. The sequence continues at coordinate 747,034,206 of CM034153.1, forward strand.
AAAGATCCCCAACAGATCTTTTTGCCCAAAACTGAATTTTTATAACTTGCAAATAATAGAATATGATATTGGGAAACCACAGCAAGCAAACCAGGGCAAATCTGAATTTTTCTAGGGCAAAGCGATGAGGGTTTGGGATGGTTCTCAATGCAAATGTCACTTAAAAATTATTCTTTTTATCCCAAATGATTGCTGTAATTTTTAGAAACCAATTTATATAAAAATCAGAATTTATTGCATCCAAAATAACTCAGAAATCAGATCTGAAATCTAATTATAAAACTGCCTGGAAACCCTCTAAAAACCACTCAGAAAATTATAAAATTGCCGCGCTTTGATTAATAAAAATAGGGAGAATATTTGACAACGATTTCTAGATGTAAATACCTCAAAAACAATGTCAAAACAGTCCCTAGCCAAGTCGTTCCACTAGAAAGAAGTCTGCTGCAATTTATTCTTCAAATTTGTCTTCAATTACACTGCTGGAAAAAAACCTGAAATACTCCTAAACTCTGATTACAACCAATGGAAAATTCTGAGTGAAAATCTCTCTCAAACTCTTGGGGTTTAAGAGTTAAATTCACAAGGGGTTTCGTCCTTGGAATTTTTAATGCAAAAGCTGAAGCTTCATGCAAGAGAAAATGTTATAAAATATTTCTGGATGTCTTCTACACAAGTCGACCTGTCTTTATAAAGGAGAAATGGCCCCAAATGACCTCTAAATCAGCCAATCATAATTTATGCAATCTCCTAGACCAGGTCACATTTTCTAGGAAGGACCATTGGCACACTTTACTAAAATATTCACTCCTAGAGCTGGTCGCATTTTTTTGTAGGAGGAATACAAAACATAACTAATATTTTATCCTTCCTAACTTTATCATCCCTCTTTGGCCCAAGTTGCCATTGACCTTTCTAGGAAGAATAAAATATAATAATCCCTTTACAATGATATTTGTCCCTCGTTTTGACCATAGGGATTATTATTTATTTTTATTAAGCCAAATAAATTAATAGAAGTGCTTTAATAATTTTATTTTATTTTTATAGCACTTTATAATAATTTATTGTGACTTAAGTCACCCTTATATTTTTCCTTTGGCCGTTGGGTTGACATAATAGGCCAAAGGTCTTTATTGGAAAAGGGGACATTACATTTTCGACTTGTTATTTTTGAGAAAGGGATATTAAAATCCTCCCTTCCACAAATTGCTTGCCCTCAAGCAATTACAACTCATATGCCCAAGTGCCGTGTCCAAGAGGTAGAACTACAATGTCACTTGCTGAATTCAGCTCAATTGGTTGTTCCTCTTTTTGAAGGAACTTGGCCTTGAATATTTGAGTTGGAGGTTTGATGGAGGTTTTTGCTGGTCTAGATGAGCTTCCTTCACCATTGTTGGTTGCTACTTGGTTTGCTGATATATTGTGTCCATGTAGAGCCTTAACCAAGTCCCTGATTGAGCCTGTGAATGCATCACACATTTCCCTTTGAGATTCCCTCAACACATGTTGCAACTCTTTTTGACTATCCCTTTGAGATTCCATCATAGCCCTGGTACGATTCTCTTTGGCTCCTTGTAATTAATTCTTTCATAAAACTTAGCTCATCTGTAGGAGGTGCTCTCTAATCTTGCTCATCCATGGTTCCTTTCCTCGGAGTTTGATTCCTTCTTTGATAGACTTGAGGCGATTTTTCCTTGTGCATCAAGATCTGATCTCTTTCACAGCCCGATAAGGATCACTGCTCTGATACCATTGTAATGTCCCCAATGGAATAATTTATGACACCAACGAGAACACATGTAAATCTGATTTATAATAGCCAACTGATAGAATAAATAAATGGTAAAAAATACAGATCTGAATTTTCTCTAGGAATGGCGACTTGATTCAAAGATTAATGACCCTCCAAACTGATCTGAACTTAATCCAATATTTGCCAAAATAACCAGAATTTATCAGATATGTACGAAAACCAAAATATATAACTTTTAACCCAAAACAAGAGCTGGAATTTTATTAAAAGAGTACAAAATTTCAGCTTACAGATTTGGTTGGAAAGAATGTTTTCCAAGCCCAGATCAACTGCAACCAAGCTGAAATTGATCTCTAAAATTATGACAAAGTAGATAAAAACCAAACCTAGAACAACCGTGCCCTAGGGTGATTGGAATTTACCCACAAGTGGGTCTCTCCTCTAGGAAACAATTGGAAATGTAGAGAAAAATCAGCCACAACACCTTTTCCTTCAAACCCTAGCTCAAGATGCCACAAATGTGCAATGTAGGGTCTTCAAACAGTGTTAGAATTCTGAATTCGCACTTGAAAAATCAATAGAAATTCTTGAATAGGGTTTCTTCACAAAAAGGATAAAGAGTTTTTGTTCTTCAACCTTGGCAAGAGAGGGTTTTCATCGTCTTATGCAGATACATCAAAGGGTTTTCGTTCTTCAATGTAAAAATGGAAAAGCAATCAGCTAAACCAAAAACCATATATCAAATTCTGCAAAAAGATATCTATCCCAAGTGTGGTGACCTCTTGTAATGTCCCCATTTCTGAAGACCCTTAGCCTATACGTCCCCGTGGGCTTCGGGATGTGCAAGGGGAACATTTTTATTAAATAATTAAATATTATTGCCTGGAGCAATAATTATTTAATTATTTTATAAAAGTTATTTAATTTAATTCCCAAAATATATAAAATTAAATGGGGAATTAATTAAATAAAAAGTTAGGTGGCACATGAGCCCAAACAAAGGCCCAATTAACTTGACTTATTTTGATAGAAGTCATGGGTTTCACTTGGGGCATCAAACAAGCTGGATATTATCTTGTTGTCCTTAGTTTGGGAGGTCATTTAGTAACTGGGTGGCATGATAATAGGTGGTAGAAATGATGATTGGTGGGTTTCCAAGTATGGTGTCATAAAATTTTGCATGACTATCATAGGCACTTCTAGCTTGTCCACCATCTTGGTGGTTGTCACACCCAAGAAGACAACAAGAGGGGGAAATCATCTTGCACACTTTAGAATCAATTTCAGTCGGTCTGAATCATTTTTTGAGCAAGAAAGAACCTTCTAACAGCTGTAGCATGAGTGGAGACAATGGAAACAAAGTTCAGCATGAAGGGTATCACCGTAAAATGTTAGTAAAGACAAAGGTTTCTGGTTGGGGTGAAATTCCAGGCATTTCATGACTTTTGCAATCACTATACAGCCCCCGTACAATCACTTTGATGCTATTTTTCTAATAAGGATTGATTGCCTAATCTATACGAGCAAAGTGGGAAGGCAAAACCTTGACCCAAGGGTCAATTTGAGAGATTTATCAACAGAGGAGACCTGCTGTTTGGCTGCATTTGCAGTTTGATATTCTCAAGATTTTGGAGCATAAAGGAACATCTTAAGAGTTGGGAGTAGTATTCACGTACACACTAACATACTTGGACTATTCTATGCAAGTAAAAGTGGATATTCCAGCCACCTTCATTCTGATTTTTGAAGGGAAGGGAAAGATTACATTGGTGTTTGGGAAAACATGAGGGAAATTGGGAATTACCAATGTTTGGATGGTAATTATGAGGCCTTGGCAAGCAAAGAAGAAGAGCTGGTCATCATATCCACAATGCAAGAGTGGATGAAGAAGGAGACACAATTTTTCTTTAATGAGTTTGCTTCATGTACAGGTAACATCAAAGAAGGAGCAGCTAAGATTTATTTGGGATTCGGGTACTTGTAATTGCTTCAGGACAAGCAATTTTGGGAAGGGGGACTTTCATGTCCCCTTTTTGGAGACTAGGGGATTTGAAGACCTTAACCCATTTTTCCTCCCTGTGGGTTTAAGGAAGGAAGGAAGGGGGAAGACTTGGATGACATTTTCTAAATAGATTTTTTCTTTATTATCATGTCTTCTTATTGGGAAGCCAAGCACTCCAATAGAAGAACTTATTTAATTAGACTATAAAGTAATTTGGAGCATGTATGCTCTACAAACAAATTAGATATTTGCAAAGTACATTATGAGGTCGGTCATTATTGAATTGTAGCACCCCTTATGATATAAAAGGAGGTTGCTTGGCCATTTGATCATTATGTGAATTCTTTTATCTCTTAGAAAGATTGCTTTTGAAGCATTTCTCTTCCTCTCCTAAGGACGAAAACCCTTGGAGAGTCTTGTGTGAGTTCGAAACCCTTCACCAAGTCTAGGGAAGACGTCAACACGGGAGTCTCCACCCCTTTAAAGGATTTCTTGTTGGTATTATCTTTTATTTCAGCCCGAGGTGAATTGCCCTAAGGTGCTATTTGATCAATAATTGAAGATCTTTGTACTACTTCTTGTTGTTGATGCATATTTGGCCTTTTTGAGGTGGAGCGACCTTCTTTATGGTGCGTTTTGGCATGTTTATTGGTTGTTCTATGTGGAGCAACCCGCCTCGGAGAGCATTTCAGTACTTCATTGCAATAATTTTATGATTCTAAGAGTGGAATAATATTCTTCATATTTCTATCGGTTTAAGTTCTAAGGTTTCATTAATTTTGAAGGTGTTTTGTTATTTTTCCAAGCTCATTGAAGTTAGTTGCAGTTCTGCACTACTTAATTAATTTCTACAATTGAGAGTTTTATCATAAAAATCAGATCTCTCACTTTCAAGCTTATAAAAATCAGTTTCCTTGCGTGATATGATTCTGGTAATACTATAATGCATTTAACAGAAGAGGCAAGCTTAGAATTTCAAGGGTTTTGAGGTTCACCTCAACTAAGCCATTGTCGGCTTTGAGACAACCCAAAAAGGGTTGCTTCCGTGAGCCAAGGTGACGTGTTAGATGGGCTATGCAATCGCAGAAGTCACTGGGTTTTTGATCCAATTTATTTCAGTCACTAGCAGCCTACTAAGCGAATTTGAGAAGTGTTGTTTATCTTCAGCTTTGCATAGTTTCATGGGAGGCCCCAAAAAGGGACATCTACAAAGCAGGAGGGGAAGAACTTCTGGAGTGAAGGACAAATTACATATGGACAACACTATAATGAGGTACACTTTCCAACAATTTTATTTTCAAAACAAAAGTCCTCTTATAAGGATTTTGAAGCCCCTAATTGATAAGCAGGCTCTTTAAGGATAGTGATCCAATAGAAGTCGCCCAGTTCGGTTCATGAATTGTGCATTTGAAATTGAGTGGGATGGTTCTTATCTTGTTGGCTTTCGAGCATTGTACTCATCTGAGATTTGGAGGTATGATTGGAAGCAATAGTAGTCTTGGTTTATGGAATTTCAATCAGTATTGTCATGAGTTCCCCAAAACTGCTATCATAGACATCGATTCAAAATTGCCCCCTTTCCAAGTTGTTATAAGTTTGAATAAACACCAAGAGTATTATAGCCACCAAAACATCTTTATTTTAAGAGTATTATGCAATGGAAACAACTATGTTTAGAACAACATGGTTGAGATTTTTGAAATTCCCTCACTTGAATGAAAATCCTGGGGAGAATGGCATAAAGCTCATGGAGGAGAGCTAGGTTCCATACCTACGAGGCACGAAGAAATGAGTATTGGAAGCTCCTTATTTCATTTATGATGTGTTTGTTCTCACAACCCTGTCAGGCATCAAGCGTGAACTCTCCAAGAAGAAAGAGCAACTGAATTTGTTATCCACTCGTGCGTATGCTGAATGCAATATGGAACTACAGCTGAAGATGAAGATGCTCATAATGGAGGTTGGCACAGTTTGGTATTACAAGGTGGTGTTGAAGAACACCTTTTATTGTAGATTAATAGAGTCCCTCCAATACTTGGATTCAAGGAGTGAAACATAAAGACTTTGAGGAAGGTACAACCATTAACCTAGGATTAGCGGAAAGAAGGCAGCATAGACCATCATTTTATTGGGGAGCCGATTTCCACTATAGTAAGGTAATCTTTAGATGTTTGATCCCCTTTGGCATCAGTTTTTCATAGATGAGGAGAGTCTTCCGTTGAGTGAAAAATGGCTTGAAAGTCTAGAGTCCATGGGGAATGAGGTGTTAATCTCCCCAAGTGAGGAATAAAAGTGTTTTTAACTGTCAGCCATGAGCCAGAACTACCATCATTAATAAATGTTGCCAAAAAATCATTGACCTATGCCAACCTCCACCTAATAAATCAGCTCGTAGCATAAATGTATCTTGGCTAAAATATGTGAGTGTGCCTTCCACCTTAGTTGACAATTTACCTGGAATAAAGAATGAGGATGCCACATCGGGACATGTATTAGGTTATCAAGTTTCCGATCTATTCATCAATTTCTTGCTCTATACACTGAGATTACAAATAGTATTGGAAGGTTTTTAAATACACAGTGAGTATGCAAAGGAAGAAGTTCCTACTATTGTAATCACCTTGAAGTTGAAGATGAAGTGGAATTCAATGAAGAAAGGAACAACGGGTCATCATGAGTTTGTGCTGGGAAAAAGGGGACACTACAGTCCTTCGTTTGACAAGCATTTCTGGGATTCAAGCATTATGGGAGCACTATAGCCTGTTCCTATCGTCCTTGGTCCCGATGGCACTATGGGCTTCTAGAGAGCTTGCAAAAATGCTTGAGGGCAAGAAAGTTTGGCTGTTGGAGGTTATGTCAATGTCCCCTTTGATTAAGAAATAACCACAGTTTGTTGTGATCAGACTTTGATAATGCCCATTGCCACTTTGCGGGGGGCAAGATATTGCCTAAAATGACTCAAGGGAAGCATGCTTGTCAACATTTTAAAGTTATTTTCATACAGACTATACCCCCTTGCATTATCCTTTATAAAGTTCCTACTTGCATAGGCCATGGTCGGTGTGGGTCAAGCATTAGGACTGCCCCTATTTCTTCACCAAAAGCATCAAAGTCTAAAAGCAAACAGGTCCTTATGAAAGGTATGGAATTGCAATTACCGGGCAAGAACTCCCTTACCTCCTTCAATTTTTTAAATGCTTCTTGGGTTGGTTTGGCACCACCGAAAGGGTATAAAGGCCCCATTCTTAGTGTAACGTCCCCCTTTTTCGAAATGAGGCTGCAAATTGTGAGACTCCCTTGATATTCTCTTCTATAGTAGCTACAAAGACCACAAGATTAAGTGAACAAGGGAAATAAGTGAGCTTTGTTTTTTATTTCTTTTATTATTTTTAATGTTTTTCTTAGTGTTTGCCTCCTCCAAGCAGGTCGGCTGGGATTAGGAGTTTGCCAACAAAGAATTAAAAGATAAAGTGAGCTTGGAGGTCAGTTCTCATCTATTTGGCCTTTGGCGCAAGCAAGTGGTATAAAAGAGGTTGTATGACCTCATTTGGAGATCATCTCTTGGCGCATTTACACTTACACTTGGTTTGTTGGGTTGGTTGCTCAATACCGTTCCACTTAAGATTGAAAAGTAGCCGGTGCATTAGTAACCTTAAAGGCATAACTAAGAACTCAAAATGCCCAAAATGACATCTAAAAATTGTTTTATGCATATCCTCTTCCCTCACCCTTATTTGATAGTACCCGGATTTGAGATCTATTTTTGAGAAGTAAGAAGCACCATGTAACTCATCAATTCTAGGGATGGGATACCTATTTTTGACGGTCTTCTTGTTTAACATTCTATAATCAATGCACATCCTCATAATACCATCTTTTTTCTTGACCAAAACTACGGAAGATGCAAATGGGCTAAAACTAGGCCTTATGTGTCCCATATCAAGAAGCTCCTTAATGGTCTTTTCAATCTCTTCCTTATAAACCCTTGGGTGGCAGTAATGAGTGATCATAAAAGGCTTAGTGTCCTTTTCTAACTCTATAATATGCTCAAATGTAATGTCCCTCTTTTTCGAATAGTTTGATAGAAGACCTTTCGCCCTTTTTGTCTACCCGATGGCCAAAGGGGGGGAGTTCAAGGGTGACTTAATTTTATTAACTTTATTATATGGTGCTGGAAAAAAAAATAAATAAAATATCATTGAAAGTACATATAATGAATTAATAGACCTTAAAAAGTGACTTTGACTTAGGAAAATACATGGGAATAAATTAATACATTATTTAATTGTGTTTTCCCTACGCAAAAAGTACGACTTGCCTTGGGGAATGGGAAAAATTAATTAAAAATAACTTATATCCCTTGGGAAAAGTGCGACTTGCATTTTGGAGAGGGGTTTTGACTTATAAAGGGGAAAAGTGCGACTTGAGCCTAGTTTACTCCAAATTATTATTATTTTCCTTCCTGACAATTGGCTCTAAAGCTTTGCGGACAAAGGCCAAGGACGGAAACCATCTGGATTATTCCTCTTGTGGGCGAAAACCCTAAGAGAAGTGAGAGGAGTTTCTATTCAGGAAACTTCATTGTATTCACAGGTTATTTGTCATGTTCAGCAATATCAGATAGAGAAATAAATTGCAGTAGTAGTGGCATTTAGATATCTTCCACAGTGGGGTGACTTCACTCTACAATTGTTTTATGTAATATTTGAGGTATTTTTCATGCTACTTATATTATTGTATATACTTCCAGCCTCAAATATATACCAAATCAATTTGGTTTGAATATATCTTTGGCAGGGTTTTGGGCAATATTTTGTTATCAATCCATTTGCAAACTTCTAATTGTTTTGCAGTAAATATTTGCCATTAAAAATCAGATATTAAACTCACGGCCGAATTATTTGTGAAGAAAATTGGTTTGTTTAAACCCTAGGTGCATTTTCTATATATTTATCCAGCTTTACAGGGTTCATTTTATTTAATTTGTCTATGCAATCCGAGAAGTGGTATTTTGTGGTTTCTTTTGACATTACTAGTATAGTTCCAAGCCTGAGCAGTATCTATATATATAAAATTCAGGAAAAGGGGTTTGGGATCCTTCAATGGTATCAGAGAAGTGTATTCTCACCAAGCCTGCGTGGGAAAGAAGCAAAGAGTATTTTTAAAAAATCAGCTTTGAATGCAGCATAGAGAGGGTCGGTCCACACAGATACTACACCCGCAGGTGGGCACGACTCAAAGATGGTATTGTAGGAGGTGAGAGAATGGATTTTATGGGTGATAGACAGGAGAGTCCTCAGAATGAGCATGCAAATACAGATAGAGACTTCATTAGGGATATGGCAGCCACTTAGAGGCAGTTGTTACAGAATATGGAGCGCATGGGCTCTACCTTGGATAGGTTGGCATTGGATAGGCCACGGGACAGACATGGAAGAAGGGACAAATCTATATTAGTTTGCTAGTAGTTACAGAGAACACAGCAGATCGCCTTCAGAAATCGGAAGTGTGAGGGGATAGCCACTTTGTGAGAAGAGGCACACTCATACATATGAGAGGACTACCCAGACTGCAAATAGGCCTATGCAACCTAACTTCTTGCCTAGAGATGATCCACTGGAGATTGAAGTGTGGCCAGAAAGAAGTAGCTTTTTCCAGATTACTATTATGGAAGTCAGTGATAAGTGGAGGAGTTTGCGCGCAGCATGTGAGGGACATTTTTCCCCCTCCCATAGTATTGTGCTCAGAGGAGAGATAGCATGAGGGCTGGACAAAACAGGAGGCCTAGAGCGCAACAGAACAAGGAATTGAAGCAGGTTAGCAATAAGGTAACCCTCTCCACTTTTGATGGTAGTGGAAAGATCAATGCCAGGGCTTGGATACACAAGATCAACACCTATCTTACCCTCAAACAAATGAGGTGAACAGGAGAGCTAAATAGTTCGCTACTTTACACCTTGAGGGGTGTGGCTTATGATTGGTGGCACCATGGGTTACTTACACAAAATCATGATCTTCTACAGTCATACAGGGACTTCAATGAGAGGGTAGATTGCGAGATTTGATCGCAAGGATGTGAAGATTTATTACAAGGACTTAGCACAGCTTCGACAAAGTGGGCATGTTTGATTCATACATCAAAGAATTCTAGTGTATAATTGTAATGGTGCCAGAGATACCTAAGAGACGTGTGGCAATGTTGTTTATTGAGGGACTTCATGGACAGATTGAGGGGGTTTGGTGAAGGCTCTTAAGTCTAGGACACTGCATGATGCCAATTCAGACAGCATTGGACTTTGACACATCCCCCACTTCTTATCATCCTAATAAGAAGTTTCCCACGAGTTCTTAGGCCATTCCAAGTGCCCTTCTAGTCAACAAAAGACTGCACCTTCTACAAAGGCAGATCAAGAAACTTGTAATGAGTTGAGGAGGAAGAAGCTTTGCTTTCATTGCAAAGATCATTCGGAGCCTAGACATCGTTTCCTTGGTAAAGGCAAGGAGCATCTCAATTGAGGTGATTTCCGATGAGGATGATGACCACTCGCCAGATACAGATGCAGAGGGTGAGGACAGCAGTCATGATGCACAGGGGGGAGCAGCCCCAAGTAGAGCTTGGAGAGAGTGAGGCATTTGGTTCATCCAATGTCACTATTACTACACTCCTCAGGAGTTCCTAGGTACCATCCCTTTCGGATGAAGGGGAGTGCTTAAGGGACCGCGGATTGTTTGTTTGGGTTGACAATGGAGCTACGCACAACTTCATTGATGAGGGGGTTTGACTGCGAAGCGAGGATTACAAGTTGAGGATTTTGAGGGGTTTAGTGTACGAGTAGATAGATGGGTTTGCTATTAGTTGCACTAAGAGGATTCCACGGCTTAGTATTTATATGGGGGGACTCCACATTGACCAATGATTTCTATGTTATTGAACTTGGTGAGATTGATACAATCTTGGGTATTCAGTAGTTGCAGTCCCTTGGTAGATATGTGCAGGACTTCCAGAGGATGGAGTTGGAGTTTATGGTGGATACGAAGAAGATTGTACTTCGGGCTCTTTCTGACAATGGGCCTAGAATTGTTTCAGCACACAGGATGGGAATCTATAGTTAGACATAGAGAGGTTACATGGGCAGTCCAATGTTTCACTTCATCCAAACCTTCTTCAAATAGTGAGCAGCCGCTTTCATATAGACATCCAGTCCATACTGGATAAGCACGGCCCAGTGTTTGGTGACATTCCCCCAGGTAGACCACCAAATAGAGGGTTTGAGCATGTTATAGAGCATGAGGATGGTGTTAAAACCTGTGATGACTATGCCTTTATCGCTATCCTACGACATATAAGGATGAGATAGAGAAGGCCATTAGAGAGCTCTTGGAGATGAGACACACATTCGTCCTAGTTCTAGTCCCTTTGCTTCTTCAGTTGTTTTGGTGGAAGAAGAATGAGGACCATGAGGATGTGCATTGACTACTGTGCACTAAACAAGAAAACTATAAAGAACAAGTATCCTATTCCTCACATAGATGAGCTTTTAGATGAGTTGCATGGAGCTATCTATTTTTTGAAGATTGATCTTCGATCAGGATACCATCAGATTCGCGTTCGGAGATGAAGACATCCACAAGACAACCTTCAGCTATCACTATGGGCACTATGAGTTCTTGGTGATGCCATTTGGACTCACCGATGCACCTGCTACGTTTCAATCATGTATGAACCATCTCTTCAACAGGCAGTTGCGGAAATTTGTGTTGGTCTTCTTTGTTGATATTTTGATATATAGCATGACATGGGATGAGTATTTGAGGCATTTTGATGAGGTACTTAGCATAATGGAGACTCTGTCTTTATTTGCTAAGATGTCCCAAGTGCAAATTTGGACTTACTGAGATACTTTATCTTAGGCACATCATTGGGGCCAATGGGGGTCAAGGTTCGTCAGGAAAAGATACAGGAAATGCAGGATTGGCCAGCACCTAGGGAATATCTCTAATTTGCATGGATTGTTGGGGATATGTGGTTATTACTGGAGGTTCTTGAAGGGCTATTCTCATCTTGGTAGCTCCGTTGACAGATCTTAAACGGAAGGGGGCATTCAAATGGACAGATGAGGCACAGGTAATATTTGAGAGGCTCAAGGTAACTATGAGCACCTATCCAATTTTGGCTCTTCCGAGATTTCTCATGACCCTTCATTTTGGAATGTGGTGCTTCATGATTAAGGATTGGTGCGGGTTCTTATGCAGGATCGCCATCCTATTGCCTACGAGAGTAGGAAGTTGAGAGATAATGAGAAGTTTGTACTCCACCTATGATAAGGAGATGTTTGCCATTATGCATGCTTTGGAAAAGTTCAGACAGTACGTAGAAGGTGGGAAATTTGTGGTAAGGACCGACCACAATAGCTTGAAATATTTCTTGGAACAAAAAGAGCTCTATGAGAGGCAACAGAAAATGGGTTAGCAAAATCCAAGCATATGATTTTGGCATTGAGTATGTCAAAGGGACAAAGCTATATAGTGGTTGATGCACTTTCCAAGAAACCCCCAATCTCGTTGCTCTATGTTCTTTGAGCGAGATTTCAACTGATTGGAAATCTCAGTTTATTAGTTGAGTACTCCAAAAATACTTGGGCATGTGACATTATGGATGGAAAAATTCAAGATGGCCGATATAAGGTAATAGCTAATTTGGATTTTGTATGAGGGCAGAATTTACCTAGTTCCTGAATCTGAGCTTAAGGAGAAGATTATGCATGCCTTCCATGATGTACCGCTTGCAGGACATCCAGGGTACTTTAAAACATAGCAGGTAGATTAGAGAGAGATTCTCTTAGAAGGATCTCAAAGATAATGTCTTGCGCCATGTCCGTGAGTGTATGACTTGTTAGCAAAACAAGGCAGAGCATACTTTCCCAGCAAGTTTGTTACAGCCATTGCCGATTCCAGGAGCAGAAATGGGAGAGTATTTTGATGGATTTCATTACAAGTCTTCCCGTAGTGCAAAGGAATGATCGCGTTTGTGCGGTAGTTGACCGATTGACAAAATATGCACACTTTTTTGTCATCCCTACCAGCTTTAAGGCACCACAGGGGGCTGATTTGTTCTTCTATCAGGCATTCAGATTGCATGGACTTCGGAAGAACATCGTCAGTGATCGGGGATAACAGGTTTTTGGGCATATTTTGGCAAGAACTTTTCCATTTGGTTTACACTGAGTTGACTCCAAGCCACTAGTTATCACCCTCAAACTAATGGGCAGATGAAGATTGTAAACAAGTGGATAGAGGGTTATCTGCGTAACTATGTTGCAGAACAGCAGAAGGCATGGGTAAAGTGGCTATATTTATGTAAGTACTGTTATAACACTACTTACCATATGTCTATTGGTATGACTCCATTCCGAGCATTGTATGGATATGATGTAAGATCTTTGTTGATTTGGCTTTTGGGGACAGTAGAGCTCCCAAGGCTTAGGAGAGTTTACAAGATAGTCACGACATCCTTAAGGTACTTAAAGGATAATATTCAGCGGGCCCAGAATCAGCAGAAGATGTATGCAGATAGGCACAGGGTAGAGAGGGTATTTGAGGTAGGAGACATGGTATTTTTGCGTCTTCAAACCATACAAACAGAGCACTCTCAAGAAGAGTGGAGCTGAAATGCTCAAGCCTCGATTCTATGGACCATACAGGGTGCTGAGGAGAGTTGGTGAGGTAGCATATGAGCTGGAATTCCCTTCTGAGAGTAAGATACACAATGTCTTTCATGTATCTTGCTTGAAAAAGGCTTTTGGGCAGCACATTGTTTCTTTTGTAGAGTTGCCACCTTTTAATAAGGGAGGTTGGATTTAGTGTTAGAGGAGATCTTGGACAGCCGAGAGAGGAGATTGAGGAATAGAGTTATTCATGAATTCCTGGTGAGGTGGAAAGAGTTGCCAATAGAGGATGCTACATGGAAAGGTGAGTCTATATTACATCATCCAGCTTTGCAGTTGCTTGGGGACAAGCAATCTCGGGAAGGGAAGATTGTAATGTGCCTCTTTTTTCGAATAGTTTGATAGAAGAACTTTGGCCCTTTTTGTCTACCTGACAGCTAAAGGGTGAGTTCAAGGGTGACTTAAGTTTATTAACTTTATTATATGGTGCTGGAAATAAAAATAAATAAATAAAATATCGCTGAAAGCACATGTAATGAATTAATAGACTTAAAAAGTGACTTTGACTTAGGAAAGTACATGGGAATAAATTAATACATTATTTAATGCAATTTCCTAGGCAAAAAGTGTGACTTGCCTTAGGATGTAATTAATCATGCCAAAAGTGCGACTTGCCTTGAGAATGGAGAAAATGAATTAAAAATAAATTATATCCCTTGGGAAAAGTGCGACTTGCATTTTGGAGGGGTTTTTGGCTTATAAGGGAAAAGTGCGATTTGTGCCGGCACTCATTTCAGATTATTATTATATTTCTTCGCGGCAGTTGGCTCTGAAGCTTTGTAGACAAAATCCAAGGATGAAAACCCTCTGGATTATTCCTCTTGTGGATGGAAACCCCAGGAGAAGTGAGAGGAGTTATTATTTAGGGAACTTCACTGTATTCACAGGTTATTTATCATTTCGGCAGTATCAGAAAGAGAAATAAATTGCAGCAATGGGCATTCAGACAACTTCCAGAGTGGGGCGACTTATTCTATAGTTGTTTTATGTAGTATCTGAGGTATTTTTCATGCTAGTTTATTATTGTGTCTTCCAACCTCAAATATATATCAAATTGACTTGATTTGAATAAATTCTGGTAGGGTTTTGAGCAATATTTGGTTATCATTCCATTTGTAGACTTCTGGTTGTTTTACCGTAAATATTTGCCATTATAAATCAATATAAAATTCACGGCTGAATTATTTGTGAAAAAATTTGAAAGTTTAAACCCTAGGTGCATTTTTATTTTTATCCGGCTTTGCATGGTTCGTTTTATTTAATTTGTATGTGCAGTGTGAAAGTGGTGTTCTATGGTTTCTTTTGACATTGCCAGTATAGTTCCAAGCCTGAGCATTATTTAAAAAAAAGGGGGGGTTGGGATCTTTCATCAAACCCTCTATGGGGAGCTAACCCATGTGGTAAATCATCAAAAACATGAACATGCCTATCTAAAAGAGCTTCTAACTCACTTTCTAATGACTGCTGTTCAATTTTTTCTTATTTAACTGTGATATAACAGCTGGCTGCCTACTCAATTTGACCCCTTATGAAAGCTCTTTCCATCCTCTTCATGGACACCTCTTGTGGTGCAACATTTGCCATGCCTTTAAAAGTGATTTCGTTGTCATCTTTAGTGAATTTAAGCTCCATGGTTTTGTAGTTTTGTGTGAAATCACTTAAAGAATGCAACCATTGAACACCCAACACAAGATCAATATCACCAATATCATTAACATAAAAATCATCAATTACCTTGTGCTTTCCAAGCATGAAAGGTAGTTGTGCAATCTTTGTAGAACATGGAAGAGAGGTCCCATCCGCTGTAGTCACTTTGAAGGCTTTGCAATCTGTGGTTTCCAAACCCATCTTCCTCACCAATCCTAAATCAATGAAATTGTAGGTGGCTCCACTATCAACGAAAGTAATGACTCTTTGCCCTTAAATGGTGCCCTTCACCCTAAATGCATGATACTTGGGCACACCGGAAAGAGAGGCAAGAGAACTTTCCATTTCCGCATTCTCTTGCACATGCTCACCCAACTCTTCATTAGTCTCATTGCTAACATCATCAAAATTAAGCTCAAAATCTGAATCAATAATCTCAATGTAATGGATTTGACCTTTACCTTTGCAATTGTGACCTGTTACCCATAGAGTCTTGCAATCAAAACACAACCCTCTTCTTCTTAGCTCATCGCTTTCATCCTTTTGTGAGCTAGTTTTGGGCTGATTTCTATGTGGTGGCATATATGGCTGATTTGGCCTTTTTGGGGCCTCTTTTGATGACCCAAGGGGCTGCCCCCTTTGCACTTTCATGGGCTGCGGTAAATCAGACCTTGGCTGCCCCTTAAAACCACTTTTGGACAGTGAATGTGGAGCACTAGAACGCTGTCCGTTAAGACCATAATCCCCTCTGTAAGTTGCACATTCTAGATCTAGAGCTTTAGTAATACAATCTTGCAAAGAAGTAGGGTTAAAAGCTCTTACCAAACCTTTTTAAGGTTCCATCAAACCCTCTGTGAAGAGAACCACCAATCTTTTTTCACTAACATCCAAAACCAGAACCGCAATTTTTTGAAATTCTGCCACATACTTATCAACACTTGCCACTTGCTTAAGCTGTGCTAACTCTCTAAAGTGGAGCTCCGGGTCCCTCCTATCAAACCTCTCCATGATCCTTTGAGCAAACTCTTCTATTGTGTGGATCAAGTCATGGGCTTGTGTGTATACCGTGAAACCACCACTCATGTGCCATGCCCTTTATGTGAACAGTAACAACTTTGAGGGCCTTTTTTTCCTGCATAGGGTTGAGGGAGAAGTAGGTCTCCATCTTTTGCAACCAAGCTCTTACTGTAATAGCATTAGAACCATCAAAGTTAGGGAGTGAAACCTTACCCAACCTCTGTTGAAGGTTCTTATGTGGTTGCTTATTGAATCTTTTTGACTTCTTGCCCATCTTGAGGGCACAAAACTCATCAAAACCCAACATGTCTCTTGTGGCTTGGCTGAAAGAACCATACTCCAATCTTTGAGCATCAATTAATTCTGCCAAAGTGGGCTCTTCTTCTTCTTCTCTCTCTCCATTGGTTTCCTTAGGCAAGAAGATACCTTTGAAAAACTTAGGGGTGGCTTGTGTAGAGCCACCTCCTCTAATATCCCCTTTTGGGATATTATCCAAATATGCAATTTAATTTATTGAATCGACTCTAGAAGGACTAAACCCTCCTAGTTCGACCTCAAATAATCCAATGTTAGCTTCAATACAACCAAAATAGGGTTGGAGTGAGCCAAGGTGGTGGATTAGATGGGAGAACCAGTTAGAAAATTAATCACTTTAAATATGAAATTAATTAATAAATGCACTATATTGCTGCAAACTTCAAATATTCATATCTTTGGCTAGAGAAGTCCAAATGAGCTGAAATTTTGGATATTGGTCCACAAAAATATGAAGAATAATATGCCAAAACCAGATTTCGTACAACCAACACGAAACCCTAATTTTGACCTAAAAAGTAGGTCGCTCAGCTCATTTAGGGCACCAAATCGACTCTAAAAATTATGAAATCACCTTCTCCTTATTTCTCCTAATTTTTGCAATCACATTCAATATTAAACTAACCCCAAACTGCAGATTTGAATTTTTTAACAGTTAATAAAAAATAATGCACCCAGGACAACTGAAACTTGGAAAATTCATAATTTGCTCAATACTTCATCTTTTGCCGTGAAATAAAGTGCAGACTAATCTATAATTCAAGAGCTTTCCAAAGATATTGAATTCTGATTTTTATGATAACTAAAACCCTTCCAAAACAGCCCCTAAATTCCCAAACCAATCGTTAGGGTCAGCGTAAAACATGTAAATTATTTCCAGCTCTTAGAACCCTTCAAAAACATCCCAAAATGACTACTCACACTAAAAAAAAGCCAACTCAGATTAGATTACAAATATAGCTTGTTCACCCTTAAAACATGCCAAAGGATGCTCAATGCAAGTCGCCATAGTTAGAATAAAACTAGCAATAACCAGCAGATCTAAAGTGCCATAAAACCCTTCACAACATTCAATAACATGCAAATTTTTCATCCAAATAAATGTGCTAAGACCAACACAAGAGATCACAATGGAGAGAACAATAAAATCTTCAATATCTTCAACAATGGCTTCCAAATGAGAGAGAGAGCAAAATGCAAGAACTAGGGCATACATCCCAATACTCCAAGCATGTAGTGACATCAAATGATCATCCAACATAAACCCTCTAAGGAAATGCGACCTCCCTTTTACAGAACTAAGGGGTGCAATATCCAATAAAGACCCACTTTTCCCTTTTGGAGGGAAAACATAAACTCTCATTAAAATATTTAATACTAAGACTATGTGCACTTTATTTATTTATTAATTAAATAAATAAAAGTAACTAACCTATGTGCACATTAAACTAACTAAAGAGACTCCCACTTGTAACGCTAGGCATGCCAAGGGGTTACAATGCAAATGAAAAATAAATATTAATAATGTCCCAAAAAATGGGACATTACACCTCCTTTATGTGAGCTCTCTCCATTGGAGCTTGTAGATTTATCTTTGCCAAAAGTATCCTTGATGAGCTTGGACATTTGCTCACTCATGGATTTTTGAAGTTCTTGTCCACACCCTTGCATTAACTCATGCAAGAAACTTCACTCGATCTAGGGTGAATGCCCCCTCATCCATGTTTCCCTTATTTCTCCTCTTGTAGTACTGGTATACTTTATCTCCCTGCATCCACAAATCACTCACACGAAAAGAGGAAGGAAAGCTGTGATACCACTGTAATATCCCTTTTTGGGATATAATTAAAATGCAAAAAACTACGTGCAAAAGAAGCAAATTTAGAAGAGCAACCCTTCTAGGTTCACCTCAACTAACCCATTGTCAGCTTCAATACAACCCAAATGGGGTTGGAGTGAGCCAAGGTGATGAGTTAGATGGGCTATCCAATCGGAGAAGTCACTTTTTGACCAAATTAATTGCAGTAGTAGTAAGCGAATTAAAATGTATCAAAATCAACTGAAACTCTAAAAATTGATATCTCATGCAATACTTGGAATTTTAGAGTGAAACGAATTGCAGATGAAAACTAAAATTATACACTTTCCAACCATCTTTAAATCAGATTTTTTAAGCCCCTCAAAACAACCCTCAAATACTGAAATTGAAGTCACCTAGGGTTAGAATGGCATATAAAATAAATTCCAGATTTTATAGTTGGCTTTCCACACTCAAATAAGCTGATTTCAAATCTGCAATAATTCTCTTATGACAACAGTTTGAAAACTTCTCCAAAACCCTTCAAACAATGATACAAAATTGCCCAATCTAGTCGTACCACTTAGAATAAACACCAACAATATTAGAGGCACCAAAACACATCAAATCAAGAGTATTATCAATGGAAAAATTAGCAAAAACAGTTCAGATTTTGATCCTTGTTAAAGAGCACCCAAAAATGGCATAAATCTCCTCCAAGCAAGTTGAACTACATTATAAAAACCAGCAACTAGATCCAAATTGCATTTATGAAATAAATCTCTCACAACCCTCTCAAATCAAGCGTGAATTCTCCCAAAAATAGCGACTCACATATATGGAATATTAATGCAAATAACTCATCAATTCATAGCTCAAAAGGGGCATACACACTTCATTTTAAAGGTGGTGTTGAAGAACACTTTTTATTTTAGATCACTAGCGGACATTCATCCCTATTCAAGCATTAAGATAAGTTATAATAATCGTCAACATGTGAAAGGGAGTGCCCATCATTGTTAATAATATGAGCTTGTAACACAAATAAATCATCTTCTAAAAAATGCGAGTTGCCTTTATTAATCAATTTACCTCCAATGATCATTAATTGGCCCAAGGTAAATCGATTTCTTCCTTCTATTTTAATTTTTGATTGCACAAGTAAAAATATATTTTAATTTTTAAATCCATATGTGCAAATCGATTTTCCTCCAATTTAATCTCCTTTAATCCAAGGGGAGTGGATTAAAGGATGCCAACCTTCATCATTAATTTTTGCTTGAAAAAGGGGACATGACAATTTGGTCAAACTGACCTTAACATCCCCTAATGCATGTGAGCGCTGCATTATGTATCAATATTAAAAGGTGGAATCAAGCCACACCTGGTTCTCCCATAGTCCTATTTGATATGCACCTATGAAATTGACAACATGATTTAAAATGCTCCTTTACTTGGCAAAGATAGTTGGCAATATGCAACTTTGACCTTTGTACTTCAGGGTTGGTTTTGTGGAGCATGGGAGGTGTTGTAAATAAATGCAACCAAGTTTACCAAAAAGTCACTCCTAATCCAATATAAGGCGGTACGCTAGGTGGACAGTTTCAAAAACAAATCTGTCTAGGTGGTTACGAATCCAACCTGGATGTCAAATACTTAGGAACAATTAATGGAGAGATGTTTTTATAGGTGATATAAGGCTCCTGTATAGATGTCATGTGATCCTGAATCTGTGGATTGGGAAAATGAGGCTGACCTGACCTAGTAAACTTGAGACTAATTGGAATGGTGGAAATTTATGAAAAAGGAGAAAATTATGTGCTATTGGTCCAATTGTCTAACAAGATTTAATTAGTGACCACCACGTGAAATCTTGTTCATTTGGAAAATTTGGATTTTAACATTTCTTGTGCTTGTTCTATAGCCTATCCTTAAATGCATAATCTTAAACATGCTTATTTATGAATCTATATTTGCCAATGGCACAACATGCATAAGTTGAGTCTATTGCTTTTAATTCCTTGCAAAGGTCATATTTTTCTTTCCTCTCAATTCATTATTTTGGATAATCTTACTTTTGTAGCGCTTTTTGTTTAGGTCTAGAATGCAAATTTTATACTGGGCACCCAAGTTATTTGTCTTCCACCTCATTTTTCTTGGACTTAATGGTTGCTATTGAATTTTACAGGGGTTGCCGGTGGTACAGCTGCAGGAAAAACTACTGTTTGTAACACGATTATTTCTCAACTGCGTGATCAACGTGTTGCTCTTTTGAATCAAGTAATATTATCTATATATTTTTCTTTGCTATATGTTTTAACTTTCAAGTCTTTAAACATTATTTTGGGTTTGTTTACAATTACATTCACGAGTCTCGTCAAGATTGTTTACTTGCTTACTCAATTTAAATAATTCAATTTTGAAACCTAAAGCATAATATGTGGTGTTGTTAGTTCAAATTTCTAAGATTTGAAAATATTTATGAATCGCTTATATCAGAATTGGGGATGCATCATATAAAAGTCCTTAATTAAACTTGAAGCCACAAATGAGAAATCATGTTTCCAAGAAATCTCAAAGCTGTGGTGTTGCTAGTTCAAATTTCTAAGATTTGAAAATATTTATGACTCGCTCATATCAGAATCGGGGATGCATCATATAAAAGTCCTTAATTAAACTTGAAGCCACAAATGAGAAATCATGTTTCCAAGAAATCTCAGAGCATTCTCTTTAGTCCCCCCTGCCCCTCTCCGCGCTCCCTTTGCCCCCTCCCTCCCCACGAATCTCTTATAATGGATGCAAACTAAAGTTTCAACTACACTAAAGACCTGGCTAAAAAGACCAATTCAAATGATTTCTGTCCAAGACTGTATAAAAAGGTGATCTTTTATGCATTTGGAATCCTTCTTCCTTAAAGACATCATTTTCGTTTGAGATTTTCTTATGAAAAAGGAAGTCTTTTTACATGTTTGGTAAAATATAGGATTTTCATCTTCTTTAAGAAATTTCCTTGGTATATCTTTCTTATTGATCCATTTATTTTGCACTGTTGACTCAAATAAAAAAATATATTTTTGGTTTGTTTATTTGCACAGGATTTTTTTCATCATGTTTTGAGTGAGGAAGAGGTGAAGCATGTTTGGGACTATAATTTTGACCACCCAGGTAAATAAGTCAATCTTATGGTGGTGGCTTAATCTGGCACAAGGGATTTGTCCTAAATAGAATGCAATTCCATAATGCATGCACTATACATACTGTTACATACATTGAGATGATTTGACTATTGTAAAAAAAGTTTATATGCTGAAAAATCATAATTATGTTTGCTAGAACTAATATTTGCAGTATTCATTTCACACAATCCCCTAAGACTAGTAGGGATCATTTGCAACATGGTATTGTCATAAGTAACTATGCAGAGAAACCTTTTATATTTGCTTCTCAAGTTATAAACATCGGTACTGACATTTTCCATTCCTACAATTTTTCTTCCCTGAGTACCATGTTCAAAGTACCAAACTTTCTGATGGGAACTGTCTTTTTGTCGAGTGAATAGATCTAGGTAAATTTTGGTCACATTTTCTGAACTACACGCCTCGTTTACTCCTCATGACTTGCCTGTACAAAGAAATATGTAGGAACAGACAGCTGAGGGGAAGCATTGAGGAGCAAGGCAGGTAGGGTAGCCAGGCATCTTATCCAACTGGCTATCTGTAAAGCTTTCCGTCCGCTTAAAACTTTTCCCTTGAAATTGATGTGCTAAACTCATGACATATCTAAATCTCAAAAAAGGGCCTCTTCATGTAAGGTAGCATTGAGCAGCTCAAGGTCTCTACTTGTTTTGGTGAATTGATGAAGCACGGGCAGAGGTGTAGCAGAGCTTTGCAGTCTACGGTCTTGTAGCAATTACAGTGCAAGGTTATGTAACAATTGCAGTTTTAGGTCATGTAACAATTGTAGTGATAGTTGGATCTTCTTTCGCTTGTGTTCAATGTAAATGCTAAAAATAATAATAAAGGCTACTAATACACAAGCATGAAGTGGACTAAATCCTCTCAGGGGCAATGGCCTCAAACGACATTACATTAACTACCATAGTTATTCAAAATAGTGACTGATATTATACACATCATTTTTTGAAGACATGGTTACATTTGAATCTGATGGTTAAAATTTGTGTAGCAGTGTTAATTTTTGTCACCAATGAGATGTATGAATGCCATAAAGCACATCCATTTTGGCAGAAGTGTATATTTCCAAGAAGAAACTGGAGAAGCAGAACCTTATGTTGTGAGAATGCATGCTTTGACATGGATGTATAATCGAAATTATCAGTAATAGATTGGTCTATTTTGTGAAAGTTGAGGCTAATGTTGTTATTTATGCAAGATTTTTTATTTATAAATTATATTATCCAATTTCCAAACCAATACAGTGTCAAGAGACTCATTCAACTTTGAAGTTATGAAAGAAAAACATTATACTAATGTCAAGGAATGACCAAAAGTAGGTCAATGGGACTCGAGAGTACATCAAATTAAAATAGGAAGTGCTAGGGTAAAAGGACTCTAGTATGAAATACTACCTAAACAAAAGCATTGAAAATAAATGAGAGGGGGATCCAAAGTAGTAAAGCCCAACCCATGCAACTAAGGTGCCAATGCAAATAGCAATGTGTGGGGACCAAGAACCTCTAAAGAGCATGGGCTGATGAAAGTTGGAAAGACTGGATGGTAGTCCTATCAATTATATCTGACCATGCCTAAGACAAAACTTATTTGTGTCATTGTCTATTGTTGTGAAAGGTTAATGTAGGATTTGATAATGCTCATCAAGGAGTGCTAAAGTTGAAGGGGCCTGGTTAGGTAATCCTAGGAGGAAGTGAAGTACTCCCCCCTAGAATCCATCTTGACATCCAAGGCTGAAGTAACTTGTAATGTCTGATAGTGCCCACGACTTGGGAAGCGGTTGGGAAGATCCACAATGTAGAAGAGTAGATCCATGACGTTGAGGAGAAGATGTAATGTCCCTTTTTAGGGGGACTCATGAAATGATCAAAAGCTGAGATCTAAACTTAAAAATCAGATTTGGGAGCTGTTGTAGATGGCTGATATCAACCCTGCAATCTGCAAATTAGGCCCTTCCTAGGGCAGCGACTTCCTTAAAGAAGTTAAACCCCTCAAAGGTGGGTTAAACCTTGCTAATACCCTTAAAATCTTATGCCAAAATTATTAGGAAACCCTCAACAAACCCAATCAGTTGTCAGAAATCAGAATTGAGCTTGAAAATAATTAATTATGGAACTCTCAACCAACGAACTTCAACAATCTTGGAAAAATAGTAAAACACCTTCAAAATTCACGAAACTCAAAATCTTGGCTTTTAAAAATATGGAGAACAAGATAACAAATTCGGATTTACCAAATTATCATCACACATACCAAGTAACACTCTGAAGTGGGTTGCTCCACTCCAAATAAATAGATTATTGAACCTAAGAGATAAATCATACAAAGAAATGATAAATTATTGCTTTCCAAACCCGCTTGCATAAATAAATCCTTTTGGAACGGTTTTCGGCCTCCATAAGTCCTTACCCAAAGGTTTCCATCTTTCAGAAAGGTCCTCAATCAAGGGGTTATGTCCTTGAGAAAGGTAGATAAGGTGCTTCACAAACAAACCTTAACCAAGCTATGAAAATTCACCAAAGCATAATTCAATAATGGCTAAACCATCTCTTTATATAACCACAAGGAGCACTTCTACAATATAAAATAATGTCCGACCCCTTAAGGCAACTGCTTTTAAATATTCTATTGGTATTTGGAGCCTACATGCTCATAATACCTTTATTTCCCAATTACTTAAGTCCTTCTATTGGAGCACTAGGCTTCCCAATAGGATACATGATAATAAATATAATAACTACCTAAGCAACGATAAAAATATAATCCAACTCTTCCCCTTGCTTTCCTCCTTAGACCCACGGGGAGAAGAATGGGTTAAGGTCTTCAAAAATCAACCTTCAAAAAGAGACATGACAATTCCCCCTTCCCAAGATTGCTTGTCCACAAGCAATTGCAAGTACTCGGATCCCAAATAATCTTAGTTGCTCCTTATTTCATGTTCCTGCTTGCGTAGTATCCTCTCCATGAACTCTACTCATGCCAAAATATCTCATATCCGCAAGCACGAAGTAGCTGAAGTATAACCGTGACTGTGGAAAATGAAAGTTGAGTTCCATTGGGCTCTTGCTTTCCTTCTTCTCCTTCTAGATATTTTCCAAATTTGAGTCCATTCGCAGCTGTGTATGTTGGTTTGTGACTGGACCAGCTCTTTAGAATTTATACAAAAGTGATAGAACTGACCTTCCTTGGTTTGGGAAGGTGACTAGCTCCATGTAGGGCCTCCTAACAGTGCAATGAACTCAATTGGCCTCTTCGTTAGATGGAAAAAAGATCTCAGTTGTACCCTTCCCTTCCAACCTGAACCTACACATGAAACAAACTTATTAAGGGTGTAATGTCCCCTTTTTCAACTTAAGAGCCTAATTATGGACTTCTTGCCATTCCCTCTCCGTCGCAATGAAGTTGAATGAGCTAGGGGAGGAATCACATTCCCATTTAATTTTATTTTGCTAATTTTTAATGTTTTCTTTAGTGTTTTTTTTACTTAATCAGGTCAGCTGGGTTAGAGGAGTGTTAAAAGCAAATAAAAAAAGATCAAAAGAAGCTTTAGTATGTTGGTCGTCTATTTTTGGCTTTTGGTGCCAAAAGGTGGATATAAAAGGAGATTAAAGACTTCATTTTCATCATCTATTGAAGTCCCAAAAAGGGGCATTACAGTGGTTTTCATAGCATCTATCCTTCCAACTTAAAGGGTTTTATTGAGAAGAGCAGATGAATGGAAAACATACATTTTGATGATGTTTAGGTTGAGAGGCTTGCACTAGGGTGAGAATGATTGGCGAATAGGATGACACAGTTGATCTAGGCCATGTAGAACCACAATGGAGAGGGATGTTCTTTGGGAATTCATAGCGTGAGGCGGCCTTTAAAGTCCTATTTTGGAGCAGCTGCTAGGCCATTCCAACCTACGTTCCTCCTTAAAGAAGAAGCCATGCCAAAGTTTGAAACACGGTATTCTCGGGGAGCCATAACATTGCTATCATCTATAAAGAGTAAATGAATCTTCCGGGAAAGATTCGTGATGCCATGACACTCACCGAGTTCATAGGGTTGAAGAATGGTAGAGTGGGAATGGGACCAAGGTCCAAACACCGAGTTATACCTAAGGAAGATGGGAAAGATGTTCTAGCCCTCTAGGGAAAGAATTTCTCCATCATGATCGAGGATGACGAAGAACAATCAAAATTTTTGGGCATTGAGAGGGAGTAGCCCGTGGAAGCACCCATCACTATTCCCAAGGATGCGCCCTTGAATGATCTTCAAAAACAATAGTATGAAGGGCCAGGGGTTTGATGAGATCTTGAAGCACAAGCCTCGAGAAGAGGAGGAAATTGTGAAGCATGAGTTGGAAGGTATAAATCCATTGATATTTAATGATGACATGTTACAAGAAAATAAAGAAGAAAAATCTGATTTACATGATGGTAAAGAGAAGTCGAAAGGTTGAAGCAGAATTGCCAAAGGACAAGGAGGATGATCAGCTCGTTAGGACCTTCCAGACAACAAGCAATGAAAGAAAAATTGGTATTGTTCATGATTCTGACAAGATTCATGATGTGGCCCCTTACACGTATCAACATGCTTCAACAAATGTTCATATGGTGAAGAAAGATGAACTCTATAAAGACAACCGAAGGTATGGAGGTAATTCAGATTTATTGCTTTATACCATGCCATTTCAGATTTATAATCATGGGAAATTATTTGAAAGGGATGACCTTGGGGAAAATTTAATGCTCCAAAGCAAATCGCGGAAAATGGGAAGTCTTCATGATGCTAAGGATGGAGAAGAATCAGAATTGCATAGGGTCAATGGACCAAGACTTTTGGAGTATTGATTATCACCCAGTCAGTCTAGGAAATAGGTATGAACCGAATGCGAATCAAGGATATCGCTCAAGGATGGGGGAGTGGGTAGCCTGGTTGGATCGATAGAGATCGTACTAGAGATTGTTTGTTGTTCTCTTCGTCCCTGTCCAGATTAGTGAGCTAGATTAAAAAAAACCAAACAACCTCGAAGATGCATGGGTTTAAGGTACCTTGGGAGAAGATGGTGACAAATGGATGAGCGCAAAGTGAATGTCCTCACTTTGAGCTGGATAGACCTGCAAAACAGAGGAAACTAAGAGAAAAATGAATTAGATGGTATATGCGGGGGCTGCCCGATGAAGTCGAAGTCGGTTCCAAGAAGCACGAGCTTCCTTATGCGGATGTCAACCCCCGTTTGATAGCATAAAACGATACAAATGAAAAGATAGATAACATGCAGAAATGATAAATAATAGAACCTGAAAATGCCGATGTATAGAGACTTGCATGAATCAATGGCAATTTGGGTTGGATGAGAGGAACTTGCCAAATGAGCTTGCAAACTCTTCTGTCGTAGATGGAAGGATGCCAAGAAATGGGATTGCTAAAGGGATCATAAGGGCATGAGGATGATATGATGATACAAGTAGAAATACAAGGGTATTATGATGATATGATGATAATAAGTGGAATCACAAGAATGCAAGAGTTTTGCTCCAATTTCTAGCTTGTCTAAAAGAGGGGGGGAGGCTCTTATTTATAGCCTAAGAGTGATGTTAATTAATTAACCATGGTTAAAAAAGGCTACCCTGATTATGTGAGTGGGGGGGCATGGTTTGAATATTAAATTCAAAAGGTGGATTTGATGTGGATTATGTGGATTACTTGTGAATATTAAATCCATAAGTGGATGAATATTAAATTCACAAGTGCATGAATATGGATTTACTATGCGAATATTAAATTCATAAGTGGATGTATATGAATTTAATGTTCATAAGGGGATTGACATGGAGTTACTATTCAAATATTCAATTCATAAGTGGAGGAATATGAATTTAATATTCATAAGTGGTTAAACATGGAGTTACTATTCAAATATTAAATTCATAAGTGGATAAATATGAATTTAATATTTATAAGTGGATTGACATGGATTTACTATTCGAATATTAAATTCATAAGTGGATGGACATGGAGTTACAATTCAAATATTAAATTCATATGTGGATAATTATGAATTTAATATTCATAAGTGGATTGACATGGATTTACTATTCAAATATTAAATTCATAAGTGGATGAATATGAATTTAATATTCATAAGTGAATTTATTTTGGAATTCTAAATTATCAAGTGGATTGATATGGATTATTTTGGAATATTTAGTTATCAAGTGGGGTGATGTGGATTATTAAATTCATAGGTGAAATGACATGGATTACTTTGGAGTTTTTAATTGATAAGTTGATTTAAAAGGGATTAATTAATTAATTAACATTGATTAATTGAATATGTATTTTTGGTGGGAAATGAAATTAATTAAATTTAGGAGGGAAAACAAATTCAAATGAAATTAGGAGGGAAGCGGAGTTTGAATGGACAAGACTAATGAAGGAGAGTGAATGGGGGATGAAGTGGAGGAACGACACCAAAAATTGGTGTCTACAACTGCATCCTTAGGGTGGGACAGGCTCTCCTTGCCCTTGGCCTTGCAGGGGGTAGAGGCCCATATATCTCTAACTCGCATATATATATATATATATATATATATATAGGGCAATCAAGGGCCCCAGAGGGAGATACGGGGCACCCTATAGAGAGAAATATGGCATGGTGCCCTTGGGGATCTCTCTGATAGAGATTGGGGGCACTCCTCATCCTTCACTGGCTGGGCAATCTGAATGAAGAATGATTGGGCACTCTGAAGCCATATGGATGAAAAGAGTGCTTTTCCGGGTGCCTATGATCACTTTTAGTTTGCTGGAAATTTCAGGACAACAACCTATGGTAAGCAATTTCATCATCTTCCTAAGGAATTACTTTATCACCTTCATGCTATGTCCTTACAATATTTTGGTTGTCATAAGGAATATTCTAACAATTTTGTGAGGATGAAGGGTACCAATTGGGGAAAGGATTCTACTTCAGCCCTAAGAAGGGAACTCTTTGTGGGAAGCCCCTAGACATGACCATCTTATTCCAAATTTGTTGAGTCCTCCTATGTCGCTGCCATATTTATACCATGGAGGGCAGCATGACCAATTTGATAAGAGCAAGAATATATTGAGGGACAAAGGGCACATCGATTCTTCCTTGCAAATTCCATTTTGCTTGTGCATAGAAGTTCGGGATCTAGGAGATCTTTTGAATAATGTTACTACAAACTAGAGGACTGCTGTTACGTACATCTTTATGGCAGCCATAAGGGAATTGGTTACCACAAGAAAAAGACATTTCTCACCCAAGGCGAAGGATGAAGTGTACACATCAGGTGTAAGATGGTCTCCCACTACCACCATCCCAATTTTGCATCATAAAATACAATACTTCAGCCATGGTAAGATGTTCTTTCTGAATTCATATTTTGGATGGATAGTACTCTCTTTGGACAGCTGTAGGTTGGCATTTATGATGAATTTCCTTGGCTTGAATATGACGTGTGAAAGGGATTTCAAGGGTGGTAGCTGTTGCACCTTCCCTATGTTATTAATATCCAAGGATTTTGAGTTGGGAATGTTGCTAACAAATACATACAACCACAATTGACTAATTTGAGGAATTCCAAAGTCATATATGGCTGTTACACTCATCTGTCAACTCTCATAGGATTTGATCCAAACTAATTTTTGAAGAGAATTTAGTGGGGCAGCTTGGAGGCAACATTTGGAATCCAAAATCAGCAAGATAATTATAGTCAAAAAGAGGTGAGTGTAAGTATTGGTATGAGTTGTTCACACCTTATGTTGGAATTCAAGAAGAAGGCAATACTTCATGGTAAAGTGGATGGTGTTCCAAACATGGCTACCATGAAGGAGGAGGTATATTCTTAAAGTACCCAATGCCTAGAATCAAGCAAGGGTCTTGAGTTAAGGGCCAATATGTCTGTTGATTTCAATTATAGACCTTTTGTTCTTAAATTTTCAGCCCATATAAGACAATTTTTAGTCCCCACATTACTTAGGAAATTGCTTGTTTTCATTTGATTTCAGTTTGGTAGCTGTTATGCCATGGCTATAGGGCTGAAAGTGCAAGAATCAGCTTTGGGACTGCCATTAGCAGTCATGAACAGCCCTGAACTTGCATTTTCAAAGGGGATTCCACTGTGGGTTGATGTGGGAAGAAGGTTACAGTTGAAGGGAAGGAACAAATCAGATTTGGTAGCCTCAATTTGGATAAGATTCCATGTGAATTATGACTGTGGTGAATTGTTTTCAACCCCTCCACAATCTGATTTGCATTTGGTAATAAGAGAGATAGCTAGTCAAACTGATTATGCATCCAATTCTGCTTTATGACAGTTTGTAGGGATTTTAGTACAATTGAGCATGCAAAGAAAGGAGATGTCATTATTGTTTTTGAAGTAGAAGATGATGAAGACTTCCATGGAGAAAGGGGCAGTAGAGGTATGAATTTGTTTGGGTTGAAGCTCCTACATCTAACATGCACAAGATCCAGATTATGGGAGCACTACAACATGTCCCTTTACTTTGATATGGTGATACTTGGTGCATGTGAAGTTTGTAATTTCTTGGGGACAAACAATTTTGGGAAGGGAGGACTGTAATGTCCCCTTTTTCAACTTAAGAGCCTAATTATGGACTTCTTGCCATTCCCTTTCCGTGGCAATGAAGTTGAATGAGCTAGGGAAGGAATTGCATTCCCATTTCATTTTTCTTTTGCTAAATTTTAATGTTTTCTTTAGCATTTCTTTATTTACGCAGGTTGGCTGGGTTTGAGGAGTTTTAAAAGCAAATTAAAAGACCCAATGAAGCTTTATGAGGCCAGTCTTTCTATTTTGGCGTTGGCACCACAAGAGGGATATAAAAAGGGATTAATGACTTCATTTTGAGCATTTATCTTGGCACATTTTCTCTACAATTGATCTTTGGGATGATTGCTCATTGCCATTCCACTTTTGGGCGACAATCCATCAGTGTGGATTTTTCCAAGGAAGACAAACCTTCCTTGTGGCTGGTTGGAGGACGAAAACCCTTCAATTTTTTGGTGAAGTGAAGACATCTTTTGAAGACCTCTTGTAGATTTGGACTTAGAGCATCAAGGAAGACATCTACAAGGGTTTGTATGCAATTTGGAGCCCTCCCTTAAGGGAGCGACTTGGGTTAAGTGGTTGTTAGGTGCCTTTTAGGGCACATAATTCAAATTTTCTTTCATATTTGGACTCCTCATAATTTATAAGGCTGGAAACAATCATATTTTGTGGAATTTGGGGTTTGGAAACCCTTCATTTCCTATTTTCTTTGAGTTATACTTCTGCTGCAATTAATTAATTTTCGAGTTGTGTTTTCAATCAAATTTCATATTGGAAAGTGGCTTAAATACTTCCTAAAATATTTATCTATATTTTGGTTGGATTGTTTGGCGAGTTTCAAGTGATTTTCCTTCATTTTTGGACTGCTGTTATAAAAATTAGACAACTAATTTCCAGTTGTCATAAATTTCAGTTTGCTGGTCTAAAATCAGAATTTAACAATGTTGGGGTTTGTGTGATTTCCTCCTTTTTGAGTTGAAGTCCCAAAAAGGGACATTACACCTACCATCAATGAGGGATTGTTTGCCGCTATTTTAGAAGATGTGATGTCTCCTTTTTGGGACAAGATGGAAAATGCCACAAATGGATAGAAATCAATTCAGGAAGGAACAAATCCTTTTGAATCAACCTCAAATAACCCAATGTCGGTTAATTACAACGCAAAATGGGGTTGGAAGTAGCCAAGGTGGTGGGTTAGATGGGCGGATTAATTGGAATTTAAATCCTCTTAATTCTGATTTTTATAATAGTAATTAAATAATTCAAGCTTGCAGTCAGCTGAAAACTTCTAAAATTCATAACTTCATCAATACTCCATCTTTTTGCATGAAACCAAGTGCATAATAAACTAGAATTTTAGAGCTTTCCAATGCACTAACAATTTTTTTTTCTGAGCACTAAAACCCCTTCAAAATAGCATCAAAACTTCCAGATCTGGGCGCTAGGGTTAGCAAAAATTATTAAATTAATAACCAACACTTCTCTCAACTATTTTCACCCTCTAAAAGCTTGTCTTGATGCACAAAAATGCCAAAAACAGATCTAAACTGAAATCACAATTTTTAAGTATCAAAATGTGCCCCAAACAATTAATAATCCAACCCCAGACTATTGCAACTCCTAAAATTATTTCCCGCGTAACCAACCAAGAAAAAACCTTCAAACTTTGGATTTTGGGCCACAAAAATATGAAAAATAATATTCCAAAATTAGTTTTCACACAGCAAACACGAAACATTAATTTTGCTCTAAAAAGTAGGTCACCCAACACATTTAGGGCATCAAATTATTTCCAAAAATATGAAATTAATTGCAAAACACAACAAATCTAAAAACCAACAAATATGCTCCCAAATCATGCAACAATAATTAGATTTGCACCATAAATAAAAGCGCTAGGGAAAGGAATACTTTCCCAAGCAATTCGCCACACAAAAGATGCAACACACCACTAAAAGATCCTTGTAAAAATCAGATTTACTTCACTTCCAAATTGAATGAGAGAGAGAGAGGACAATGAAGAGCTAGGGCATACATCCCATTTCTCCAAGCATGGAGAGACATAAATGATCAAATCAACATCCCGAACAAATGGCCATGCAACCTCCTTTTATAAAATTAAGGGGTGCAACATTCAAAATGACCGACCTTTCCCTTTTGGAGGGAAAACCACTAAAACTTAAATTAAAAATATAAAAAGACCCACTTAAGTGCACTTTATTATTTTTAATTAAATAGTAAAGAAGTAACTAGCCTATGTGCTCTTTTTTTAAAACTAACTAAAGACTCCCACTTGTAGCATTAGGCATGCCAAGGGGCTACAATGCAAATAAAAGAGATGAACAAATATATTAGTAATGCCCCAGAAAATGGGACATTACAGAAGAGTTTATGGCCCGCATAATGCTAATTTTGAGCAAGAAATTGCAATGGTACAGCTACAACCATACTAGGGACAGCGTGAATGGACCTTTAGAAGTCCATAATGTGAAGGGGAAGTTTGAGAAAAATGCAAGCAAAGGAAGAAAGCTAGTTCACATATCTATAAGGCATGAAGAAACGATATTGAGATCTCTTGCTTCTTTTAATGTACTTGTTCCTTGTGTAAGCACAGGTATAAAAAGAAAATAACAGCTGAATTTGTTATCCATCCGAGGATGTGATGAAGAATATGGGACTATAGCTGAAGTTGAAGATGCCATAATTAAGGATGACAATTTTGTGAGTGAAACATAAAGGCTTTAAGAAAGGTACAACCCAACCTAGGACAACAGGAAGAGGGCATCCTAGATCATCTTTTGGGTAGTCAACATGGCCACTATGACAAGGTAACTCTAGATATTTGGATCAGTTTTACACGATGCTCAAGTTTGCCTTTCCAAGTTTATTGTTGAATGAAGAATGTAATCAAGAGTTGAGGAATGAGGGGTTGTCTACCCCAAGTGAGAAGGGAAGTATTTCTATGGAAGCCATGAGCCAAACTACCATCATTGACACTGTTGTCCTCATTTATATCAGCCCACACTTAATTTCAGTTGCATTTGTAATTGGACATATGGAGTGTGGTTCCACCTTGGGACATGGATTAGCTTGTCAAGTTGCTGATTATTTATTAATTTCTTGCTTTATGACCGAGATTACAGTAGTTTGAGAGGTTTTTTATACAGCTGAGTATGTAAAAGTTGTTATTGCTGTTTTAGAAGTTGAAGATGAAGGGGATTTCAATGAAGAAAGGGGCAATGAGTGTCAGAATTTGTTTGGAAAAAAGCTCTTTCATTTGATAGGCACATGATCCAGATTATAGGAGCACTAAGCATGTTCATTTACTTTGATATGATGATGCTTAGGCATATAAGTTGCAATCTCTTGGGGACAAGCAATTTCGGGAAGAGAGGACCGTAATGTCCCCTTTTTCGAATTGAGGCCTAAATATGAACTTCTTGCCATTCCCTTTCCGTGGCAAGTAAGGATAATTGAACAAGGGAAGGAATTTCATTTCATTTTAGTTTTTTTTAATTAGATTTGATGTTTTCTTTCAGTGTTTTCCTTTGGGAGACAAGTCGGATGGGTTTGGAGCAAATAAAGAAGCAATTAAAAGATAAAGTGAGGCTTAAGAGGTCAGTCCTCTTCTAATTGGTCTTTGGTGCCAAGGGAAGAATATAAAAGGGATTTAAGGACTTCATTTGCAATCTTCTTTGGCGCATTTTTCATATACAATTGGTTTGATGGGATTGTTTCTCACTACCTTTTCACTTGAGGATGAAAACCCTCATGTGTGGCATCTAAGGAAGATGGAGACCTTCCTTGTGGCTTGGTGGAGGACAAAAACCCTCGATTTTGAGTTGGAAACATAAGAAGAAGGATTGCAAAGGCTTTACGTCATTTTTGGAGCTCTTCTCTAGGGGAACGAATAGGGTTTGAAGCTGGTTTGGTGCTTTCTAGGGCATAAATTTCAAATTTAATTTTATATTTTGAATCTCCATATTTTATAAGGTTGGAATCTATGTTTTTGTGATTTTTGGTGGAGATTTACTATTTTTCCCAGCCCTCGGTTTGGCGGGACTGTTGCTGTTAAATATAATTAATTTTCATTGTGCCAATAAGATATTCTTCCATCTTTTGATTTATTTGTGATGTATAAATATCGTCGTGGCTAGATAAAGTATTTCATGGCATTCTACATTGACTTGCATAGTGAAAAGTGAACTTGAATCCCATAGGTAGTTCACTGCCCTAGGAGACTGCGGATTTTGAATTGGTTAATCATTCTAAGTTATTCTTAGCTACTTTCAGATTATTGTGTGTACTTGAAGTTGTTTTCAGATCAGATTTACTGGAAATAGTTGGTAAACCCCGTTTCTCCATTTTCAGCCCTAAAAGGAACATTACATATTTTCAAGATCAACAACATGACAATGGTATAACAGCTTCAAAACTGAAATTTCCTTGCAAAAAACAAATTTTTTCACAATGTAGAGGCCGAGAACCACCATACAAGGATTGAAAATGTATAATATCCCTTTCAAGGATAAAACTGAAAAATTAAGGAAATTAGCTCAAATCCCAATAAAAGCAAAATCTGATTTTTATAACAGCCATTAATAAAGGACCAAAAACACACCCTCAAACCTTAGCGACTAGGAGAGAGAGAGAGAGAAATCCACCGTAGAAACACTCAAAAATTATGAAAAGTTATTCCTTGGATTGCACTTGATTTTGGAAGTTTGAAAATGCGATCAAATTATCAAACTCAGAATTATGGAATTATGGCACAAAAACAACTGAAAATTGTAAATTCAATAACTCTTAGAAAACAAGGAATCTCCACACATATGAATGTTAAAAATGATCATAAAAATATCAACAGTCAAATGAGACCAATATCATAATTTTCCAACCAGGGGAACCCTCTCAAAATTGATCCCGAAATCTCAAAATGAGTATATAAAGTTGCTCAATGTCAATAAAAATCTGAATATGAAGTATTCTTCTCAAATATGCAATATTCTTCAATACCAATCAATGTTGGAGGGTTTTCGTCCTTTAGGAATCCACACAAGAGGGTTTTCGTCCTCAAGTGGAAGAACATGGAGCAACAAGCTCACAATGCCCAAATAGGAAAATGCACCAAATCTAAATGCTCCAAATGAGCTCTCTAATATTTTTTTATAACCTCCTTTTGGCTCCAAGGCTCATAAAGGTAAGGCCAACGCCTAATAAGTCTTTATAATCTTTTATTAAGCTTCATTAAAGGCACTAAACTCAACCGAATCACTAAGAATGAGTAATACAAAAATAAATCATGAATATGGATGATGAAAACTAAAATATAATCCATGATCTTCCATTGTTCAACCGTCGCTTGCTAAGGAATCCTTTATTGCTGATTAATTCGAAAAAGGAAACATTACAGTCCTTCCTTCCCGTAATTGCTTGTCGTCAAGCAATTGTAACAACCTGGATCCCAAATGAATCTTAATTGCTTCTTCTTTGACATATCTGCACATGAATCAAACATATTAAAAGAAACAAGAGTGTTTAACAACACTTTTACATCCCCCTTTTCATGCCTTAGAAACATGAAAGCTAGTTCTCTTCTGTAGCTTGATGCCACTTCTTGATTTTTCTTCAGATGATGATTTCCCAAAACTTTAGCAAGGCTGTCCCAATAATAGCTATGAGCATGCATTCTTCCTTCAAAAATTAGAATCCTCAAATATGAAAATAACTCACCACAGCCTGATTTTCTTTCCTCCTTCCAACTGGAATCTTCCTTCCTCATTTTTCCATGATAGAATGCTCTCAAAAAATGAAAACATACTGTTCATGATTGAAAATGGCAGCCCCAATTCTTTTTTTTGCAAACTCAACTATATAGCCATAGCATAACAACTACCAAACTGAAATCTTATGGAAAAAACCAAATTTGTGAATAACATAGGGACTAAAAATTGTCTTACATGGGCTGAAAAATGAAGATCAACAAGCTCATGATTGAAATCAACAAACATGTTAGATCTTAACACAACATTCTTGCATTCTTTTCTTGCCCCAAAAGTGAATGCTTGGAACACCAAAATAAGTATTCCGGGCTGCGTGCTTACCGTTGTCCATGACCCCCACAATTCATCCAACTCATGATTGAAAATGTGCACCCTATCATCCAATGAAGTGACGACAACTGAACATTCATCACGAGTGATTAGAATAGTCTTGAAAAATTGAAAATTACCATCTCTAATGGCTTCCATGAACATGCGTATTCTACCCTCCATGCATAGTGGAACATTTTCCCAAACTTCTTCAATGATTTGTTGGGTCTTTGGAACTCAAACCATGACCCCAAGCGACAAAACATTATGCATTTGTGGCACTTCCATATCTTGCAAATGGGTTGTCCTATGATACTCTGAAATGCACACCATACTATTTTCCATTCTCCCACAATAATCAGCTTTAACATACAAATGAGGAAGCAACAAACAAGTGCGTCTCAAATTTGATGAATCGAAAAGATTACCTTGTTGTAGAAGACCTTTTGATTGCCCCTAGTGGAGTGTTTGGAACACCAAAACTTGATTTCCAGGCTGCATACCAACTGCTCTACCTAACCTCTTCGAATTGCTCGATCTATGTCTGAAAATATGCATATCACTCCCAACTGAAGTGACCATAGTTGAGATTACTTCAATGGTGACCCATAATGCGTTGAAAAACTGAAAATTGTCTTCCATTATGGCTGTCTTCTTGTGCCAATCAGCAAGTATGATGAAATGAGATCTAAAAATGATGTTCTCCATATTACGAAAACTTGTAACAGCAAGCTCATAGTCCCAAAAATCAAGTCTTGCATCATTTGCAATCAAACCTTCCTTGCTAGGTGTTGTAAGATTGAACCTTGCTTGCTTAACTCTCAACATGGAATATACAAATTCAGTTTCCACCCTTGTTATGGAGCTTTCATTAGGTTCGTGTGCAAAGCTTGGAAAATGAATATACCTTATGTTACAAACTATATCCATCTCTTTATCATGCCTCTCATATTGACCCACAAATTGACATGTTGTAAACAATGAATTTGAAAGACTTTCATACCTTAAGCTGATCTCAAAATGTTCATCTTTCTTTGTCACAACAACATCACCCAAACATGACATACGGTCGTTAACAACAATTTTTCATAATGTCATAAGTATGGCAGCGATATAAAAGGAGAGAAAATGTCATCATACCTTGATTTGTTCCCCACATGTCTACCTTCCCATGCTGGATGAGGAGTGATCGAAAGATCCTCCAATTTCCCAATCTTATGACTCAGAATTCCTGACTTGAAATCAACCTTCATCTTCTCCTCAGATTCAACAAATGAAGCCTTTTCCGCCTTGGCTTCATGTAATGTCCCCTTTTTTGGGACATAATTAATCTTTATTTTTCATTTGCATTATAACCCCTTGGCATGCCTATCGGTACAAGTGGGAGTCTCTTTAGTTAGTTTAAATGTGCACATAGGTTAGTTACTTTTATTTATTTAATTAAAAAAATAAATAAAGTGCAAATAGTCTTTGTATTAAATATTTTAATAAGCTTGTTGGTCTGTATGAGGAATTCATCATTAGAAGGCACAAATGTATGATGATTTCATGTGTTTTGCCCCCAATCATAAGGGAAAGTCATTGGCACAAAGTAAGGTACAAGGTTTCTTGGTTTCTCTATGATAATATTCATATATGCATGCATTATATTTCAACTCTCTCATTTCTTTTTGAGTATAGAAGAAGAGGAAATTTGTGGTGTTATCTTGCACATATTGCTTCATGTGGTAAGGGGATAAAAGGATTTGAGTTTTGCAAGTTTGGTTTGGATACAAGAATATCATTTCATTTCCTTTGTCAAATGATGCTAACTCCTATCTCTTTGGAAGACTTGAAAGAATGATGGATCACATGGACTACACTTTACATGGTAAGAAGTTCATTTTTAGATTTTGAGCTACAGTTATGTTTTCCATTTGAGTGTTTGATTGATATGCTTCCAAGGAGAAAATCAACCAAGGATAGGTATTGGGTATGTTTGGTTGATGTTGCTTGCATGGCCACAATCTTTTGGGCTTCAATGAAAAGTATGAGAAGTTTGAAGGAACATGGTATGAACTTTTTCCAAGGCATTTTATTTTCAGCTGTGCTTGTGATAATTTTCAGTTTGTTATGATGGAGGATGAAATTTTAGCTATATGGGAGCCATTTTTATTCACTAGGTTGATGATCATTCATGTTGGAAAAAAAATTCTGAATTATGCTAGCTACTGTCCTCTCATTTTTATGGATAATACTATTAGGACCAACTCCACTATCACTTCTAAAATTCAGATTTTTTACATACATTTGGTGACATGGTTGTTGGTGCTTGATTTTGGCTCATGGGTGACTATTTGGGGGTGGAAACCAACCATCGTAATTCTCATTTTTGAAGGAAGAATGCATGATTACAGCAGTGTTGGGAACCACATAACAAAATTTGGGGACAACCCATACATGAGAAAGATTTGAGAGCTCTCCATGCCTCGGAGACATGAAAAAGAAACAGGAAAAATGTTTCTCAACACTTGTTTTTCTAATGAGTTTGCTTCATGTGCATGATTGAAGTCATGTGATGGAAGACTGTTGTCCTATTCATTTCATGAGGGCATGTTTGAGTGGGCAGCCTTGGAGCTTAACAAAGATCATCCTTTTGATAACTCTCTATGCCATGTCGAGGACACCATCTCTTGGAGCACATGTTATGGAGCTGATGACCCATTTTTTTGGGTTGACATGAGGGAAAGAAATTTGTTCTTTCCAACTCTTCGCCACTTGACAAGCATCGGATCGAGGCTTTGGATGCACCACCCCACATCTTCTCTTTGGGGCATGATACATGGATCTATGAGCTTGCTATTGTTTGAGGGAAAGCGATTTCTGAGAGGGAAGGACTGTAATATCCCCTTTTTCGGGACATTATTAATCTTTATTTTTCATTTGCATTGTAACCCCTTGGTATGCCTAGCGCTACAAGTGGGAGTCTTTTTAGTTAGTTTAAATGTGCATATAGGTTAGTTATTTTTATTTATTTAATTAAAAAAATAAATAAAGTGCACATAGTCTTAGTATTAAATATTGTAATGAGAGTTTATGTTTTCCCTCCAAAAGAGAAAGGTCGGTCTTTATTGGATATTGCACCCCTTAGTTCTATAAAAAGGGAGGTCACATTTCTTTAGAGGGTTATGTTGGATGATCATTTGATTTCACTCCATGCTTGGAGTATTGGTATGTATGCCCATGGGATGTATGCCCTAGTTCTTGCATTTTTCTTTGTCTCATTTGGAAGCCATTGTTGAAGATATTGAAGACTCTCTTGTTCCATTCATTGCGTTCCTTTGTGTTGAAGTATCTTTATGCATTTTGAGGGGAATATTTGAATGTTAGTGGTGATTATTGAATGCTTTATGATCTAATTTTTATACTGCAATTATTCTAACCCTAGCAACTGGGTTTATGATTTTGGGGGCTGTTTGAGACTGTTTTCGGTGGTCTAAAAATTGAGATTTTAATATCTTTGGAAAGCTTTTGAATTATAGATTAGTCTGCACTTTATTTCATGGCAAAAGACAAAGTATTGAGCAAGTTATGAATTTTCCAAGTTTCAGCTGTCTGTGTCAGGGTTTTATCTACACAGTTTCAAATTTCGTGGGTTGATTTGCATGTCTTCTACTTATCCAAAAATTGTGATCTATAGCTTGTTGGAAAGCTAAAAATATGAAGATTTTTTGGCATTGGTTTGATAGAAAAATATTGGACGGTGAAGGAGTTATTAATTTTTGAAGTTTGCAGCTGTCTAGTGCATTTATTAATTAATTATTGCTGTAATTAATTTCAGATTTGAAGTAATTAATTTCCTAACTAGTTCTCCCATCTAATCCACTACCTTGGCTCAATCCAACCCTATTTGGGTTGTATTGAAGCTAACATTGGATTATTTGAGGTCGACCTAGGAGGGTTTAGTCCTTCTAGAGTCGATTCAATAAATTAAATTCCATATTTAGATAATATCCCAAAAGGGGATATTACACTTCAACCATATCTTGATGGTGCTCACACAGGGCATTTTCGTAGCTCTTACCGTGCTCATGGACACCATAAATCTGCCTCTTATTGTCTATTGTTCTGAACAAATCAACAAACTTATTGTCATCATTTTTCATTGGAGAAGGGTTTCCAACCAACCCTTTCTCTTCCCCAACATGCTCAACACCCCTTGCTTCATTTTTGGATTCATCACATGTTAAAACATTTTCATTATCAACCATATAATGAGCAATATTTACCTTATGAAGTTGTTTCTTCGGAATGGGTGCAAGTGTCATGACTCCATCTCTTATTCTCATATGGGAATTTCTTGGGCTATTCACTTCACTCTCTTGTTCCTCAAGCTTCCCTTCAACCTTCTGCTCATGCTCCCAAGTTCCCTTAGTCTTTTTGAACATGCAACCATTAGAATTCAATGACAAATTATTAACAATTAAAATTTCTTTACCTTCCCTTTCTCTTGGCTCTTGGTTGGTCATTTCTTCCTCTTCTTGTGCTTCCTTAGGGCTGCAAGAAAAATTAGTGAAGGGTTCATCTTTGGCCATGGCGGTGGGTGCTTCTAAGGCTCCCAAGGGCTGCTCCCTTTTAATAACCTCATGTTGCAATAATTCTTCCTCCCTCTTTTTCTTAGGGAAATAGGCATTTCCATCCTTGCATGGCGAACTTGGGGTTTTTGTCCCCTCTTCCACAAACTTTGTGCTTTCTTCATGTTGCTTGTGTGGCATGTGATGTCTAAGCTTGGGCCCAGGTCTTCCTTGATTCACTCAAATGAATTCAACGAGTGTAATAGTCTCATGAATTTCCCTTGGTAAGGCCATATACTTGTAATTTGCAGCGATGTTTTGTCCACCTGTGGGCCTTGTTTCTTCCCTCGGAATAACCTCTTCCCTAGGAAGGAAAGTGGGCTGAGCAACTAGTCCTCGGGATGATCCCAATGGTTGCCGTGTATTGTTAGCCCTAGTCGAGCTACCATCACCACTTTGAACCCTAGGTTCAATGATTCTTTGGAGGGATAAGGTTAGAAAATCCATTGTATCTGCAAGTTTCTCTTGGCCGGCAATCAACTTGTCAACTTTGGCTACTTGAGAGTCCATATTGTTCTCCTTCTTTGATAGAATCAAACCCTTGTTGCCTTCTTCCACTGAAACCCTAGGCCTCTGAGAATTCGTGCTCTTATACCACTGTAATATTCCTTTTGAGGATAAAACTAAAAATCAAGGAAATTAGCTCGAACCCCAATACAAGAAAAATCTGATTTTTATAACAACGATTAATAAAGGACCCAAAATACACTCTCAAACCCTAGCGAGTAGGAGAGAGAGAGATCCACTGCAGAAACACATAAATTATGAGAAGTTATTCCTTGGATTGCGCTTAATTTTAGAAGCTAGAAAATGCGATCAAATTATCAAACTTAGAATTCTGGAATTTATTATGCCACAAAAACAACTAAAACTTGTAAATTCAATAACTCTTAGAAAACAAAGAATCTCCACACATGAATACTCCAAATGATCACAAAAATATTAGCAATCAAATGAGACTAATATCATAATTTTCCAACCATGGGAACCCTCTCAAAATCGATCCCGAAATCTCTATATGAGTAGATAAAGCTGCCCAATGTCAATAAAAATCTGACTATGAAGTATTCTTCTTAAATCTGCAGTATTCTTCAATACCAATCAATGTTGAAGAGTTTTTGTCCTACAAAACCACTAGAAGGGTTTTCGTCCTTCTAGGAAGTCACACAAGAGAGTTTCTGTCCTCAAGTGGAAGAACATGGAGCAACAAGCTCACAATGCCCAAATTGGAAAATGTGCCAAATCTAGATGCTCCAAATTTGCTCTCTAATCTTCTTTTATAACCTCATTTTTGCGCCAAGGTTCATAAAGGTAAGGTCAAACCCTAATAAGTCATAATCTTTTATTAAGCCTCATTAAAGGCACTAAACCCGACCGATCCACTAGGAATGGGTAATGCAAGAATAAATCATGAATATGGATGATGAAAACTGAAATGTAATCGACGATATTCCATTGTTCAATCGTCGCTTGGCAAGGATCCTTTATTGCTGATTAATTCGAAAAGGGGACATTACAAAATACTCCATTAACATTCAAAAATTGAAAACTCCTTCCCATGATTGGAAACACTTGTAACCACATTCATATGACTGCAAATGAAGTGATATGGTTGCTGATAATGGTGGTGACAATGACATCAAGGATGACAATCAGGCTCGTAGCTCTCTTAAGTGTGTTCCCCCTATCATTTGATGGTAGGTTACTATCTCTATTTGCTCCCTTCATGCCTCTTAGGTGATCATTTGCACAAATATCTAGATTTGAAGTTACCCCACCATGCTTATGTTGCGCTACTCTGGTATTCATTTGAACTTCTCCTTGAGATCTTCTTGTGGTGCTCATAACTTCTTGAATAAGAAGGATATGTCCAACACAATTTCTCCTTAACTTTGGATGGTATTCTTTACACAATCCCGTAACTGACAACACTCAAGTGTGGTTGGATGCCATATAATATCTGGGAATGACGATGATAGCAAATCCAAAGCTGGACATTATGTGGACAACAGTCTTTGTCATGTTTCTTGTGCAACATAGTTGCAAAATGTGAGCATCATTTCTTCCTCTTATACCTGGTTTGTATTCTTGTGAAAATGAATATGAATTTGAGCTTCTTTCATCAAACTTCTTGACATCCTTGAAATGCGTTTGTGCCATGTCAACAACTTCCCCTATATGAAAGTTTCCTTAAAACACTACCTCCTTTTCCTTGGACTGTGACCATGGCATGCTCAAAATTATGCTCATCACTTTTAGATTGCTGCCATAATACTTACCTTGTGTTCCAAAGATTCTTACCCTGACAACCCAAGCTGTAGCTTTTGG
The DNA here is from genome assembly GCA_019776745.2 of Taxus chinensis. Lineage (NCBI taxonomy): Eukaryota > Viridiplantae > Streptophyta > Pinopsida > Cupressales > Taxaceae > Taxus > Taxus chinensis. Next base: position 747,077,272 of record CM034153.1, read on the forward strand.
AAAATAGAATGGATCAGATTGTATGTGGGCTGTAAAATGGCTGTAACAATCATATGTTGCTTGAAATTTCTCTCTAAACAGCGATGTGTAGGCTGGAATACTTGCACTTAGTGATCCCAATTGGTGAGACGTCCTACACACAACATCAAATAAAGAATTTTTCCTCGTATCTGTAGATTTATAGCTGCTCATGAAAGTTATCATCAATCCAAAGCATGAATTTATCAAAAATGATAAGTAGGAACATAGTACCTTGGCTGAAAAACTGATTCCCTTTATTTCAGATAAAAAATGTGAAGGATGGAAACTGCTCTGTACTAGCTGAGAACACTTTGACAAGGGTAATGAAATGTCCCTTTTGAGGGTTTGAACAAATTTTCCAGAATTCTGATTTTTTTGAAGTGCAGCAGACTAAAAAATAATTACAGCGAACAATTAATCCTTGAAACTTGTGCCAAAATCACCAACAATCATCCACCAACACATTTCAAATGATATTTGATGAATTCACAGTGAATTATGGTCGAGTCGAATTGATTCTTGCAATTTATACACTGCTGGAAAACTGGGAAATCACAGTAGGCTGTAAATTAATTACAGAGGCCAAAACCTCTTCGAAATACGTGCCAAAGTCTTCTACAATCATCCACGAACCATTATCAAATGATTTTTAATTAATTTGGCAAATTTATGGGCTAAGTCGATTTGATTTATGCAATCCTATACTGCTGGAAATTGTTATTTATCTTGGAAATGCGTGGCAGTCAAAATTAACTCGATTTCATCCTTAATTATGCCTCGAAATTCGTGCAAGGGGCAAATTTAACCATAAAATGCAAGTCGACTTGGATTATTGATTTATTATGATTAAATTTACATCCAATAATTCAGAAATTACTCTAGAACAAGTCGCACTTCTAGGAATGAATGAAATAAATCTGGAAATGCACAATTTTGATATTTGATTCAATAATGATCTGCAAATATAAATTGTTTTAAGTCAATATGAAGGGTTTTCATTCTTCATATGGACCTCATATGGGGTTTTCGTCCGAATATGGAGAAATAATGAGAGTTCTATCTCAAAATTCAGATTTACAAAGTGATATTCATATGCATAAATGAACCCCATAACCCCTATTTATAATATTCTCCCTTGGCGCCAAAATATGAAAAGTCATATCTCTTCATTTGCCTTGGCCAACCCCCCTTAATTATTTATTTTGCCTTAATAAACAAGGCTGACCCATATAGTCTTCACTAACATATTTTAAAATATTCATAAAATAATTAAAGGCGTATTCTCTGCTTCCTCTTATCTTCTTCAATTCGACCAAGGAGGAGGGATATCCGGAATATTCAATTATGCCTTCGAATTCGGGAAAAAGGGACATGATAGGTAATGGGCTGAAAACTCCACCATGTGACTGAAAACCCTTCTGTGACTGCAAAGAAAGTATGGAAGAGGGTGGAAATATCGAGAACAACAGATCTAAGGTTGGAAATTGCATTCACATTGGCCCTCGGTTCATGTTTCTTGCAGCCAACACTTATCCCTACCATGTATAGTTGGTGACTTCTAACAAGAAAGCCCCATTTTGCAAATATCTCATTTGGTGGCCTCCTTAGGAGTGTAATATCGAGTATATGCAAAACAGACCAAACATTATCATATTAAAGTATCTTACCTCAACAATAGCTTCTAAATGTTCTTCCTAATTGTATTTCACACCAGGATAATGAAAACTTGACCCAACTGGTTACGGAGGAAGAACTTCATAGAATTGTTTTCAAAATGAAGAAAGGTAAAACCCCTGGTCCGGTTGGATTTCCTATTGAGTTCTTTCAGACTTTTATGGATATTATTAAGAGAGACTTGCTAGATGTGGTTGAAGAAGTTAGAATGACTAATAATTTGCTTGAGGAGATTAACAAGATATACATTGCCCTGATTCCTAAAGCAAATGAGGTGGAAGATGTTTCTGGTTTCCGTCCTATAACCTTATGTAACGTTCTGTATAAAATCATCACTAAGGTTATAGTGGAAAGACTTAAACCCCACTTTTCACAAGATTATATCTCCCGAGCAAGGGGGTTTTGTCCTTGGCCGTCATATTCATGACGAGATTGTGTTAGCACAGGAAATTTTGCATTCAATGGAAGTTCAGAAAACACCAGCTATGTTTATTAGATTGGATCTTTCCAAAGCCTATGATAGAGTGGAGTGGGGCTTCCTTTGCAAAATATTGGCTCGTTTTCATTTTTTATGAGATGGATTCAGTGGGTGGAGACTTGTATCTCCTTAGTTTCTTTTGCTGTGTTGGTGAATGGGTCTCCTTTAAGTATCTTTGGAGCTTCAAGAGGCATTAGGCAAGGAGACCCTTTATCTCCCTTCCTGTTCATCATTATGGCTGAGTGTTTGGGGAGACTTGCTCATAGAGCCTGTCAGGAGAAAAAAATCCATGGTATTCAGTTGACCAGAAACAGCCTTCCGCTTTCTCATCTTCAATTTGTTGATGATTCCTCTATGATGGGAAGGGCCACCCAACATGAAGCTAAGTAGTTTCAGAAAGTTCTCCACACATTTTTAGCTTCTACAGGTCAGATTATTAACCATGGAAAGTCGAATATTTTCTTTTTTCATTGCTTTGAGAGATAAGAGGAGCAAATTCTGAAAATTTTTCAGTTTCAGAAAGTAAGGCTCTCGTGTCAATATTTGGGGCTTCCTTTAGCTTCCAAAAAGTTAAGAGACTAGTAGTGGTTAATAAGCAAGTTTGAGCATAAATTAAGAAAGTGGACTCATAAATGACTTTCATCTAGTGGAAGGATGACTCTGATCAAGTCGGATCCTTCAAGCTATGCCTATCTATGTTGCCTCCGTCGTTAAAATCCTTGACACTATTTTGAAACAGGTGGATAGTATTTGCTAGAATTTCTTATGGAATGGAGCTCAGGATAAGAAAAAGTGGTCCTTGGTTAGATGGGACATTCTTTTTCGGCCAAAGATGGTTGGAGGCTTGGGATTTAGATCTTCTCTGAAGAAAATAAGGCATTGGCGGCCAAGTTATATTGGAGAATACTTGTTTATCCTAATGATTTTATGGGAAGCCATGTTCAAAGCCAAAGTATGTTGCGAATAATCCTCTTGAGAAAATTATCAGATCTACCTTGACTACTAAAGGTTCTGCAACTTTGAAGTTCATCAAAGTGGGAGAAGATATGATTAAGAACCAACTTTTTTGGATTGTTAATAATGGGCAATGTGCTAATTTCTAGACCGATTCTTGGGATGGGCAGCCCCCTCTCATCCATCAATTCCCACAACTCATCTCTAATTTGGAACAAATGTAGGAGTTGAGATGGGTCAAGATTGCCCAGTATGGTAAACCAACTATTCAGCTATGGGACATTGGGAAATACTGGATTCCACCTGTGGAGTGGCCAATTAATATGGATCATCAAGTGCAGCTGTTGCTTAACAATATTTTGAAAGCTCGTCCTTTTTCATCATCCCCCAAGCCTGATAAGTTGGGTTTGGGAAAGGAGGTCTCTGGTACTTATTCTGTTGCTGCTAGCTATGTCTCTTTGGTCACTGAAAATCCTCATCCTCTTCAAGAACATTTGGCATCCAGGTATGTGGCCTAAAGTCAGATTTTTTCTTTGGGTTCTCTTCCACCGAAGAGTCTTAACTAGAGATCGCCTTCTGAAGAGAGGTTTGTATGGCTCGTTTCGATGTGCTCTATGTCTTCATGATGAGGAGTCTTCTGCTCATCTTTTTTTCTCATGTCCTTGGGTTACCCCATTGTGGCAACTTCTTGCTTCTTTATTTAAGGTGCATTTGATAAATTTTGAATCTCTTGAGCAAGTTTTCAGATTTTGGCAGGAATCCTTCCCTAAAGGCCAAAATCTTATCCTCGTGATGTGGAGTGGTATCTCTTCTTCTTTGGAATATTTGGAAGGAAAGAAACAATAGAATTTTCAGGAAAATCAGTTAAGACAGATCTTTTGTTTGGGAGAAAATGAAAATCAACATAGCAGAAAGCCTGAAACATAAGATATCTTTGCCTTAAGATCTTTTCCCTGAATGAGAACATATTTGTAATCAACTTAACATTGATCCTAAGGATGTTTCTTGCCCTAGGTTGCAGAATAAGAAGAAAGCTCCAAGGGACGACCATTGGAATAATCCCTCTCCAGGATTTGGTAAGTTGAATACGGATGGGGCTTCTAGAGGAAATCCTGGGAAAACTGCTATGGGAGGCATTGGTAGGGATGTTGACTATGGGGTCCAATTATTTTTTGCCAAGAATCTTGGATTTACTACGAACAATCTTACTGAGGTTAAAGCTATCTATAAAGGCATGCAAGAGGCATTGAAAATTGGATGGCATAAGATCGAAGTTGAATCGGATTCCCAAATCATTATTCATGTGCTTTCTGATAACAGACGACTCTCCTCCCAATTGGCATATTGCCAAAGAGGCGTGGAAGATAAAACAACTAAGGGTAAAATTTCAAGAGGTCCAATTTAATCACATTCCTCGTGAAAGGAACAAAGTTGTTGATGGACTGGCTAACTGGGCTCTAGACAACAAGGACCTATTGTGCTATGGCTTGCCCCCTCCATGGTGGGCCAACAAGCTTCAAGAGGATATCATATATATTCGTAATCTTGATTCTCTTTGTCATGATTATTTCTTCTGCTTTTTTGTTGGATGATGCTCAAGCTTGGACTAATAGCTTTCAGGCTTGGCACAACCGTATATGTAATTTTGTGTTTTTCCTAATATAATGCTTTGTTGTTTAAAAAAGCAGTATCTTACCTCAAGATATACCCTCGGTTGTCTATATGCATTGAGTGGCTCAAACCACTTGGTTTCTCTGAAAATATACCTCATACGGTATGTTCAATACTTGGAAGATTGATAGGTGCTTCTTGGGTTGAATCAACTTCAATTTTGGGCACTTGGCATTCAACATGTAATGCATGTTCTTCTTTTGCATTATTAATACAAACATTTTGTTTATCAGGAGTAGTACCTTATTCTATTGAAGACCCTTCACCTTCAACTTGCATGGTGTATTCCTCTCTGCTGGTCACTAACTTTTTTCAGATTTGAATTAGACTGTTCTCTTGTTTCCTGATTACAATGGGGAAATTCTTTTCCTTATTTTTTTTATAGGTGTTGCTTTGTTTGAGTAGCTATCGACTTAACTTCCTTAGCTCTTCTTATCCATTCATCATACCTTTTCTAGGTCCTCATTACGTTCTTTGCACTTGTCTGCAATGTGTTTATTTTTTTCTAGCCACATTCTCTTGTTCCTTATCTTCCTTCAAGAAAAACTCTTTTGGTTTTGGCTCTTTACATCCGCCCTCAGTACACCTTTCGTCATTGGATGCATGCCCTCTGCATACCTCTAGGTAAGTTTCGGGTTGTCTCCCACAGACTTTGGTGCGAGAATGATCACCACATTGACTGGGATGACAAACTTTGTAGGCCCTGTAGCCTTCAGGAGGTGGAGACCGAGACTCATTTGATCTTCCGCTGCCCCATATACTATGAGATCAGAGGACAATTTCATTATCTCTTCAGAGGAGTTCAGACCCTCCCGGTTTTGTTCAGATATATTGACCAATGGTGTCTTGCCCTCTACATCCGTCAGTCTCTATTGCTTTGGGACTAGATTCTTCATCCCCCTCCGAGAGTCATTCCCACAAGACGGATTACAACCTTGTTTCGGTTCTACCCGCAGTTGGAGGAACTAAATGACAGAGCCATTCTGACCCAGTTATAGTGCATAGATCAGTTTGTCCCCAGTTGGACCTTCACATCTCCCTCGGTCACCACCAGCAGGCTCGGCTACACACTCGTACTAGAGGGTATCCCAGCTCCACCCACCTCCCTTGCCATCGTTTTAGTCTCAGATCTCAGCAGGGGAGGGGGCCCTCGCCCCCCTCTTTGGATTGCTATTTCATCAGGAACTCCTTTTTTGTCGGCCTCGAACGTTAGGAGGGATGTGGCTACCATTTCTGAGTAGACTACTGGTCCTTGTTTGCCCCCTTCTTCATTCCCTTCTTTCTCCCTCGTTTGTTTCATTTCCCCTGCCTATGGGGGTTTGGCTTCGAAGTTCATGTTTGTTTTGGTTCTTTTCCTTTCTTCTGTTTTTGGAAACTCGTTTTAAGTTTTCCACGCTCGCACTTTGTATATTGTTTGGCTGTAGTCCCATTGACCTACTTTTGTGGTCATTCGTTAGACATTAATATATTTATCTTATCTTATGTTATCTGATCTTTGGTAGATTCTTGAGGTTTAGATTTTGACCCTTCCTTCTTTATTTCTATCTCCATCTGTGCCTTTAGATCCTTATGATATTCTTGCAAAGCTTGCAACATTTCTGACATGGATTCTTGCACTATCCTCATGATTCACAGGTTGGCAAGGATACAACTCTGATACCATTGTAATGTCCCTAAATGGACTTTTTAAAATAATTTTGGATTCATCGGAAACCGCAGTTTAAGATTAATAAAAACTGATTTTTATTGCAAAACCCTTACGACAAAATTTACAAACGTTGGAAAATGATGAAAATAATATCAAAACCCTACGATAAATCCAAGATCTGTTGCATATAAAAAACAACTGTATTTATTAAATTCATTTTTTCAACACTGAAAAGCAGAAAATACAGCTGATCGTATAAATGAGATTTTTGCCGGATCTGATAGCAATCTTCAGCCACATTGAAACTGGATTTTAATCCTCTACATGCTGAATTCTTCCATGATTTACTGCAGTGACATTGTATCAAGTTGAAAATAACTTCAGTCTTCCCCAATTTACTATAGCAACAATGTAGCAAGCTGAAAATGATTTCTGAAGCTGATTATTTGATGAAGCTGATTTCTGATATAGACAGATTTGAAGTGCATATGTAGCCCCTAAATGTAACCACCACACAAAACCTGAGAGTTTTCGCCCCCAAGTGTTATCCATATGAGGGTTTCATCCTCTAAGGCTGAAAGCTGAAGCAAAATGCTCAAACTTGCAAAATAAGAATAGTTGATTGAAAAAGTCATGCGAAAAGACCCCAAGTGCCCCACTTTTATAATTTTACTGTCACACTTTCGAGGAAAAGCAACCAAAAACATCATTTTATTTTAATTTTACTTTTCCTTTTTCTCACCCTTTTATTTTATTTCTAATAATAATAAAGTAATAATAAGTTATCATTTTTTTAATAAAATAAAAAGTAAGTCACTTAGACAACTTAATATATTAACTTTATTATTTTTTTCCTTATTTAAAAAAAGGGACATCACATACTCTAACTGTTCACATATTGATTGGTAACTGTACTTGGCAATGAGGCATTTACATGCTTTGAATCTGGCTAGAAATCTAGCCTTACGACCCACACAAAGCCAAACCCCTCTGTACTCTCAATGTACTTGTGTCGAAGATTCTTATGACAAGCAAGTTTCTTATGTGAATACATTTCTTGAGTAGATTGCTCTGTTTCTCTGTTTTGCTCCACCATTCAGACATGTTCTTTTCACAATGTGATCCAAACTAGGTCTACTAAGCAACAATAGACGACTACTTGGTTGGTCACTAGAGTTCTCTTTTGACTCAAGCCAAGTGGGTGTCCAATGCAGCTTGTGAGCAACAGTTTCCACATCTACAACAATTGTTGGGGACAAGTTACTTTTATTTAGGGACGAAATGATGAAAATTGACTAACAACATAGACTTTAAGTGGAGTCTCACGTGTAGATAAATAAATTTTTATCATATTATTATCTTCCCAACTCAGTTGGTACTGCATATATGTAATTATAGAGTTAATGCTTACTTTGGAGTTACAACTTAATGTTGTAAACCTATTCGTAACTTAAGTGTCCAACATGCACCATCTTATATCTATGTGTGACAAATTATCAACATATATGCTTGTTTGTAAACTACTTATTGACATCTAATCAGAAAGTGTGTAGTTGTGGGAATCTTTCTTTTCTTGTTCATTTGTGTTTGGTTTCTCTTGGTATTTCTATCTTCATTCATGGAAATTGTTGCCTTACTCTAACTATGCACATATATAAGTGATATGAGTATTTACTAAAGAGTTAAAAACCATTGGATGCATTAATGATATAGCGATAAGAGTTATTTTTAGGTGCTAAAGCTATTATCACGGCATTCAAAGAACATGATTTTTATGGCATTTTCGGAAGTATTTGGTGTTATACCATCAAGAAGTTAAGAAACCTTGCAGATAGATTTTCTTTCAATCCACCTGCGACATGGCTGTCTATAATCATGTTCAGTACTGCTAGATGTAGAAAGCATGTCTGTTCAGTCCATCCATCGCGTCCTATAATCCCCTCTTTAGGAGAAAAAACATTTAGCTGTACAAATTGAATTTAGATCAACTTACTTCATTTACGATCTCTTCTAGATTAGCTACCTTTCCAATTTTCAATTCTACTACTTCTGGATCAGCCACCTGTCCAGTTTTCTCCAATAGCCATTATCTAATTGTACAGAACTGAAATGGATTGAGCCTTTCAGATGCTATATGTCATAAAAGGTTTGAGAAAAATTTTGGGGTTTGATTTCTTTGGATCATTTGGAAACCCATAGATCTTACCAGGTTTTGTCTTTGCCATATGTGTTTCAGACACCAAGTATTTTATTGTTTGACATTTTGTAGATCTAATCAATTTCTAAATTGTAGTTCAGTTTAAATCCTTTTAAATGTAAGAGGTAAAGATTTGCAATTTTTCCACAAGCATTTGGAATCTTGAAGAGTTATATTTAGCTTGAATTATCCTTTTTAAGTCTGATGGTTTTTTATTGTTGATTATAGGCTTAATCTATAATGATTTTTTACTTAAATAATGTTGTTAGAGGTGCAATTTTCTTATGGATTATGAATTGTGTGCTCAGATTCGTTTGACACAGAGCATCTACTTGATTGCATGATGATGTTAAAGCAAGGAAAGTCTATTGATATTCCTAGCTACAATATCAAGCTACATCAGAAATGTGAACCTATCCGCAAGGTATATATCTGCCAACCAGCATTTTATTTGGTTTTATTATAATAAAAAGAAAACACAATTAAGTTCTAACCAATCATTTATAAAATATTTGCCTAAAATTTTTAGGCTTGAACCTTGCTAATGAGTAAAGCACATGAATTTTGGTACTTGGATTTGAAGAATACAGGTACAAAACAAGAATGCAATTACAAGGGCGATTCTCCAATGCATGAACTTACGTTATTCATTGTCCCAACAATTCATAGGGCAAGAAGGAATGCCGATGAAATGGTTTAGAGTGATAAATTATATGAGGAAATGAATCAAGAGCAGCCTTCCAAAGGACACAAGATGAAGAGTCATTCTTGGTGGTGATGGTGGAGAGGCATATTGGCTAGCCATAGATTGGGGAACTTGGGTGGACATGGTCATTGAAATGCCAAGCATCAAATGGTTGTAGTATGATTTATATTGCATGACCATAAGGGGAGGCAGGGGTGGGTGAAAGAGAGCACAATGGCAGTAGGGAGAGTGAAAGTTCAAACATGATGAACAAGGGGGAGTTGATGGGAGATATGAACATTCTGAATGTAGGGGATTATGTTGGAAGACGTGCACAAGGAAGAAATAAAGAGAAGGCAGATTGCACACTTTGGAAATAGTGTGTCCATCATTTTATGAATGATATAGTTACAAAGCGGTTGATATGGTTTCAACCATAGTAGGAAAACTCGCCAAAAACTCGCCAAAAAACAAGCAAAACGAGTAAACCGCTGAAAGACTCGCCAAAATAGGCAAAAAAAAAACTCGCCGAGCATAGTTGGAATACTCGCTAAAACTCGTCGAGTTATAGTTGGAAAAACTCGTCGAGTTATAGTTGGAAAACTCGCCGAGCATAGTTGGAAAACTCGCCGAGCATAGTTGGAAAATTCGCCAAAGACAACATTTCTTTCCTTTTTTGGATTTTTGGTGAAGAAAACATAAGCATAGACCAAAATTTTCCATTTTTGGAAAGGGTCCGGGAAGATTAGTAGCAAAAACTTGCATGTGCCATAACTTTCATTCTGTGGCTCCGTTTTAGGTGCCGTTTTCTCTAGAAGTGCATATTTTCTTGAGCTCTACGCATTGATGGCAATATTTTCTTATTTTCATAAATTCCATTTTTGCACCTTTTTGGATCAAGCAACTTCTTGCAATCTTTTGAAAGAATCATGAGCTTTGATCGCCTATAGACAGATTAATAATTAGGCATACTGAATAGCTTTCCAAAACTCGGTGAGTACTCGCCAAAACTCGACGAGTATTCTCTTGTGCTCGGACTAATCGCCCCACCTGCCAGCTTGGTCACAACCTGCTTATGCAAATGTTGACTTCACATATCAACAGATGCGTAGGTTTTTTTTTTTTTGCTATTTTAAGAGTTTTTTTTGTTCAATGATAATCACATGAAGAAGCGCAACAAATTGACTCAAAAAAGGCTCAACGACTTGGATTTTGTGCAATACAATCTCCGGCTTAGCACAAAAAAAGTTGAGGCCACATCAGAGGAGCTCATTGATTTGGATGAGATAGATCCATACAGTTAGTGGACTGGGCAAGAAGAGGAAAACCCTGCGTTCACAATGGACGAGATTGCTTCTTTTAAGAGGGAGGCTATGGAGGGAGAAGCACTAGCAGGACTCCGAGGAAATATTGGATTGGATGAAATCTTTGAATGTGATCTCCAACATGCAGCAGAGGAGCCACCAACACCACCATCTAGTTCCAAGATTGAGCCAGATTCACAGCCTTCTAGGAGGAGCATGGAGACGCAGCCGAGTGTGGGGACTAGTAGAGGCACTAGACCCTCTCCCCAATATTTCTCTAGATTGGGGAAGAGGAAAATATAATTTATTGTATATTGTAACTTGCATAGATATGAAATTTATGATGATATTTTTCAATGTCAATCATCATAAATTCATATTACTTATCAGCCGATTGTTGTATTCGCATGATGATGCGATTTTGTATTGTATTTGTATTCAAATCTAATAGAAAACACTTCTCCAACATTTTATGGGCTCATTTGATACATTTTGTAGCTATGTGTTGCTTAAAATTTATGTTTTAAAGAAATTTGAGTATTTTTTAAGTTGCCGAGTTTTATCGAGTATTGGCCGAATATTGGCGAGTTTTTGCCGAGTTTTTTTTTGGGGGTCTGGCGAGTATTTGGATTTGGCGAGTTTTCCTACTATGGTTTCAACTGGTTACAAGCATCTTTTCGTTAAATAACTAATGACGTCCTTATTTAATAAGCCTTTCATTCTAATACCCCCTCTTAAGGCTTATCCTACATAAAGCAAAAAAAAAAACATTTCGAACAAAACTAGAACCAAACAAAACAATGTAATCTTCAGAGGCTTTATATTGTCCCCCTTTTCGAATTAGTTCCAAATGAAGTCTTCTCGCCATTATTACTTACCGTGACCAAAAAGAACTTGAGCAAGGAAACTATGTGGGTAATCAGTTATGTTACCGTATCAGCTAGGACACTTAATGCTTCTTCTTGTAATTTTCCCTTATAATGTGACAGTTTTAATTAATGAGGCGTGGAAATCTCATACATCCAAAGTAAAAATTGCACCTATGTGCATTAAAGAGGTCGGACAGGGGGGAATTTGCACCTCTTATGACTCTTGATGCCAAAAGTGCAGCTTATAGAATCATGGACTACTCAAATGGCACTAAAGCATAGGCATACATGTTTATTAAGGCTGTAGAAATTGATATCTTGGGTTTGTACATGCTGTGCCCTACTCTCCACTGTCGGTGAATAGATTTGGTATGAGCTCTACGCATGAGGAAGCAAGGCTCATAAGGCATCACGAGCATGGGGACAAAACCCCTGCAATAATCACAATACTTGGGGATTGAAAAACCCTCATTTGCTTGGATTGGTAGCTTGGACCATGCTGAGTCATAAATGGACTTAATCGCGAGAATTATGGAACAGCTGTGTCAATTTCCTGATTTAGGGTATGGTCCTACTATCAGATGAAGGGCATGAACTTTTGGGAACATGCCAAATGGCATTTCCAGCTTGATCTATACACATTTGGAGCATTGCTGGGATCAATTTTGAATGGGTTTTTCATGGTTGAAAAAATCTGATTCTCACTTTACATTTGATAGCTGGCCATTTTAAAGGTCATTTTGAGCTATCAGTTTGCATTTTATGCTCCAAGTATCGCAATGAGTTATGAAATTTTGAAGTTTCAGTTGTTTTTGCACTCAATAAATAATTTCCAATGAATGACATGTATTTACGGCCATATTCCATGTTGCTGGTTTTAACATTTGGGATATTTGCATGACTAAATTGCATACGAAGATATTCATGACTGAATGATTGTTGACTAAGATGCTTGTACTGATCACGGTGCCCTAAGGGAGATTAATCTAAATTTTACCTAGGTCAGCTTAGGATTTTGATGGACCCTAAAGGTGTAATTTCCAGTCACTGCTTAGAGTTCTATGCAATATTGAAATCAGATTTGCTATCATAAAAATCAAATTATTTTCTAGTTCGGTGCTGGTGTCATTGTTTCAGAATGAGTTCCATTAGGGTTTGTGGAAAAATCTTAAGTTTTCAAATTTAAGCCCTAGAAAGGGACATTACATAAGCTGTAGTGCATTTGTAACATACATGCATGAGTCTCCTATGTAAATGCATACTGGTAGGGCATACAAAGAAAGGACAACATAACTGACAATCATGATAAAGGCCTACCACTCTTCCATCAGTTCAAATAATGAGTATCCCGGATTCCACCTCCCCAAACTGAATCCAATCATAACAGATCTCCCGAATTATTGGACAATCATCCATATTATGCCATCCAGGAAGCTTAAATCAAGTTGTCTCATGACCCTCGTGGAGGGTATGCGTTAATTCCCAAGATCCATAGTTTCCCGAAACCGATTGAGTACCATCCAGACCAAGCTTCATCTACCCTATATCCTTTCCAGAAGGAAAGTTTAGAGCATCTTTAATTACGTATTCGTCAGTGTCCTCAGATTATCTTCTGCATCTTGTGCAGGTCTTCAACCATTGCTATATTGGTTGTATTTGATATGCCTTTACCCTTGAGCACATCATTGGCTATGAACATGACAAGATGTTGTGTGACTTCTTTTCTTACAATAATGGCATTCAATCTCCTGTTTATCTTTATCTGCATCCTCAATGACAAAGTTTCTGGTTTTGGAATAAAATGCATTTTCTTGTTGAGTAATGACCTTTTGCATCTTCTTTGCATTTTTTTAATGTAAAAGAGTTGCAATCATATCATCTAGAGATTGAGATTGAATTTTAATTATAGAGGGAAACAATTACATTGCTGTATTTTGAAGACATTTTATTACCTTTAATTATAGCTTTTGCATCCTCATCCTGTATACTTTGATATTTGCTAGTTGTTTGCCTTAGGACCTCAGATTAATGATGTATTTTTCAAATATGCAAGCTCCATTCCATCTTTAAACCTGATATGTAACTGCAGAATCTTAAATATACATATATATAATAGATCGAATTTAATGGCAAGCCCTTGGAAAAGGGTCGAAGAGTAATCCATTAGGCAGAGCATCGAACCAATTTTATCCTCGTGGAATGAACTCGAAGTCGAAGGTCTACATGATGGAGCTCAGAGTTCATAGAGAGCTTAGCCAATAATAGGTGTTAAGCATGTATACTCATAGCAATGCCAACTCTTAAAATTGTACAAGATGGATTAGGTACGAAGGAAAGATCTGTACTAGTTAAGGATTTAAGACCTCCCAAAAGCCACAGTGAGATTTTACATATAAGTTGCAAGCTGCAACTCCAATACCATTTAGGGAAATGATTCAGACATAGAGATCCATGTTGATTCTAGGGTGAGATTTTCATCAACTCCAAAATATTCATAAGTATGGCTGCGTAAACCAAATAGTCACTGAGTTTTCAGAGATGCCCAGTCCGAGGTTATAAAGTCATGCAATCTGTTCCAGAGTGTCCTAGTACTGTACAGTAGATAGAAGAACACTTGCATAACGTCCAATACTGAAGCGTGCCCATGGCTCGTACGAAACTACTAGGAGACAAAGGTAGAAGAGATCATGACCAAACCAGAAGGTAGAAGAGATGCACAACTGCATATTCAACCAGTGTCCTGAAGGACCCAGACAAATGTAAGAAGAGACTGCACAATTTTCAACCATGTACGAAGTGTGCCAGTTTCAAAATTTGGACCTTGGCTCTGTATTTTCCCTATTTGTGAAGACTCATGAAAAATAATGGCGGAAAGGATGGTGTAAGTTCCATGGGTAAAAATTTCAGCTGAGCCCACTTATACTGGTTTATAAGGTGGTTAGATTTTATGAGGACTTTCATGCTCAAGCTCTGCCATGATTTATAGAATTTTACATCAAGATCCTTTATTTTAGGGAAGCCCATCAAAGGTCACTTTTCGCGATGCCATACAAAAATGAGAGCCAAAATTCCAAGGAGGAAGTTCTCCAGAAAGCGCTAGTTTTATATACCGTTGCTCAAAAGATTACAATGACTTTGACCGCAATGACATAACCATCTTTATTTCCAGTTGTCCTTCAGCAACTTCATTCATGTAACCTAATAATAGTCTTCAATGAAGAAACTCCCAATGGCTTTGCTGAAACTCATTTTGTTAGTCTGACAAGCATCAGTGAAGAAAGCTCCCTGCTTTTCGCTGAAACTAGAAATTGGAAGATGTTAAACAAGGATACTTGCCTAAAGAGCAAGGTCGGATTCACACAACTTCCTTGGACCTGATCTAGCACTGTCAGGTCTAGTTTCATAGCACGGTCAAGAGATCACTTATCAAACTGACGGTAGCTTTGCACATCTGGTCTACTCCCTAAGTTTAAAAAGCTCTTTCCTGATTGAGCTGTACACCACTGAGAATTCAGGTGTCCTAAGTAAAGCCCTTAGGTATTCTCTATAAACAACTCTGCAGAAGAGCCAAAATGGCTATCTCTAATCCAATTTAGTTGTCAATCTTCCAATATCAACCCGAGGCTTGTATGTTCCAAATATGGGTCTTGTACCTAAGTAGCATCATGCTTTCATTTTAGGATTCAATCCACCTCAATGAGGTTGGATCCATGTCAAAACAATCTTCAGGCCTGAAATATGAATTTCAGTTAACCTCTACTTTTAACTTCATCAACAAAACGACGGATGATGAGCCAATTGTTATGAGTAACCCACCCTCCTATGCAACATTTTGGAACTACCTTAGCATTCAATGCCAGAGCATAGGAATTCCCAAAATTGAGTTGCTTCGAACATTAGTTTATTTTTTGCAGAACTTTGAACGATTAGGAACATTTCAAGTACATCAATAGTTAGTAAATCTAGTTCTGGACAAACGAAGAGCATTAGTTTGCATAGTGGTAATCATTAAGTGATAAAGTGCATAAGACCCAAAGCCACCCAAAGTAATATCATTAATCCCTTTGTACACCGTTAATGGATAGGAGCTACATTTGTCCCTTATGCCATTAATATAAATACATTATAACAATACATGAAAGGCCATGACAGCAGTTGCTATAGGATTAAATATTGTAAGTACAGTAATGGCAGCAAGGTATAAAATAGCAGATGCATAACCAATAGGCTTCAAACTTGTATTGCAATTAAAGTAATATTCATCAATCATGCATTTAGTGTTATTTCTAGTCTCAAGTGTCGTAACATGAGGTATTAACATGCAGTTCCAACATGTTAATGGCTACAAGGATGTATTAACTTGGCTCGAGCTACATGATAGGGTCTCATTCTTAGTACTGGAACTACCGTTGTCTTCGTGCCCTGTTTGGTGAAACTAGGTCAGCAAGCCTCTGAAAGTCCAAAATCTGATCAAAGGAAAGTTTGAATAAGTAACTTAACCAATAAGAACTAGCGGTTAGATTGTTCACCACTAGTAAAGTGCAATACTAGCTATCAAATGTGATAAATACAGGTGAATGCTAACTGTGTCCGCGGTTACAATGATTAACAAAAGGCGGACGAACCAAAGGGACACTACCGGGGGCCACTGTACAACAGTTGTTCTTCAATATCAAAATATCTTGAATTGTATGACGATGAATCTGCCTGAGAGTCTCCCCTATGATGCTCTTCCTTTAAATAAGGTATTTCTAATTTCCGCAACAAATGAAGGGGTAAAAGTGCCCTAGGGATCACAATAGTTGGGTCACAGGTCAGTGGTGAATTTGGGTCAAATATAACTTGAGTCACCCATACCCCATATTAAAAATTTGCATGCCACTGCATAAGTAACAGGATAACATGCAAGTTAATAAAGTGACATTAAATAACCATAAATTAACCACATTACTAAAAAAGCTATTTTCATACTAAACATAATAATCATAAAACCTTGGATCATAATCTCACAATTTGTATTTCACTTAGGTCATCAAAGTACATGTCCAACATCCTAAATATGGGCTATTGACAATTAAGGTGCAAATCCATAATTCAATAAGCCTTCATTTAAATAATAAGGCTTCTTTTGGATTGGCCAGGCTAAGAGGAAGAAGTAGAGAGTTTTCTATGAGGCCTAGCAAAGAAACACGGACGCTTCTTCATTATATCCAGTCTGTTCCCTTTCAATGGAAATCTGTCCTCTCTGGTTTGATATTAGCCAAGTTTCATGTTTGCAGATCCATTAGTCTTCATTTATTAATCCTCAATGTCAAAATAGCTAAGTTTGTGAGAGGAGAAATCCCTCATTTGTGGCTGCCATGGAGACGAGAATCATTTTTGCTTATGACATGTCATATTCAACCAGGTTTCTAACTCTCTTCTGAGCCACTAGTCCAACATTACCTCATCAAAAAAATAATGTGAATCGATATGTATATTTACATCACATACACTAGCCATTCACTTTGCGAGCTTTCTATACATACATACATTGATACATACAGTTATTGCTCATACATGTTTGGTTATTTACAGGTTTCAAGCCTTTTACTGGGCGACGTATGAATCGTCCACATGTAGGCCAAGCAGTCGGGCTTGAGCTGCTCATGAGTTGTTCATGCTCGGGTTCAGTTAAGGACTGCAGCCCTCTTTGCAAGCATTCGTTGCATGCAAAGTCTGGTTATCTGCTTGGAGGGCGATGGCTTAAGCCACAACCAAGGAATATGCCTAAGAGCCTGCCATGACTGTTGCCGTGGCCATATGTTCTACATCATCAAGATGTTTTTGCGGGGGACTTGTCTTTGGTTGGGACAGCCATTCTCAACCGTCCGAATTGGCCCAAAATCACAATCTTCTGGTATAACCTAAACTTCAATTAATGCATACAAACAAGTAACAAGTTTATACCATATCCATTAGCATCCTGATATAGTCTTTGCTTCTAGTTTCTCTTGTTTTGTTTATAATAACAATTTGGTTTTGATAACAAATTTCACGGCCAGCTATCATTAGAATATACCTTCATCTAAATGTGAGGAGGCTTAATAATATATTCTCAATTTGAACATTATGCTATATATATAGAATGGAATTCAACAGGTCGACTTACTAGCTGTTTTGAACTTGTTTCCAGCCTTACAACAACCAGTTTTCCTATGTTGTTCTTTCAGGAAATTGACTTGACATACTTGAGTTTGCATTCATAAAATTAGTAAGGTTGTACATCGTTTCGTATATGGTGTCCCCAGATTTCATCCTGAAATCTGAGACTACCCTATGTCCGAAATTTTTTTCGTACTTTTAAAATAATGGGTCGTTTTGTGTTTTTATTGCCAGAAAGTTCTTGTATTGTGTCAAGATATTCCCAAAGAGCCATATTAGCCATTTTCGCCAAATACCCAGATGCCCAAAATTGTTATATTCTGTTGATCGGGATTTGTCTGCGGGAAATTTGTATTTAATTATTTTGAGCCCTGTTTGAGGCAATTTGCGCTCCGGTTTAACTCTGTTGTGATCGTACATATCATTATTCCTATATACCAGTAGGGTTTTAACCAGGAATGAGTTCTGGACTTTATTTGTGACTTTTGGCAACGTTTTGTGTTTTTTGTGTTTTCCCGTTTCGTTTTCTGTGAAATTTCTCTGGATCAATTCCTTTGCCGGTTTGGCTTGATTCTTGGCTTGGAGTATCTGGAGATCACATACGCACGTTTGTGCCAGAAGGAATTCGCCATCAGGAGGTCTGGTTCTCTGGGAAAAGACGAAGTCGTGCACCAAAAAAGCTTCTTCTGGGCTGGCCGCATTTTTGGAAAAAGAAGGTTTGAAGTGGATCATGGGATTTTTGGAAGCAGCAGGCAGGTGTAAATTTTGTACCTGCCTAGCAGGGTACTTTTTTCCATGGAAGCAATGCCACTTAAGTCACAATGGGAAAATTAGAGGCAGCAGGCAGGCGAGAATTTCTTACCTGCCTTGCAGGGTAAAAATTCGTATTGTGAAATAAAAGAAAAATCACTTAAGGCATTGACGGGATTTTATTACCTGCCTTGCAGGGTAAATAATCCCATTATGAAAGTCAAACAACTTAAGTGGATCATGGGATTTTTGGTCGCAGCAGGCAGGTGGGATTTTTGTACCTGCCTTGCAGGGTACTTTTTACCATGAAGGCAAAGTCACTTAAGTTATGATGGGAAAATTAGAGGCAGCAGGCAGGCGAGAATTTCTTATCTACGTTGCAGGGTTAAAATTCCCATTGTGGAATAAAAGAAAAACAACTTAAGTGAATCATGGGATTTTATTGCCTGCCTGGCAGAGGGTGGTAAATAATTCCATTATGAAAGTCAAACGACTTAAGTGAATCATGGAATTTTCAGGGCTGCCATGCAGGGTAAATAATCCCATTGTCATGTGACTTTTAAAAATAGAAATTCCTTATTCCAAAAAGTGCGACCCACCTTGGGTGAATAATAATGCATTAAATAAATATTTGTTAATATTTATTCACCCAATTTTGGCGCCCAGGCTTGTGGAAAAGTCAACAAAGGGAAGTGGACAAAAGGAATTTAAAAATAGAATTCCAAAATTAAATAAATTTAATTTATTTAATGCAGCCCCATTTGGGAGAGAAATAATACTTTTTAAAGTATTAAATGATTAAATTAATTCCTATTTTCAGTGGCTAAGGTCAAAGCATACTGTGAGGCTTGAGTTAACTGGAAGCAGATGTCTAAAATTAAATAAATTTAATTTTTTGTAATGGCAGCCATGAGCATGCACAAAATAGGCGCCCCATTTGAAGAGTGAAGCTTATTAATTAATTAATTAATTGCCAGGAATAGGAAAGGCATTAATTAATTATAGAATGGTGAAGGATTATATAAGCAGGGGCTGCCATAAGGATGAATTAATTAATTCACAGGAAGAGAAGTGCAGCCTAGAGGAAAAGTGCGCCCCATTTGAAGAGAATTTTTGCTCAAAAGAAGGTGAAATTAATGCTGAAAGCTTCCAATTTTGGCGCACAGGTTGAAGGAGGTTGATTTGTGTTTGGATAATTGTTTACATAAGTGATACAGGTGCTCAAGAATTCATTACAGGTGCTTTTATAAGAGAAATAGAGCTTAAATCAATGTCCAATACATTGAATATATCCTCCCAATCTGAAGAATTATCCAGATCTGCACTAGTTTTGAAGAATTCCGGCCGAATAAAGAGAAGAAGAATTGCTCAGACAAAGATAGATACGGCCATGGTAAAGCAAGATGAAAAAGAAAGCACAACGACATCATGCATTACTTCCAGATTTGTTGACACCAGAGACAGATCCAGATCCAGATCTCATAATTGCAAAAGCTTCTGGCAAAAATCCATCCTCTTGTTTCAAATGCAGCTCGTGAAGAAGCCAGTGTGTGGAAAATTTCTTCCAGGATCTTGTGCATGAGCTTCCAATCTTCCAGTTGAAGCCTTCATTGAAGTTGCATTCACTCGGAGTGCTTTCCAGAATTTTTAATTGCTCATATGCAATTAAAAATAAAAATGATGAGTTATTTACGGCGAACATTGCACTGATGCATGTACTGGAGAAGAACTGCAAAAGCTTCAAGGATAAGAAGGAAGACATGTCAAAGGCAATACCCGCAAGCTGCTTCCAGTCACTTCAAGATCCAACCGCTTCCAGATCTAGTTTGAATCAGCTGCATGCAGAATATGAAAAAGGACAAGACTGCAGCTTTCCTCTTTCTTCTTCTTTCTCTTATTTCCTCCGACAAAATAATTGAGCGATCAATTAAATTATACAACTTAAGAGATTGGTTTAAAAGCCATTACTTGAAGAAGTCAACTACTTGGAGATAGGTGGCAGACGTGCAAGATAGAAGGTTCTATTTTTAGTTGCAAATCATGCATGTCATGCAAAGAGGAATTCCAGGAGGGAGATTGCCAGTTGTTTCCTTTCCGAATTCTACATGTGCTAGTTCAACTAAAAGCTTCCGACTTGTAATTGCCCCTCTACATTCTATAAGTAGAGGAAGAACCTTCGGGTTAATGATCGGAATTTGTAAGCAGCATTCTTGTGTTCCAGACTTTGTGTTGAAACCCTTGATAGCCACTTGAAGCAAAGGCATATATAGGAGCAAATTTCCGGAGAACTTTGTGTCACGGTGTATTGTGTTTCTAGCTTTTATATCTTAGATATTTTAAATAAACTGTGTTATTTTAGATCTAGATCTAGAGCCGCCTTTGCTTATAATTCTGTGTTGATATCTATTGGTTTCTTCTATGTGCATGCAATCAACTCTGTTATCTATTGATTGGGATGCACATCTTCCCCATTTCTTCTCTTTGTTTATATAATTCCCTTTTTCTATAAATATTTTCTTTCTTAAACAGCTGCTTACTTGCTGCAGAACTATACAGTTATGGTTCATGGGCTAAATAGTTAAAGTAAAACCCCATATAGATACTAGCATACTTTAATTGACAAACCTGACACGACAGCCTCACCGGTAAATGAGGGAGATTTATCTCATGACTGCCTAGGTTTTGTGCTATGCGGAAAATCTAGCCAACAGTGTGGGTGATGGAATTAGTAGACTCCAAGCATTTGACTTGACATTATGTGAAAGGGAAGCAAAACGTGGTTACAGATGCCTTGTCTAGGATGCCACCTTCACCATTGGGAGATGAAGACCTTAAAAAGAAAGAAGAAGAAGATGGGGCAGTGAATGTAATGAGTTTGCAATTGCTTGAGGACAAACAATTTTGGGGAGGTAGGACATTAATGTCCCTTTTTCCCACCTAAGAGCTGAAAATTGGTCTTCTTGCCATTTTTTTTTCCATGGCAAAGAAGCAAAAAGGAAGGAGAAAACCCTTGAGAAACTTTATAATAATTTATCTAATATATATATATATATATTTTAGTGATTTCTTGCATTATACAAGTTGGCCTTGTCTAATTGAGCATTGGCGCTGCAAAAGAGGATATAAAAGGAGATTAGAGACTTCATTTGCATCTAGTCTTGGGGCATTTTATTCTGCTTGGGCATAGAGAGCTAGTTGCTTCTTGTTCATCCACTTGAGGATGAACACTCTCTTGTGAGGCCTCATTGAAGGATGAAAACCCTTCATCATTGTTGAGTCTTGAAGAGAAGAGTTGATTTGAAGATCTATTTGTACTTTCCAGCTGATATTTGAATTATTTAGGGTGGAGAGACCTACCTACGGTAGGGTTTGGAGACATTGGTAAATAATTTGAAAAATCTGATTTATAATATTTTTAAAGGCCGGAATCTGAAATTATATGAATTTAGAGGGTCTCTAGACCCATATTTCATATTTATTTTGTGGCTGCAATTTTTAGTGCATATTTAATTTTCAGCAGTGTATTCTTCAGTGTTTCTTTGTTATTTTGGGTTATAAAATTCCATAATATATATAAAGGTGTGGCGAATTGATTAGTGGTGTTCTATGGTGATTTTGACATTTTTTGGTGCAAGTACAAGTTGCTGATTTTATTCTTCAATTTGCTGCAATTTTATTTTCAAATCTGCATATAGAATATTTGATTAAAACCCTCAAAAGGGTTTTTACATTAGACTTCTCATAATTCATACCTTACAAAATTACATCACTTACCACTTTATTCACTCTTATACATTTCTAGGACTCCTTTCCACATGGTTTGACACCTATCAAGAGCTCTTAACTATTAAGACCACTTTCCTGTACTTGACAACTTGAAACTCCACTACTACATGCTTTGAAAATTTGAATTAAGGAAAAGGAGGGAAAACTAGGAATTTGAATTTTAGATTAACTTGGCTCCTCCTATCGCTTGAAATTGCATCTTAAACCTCTTCTCATGACTACTCAACCTCATAAACATGACAATAAGGAACTTTGACATTCTTGTAACATCTTGTATTGATGCCCTTGCATCAGAAAGTGGTCAAACCTTAGCAGACAACTGAAAACACACTTTTAGGGTATCAAATTCAATGTAAAACATTAATTAATATTCTTCTAGGGCAGAAAACTGTACCAACACTTAGGATCAACCATTAACATGCATAAACCAGCTAAAATTGATATAGAATGATCCCAAATAATTTATTCAACCTTATAGAAATTATATCAGCGCATATACTTCACAAATCAAGGAAAATAAGTGCTAACACACAACTGTAATTATTAAAATAATCAACAGAAGTGCAGTCCACAAATATAGCTCAAAATGAGGTCTTGTAATGTCCCCATTTTTTGAAGACCCTTAGCCTATTTTTCCCTATGGGCTTTGGGATGTTGCAAGGGGAAAATTATATTAAATAATTAAATATTATATCCTGGAGAGTGATTTTTATCATTTGACATTAGAAAACAATAATTATTTAATTATTTAATTATTGAATCATGTAGATTATTTAATTTAATTCTCAAAATATAAAATTAAATGGGGAATTAATTAAATAAATATTTAGATGGCTTTTATTGATAAAATCACCCTTAGAAAAGGGGACGCCACACTTAGAGAAAATAAACTACTTTTATTTAATAATTTCCCTCTCCTAGGGATTTCAAATTTTGTGCCTCCTTGCTTATAAAAGAAGTGCTAGGATCATTGTTTTTTTTTTTGATTGATAAACGCTTTTGACCGGAGCTATGAACCGGAGGGTTGCCTGGGACCCCACCCATTACAGCTAATGTCCTGAGACAAGATATTACAATTAAACCAACCTAGACCGTGACCAGTGAGCCTGCACCAACGATGCAATTTCTGCCACTGTCATTTTTAGAGCCACCAGTTGCCTTGAACGCCAATAGCGATGATGCAAAGTCCGCAACCGCTGAGAATAACCGCCAGTCGTAACCACCGGTAATGCAACATCCGCCACCACCGATAATCACTCCGAAGGGATCGCGCCTAGCGGGATTTGAACTTGGGTGGATCCGGACATAACCGTTCGTCTTAACCGATCCACCCAAACCCCATTGGCGTGCTAGGATCATTGTTACAATCATGCTATGATGAAATTAATTTGATACTCCATGCTTGGAGTTGGGATGCATGCCCAGTGATGTTCTCTATGTCTCTTGCGTGGGAGGTTGTATTGAGTTGGTTTTGAGATTCAACTGGAGTATTTATTTGTGAGATCCATGTTTGTGGCTTTGGCAAACATTTTGGTTAAACTTGCAAGCGAAAATCTGCCTTTTTCTACTGTAGCGAATCACTGTAGCGTCGTCACTGTAGCAGCTAGGTTTTTGTGATCAAATCAAAGTGTTATTGATATGTGTGAGCTATTTTGTATGTGATAACTAAGGTAAAATCGACCAGCTGGGGTTAGGTTATTCCTTGAAGTGAAGTAACTGAGATCTATGCAAATTTTGTGTATTTGATGTATGAAATTCATTCCAGTTGCAGCGATTTGCATTATGGTGATTTAGGGACTGATTTAAATACAGTTTTCTATGTGATTCGATTGGCTGGTGGTATGACTGTTATCTCTTGTTTAAATGCATTGTGAAGTGGCACGACTTGGGTTTATAACTCCTATATTGCAGCGACCTATGCCTGAGTAGTTGTGAACTGTTTGTGAATGATAAATAACCAGATCTCTGTATGCTCATGTGCAGCGACAATCTGGGCATTGTTGGGTAACTCTCTTGGGCCATTTTTGAAGTAATTCGATTAGTAATTGCTCCCTTGTATACAGTGACTCCTTCCATGATGTTTGTGGACCATTTGCTTACTCCATTTGAGGTGGACGTATCAAGTTTAAATGCATGATGACAGCGATCTGTTCTGAGCAATAATTAGCAAGGGTTTCTTAGTCTCTTAATTGCAGTGATCAGCCTGGGTATATTTGGGACTGAATTTGGGTGTGTTTGTTGTTCTTTTCTTGCCCAACGAATAGAGTTGTTCTTCTTCTAACTAGCGACTTCCTCAGGTTAATAATTCAATATTCTGATGCATGTATATTGAGTTATATGTCCAGCGACTTTGTAATGCTGGTTTGTTAGCCATTGGGACTTCATATGGTGTGCTAGGATCTGATTTGGGGTTTGTAGTAAGGTGTTGTTCCTTCCTAAGAGCCATCAACTTATTTGAAAGCAAATATTGAAGATATTAATGCATATTTGAGCTCCATGTGTCCAGCAGATTGGTAGTATGTGATGCACGATGAATTGAAGCCTTCTAGTAAAGATCCACATGTGGCTTGTCTAAATAATCATACCTTGATAGCTAAGCACATTTTGGTTGAGGTTTTTCCACGATGAAGAGGTAATTTGAAGGTCCAGAAACAGTAAACTTTATGAAGAGAATAATCTGATCTGTATGCATTCTTTATTACCTATCTCGTATCAGTCCATGCATGAAACATATGATCAGACTGTATGCATATTTTAGTGGCTTTCATGGATGCAGTGGTTTGTCTTGTTTGCTTTTAGGAGAATACTATGATCAGATTTCTATTGCAGCAGTATATATTCATGAGATTGTGGAATTTTAGTGGATGAGTTAAGGCCATTAAACCCTTACCCTCAGGTTTATGGAGTCATTTACTCAACTGGTATTATTTCGCTGTGTTCAGTTGATTGATGCATTGAAGAGTTGGTTGTTTGCCTAATTTCTATTTGATCTCAGAAGTGGGATATTACAGGTCTCCAAACCCCAACAACTCCAAAAGAAGGTAGATTCCAGCCCTATAAATTATGCCAAATCAGAATATCAAAGAATATATGAATTATGTGCCCGAGAAGGCACCGAACCAGCACCAAACCCTAGTCACTCCCCTACTAAAGAGCTCCAAAACTCTTGCAAAGATTTTGTAATTCTAATAAAGGAAAAATACTAAAAGAAAACATTAAATATAATAAAAGAAAACAGAAATGAAGTGCAATTCTTTCCCTTGTTCACTTATTCTTCTTCGCCATAGAAAGGAAGTGGCAAGAAGTTTTCATTAGGCCTCAAGTCGAAAAAGGAGACATTACAGTTTTGCCCTTGCAATTGTCTTATCTACCTTTCGATTTTCGAAAATCCTTACAAAAAGGTGAACTTGCAAATCCAAATGAAAATCTTCACGAAAAATGTCTCTTAATTTCTTTAGCGAGCCCTAACAGGATTGTCATGAAAAATGGATTTCTTCCCCTCTCTCTCTTTGCTTGCCTCGCGCTTTGATACCAATGTTGGAAGACATGGACAAGGAAGAAATAAAGAGAAGGCAGATTGCACACTTTGGAAATAGTGTGTCCGTCATTATATTATGAATGGTGTGGTTACAAAGCAGTTGATATGGTTACAACCGATTACAACCATCTTTTAGTTAAATAACTAATGATATCCTTCTTTAATAAGACTTACATTCTAATATATTAGGGACTTGTTGGGACTGAAGTATCCCTTGAAACTCCGACCCTGTTTTGGTGATTTGAGCTCCAAGGAATATTGTCAAACACTTGGCTTGCAAGTCTGTACTTGCTGTTGTAGTTTCTTCATTTGGTGTTTTGATGATTGCAAAGGACTTGCAAGAGGTAATTTAAATGAATGAAATAAAGGGAACGCAATGCTATAGCTATATGCAATCAATATATGACTGAAATGACATGAGAAATGCACGTACAACTTAGTGGACATTATTACAAACATTTGCCATGTAAACTATTGATTGAATATGGACTGAAATAAGTAACTACAACAATGACATATTGACAAACATTTGTTGTGCAACCTTATTTCTCCTTTATTGAATGCATAGACTTATTTCAATCTTATCAAATGTTGTTTACAAAATGAGTGCAATGCCAAGACTCTTGGCTTACATCGAATCATGAATGAATGTCGCTACAATGTCCTATACCAAATATTCATGCAACTACAACCACTATATGGCAGCAACTAATACAATGCAATGTAGCCTATAAAAATGATATGAAATAGAAGAACTTGATATGCAGCAAATGATCAACCTTCTCTTAGCTGATAGACCTGCTTGGGTGCCACCATTTTGAGATGATGCTGCACAGATTACCTTTTGTTTATTGCTCACACACTCAGATCATGAGATCGTCCCCCATGACTAAATTGATACTCAATATTGCCCACAAAAACAACTGAAAATATCTTCAATACTTCCTTCGATTGAATCACAACAATACGTCAGTTGCCTTGCAAAAAGAAATGATATTTGCAACAATACTTCAGCTGTTGCAACTCAACAATCTTCTCAATAAGATGCAATAATACCTCAGCTATTGCACCCAATTAGCTAGCTCTCAGAATTGCAATAATACAACAATTATTACAACTGATTGAATCCTTCAATGAAGCACAAATGGAAATCCTGAATGAATCTCCCACAATATGAATTGGGTTTTCGTCCAATCCACAATCCTCCAAGGGGTTTCGTCCTCGGAAAATAATAAGCATGAGCTGCTCTGAAATTGTCTTTGAAAATGATAGATGATCCCACCCAAATGAAAGAATGAACCCTTTTTATAAAAACCCAAACCCTGGAATCCAAACCACCTTTAATTTTATTTTATTTGCCTTTCAATTCCAAAGGGGGCGCCTAAGTGTGGAATTATACTAATTCCACTTTATAAAAATAAAATTCCACTTAACGTCATAATTAAATATTATAAAGTCACTTTTTCCGACTTAATAATATGATGTTATAAAGTAACTTTGTAACCCCACTTAATAAAGTCACTTTAATTAAAATAATATAATTTGCTCATTAAATAAACCATTTTGGTGCCCGACTCAAGTGCGGAAAAACATCTCATGCCACGAGAATCATCTCCTATCCACTGAATTTACCTACGGAGATGGAGAATAGGCAAATCTCATCATCTGAGTGATCGATTAGGAAAGTGGGGACATTATAGAATGACATAGTCAATCACACTTGCAGTTCCACTATGAGGGAAGCAAGTAAATTTGTTGGATTTAGGGAAACAAAGTAGCCTATTAAGAATATGAAGGCCTTACAAAATACTCCAATTGGAGAAGGTGTCTACTATAAGTTGTAACTATGATTTTCCATCGTTTGAGGTTCTTTGCAATCAAACACCCTCTATGTCTCTCTCTTGATGTAATGTCCCTTCTAGAGCATCAAACAAAAAATAAGGGTTTGGAATCAAACCCCAATCACAACTTCTGAGTTTTATTACAGCCATCTGTCAATCACTTCAAACCTTAGAGGTGCAAACTGAAAATCACATCTTCAGGGCATCAAACACCCTTCAAACCAGCTGAAAATTAGTGAATAAACCCTCCTATGGCAGCGAACTGTAACAACACTTATGGCATCAATTCCCATGCAATATCAAGCTGAAAATGACGTGAATGCTTCCAACTATTTTATCCAAGCAAGAAGATATTTATCCAACCAATATACTTCAAAAATAAATAAGAAACAAGTGATAAACCACAACTGTAATTAATTAAATAATCAACAAAAGTACAACTCACGTTAAGGGCTGGAAATGATTCTTCCAAAACCTAAAAATTACCAATGAAGTGAGAAATCAGCCTTATAAATTATGGAGAACAAAAATATTTGCTCAAAATACTGAAGGGTGCCCGAAGAGGCACTGAATTCCACCTCCACCCAAGTCGCCACCCTAAGAGAGGGTGCAAAATGATTGTAGAAACTTTCTTAGTTCTTTATCCTTCAAACCCTAGTTGCAAACCAACAAGATCACCTTCTTGGAAGCACTTAGGAACCACCAATTGGAGAGTTTATGTTCTCCATCTTGAACAAGAAAGGGTTTCGTCCTCCTTGTTTGCCAAATCAAAGGATTTTCGCCCTTTAGTGGAATGGAATAGAGCAATTAGCCTAAAAACCAAGTTAGTGTAAAATTATAAGAAGATGCATGCCCAAAATGAGTCTAAGCGACCCCTTATATATCTTCTTGGTGGCACCAAATATCAATTAGAGAGTCTTTCCCATGATCAACCTTTTAAGGATGTTTGCTTTAATCTTTTAACTTGTCATTTCACCTCTCCAACCCAGCCGAACTGCCTCATAAGAGAAACCAGGAACGAAAAAGGATAAATGCTCAGAAAAAAGACTAAAAACATCAACAAACGCTTCCCTTGTTCACCTTCTTGTTGTCCACGGGAAGTGGAATAGGTTAGAAGTCTTCAAAATAAATTAGTTCGAAAAAGGGGACATTACAATCCTCCCTTCCTGAAATTGTTTGCCCTCAATCATTTACAAATTCATATTCCCAAGTATCATCATATTAAGATGAAGGAACATGTTGTCGTGCTCCCATAATCTGGATCTTGTGCCTGTCAAATGAAGGAGCTTCAACCAAAACAAACACATACCTATGCTGCCCCTCTCTTCATTGAAGTCCTCTTCATCTTCCACTTCAAAAACAAGAGTGACAACTCCTTATTTTGCATCCTCGGCTATACCAAAATCCTTTCAAACTGCTGTAATTATTCCATCATAGAGAAGAAATGTATGAACAATCAAGTTGACGAGCTATTCCATTTATTACAAGATGCAAATTAGATTGTGGATGGGCTGGAAACAATTCACCACAGCCATAAATTACATGGAATCTTATCCAAATTAGGGCTATCAAATCCGATTTGTTTTTTTCTTTCAGCAATAACCTTATTCCCACATCAACCGATGATGGAATTCCCTTTGAAAATGTAAGTTTATAGTTGTTCATGAATGCTAATGGCAATCCCATATCTGATTTTTGCATGTTCAGCCATAACAACTACCAAACTAAAACCTTATGGGAAAAGGCAAATTCACGAGTAATGGAGGGACTGAAAATTGTCTTACATAAGCTGAAAATTTAAGAACAATAGGTCTACAATTGAAATCAACAAACATATTGGCCCTTAGTTCAAGACTCTTATAGCCCTGATTCCTAAATCCTAGGAAACCGATGATATTTGACAAGACGCCAAGGTAGCTTTCGACCAGTGTTACGCAGGGATGCGTCCCCCAGATTTTGGGGACGTCCTGAACGTCCCGAATGTTTCGGGGACTTGGGGACTTGTAGGGCACGTACCCAATTTTTAAAAAATCTTTCAAAAGTTTTTTGATGTTTTTACTTTTAAAAAGCTGTTATTTTTACCAAGAACCTTAAATTATAATCTTGAAAGTACCCAAAATACATTAAATACAGTTTAAATCCCTAAATGCCATTGAAAAAAGTTAAAATATTGAAATATTAATTTTTATGTATTATTTTATCAGTCGTCCCTCTGCCGTCTCCAAAATTTGAGATTTTTTTGCTGTCCCAAAAACCCCATCCCTCTGTATCCCCGTTCCCCTGTCCCTGAGACTTAGGTAACTATGCTTTCGATTCATAGCGCTTTGTTATGTCCTACAAACTTATGGCTGAAAGTCTCAAACCTTTGTTGTATAAGATTATTTCACCTAAACAAGGGGGCATTGTGGATGTGAAACAAATCCTAGATGAAATAGTGTTGGCTCAAGAAACTCTTCGTTCGATGCAGGCTCAAAAGCTTTCCTCTATGTTCATTAGATTGAATTTATCCAAAGCCTCTAAAACGCTGGATTGGCGTTTCCTCCACAAAGTCTTGTGCAAGTTTGGTTTTGCAATAAATTGGGTGGACTGGATCAAGGAATGCATGTTTACAGTTTCCTTTTTAGCCTTTATCAATGGCTCCCCTACTCATTTGTTTAAAGTCTCTTGAGGGATAAGACAAGGCGATCTCTTCTCCCCTTATCTCTTCATCATTTTGGTTGAAAGTCTTGGGTGGAAAATTTCTAAAGACAAAGATGATAGAATTTTAGAGGGTATTGCCATTGCTCAAAGGGCTAAACTGATTACTCATTTACAATTTGTCGATGATTCTACTTTAATGGGGCAAGCTAGTCTTATAGAAGCTAGTAGATTTCAAAAGATCCTAATTTTTTTTATAGAAGCTACAAGTCAACTAGTGAATGACAATAAATCCAGAATTATTTTCTTTCATTTCTCTCAAAGGAAAGATAATTTAATAATGGAGAAGTTCATTTTTATCAAATCTTCCCTCCCACTTACTTATCTTGGTATCCCTTTGCAAGATAAACATTAGAAGGATTGGTCTTGGTTGATTCAATGAGTTTGAGATAAACTATCTATAGGGACTAATAGGTGGGTTATCTATTGGAGGTACAATTACTTTGAATAAATTTGTTTTACATGCTCTCCCAATTTATGTCTTTTCAGTGTTGAATATTCTACAACTATTTTGAAGGCACTTGACCAACTTAGTCACAGGTTCCATGGATTGGTTCTTAGTAGAAACAGAAATGGGCTTTTGATTAAATGGGATACTTAATGCCATCTTAAAGAAGAAAGGGGTCTTGGTTTCAGATCTGCAATGATGAATAATAAGGCCCTTCAGGCCAAACTCTATTAGAAACTTCTACATTGGTTGAATGAATTATGTGCTTGTAATCTTAGGGCTAAATCTGCGGAAGGCATGCCCCCCGAGGATATTATCTGTCTTTTGTAATGTCCCTTTCTAGGGCTAAACTACACAAACAAGGAATTCACACAAACCCCAAACTGAAGTAACTCTGATTTTTATACCAACAAACTGAAAAATGGAACAACAATGTACAACAGTGTGATTTTTAGTACAACTTGCAAAGAGTATTAATTCAATCAATTATCACCATAAAACACATCTACAACATGTATAAACCTTTTAGGACCATTTAAGGGTAATTTTCACTATGAAACTCAACCACAAACATAGTTGGAAATTTATTTAACAAAAGTACAACCAATAGAAGTGACTGAAAATGAGGTCTCCAAACCCCATCAAATGAAAAATATGCAATATATCAGCCTTATAAATATGTAAAAGTCTAAATAT
Source organism: Taxus chinensis (assembly GCA_019776745.2). Lineage (NCBI taxonomy): Eukaryota > Viridiplantae > Streptophyta > Pinopsida > Cupressales > Taxaceae > Taxus > Taxus chinensis. The sequence goes on from CM034153.1 coordinate 747,108,673, forward strand.
CAAATTAGAATGTCAATTCGTGCCCTAGAAGGCACACACTTGCAATCCTATCCAAGTCGTTCCCTAGGAGAGGGGGCTAAAATAATGCCCAAAACCTTGATATTTTTTTTTCTCAAAGCCCTAGCTGCAAACCAGCAAGACAGTTTTCAAAGAATGTCCTCGACACCACCAAATTGGAGAGTTTTTGTTCTCCAACCTTCAACAAGGGTTTTGTCCTCCTTGCTTGTCACACTAATGAATTTTCACTCCTTAGTGGATTTGGATAAAGAGCAAGCAACTCTAGAACCAAGTAGATAAAAGTATATAAGCCAAAAGATGCCCAAAATGAGCCTATGCAACTCCTTAAATACCCTTATGGTGGCGCCAAAGATCATAAAGGAGGAATTTCCCCAAGACCGACCTCTTAAGAGGCCCTGTTGAAAGCTCCAGTCTTGGTTTCACCCAATTTCAGTAAATAATTTATTCTTTACTGTTATTCCTCCGAACACACCATGTCAGCAATACTGATGCAGAAAAATTAAGAGGACGCAGAATCTCCTATTGTTTTCATGAGCACGCCCCTTAAAGCCTATGAGTTGAAATACACTCCCATGGAAAAGCACGCATATGCAGTGGTGAAGGCGTGCAAAGCATTCAGGTATTATATTCTTTCCTCACACACTGTGGTTTTGGTCCCAGATACTGCAGTTAAATCCATCCTTACTCAGCAAGAGTTAGGATTATTGAGAGGCACATGGGTGACAAAGGTTCAAGAATATGACCTGGATGTTAAACCAACAAAGCTGGTTCGAGGAAGAGGTCTGTGTGAATTAATGATGGAAATGAAGACATCAGTGTCAGAAGCAGATCAAGATGGAATAGATGGAGATTTGCCTGTAGTACTTTTTATAGATCTGGTAGAGGAGTGGTACAGTAACATTGTTTACTTTCTGACGTATGGAGAATGCCCAGATTAACTTTCCAGAAAAGAGAAATGAACTATCAAACTGAAATCCAAAGATTTTGTTCTTTGGGATAATGGTTTGTACAAGAGAGGAATTGATGGCGTATTTCTCAGATGCGTCGATAAAGCTCAACAGGATCAGCTACTACAACAGTTCCATGACATGGCTTGCAGTGGTCATTTCTCAGCTCGAGTCACTGCACACAAGATCCTCGGAGCAAGGTATTACTGGCCCACCCTTTTTCAAGATACTGCAGAGTGGGTAGCTAAGTGCCAAGCATGCCAACATTTCGTTGGGTGTGTGAAATTGCCTACATTACCTCTAAAACCCATTGTGATTGAAGAACCTTTCCAACAGTGGGGAATGGATTTTATTGGAATGCTTAACCCGGTTTCCAGTGCCGGTCACCATTACATTCTAACAGCTACTGATTATTTCAGTAAGTGGGTAGAAGTTATTCCTGTGAAGAATGCCACTTTCGCCGAGGTGTGCAGTTTTATAAAAGAAAACATTATTGTCAGGTTTGGCATGCCCAGCAAAATTGTAGCAGACAATGCTCCGAATCTTTCTTCTGAGGAGCTGGTGGAATTTTGCTACACTTATGGGATCCAGCTGGTTCATTCCTCAAACTACTATCCACAAGGGAATGGTCAAGCTGAATCTAGTAATAAAAATTTGGTAACTATCGTGCGCAAGCTAGTAACGGAAAATTAAAGGACTTGGCATAAAAAGTTGTTTGATGCATTATGGGCCGATAGAATCACACCAAAGAGGGCGATAGACATGTCCCCATTTCAGCTGTTATATGGTAGAGACACAGAGCTGCCTCTTTCCTTGGAACTGCCTGCCCTGCAACTTTCTAAGGCCCTGGAAGATTCCACATTCACGGATGCCATTGATAAAAGAATTATGTACCTAACTGAATTGAGGGAAGTACAAACTCAAGTTGCAGATAGGTTGACAGAGCATCAAAGGAAGGTGAAAGTCATCTTCGACAAAAAAGCCAGGGAAAGAAAGTTTGAAGTCAATGACTTGGTCCTTTTATGGGACAAAAGAAGAGAAACAAAAGGCATGCATGGAAAGTTCGATTCACTATGGAAAGGGCCTTTTTTGATCAAAAAGACTGTCGAAGCAGATAGCTTCATTCTTGCTCATCAGGATGGAGTTGAATTGCCGTTGCCTTTCAATGGGCAACACTTGAAACTGTTCCGGACATGAGAAGCAGGGTAAAACCTGTATGTTCATAAATAAAACTTTGTTTGTTTTTCCTTGTTTTGTTTTTGTTTTTGTTTTTGTGTTGTGTTTGTTTGCCTGACCCTGTGCCCAAAAGACAAGATACGAAATCAGAGATGCTGGGATCTCATCTTTTCCCTTTGTCATTCTGACAGAGAAAAAGATGTCCACAGACGGAGCCGACTGGTGTCACTCAGATTTCATTCTGAAATCTGCGACTACCCTATTTGAAATTTTTTCGTACTTTTAAAATAGTGGGTTGTTTTGTGTTTTTATTGCTCGAAAGTTCTTGTATTGCGTCAAGATATTCCCAAAGAGCCATATTAGCCTTTTTCGCCAAATACCCAGATGCCCAAAATTGTTATATTCTGTCGTCGGGATTTGTCTGCAGGAAATTTGTATTTAATTATTTTGAGCCCAGTATGAGGTTATTTGCGCTCCATTTTAACTCTGTTATGATCGAACATGTCATTATTCCTATGTACCAGAAGGGTTTTAACTTGGAATAAGTTTTGGGCTTTATTTGTGACTTTTGACAATTTTTCATGTTTTTGTGTTGTCCCGTTTCGTTTTTTGTGAAATTTCTCTAGAGCAATTCCTTTGCCGGGTAAGCCCGATTTTTGGCCTGGAGCAGCTGGAAAACATATACGCACATTATGCCCGGAGGAAGTCGCCATCGGAAGTCTGGATCACTGGGAAAAAACGAAGTCGTGCACAGAAAAGCCCCTCGCGGGGATGGGCGCATTTTTGGAAAACAAAGGATTTAAGTTGTAATGGCAGGGGGAAAAATACAAGCTGCAGGCAGGCAGATAGGGGAATTTATTGCCTGCCTTGCAGGGTAAAAATTTCCATGATAAAATAAAAGGAAAGTGACTTAAGTGAAATCATGGGATTTTAGTGCCTGCCTTGTAGGGTAAATAATCCCATTGTCAAAGTCAAATCACTTAAGTGGATCATAGGATTTTAGTGCCTGCCTTGCAGGGTAAAGAATCCAATTGTGAAAAAATTCTTAAAAATAGAATTATATGTGCAAAAAAGTGCGCCCCCTTTGGTGAGATGATGGCAGTCTTAAAGTGATTATTTTAATTAATCTATTCTTCTAAAAAGTGCGCCCAAGCTTGGAGGAAGTCAACAAGTCAAAATGGGAATAAAAGAAATGAATTAAATGCATTAAATTTAATTTATTTAATGGCTGCCCCTTTCCTTTCAAAAAGTGCGCCTCATTTGGGAGTTATTTAATGATTTTAAAGGCATTAAATCATTAAATTAATTTCTATTTTCAGTGGCTATGGTCAAGGCACACTGTGAAACTTAAATGAAGTGATGTGTGAAGGATTAAATTGGATTAATTTAATTTATTGGATGGCTGTCCTTAAACATGCTATTTTTAAAATAGAAGAGCATGATTTTTAATTAATTAATTGCCTTTAATTGTTAGGGCAATTATTAATTATAGAATTGTGAAGGTTATATAAGCATGGGCAGCCATATGGGTGAATTATTTGATTCACAGGTAAAGAATTGCAGCCAAGAGGAAAAGTGTGCCCCCATTTGAAGAAGGATTTTGCTCAGGCAAGGTGGCAACAAGGCTAAAAGCTTCCAGATTTGGCGCATGCTTTGAAGGAGATTGATCTTTGTCTGCATAATTGTTTGCACAGGTGTTACAGGAGCTCAGGTGTTGTTGAAAGGATTCATGCTCTCTTTATGTGCAAATTAAACACCATTTTTTGGGGCAGCAGGCTTGAAAAATGCAGATTTTTACAATTAAAATTCCCTATTCATGCTTCGGTGGCCATTTTTGTCTGAATAAATTGCAGGAATTCATTACAGGTGCTTTACAAAAGAAAAGAAATTTTTATCAATGTCCAATACATTGCATATATCCTCCGAATCTGAAGAATTGCCCAGATCTGCACCAGTATTGAAGAAATCCGACCAAGTAAGAAGAAAAAGAATTATTCAGACAAAGATAGACAAAGCCATGGCGAAGAGAGATGAAAAAGAAAGCACGATGGAGTCATGCATTGCTTCCAAACTTGCAGACATAGGAGACAGATCTAGGCCCGGAACCTCTTTCCGATTTGATTAATAGATCTAGAGCGGGAAAGACTTCACTCATGCGTGCGGTTAAAAGTAGTGGAATTATCTGAGCTGCAACTTTTCCATGTACAGCCCAGTTGCCAGAGTCTGTGATGGAGTGCGCTAGATCTTATCATCCTTCATCCAGATCAGTGCGTGATGCTGTAGGAAGACAATAATTCGTTTGGACGCAGAGTTCATCAATTATTGTTTGAAGATTTCGATGCGAAAGGTGGTAACTTCCATTAGCATTCAGGATGCCGACAGTAGATGGGAGAAGCATAGAGCTGATTGCGTGAGTATAATGAATAGCCGATACATGAAGAAGCCTAGATCTCCTTCAAAGTTCCCAAGAACACTTCCGCGGTCCAATTTGGTGCAGGAGGTAGATGATGTTGTCAAAATGCTATGCAGGATTAATGGCGAAGCGAATGCTTACACTTTTCATACATGGATGTATGCTTTCATCAGGACCATTGAAATCAACAAGGTTGATTCTATAATCAATTGGTCAGAAATTATTAGCAGCAACATCGGTGAGCAACTTCAGAACATGAAGCGTACTTTCAGCTTCAAGATGACTTCATACTTGGTGTATGCTGCAACTTCACAAGGTGTCTTTTCCAAGCTGGATAGATGTGGTGTTCTTTCTAAGGACCCCATTTTCGAGTGCTACCCGCAGCTTACTGCACCTACAGTGCGAGAAAGACTTCAAAGTGATCAACGATGACTTCTTCTACGATTTCATCTGCAGGCTAGACAAAGACTTGAAGGCCAACAGGGTAAGCAAGGAAGCGTGGGAAGTTGTGTCCAAGATTGGCAGTCTATTCATTCAATTTGCAGATTTCACATACCTCAGGGTTACGGGCTTTTCTGGAGAACCAATAAAGATGCCCAGGTACCCGAATGATAGATTGATCGCCATGGAGTTGAGCAGGCAACTTGTGGAGTTACACGACCTTCAGTCAAAGCGGCACAAGTCTACGGGCTTCTTTCCAATCACTGTGGGATATTACAGCGGCATTAGCATTCACAGAGCTCGAGGGATGGAAGCGCAAATGTTATCCGAGTATGAGCAAGAGTTCTTTCCTTGCACGGCTTGAACTTCGATCCATTTGGAGTAGCCAAGAAGACAATCTCCCAGCAATACGCACATGTGCCTTCGTTAGAAGATTTCTGGATGAAGTGCGGAAGTGAGTACGAGGTCAGAAAGAGAGATTTCAGCAGGCTGTCAGCAAAGCAAGTGTTCGACTTTGGACTAGCGCGGATACCTACGGATCTTAAAGATGATGGGAATGTGGTACTTGACACTTACCATCAAATGGGAGGAGATAAAGCCATACTGCAGAATAACATGTAGGAGGCTGCAACATTCAATTGAAGAAAGATTCGAGAGCTGTGTTGGTGAATACTTCAAACTGGTTGCTGACGAAGGGATATTGCCTTGATGAAGCATTGATGAATCAAATCACGGGCAACTTCGGCACAGGAGATTCCCTCAAGCGAAAGCATGAAGGAGAAAGCAGCAGAAGGTCCGAGAAGTTGAAGGTACACAGAAGATCTCAAGAGAAAGAGAAGATCACTTCTACGACCATAGCTTTGACTCCAGCTTCTCCAGTACCCAGTACTTCACCAACTATTGCACCGCAGCAGCAGGACGTTTCCATGCCTTCATTGAATCCGGCAACGTTCGTCTTCTCTCCTCAGCCACTTCGTTCATCACCCGTTCCAGAGGAGATGTTGAAGCTGTAGATGGCAGAGTTCGAAAGAGCTTTGTCCTTGGATGATTCAGTAGGATGGCATCCATAACACTGTGGCACTTTCTGACGAAGAGGATGCAGAGCGGGAGATGGTAGTGCACTCAACGACTTCTCACTCTCCGAGAAGTAATTTCTCGGAATGGTTGGCTTTGCAGTTGGTTCCAGAAGCGAGAATGGAGATGAACTTAGAGGAGCACGACTTGCAGCTACTCCAGGATCTGAGCAGAAGAGACAGAAGGCCTAAAGTTGCTAAAGCAACTTTTAGGTTGATCATTGAGAATTCGGGAGAGAAGTTTGCTGAGATATCAATTCCGGCAGAAGGAAAGATAGAAGAGGAAGCTCACGGCAGAAGATGTGACAGTGACCAAGGTACCACTCGGTCAAGCCACCACTGAAGGATTGAAGCAGGACACGCAGACATTGATAGACACTTTATTCCTTAGGCTTGACAGTGAAAAGGCGGAGAAAGAAGAGCTGCAGAAGCAAGTATCTCAATTATGTGAGATCATAGCCAAGGCTGCTAAACCTTCCATTCAGCCCATTTCAGAACAGGTGAGTGATCATCTTATGTAGGAAATGGAGGACGCAAGCAATCAAGTAAAGGCTATTGACGAATGGAAGGATCTGATTATTCGTCAAGCTTCTGTACAACTTGGGGAAGTGCCAGCTTGCCTAAAAGTTATGAACGATGCAGCAAATCAACTAAAGCAACTGATGGCGAAGCATAGAAGGCATGAATATAGTTGCAGAGAGTAACCTGAGTATTTTGGCCGAGATCAACAAGTTGCCGAGAGATGTATTGATTGCGGAACAGATTGTACCAGATGGATCAGTCGAGAAGGGGAAGCAGCTAGAGTTTGCAGTATCTTTCCGCTTGGAAATCTATAGAGTTTTGCTGAAGAGGATGCAGGGACTTGAGAGTAGAACATCAGATCCTTACCAGACAGTATCATTTCTTTCATTGAGGAAAGAGTGGACGGAGAATGTTACTTCATACGTGCGGATTGTTTCTAACGAGGTGCCTAATTCCCTGGAAGGTTCTCTTCTGATGGTACAAAAGAGAATTGATAAAGCTACCAAGCCTTTCACGATGAATTCTATCAGTAGACTGGTGGCGCTGCAGGCAGACATTGCGAGGTTTGGGCCGAGTTTGGAAGAGGTGGAAGCATGCAGCAAAGTGCTGAATGAAGGGTTGTTGCAATTCAGGACAGAGAAGGAAGCAGTGGCTAAAACAAATGGAAAGATGCTGAATTACATGTTTGACAAGTATATCCGATATCAGAACAAGAAGAAGACATAAATGATACAGCTGGCATGACTTCTATTCTTTCTTCTTCTATTTTCTATGTTCCCGGATAAAATTGTAAAACTTTTAAGTTATTGGTTTTACAACCATTACTTGAAGTCATGTGGAACCATTCTATTAGTTAAGTGATACATGTGTCACTTAAGAAGAAGTTAGTTGAGGATGATTGCCAAATGTCATCTTTACTTGTTCATGCTTTACTTCAGTTTGAGTTTTCTATTTGTACTTTCCCTCCTACATTTTATAAGTAGGAGAAGAACCTCCGGGTTAAGGAGCGATCAGAATTTGTAAGCAGCAATCTTGTGTTCTAGACTTTGTGCTGAACCCCTGAGAGCAACTTGGAGCAAAGGAATACAAAGGAGCAGGTTTCCGGAGAACTTTGTGTCACGGTGTACTTTGTTTCTTGCTTTTAATCTTAGATCTCTTAGTAAACTTTGTGTTATTTTAGATCTAGATCTAGAGCTGCCTTTGTTTTATAATTTTGTGTGTTCCTATCTATTAAGTTTCTTCTATGTGCATGCAATTAGCTCTGCTATCTACTAATTGGGATGCACATCTTCCCCATTTCTTCTCTGTATTTCCTTTACTTTTTTCTTCTATAAAATACTTTCCTTTCTTAAACAGCTGCTTACTTGTTGCAGAACTTCTTAGTTATAGTTCATGAACTAAGTGGTTAAAGTAAAACCCCTGATAGATAATAACACATTTTTATTGACAAATCTGACACGGGAGCCTCACCGGTTAAATGAGGGAGATTTATCTCATGACTGCCTAGGTTTTGTGCTATGCAGAAAATCTAGCCAACAAGTCTGGCAAAAAGCCTTCAATTTAGTTTGAGCTGAGCAAGATCATGAAAGTATGCATTCCGGATCCTATCCTTTCTGAAATTGCCTCTCCGCGAGCCTTTTGCAAAATTCTTCATAGGAGTGTAATGAGATGGTACCCTTGCTGTCAACTTTGCCATGATAGCCATCAAATCTACTCGAGCAACTCCCCTTCCAAGGTGAAGGGTTGCTAATATTCCTTGGTGCTTCGATTTCTTCAGCCATAGGTCTGACAAGAATCCAAGTAGGCATCAAGCTTTTGGAATCCATTGCCCTAGTTGATCCTTCTCATCTAGTGGTGGCCACTCAAAAGTGGAGTAGATGTCATCTTTCCCAAGGCATGTTGTACTCCTTCCTTTGAGCGCTAGGGTTCTTTGAAAAACATCATTGCTTTTCTTTTGACCTGTAATTTGGTGAAATCTGTGAGAGCTCATATGTAACCTCTCAAAACTTTCCTCTTGGACCTTGTAAAGGCTATCGGTACGTGGTTTCAGATTTTCATGCAGCACCTTAGTTTCATGGAAGCTTGCCTATAGGGCTGCAACCGTGTGGAGCGATCATGCCTCCTTTGTCACCAACGTGACCTTTGTAGGGCCTATGCTGAAAAGCATACATACTTTTCCTTGCGTCATGAGGCATGTATAGGAACCCTCTCCCTCCTTGAGTGAACCACCACCTTGCATATTTTGGATGGCTATGGGTAAGCCTCTCCAATTCCTCAATCTATCCCTCCTTGTGTTCTCATGATCGTGTCCAATTTTTTTTCACTGATCAACCAAGGAAAGAGCATCCTAGCCTTTTCTCGTCTTTGAAAGTAGTACATGCCAATAATCATTTGGAAGGTGGTATTATAACTATACTTCAGCAAGGTGGGAGCATTTGATACCATTGCTGAATGCTGCCTATCAATGTTTTGTAGGGATTCCTCCGGACACATTAGCCCAAGGCTGATTTCACGAAGGACTGAAAGCGGATTTGAGGGCAGGTTGCTAGATGATTGACAATGAATGTGAAAATCCTGTCAAGAGCTGTCAACAACTTCTTCTCCTAGGATAGTGACCCCTTACGAAGATTCAAGCATCACTTGTTCTATGTGCGAAATTCACTCAAACCCTTGGGAAAATCATGAAGTCTAGACACATCTATAAGAAAATACCAGAAATCACTATAGATGCAATAAAACTTGATTTTTAGAGGACTCACAATGTGCGTATTTTGAATTTTAGCCTATGTAATGTCCCTTCCACTAGGGCAGCAATTAAGAGGAATAAGTTTCAGAATTGAAATAACACTTATATGCACCCAAACAATCAATAAAATGATAGATTTCACCTTTATGCCCATTATGGAGAATTCAACCACGCAATTAGACTCACACAATAAACTATCAATATCCTATCGAAACACTAATCAATAAGCAAGTTGCTCTAGGGCAGATGATTTAGATTAGGGACTGCATAAAGAGAATATTCACTTTACAAGAGATAGTGCTGGGGTTTCGTCCATGCACAAGATTCGTCCTCAAGGGGTCTTCGTGGCTCGAGCCTGGTGCCCTGCAACTCAAGGGTTTTCCAGTTGAATGCTTTTGAGAGAGACTCACAAAGATGCTTATACAAGCAATCCATTTCCAACCAAATTATCAAAATCTAATCCACTCTCAATTGTGCCAAGCTAACCTCCTTTTATAACAATAAGGCCTGATGTCGTTACAATTCAAATGATGGCCAAATCTTCAAAAACCCGTTTTTAATCGAATCCTAGTTTCTAGTATTTGAAAGCCTACATGCTCAAAATGAATTTATTTTTTAATTAAAAAAGTTCTTCTATTGGAGCGCTAGGCTTCCCAAAAGCAATACATCTGCCTAAAAATAAAAACAACTACTAAACTAACATCAACACATCATCAGAATCTTCCCCTTGCTCCCTTCCTTGGACGGGCTCACGAGGCCGTCAGAATGGGTCGAGGTCTTTAAGAAAGGCTAGTCTCCAAAAAGTGGACATGACATTCCTATGTGGCCAGGTACAGGCCGATAAAAAGGAAAGAACAGTTGTCACTTTTTGAAATTTCCCCTCGGGCAAATGATGGAACATATGAGGTCCGCAGCCGAAGCTTGCTACAGATGAAATGCCTAAAGTGATAACAAGTTTGTGATTGGTCAAAATATATCCAACAAAGCATGGAGGGGATGTCACTTAGATGAATGTGTTTCTCCCACCAAATGTTAGCAAGAAGTGCTTCCAAGAAAGCCAATTTTTGCATCGAAATTGCCACGCGTTAATGGCGGGGGGGAGTAGGAGATCATTTTTAACAGCCCCCACATTATTTCACTGGCATTCATGTGTATGGTCCAGAGGATGCTCTTGCCACCATTGGAATGCCTGAAGGTTGCACAATTTGGTTGGTCGAGGAGTGGAAAGTGGAAGATGCCACATTAGGAATGTGTGCTTGTCAAGTTGTTGGCATTATTCCTCAAAGTCCATTTGCTCTATGCCCGAAAATTACAATAGATTGAGAAGGTGACACGTGTACAGAGGGCATGAGTATGGCAAAGAGAAAAGTTGCTAGATGTTATTTTTGAAGATGAAAGTGATCAGAGGGCATAATTTTGACCTGGTAGGCAACTGCATTTCTTTTTCAATGAGAAGCTGTTAAACGTGTCTCGGGATGCCAAAGTACATCAATAAAAAGAGGGACAATGGATATTTGAAGATTTTGAAGTTTTTGGCTTCAGAGCTCTTTCATTTGACATTTGGCACAAGAGCCCGTAGACCTATTGGAGCATTACAACATATTTCTTCAAACTTTGGCAATGATTTGGTAGCGCGGAGAGAAAATGGAAGAGCTTGCATTTGTTTGAGCGAAAAATCTCAAAACCAAAAACTTGTCCCGTGGCCCCGACGGGAGGACTGTTGAAGGTGTCCCCCCTTTTCAAATTAGGAAATGACTTACGTGGCATATTTTTAAGTGTGACCCCAAAGGGGAGCGCGGGCCTCTAAGAGGTTTATGGGCAACTAAATAGCATTGATTAGGCAAAATGGAAAGTTTAGCTTTTAAATACTAAAGTAGAAAGAAAACCCTTTACCTATTTTCATTATTTTAAGTTGGCTAAAAGGGGGAAGTGAGTTAATAATTTAATTTAAGTGTTAACGTAATTTTAATTATTGGCACTTTAATTAAATTATTAAAAAGAGGGAAAAGTGCATTTAATTAATTATTTTTAAATGGCCAAGTGGAGCAACCCAAAAAGGAGAACTAAAAAGGGAAAAGGTAAATGTTTAAAAAAGAAATAAAGTATTGCACATGGAGCACTCCACAAGGAATAAGCTATAAAGGTAAATGTTGGGGCTCATTTGTAGGATCATCAAGCAAATTTGATATTTCTCTTTTGGAAATCGGAGCATTGAGCTCTCATTTTTAGCCTTTGAGGACGAAAACCTTCATTGAATCTTATTGAGGACGATAACACTCAATAGTCACAACACTTGGGGATGAAAACCCTTATTGAATCCTAGTGAGGAAGAAAACCCTCAATAATCACAACAATGGGGGATGAAAACCCTCATTGAATCCTATTGAGGAAGAGAACCCTCAATAGTCGCAACACTGGGGGATGAAAACCCTGATTTGTTGCATTGGTGGCTTCATTTAAGAGTCACAAGTAAGCTTCATATTTAGAATTTCACAAGGTTTTCCATCCTTGTTGAGGCACAAATTCTAGTTAGGGCACACTTTTTAGGGCTGCCACACTCATTTCTAGCTTGGGCGACCCATTTGGAGATTTTGGGATCACTGTTCAATGGGTTTCTGTGGTTGGAAAAATATGAAATTAATTTTGTTTGATAGCTGTCATTTTTGTGGTCATTTTGAGCTATCATTTGCATTGTATCTCCAAGTACTTATGAAGATGTGGATTTTTAAAGTTTCAGTTGTTTTTGGGTAATAATTAATTCTAACAGTTTGTATTTTGTTTTTTTTATTTAGGCTACTTAGGGAGAGGGCCCTAGCCCATTGTGGCATCATCATCTTGCACCAGCCATGGAACCATCTAAGGATGGAAGTTTTAAACTCTTGGCTAGCCCACAGATTAAACCACAGTATCGTGGTGAACATTCTGTATTTTGTTGTTGAAGCATTTATCTTGCATTATTTTATCAAGGGTTTCAAGATTGATATATTTTTGAAGATTTGTGTGTGAGAAATACTAAAATCTGAATTTTAACTAGGTCGCTTAGGGTTTTATGGACCTAAAACAGGTCGTTGCCCTAATTTTTTCTTAAAAACATAATGTTGTCATAAACTTTCGGGTTTCTACATGTGGTTAATGTTGAAAATATATTCAGTTGTTAATGTTGAAAACTTACGTCTCTTTGAGCCCTCTATTCTAGATCATGGAGAAGGGTTGTTGTTGCCATCCGTTGAGGATCTTGCTCCGAACAATCAACTGGAATTGAAGATGTGATATTACAACGAAAATAGAGGAAAACACAATGAGGAGTGCAAGACCGGTGGTTGATTGGGTTAAAAGGTCAATTGCCCAACAAGGCCAAGTGGTATTCCAGAGAAGATGTGGGGAAGAAACTTCCTCGCCTCATTAGTTCCTAAGCTTTTAGGGACTTAAAAGTCTCAAATTGGGGAGGGCATGATTCAAAAATGGATCAAGAAATGCCCAATTTATGTAATTTTCTATCTTAACATGTAATATAATTTCTCATCATGTAAATTGTAATGTAAAAAATGGTTGAGTGTAATGTCCCTTTCTAGGGAAAAAACTCAAAATAAGGGTTTGGCAACAACCCCAAATGAATCAAATCTGAAAATACACCAACCAACAAGCATCAATCCAAAAAATGACTAAAAATATGCTTCAACCTTTATTAAAATAATAAATAACAGTCCTTTAGGGCATCGAACTGTATAAGCACTTCAATTCATCATACAACCATGCAATAACTGAGGATGCTTCTAAATAATTATTTCATGCACAACAACATTTATCCATCCAAATTACATCAAAATAATGGAGAAAATAAGAGATTACACCCAACTACAATTAATTTTATGACAACAGAATGGCAGCCACAAACAAGGGCTGAAAATGATAGATAAACACCTCCAAAAATCACCAAATTGTAGATTCTAGCCTTATAAAATATAAAGAACAATAATATCAACTCAAATTGTCCAAAAATGCCCTAGTTGATATCAAATCCTTCACCCAAGAAAGTCGCCTAAGGTTGGAAGAGAAGAAATAAATATGAAATCCTCCTTAAAGCTCACTTGTGACCTCCGTATGAAGTCACCAATGCATACAATGAGGGGTTTTGTCCCCATGCGTGATCCTATTGAAAGGTTTCTTCTTCAATAGATGACCAAGGAAGGGTTTTCATCCTTCAATGGCAAGAAGAGTAGCTACACTAGCTCCAACTCGAAGTAAATGTCAAAATAGATGAAAGACGACGATCCTCATCCATTCAATCCTCTTTAAGTACCACTTATTTGGTGTCAAGGATGAATTAGAGGCCTAATCCTCATGGCCAACCTCTTGATGCACTTCTTCAATTTTCAGATACAAAATGAACGATCTCCTTCAAATAGCAGTATTTCTTGAACTATTTGTAGCTTTCAAGAAGATCGACCCAAACAACAATGAACATAAAAGTTCCTTTTTCGCTTTTCCATTCAACAACATCAAATGGGCACTCCAATCCCTAATTCTTCAAGCATGAAGAAATAAGGAAATTACTTGCAATAATGGCAATGTTTATCTCCCTTGCATTCTTCCTCGAAGCCCACGAAAGGTGGAGTGGGCTCAAGGCCTTAATAGTGACAAGCGTGGAAAAGGGGACATTACAGTCTATCAACCATTACATATAGACAATTCTTACCTTGAACCATGTGCAGCCTCATGATGAAGTCCATGGAGATACTTTCCCAATTTTGAGTGGGAATAGGAAGAGGTTGCAATAGTCCAACTGGAAATGCATGTGCCGTTTTGTTTTGTTGGAAAACTAGACACTCCTGGATGTATTGGAGTACTTCCTCTTTTAGGCCTTTCTAATAGAATCTTTCCCTCACCTATTTGTAAGTCTTGAAATAACCCGGATGACCAGTTGATTGGTCATTATGGACAGCCCTCAACATCTTAATTTTCACCTTAGATTCGGGCACGAAATGAACCCGGTTCTTGTAGAGAATGAGCCCATCCATGATCTGTAAAGCCGTCACTTTGGAATGGTTCACAAACCACAATTTAAACTTGTTGTTCTACCTTCCAACCTAGAAAATGACAGATAAGCTATTGATTGGATTATTATGCCTTAGAACTAGAATTTGCAAAAGAGAAAAGAATTAAACACACACGCCAAGGATTTTTATCCTGGAAACCTCCTAGGGAGGAAAACCAATTAGGAAGGGAAAATAGCTCTTTCCTTCCCTTTTGCTTCATTGGCCAATTTAAAATATGAGAGATACAAATTTTTCAATTAGTGAGAAAAGAAGATAACAATGTGTCACTCTTCCTTCCAGCTACTTAACTGCTCTGCTCTCAAGCTCTTTCTTCTACAAACTCAATTCCAACACTTTAATTCTTGCTCACATGCTCTCATATTTCTCCCATGCTCAAACTCTCCTTCCTACATGTATTTATAGTGTCTCTCATGTCCTCCAGTGCACTGGAGGATGGGAAAGGTCATGGAGGAGAAGAGATAGACAACTTTTCCAATTCTGGGATTGTTCGTTTCGAATTTTATTTTTTTGTCCAAAGGTGGCAGGACTGCCGCCCAGTGCAGACCGGCGGTCACGGGATAGTCGCCCTGGTAGCTGGCGGTTCTGAAACTGCCACTTCTGCACAAAGTGGCGGTTCTACTACTATGCAAAAAGAACCTATTTTTCTCCATTTTCATGACTGATTTCTTCTTGGTGCTGGTAGATTTGATGAAGTAGAGTTTTCTAGGATCCCTATGGATCAATCCATTACCTTGTATCTTTCATCCATCATTTCTCCCTCAAAAACAACATTAGCAAACTTATTTTTGATATACTCAATTGTAATCAAAGACTTCCAATCTGCTGCTATCTTAGATAAAAAGCAAAAATATGACTCTCTCTTGACAAGATATCTTCTACTAAGTACTTGACTTGAGGGGTTTCTGGAACCATACCTTGAAGTGTTTGATGAGCACACACTTATACTGAGAGGAAAGGGGGTGAATCAGTATAAAATAATCTTTTACTTATTTAAAAACTTACTAACCACAATAACAACAAGCACACAAGATCTAACGATTATGAAACTCAAGATTTATGTGGAAACTCTTTCAGGAGAAAAGACTGTTTGGATCTACTATCCAAATCCAGTAATAAAATAATAAAAGTCTCTTCCAAAAATGTAATGTCCCCTTTTTTGAATTGAGGACCAATGAAGAGTTCTTGCCATTCCCTTTCTGTGGCGAAGAAGAACAAGTGAACAAGGGAAGGAATTGCAGCTCATTTCAGTTTTCTTTTATTAGATTTAATGTTTTCCTTTAGTGTTTTTCTTTTATGAGGCAGGTCAGATGGGTTGGAGGAATTAAAGAAGCAAATTAAAAGATAAAGTGAAGCTTAGGAGGTCGGTTCTCATCTAATTGGCTTTTGGCGCCAAGCAAAGAGTATAAAAGGGATTGTATGAATTCATTTGCAAATCATCTTTGGTGCATTTACATCTACAATTGGTTTGTTGGGCAAGTTGCTCACTACCTTTCCACTTGACGATGGAAACCCTCTTTTGTGGCATCCAAGGAAGATGGATACCTTCCTTGTGGCTTGGTGGAGAACAAAAAACTCTCCATTTTGGGTGGATTGAATATCTCTAGTGAAGACTCTGTTGATGTGGATCAAGGACATTAAGGAGAAGAATTTCAAAAGATTTGCATGATTTTTGGAGCTCTTCCCTAGGGGAATGACTAAGGTTTGGTGCTGGGCCCTCTAGGGCACATCATTTATATGTTCTTTGATATTTGGATTCTCCATAATTTTTAAGGCCGGAATGTACATTTTTTGTTATTTTGGAGAGGTTTATCTATTGTTTTCAGCCTTTGTTTGTTGCTGCCCTATTGCTGTCATTTATTTAATTACAATAATGTATTATTGCTGTTTTTATCCATTTATTCATTGCAAATTGGATGGATATTGGTTACTGTAGTTGAAGTAATTATTTTGAAGTAATTTCAAGCTATAGTGCATAGTTTTATGGTGCATTTGAGTTCTTATACAATTTGCTCCCAGGGTTAAAAAAATATTACAGCTGCTGTTCAAAAATCAGATTTTACTTCACCTGGGTTTGTGTGGTTTCCTTCTTTTTCAGTTTCAACCCTTAAAAGGGATATTACAGTGGTATCATAGCTTCGGTCTTCCCATCCTAGGGTTTTCAAGGAAGAGGGCAACAAGTGTTTCCTCTATTACCAGAGGAGAGAAAAGAAAGCAGACCAACCAAGAGAGGAGGATAGTATGGCTCACTAGGATCCTCAAGAAGCCAAGATTAACAAGCTTATGGAAGGGCAAGAGAGATTGACAGACACCATGGACCTCCTATCCCTATCCCTTCAAAGATCTCATGAACCGAGGGTTCATAATGGAGACGACACCTCATTTAGAGAAAATACTTCCTGACAGCCTATGAGATCAACTCACAGATCAGCCACTAGGCCTGCTTTCCTCCCAAGGGAAGATGTCATTCTGGAAGCGGGAGCAAGGCCCTCTATGGGGCAAAGCATTGCCACAAGCTATGAAGAGTATATGACACTTCCAAGGGAGATACGTGAGGCCATTACACTTTCCGAATTCATTGGCACGAGCAAAGGAAGGTCTAGGCCATAGCCAAGACAACATATGCTGCATAAGGAGGTGCAAAATGTGTTGGGGAAGATGGCCTTCTCTAATTTTGATGGATTGACCAAGGGGACAACTAGGGCATGGATTCAAAAGTTGGATAAATATTTGTCCTTGAAGCCTATTGGGGAGGATGATGCCATCAAATTTGTAACTCTTCACCTAGAGGGAATTGCTCATGAGTGGTGGTTCCATGGATTGGTGACACAAGGGCATTATGAGATCCATTCCTATGATGAGTTTTGTAAAAGGCCCATGGATAGATTTGATAGAGTTACCTGGAAGTTCACTTTCAGGAACTTGCACAATTGAAACAACAGGGCATGGCGGATGAGTATGTGGCCAAGTTTCAGAGACTTTCCGTCATGATCACGGATGTCACAGGGAGAAGACTTGTGGCTCTTTTCATTAATGGTTTGACCGAAGGTTAGAACCTTTGATCCTTTGTCTCTTACAAAGGCAATCAAGAAGGATTTGGACCTTGAAGGTGCTGCCCCAAAAATAGCAGCGATCAGCAGGCATCCCAAGGTTAATTCAAGTGGAGGACCACCAAATAGATCGTTGGGATAGTGTAGAAACCCTCCCTTCGACCAACCAAGGAAGCCCTACCAAAGGATGTCTAATATTCACAAGGTGTTGGCTAGATTTTCTGCATAGCACAAAACCTAGGCAGTCATGAGATAAATCTCCCTCATTTAACCGGTGAGGCTCCCGTGTCAGATTTGTCAATAAAAATGTGTTATTATCTATTCAGGGGTTTTATTTTAACCACTTAGTTCATGAACCATAACTAAGAAGTTCTACAGCAAGTAAGTAGCTGTGTTAAGAAAGGAAGTATTTTATAGAAGAAGGAAGTAAAGGAAATACAAGAGAAGAAAAGGGGAAGATGTGCATCCCAATTAGTAGATAGCAGAGCTAATTGCATGCACATAGAAGAAACTTAACAGATATGAACACACAGAATTATAAAACAAAGGCAACTCTAGATCCAGATCTAAAATAACACAGTTTATTAAGAGATCTAAGATTAGAAGCAAGAAACATAGTACACCGTGACACAAAGTTCTCTGGAAACTGCTCCTTTGTATTCCTTTGCTCCAAGTTGCTCTCAGGGGTTTAGCACAAAGTCTAGAACACAAGATTGTTGCTTACAAATTCTGATCCATCCTTAACCCGGAGGTTCTTCTCCTACTTATAGAATGTAGGAGGGAAAGTACAAATGGGAAGTCTAACTAAACTAAGCATGAACAAGAAGTAAAGATGACATTTGGCAATCATCCTCAAGTAACTTCTCCTTAAGTGACACATGTATCACTTAACTAATAAAATGGTTCCACATGACTTCAAGTAATGGTTGCAAAACCAATAACTTAGAAGTTTTACAATTTCATCCGGGAACATAGAAAATAGAAAAAGAAAGAATAGAAGAAGTCATGCCAGCTGTAACATTTATGTCTTTTTCTTGTTCTGATATCGGATATACTTGTCGAACATGTAATTCAGCATCCTTCCATCTGTTTTAGCCACTGCTTCCTTCTTTGTCCTGAATTGCAGCAACCCTTCATTGAACACTTTGATGCACGCTTCCACATCTTCCAAACTCGGCCCAAACCTTGCAATGTCTGCCTGCAGCGCCACCAGTCTATTGATAGAATTCATCGTGAAAGGCTTGGTAGCTTTATCAATTCTCTTTTGTACCATCAGAAGAGAACCTTCCAGGGAATTAGGCACCTCGTTAGAAATGATCCGCACGTATGAAGTAACACCTCCGTCCACTCTTTCCTCAGTGAAAGAAATGATACGGTCTGGTAAGTTTGATGTCCTACTCTCAAGTGCTTGCATCCTCTTCAACAAAACTCTGCAGATTTCCAAACGGAAAGATACTGCAAACTCTAGCTGCTTACCCTTCTCGACTGATCCATCCGGTACAATTTGCTCCGCAATCAATACATCTCCTGACAGCTTGTTGATCTCGGCCAAAATACTCAGGTTACTCTCTGCAACTGTATTCATGCCTTCTATGTTAGCCATCAGTTGCTTCAGCTGACCTGCTGCATCATCCATAACCTTTAGGCGGGCTGACACTTCTCCAAGTTGTACAAAAGCTTGACGAATAATCAAATCCTTCCATTCGTCAATAGCCTTTACTTGATTGCTTGCGTCCTCCATTTCCTGCATAAGATGATCACTCCCCTGCTCTGAAATGGGATGAATGGAAGGTTTAACAACCTTGGCTATGATCTCACATAATTGAGATACCTGCTTCTGCAGCTCTTCTTTCTCCGCCTTCTCACTGTCAAGCCTAAGGAATAAAGCATCTATCAATGTCTGCGTGTCTTGCTTCAATCCTTCAGTGGTGGCTTGACCGAGTGGTACTTTGGTCACTGTCACATCTTCTGCTGTGAGCTCCTCCTCTATCTTTCCTTCTGCCGGAATTGATATCTCAGCAAACTTCTCTCCCGAATCCTCGATGATCTAACCTAGAAGTTGCTTTAGCAACTTTAGGCCTTCTGTCTCTTCTGCTCAGAACCTGGGGTAGCTGCAAGTCGTGCTCCTCTAAGTTCATCTCCATTCTTGCTTCTGGAACCAACTGCGAAGCCAACCATTCCGAGAAATTACTTCTCGGAGAGTGAGAAGTCGCTGAGTGCACTACCATCTCCCGCTATGCATCCTCTGCGTCAGAAAGTGCCACAGTGTTATGGCTGTCATCCTATGAATCATCCAAGGACAAAGCTCTTTCGAACTCTGCCATTTGCAGCATCAACATCTCCTCTGGAACGGGTGATTGAACGAAGTGGCTGAGGAGAGAAGACAAATGTCGCCGGATTAAATGTAGGCATGGAAGTGTCCTGTTGCTGCGGTGTAATAGTTGGTGAAGTACTGGGTACTGGAGAAGCCAGAGTCAAAGCTATGGTCGTAGAAGTGATCTTCTCTTTCTCCTGAGATCTTCTGTGTACTTTCAACTTCTCTAACCTTCTGTTGCTTTCTCCTTCATGCTTTCGCTTGAGGGAATCCCTGCGCCGAAGTTGCCCGTGATTTGATTCATCAATGCTTCATCAAGGCAATATCCCTTCGTCAGCAGCCAGTTTGAAGTATTCACCAACACAGCTCCAGATCTTTCTTCAATTGTGTTGGCAGCCTCCTATGTTATCCTGCAGTATGGCTTTATCTCCTCCCATTTGATGGTAAGTGTCAAGTACCACGTTCCCATCATCCTTAAGATCCGCAGGTATCCGCGCTAGTCCAAAGTCGAACACTTGCTTTGCTGATAGCCTGCTGAAATCTCTCTTTGTAACCTCGTTTTCACTTTTGCACTTCATCCAGAAATCTTCTAATGAAGGCACATGTGCGTCCTCCTGAGAGATCGTCTTCCTGGCTACTCCAAATGGATCGAAGTTCAGCCGTGTAGGGAAGAACTCTTGCTTATACTCAGATAACATTTGCGCCTCCATCCCTCGAGCTCTATGAATGCTAATGCAGCTGTAATGTCCCACAGTGATTGAGAAGAAGCCCGTAGACTTGTGCCGCTTTGACTGAAGGTCGTGTAACTCCACAAGTTGCTTGCTGAGCTCCATGGCGATCAATCTATCACTCGGATACCTGGGCATCTTTATTGGTTCTCTAGAATAGCCCGTGACCCTGAGGTATGTGAAATCTGCAAATTGAATGAATAGATTGCCAATCTTGGAAACAGCTTCCCACGCTTCCTTGCTTACCCTGTTGGCCTTCAAGTCTTTGTCTAGCCTGAACAGATTAAATCGTAGAAACAAGTCATTGTTGATCACTTTGAAGTCTTGAAGTCTCGCATGCAGGTGAAGTCAGCGATGTGGGTAGCACTCGAAAATGGGATTGGTGTCACTCAGATTTCACCCTGAAATCTGCGACTACCCTATCCGAAAAAAATTTCGTACTTTTAAAATAATGGGTCGTTTGTTGTTTTTATTGCCTGAAAGTTCTTGTATTGCGTCAAGATAATCCCAAAGAGCCATATTAGCCCTTTTCGCCAAATACCCAGATGCCCAAAATTGTTTTATTCTGTCGTCGGGATTTGTCTGCGGGAAATTTGTATTTAATTATTTTGAGCCCCGTATGAGGCTATTTGCGCCCTGTTTTAACTCTATTATGAGCGAATATGTTATTATTCCTATGTACCAGAAGGGTTTTAACTTATTTTAAGTTTTGGGCTTTATTTGTAACTTTTGGCAATTTTTCGTGTTTTTGTGGTGTCCCGTTTTGTTTTCTGTGAAATTTCTCTGGAACAATTCCTTCGCCGGGTAAGCCCGATTTTTGGCTTGGAGCAGCTGGAAAACATACACGCATATTATGCCCGGAGGAAGTCGCCATCGGAGGTCTGGATCACTGGGAAAAAGTGAAGTCGTGCACAGAAAAGCCCTGCGGGGATGGGCGCATTTTTGGAAAACAAAGGATTTAAGCTGCGATGGGAAAAATATAAGCCGCAGGCAGGGTGGGAATTTTATACCTGCCTAGCAGGGTACTTTTTCCCGTGTTATAAAAGTCACTTAAGCTGCAGTGGGAAAAATAGAGGCTGCAGGCAGGTGGGAATTTATTGCCTGCCTTGCAGGGTAAAAATTCCCATGATATAATAAAAGGAAAGTGACTTAAGTGAAATCATGGGATTTTAGTACCTGCCTTGCAGGGTAAAGAATCCCATTGTCAAAGTCAAATCACTTAAGTGGATCATGGGATTTTGGTGCCTGCCTCGCAGGGTAAAGAATCCCATTGTGGAAAATTCTTAAAAATAGAATTACATGTGCAAAAAAGTGCGCCCCCTTTGGTGAGAGAATGGCAGCCTTGAAATTGATTATTTTAATTAATCTGTTCTCTCAAAAAGTGCGCCCAAGCTTGGAGGAAGTCAACAAGTCAAAGTTGGAATAAAAGAAAGGAATTAAATGCATTAAATTTAATTTATTTAGTGGCTGCCCTCTTCCTCTCAAAAAGTGCGCCCCATTTGGGAGTTATTTAATGATTTTAAAAGGCATTAAAACATTAAATTAATTTCTATTTTCAGTGGCTATGGTCAAAGCACACTGTGAAGCTTAAGTGAAGTGATGTGTGAAGGATTAAATTGGATTAATTTAATTTATTGGATGGATGTCCTTAAACATGCTATTTTTAAAAGAGAAAAGCATGATTTTTAATTAATTAATTGCCTTTAATTGTTAGGGCAATTATTAATTATAGAATTGTGAAGGTTATATAAGCATGGGCAGCCATATGGGTGAATTATTTGATTCACAGGTAAAGAATTGCAGCCAAGAGGAAAAGTGCGCCCCCATTAGAAGAAGGATTTTGCTCAGACAAGGTGCTAACAAGGCTAAAACCTTCCAGATTTGGCGCATGCTTTGAAGGAGGTTGATCTTTGTCTGCATAATTGTTTCCACAGGTGTTACAGGAGCTCAGGTGTTGATTGAAAGGATTCATGCTCTCTTTATGTGCAAATTAAACACCAATTTTTGGGGCAGCAGGCTTGAAAAGTGCAGATTTTTACAATTTAAATTCACTATTCATGCTCCGGTGGCCATTTTTGTCTGAATAAATTGCAGGAATTCATTACAGGTGCTTTACAAAAGAAAAGGAGTTTTTATCAATGTCCAATACATTGCAAATATCCTCCGAATCTGAAGAATTGTCCAGATTTGCACCAGTATTGAAGAAATCCGGCCAAGTAAGAAGAAAAAGAATTATTCAGACGAAGATAGATAAAGCCATGGCGAAAGGAGATGAAAAAGAGAGCACGATGGAGTCATGCATTGCTTCCAAACTTGCAGACATAGGAGACACGGATCTAGGCCCAGAACCTCTTTCTGATTTGATTGATAGATCCAGAGCGGGAAAGACTTCACTCATGCGTGCGGTCAAAAGTAGTGGAATTATCCGAGCTGCAGCTTTCCCATGTACAGCCCAATTGCCAGAGTTTGTGATGGAGTGTGCTAGATCTTATCATCCTTCATCCAGATCAGTGCGTGATGCTTCGGGAAAGACAATAATTCGTTTGGATGCAGAGTTCATCAATTATTGTTTGAAGATTCCAGTGCGAAAGGTGGTGACTTCTATTAGCATTCAGGATGCTGACAGTAGATGGGAGAAGCATAGAGCTGATTGTGTGAGCATCATGAATAGCCGGTTCATGAAGAAGCCTAGATCCCCTTCAAAGTTCCCGAGAACTCTTCCACGGTCCAATTTGGTGCAGGAGGTAGATGATGTCGTCAAATTGCTATGCAGGATGAATGGCGAAGCGAATGCCTACACTTTCCGTACATGGATGTATGCTTTCATCAGGACCATTGAAATCAACAAGGTTGATTCTATAATCAATTGGTCAGAAATTATTAGCAGCAACATTGGTGAGCAACTTCAGAACGTGAAGCGTACTTTCAGCTTCAAGATGACTTCATACTTGGTGTATGCTGCAGCTTCACAGGGTGTCTTTTCCAAGCTGGATAGATGTGGTGTTCTTTCCGAGGACCCCATTTTCGAGTGCTACCCACAGCTTACTGCACCTGCGTGCGAGAAAGACTTCAAAGTGATCAACGATGACTTCTTCTACGATTTCATCTGCAGGCTAGACAAAGACTTGAAGGCCAACAGGGTAAGCAAGGAAGCGTGGGAAGCAGTGTCCAAGATTGGCAGTCTATTCATTCAATTTGCAGATTTCACATACCTCAGGGTTACGGGCTTTTCTGGAGAACCAATAAAGATGCCCAGGTATCCGAATGATAGATTGATCGCCATGGAGCTGAGCAAGCAACTTGTGGAGTTACACGACCTTCAGTCAAAGCGGCACAAGTCTACGGGCTTCTTCCCAATCACTGTGGGATATTACAGCTGCATCAGCATTCACAGAGCTCGAGGGATGGAAGCGCAAATGTTATCCGAGTATGAGCAAGAGTTCTTCCCTGCACGGCTTAACTTCGATCCATTTGGAGTAGCCAGGAAGACAATCTCCCAGGAGTACGCACATGTGCCTTCATTAGAAGATTTCTGGATGAAGTGCAAAAGTGAGTACGAGGTCAGAAAGAGAGATTTCAGCAGGCTATCAGCAAAGCAAGTGTTCGACTTTGGACTAGCGCGGATACCTGCGGATCTTAAAGATGATGGGAACGTGGTACTTGACACTTACCATCAAATGGGAGGAGATAAAGCCATACTGCAGAATAACATGGGAGGCTGCAACACAATTGAAGAAAGGTCGAGAGCTGTGTTGGTGAATACTTCAAACTGGTTGCTGACGAAGGGATATTGCCTTGATGAAGCATTGATGAATCAAATCACGGGCAACTTCGGCGCAGGAGATTCCCTCAAGCGAAAGCATGAAGGAGAAAGCAGTAGAAGGTCCGAGAAGTTGAAAGTACACAGAAGATCTCAAGAGAAAGAGAAGATCACTTCTACGACCATAGCTTTGACTCCGACTTCTCCAGTACCCAGCACTTCACCAATTATTGCACCGCAGCAGCAGGACGCTTCCATGCCTCCACTGAATCCAGCGACATTCGTCTTCTCTCCTCAGCCACTTCGTTCATCACCTGTTCCAGAGGAGATGTTGAAGCTGCAGATGACGGAGTTCGAAAGAGCTTTGTCCTTGGATGTTTCAGAAGATGGCAGCCATAACACTGTGGCACTTTCTGACGGAGAGGATGCAGAGCGGGAGATGGTAGTGCACTTCAGCGACTTCTCACTCTCCGAGAAGTAACTTCTCGGAATGGTTAGCTTTGCAGTTGGTTCCGGAAGCAAGAGTAGAGATGAACTTAGAGGAGCATGACTTGCAGCTACTTCAGGATCTGAGCAGAAGAGACAGAAGGCCTAAAGTTGCTAAAGCAACTTCTAGGTTGATCATCGAAGATTCGGGAGAGAAGTTTGCTGAGATATCAATTCCGGCGGAAGGAAAGGTAGAAGAGGAACTCACGGCAGAAGATGTGACGGTGACCAAAATACCACTCGGTCAAGCTACCACTGAAGGATTGAAGCAGGACACGCAGACATTGACTGGATGCTTTATTCCTTAGGCTTGACAGTGAAAAGGCGGAGAAAGAAGAGCTGCAGAAGCAAGTATCTCAATTATGTGAGATCATAGCCAAGGTTGCTAAACCTTCCATTCAGCCCATTTCAGAGCAGGTGAGTGATCATCTTATGCAGGAAATGGAAGATGCAAGCAATCAAGTAAAGGCTATTGACGAATGGAAGGATTTGATTATTCGTCAAGCTTCTGTACAACTTGGAGAAGTGCCAGCCCGCCTAAAGGTTATGGATGATGCAACAAATCAACTAAAGCAACTGATGGAAAGCATAGAAGGCATGAATACAGTTGCAGAGAGTAACCTGAGTATTTTGGCCGAGATCAACAAGCTGCCGGGAGATGTATTGGTTGCAGAACAAATTGTACCGGATGGATCAGTCGAGAAGGGGAAGCAGCTAGAGTTTGCAGTATCTTTCCGTTTGGAAATCTGCAGAGTTTTGCTGAAGAGGATGCAGGCACTTGAGAGTAGAACATCAGATTTACCAGACAGTGTCATTTCTTTCACTGAGGAAAGAGTGGACGGAGGTGTTACTTCATACGTGCGGATTGTTTCTAACAAGGTGCATAATTCCCTGGAAGGATTCTCTTCTGATGGTACAAAAGAGAATTGATAAAGCTACCAAGCCTTTCACGATGAATTCTATCAGTAGACTGGTGGCGCTGCAGGCAGACATTGCGAGGTTTGGGCCGAGTTTGGAAGATGTGGAAGCATGCATCAAAGTGTTGAATGAAGGGTTGCTGCAATTCAGGACAGAGAAGGAAGCAGTGGCTAAAACAGATGGAAGGATGCTGAATTATATGTTCGACAAGTATATCAGATATCAGAACAAGAAGAAGATGTAAACATTACAGCTGGCATGACTTCTTCTATTCTTTCTTCTTCTATTTTCTATGTTCCCGGATGAAATTGTAAAACTTCTAAGTTATTGGTTTTGCAACCATTACTTGAAGTCATGTGGAACCATTCTATTAGTTAAGTGATACATGTGTCACTTAAGAAGAAGTTAGTTGAGGATGATTGTCCAAATGTCATCTTTACTTGTTGTTCATGCTTTAGTTCAGTTTGAGTCTTCTATTTGTACTTTCCCTCCTACATTCTATAAGTAGGAGAAGAACCTCCGGGTTAATGATCGATCAGAATTTGTAAGAAGCAATCTTGTGTTCTAGACTTTGTGCTGAACCCCTGAGAGCAA
Source organism: Taxus chinensis (assembly GCA_019776745.2). Classification (NCBI taxonomy): domain Eukaryota; kingdom Viridiplantae; phylum Streptophyta; class Pinopsida; order Cupressales; family Taxaceae; genus Taxus; species Taxus chinensis. The sequence goes on from CM034153.1 coordinate 747,134,913, forward strand.
CTTGGAGCAGAGGAATACAAAGAAGCAGGTTTCCGGAGAACTTTGTGTCACGGTGTACTGTGTTTCTTGCTTTTAAATCTTAGATCTCTTAATAGACTTTGTGTTATTTTAGATCTGGATCTAGAGCTGCCTTTGCTTTATAATTCTGTGTGTTCATATCTATTAAGTTTCTTCTATGTGCATGCAATTAGCTCTGCTATCTACTAATTGGGATGCACATCTTCCTCATTTCTTCTCTGTATTTCCTTTACTTCCTTCTTCTATAATATTTCCTTTCTTAAACAGCTGCTTACTTGCTGCAGAACTTCTTAGTTATGGTTCATGAACTAAGTGGTTAAAGTAAAACCCCTAATAGATAATAACACATTTTTATTGACAAATCGCGGAAGAGTTCTCGGGAACTTCGAAGGAGATCTAGGCTTCTTCATGAATCAACTGTTCATTATGCTCACGCAATCAGCTCTATGTTTCTCCCATCTACTGTCAGCATCCTGAATGCTAATGGAAGTCAACACCTTTCGCACTGGAATCTTCAAACAATAATTGATGAACTCTGCGTCCAAACGAATTATTGTCTTTCCCGAAGCATCACGCATTGATCTGGATGAAGGGTGATAAGATATAGCGCACTCCATAACGAACTCTGGCAACTGGGCTGTGTATGGAAACGCTACAGCTCGAATAATTCCACTGCTTTTAACCGCACGCATGAGTGAAGTCTTTCCCGCTCTGGATCTATCAATCAAATCGGAAAGAGGTTTCGGGCCTAGATCTGTGTCTCCTATGTCTGCAAGTTTGGAAGCAATGCATGACTCCATCGTGCTTTCTTTTTCATCTCCTTTTGCCATGGCTTTGTCTATCTTCGTCTGAATAATTCCTTTTCTTCTTACTTGGCTGGATTTCTTCAATACTGGTGCAGATCTGGACAATTCTTCAGATTCGGAGGATATTTGCAATGTATTGGACATTGATAAAAACTCCTTTTCTTTTGTAAAGCACTGTAATGAATTCCTACAATTTATTCAGACAAAAATGGCCACCGGAGCATGAATAGTGAATTTAAATTGTAAAAAACTGCACTTTTCAAGCCTGCTGCCCCAAAAATTGGTGTTTAATTTGCACATAAAGAGAGCATGAATCCTTTCAATCAACACCTGAGCTCCTGTAACACCTGTGGAAACAATTATGCAGACAAAGATCAACCTCCTTCAAAGCATGCGCCAAATCTGGAAGGTTTTAGCCTTGTTAGCACCTTGTCTGAGCAAAATCCTTCTTCTAATGGGGGTGCACTTTTCCTCTTGGCTGCAATTCTTTACCTGTGAATCAAATAATTCACCCATATGGCTGCCCATGCTTATATAACCTTCACAATTCTATAATTAATAATTGCCCTAACAATTAAAGGCAATTAATTAATTAAAAATCATGTTTTTCTCTTTTAAAAATAGCATGTTTAAGGACATCCATCCAATAAATTAAATTAATCCAATTTAATCCTTCACACATCACTTCACTTAAGCTTTACAGTGTGCTTTGACCATTACCACTGAAAATAGAAATTAATTTAATGTTTTAATGCCTTAAAAAATATTAAACAATTCCCAAATGGGGCGCACTTTTTGAGAGGAAGAGGGCAGCCACTAAATAAATTAAATTTAATGCATTTAATTCCTTTCTTTTATTCCAACTTTGACTTGTTGACTTTCTCCAAGCTTGGGCGCACTTTTTGAGAGAATAGATTAATTAAAATAATCAATTTCAAGGCTGCCATTCTCTCACCAAAGGGGGCGCACTTTTTTGCACATGTAATTCTATTTTTAAGAATTTTCACAATGGGATTCTTTACCCTGCAAGGCAGGCACCAAAATCCCATGTTCCACTTAAGTGATTTGACTTTGACAATGGGATTATTTACTCTGCAAGGTGGACACTAAAATCCCATGATTTCACTTAAGTCACTTTTCTTTTATTTTATCATGGGAATTTTTACTCTGCAAGGCACGCAACAAATTCCCACCTATCTGCAGCCTTTATTTTTCCCACTGCAGCTTAAGTGACTTTTATAACACGGGAAAAAGTACCCTGCTAGGCAAGTATAAAATTCCCACCCTGCCTGCGGCTTATATTTTTCCCATTGCAACTTAAATCCTTTGTTTTCCAAAAATGCGCCCATCCCCGCAGGGGCTTTTCTATGCACGACTTCGCTTTTTCCCAGTGATCCAGACCTCCGATGGCGACTTCCTCCAGGCATAATGTGCGTATATGTTTTCTAGCTGCTCCAAGCCAAAAATCGGGCTTACCCGGCAAAGGAATTGTTCCAGAGAAATTTCACAGAAAACAAAACGGGACACCACAAAAACACGAAAAATTGCCAAAAGTTACAAATAAAGCCCAAAACTTATTCCAAGTTAAAACCCTTCTGGCACATAGGAATAATAACATATTTGCTCATAATAGAGTTAAAACGGAGCGCAAATAGCCTCATACGGAGGCTCAAAATAATTAAATACAAATTTCTGCAGACAAATCCCGACGACAGAATAAAACAATTGGGCATCTAGGTATTTGGCGAAAAAGGCTAATATGACTTTTTGGGATTATCTTGACGCAATACAAGAACTTTCAGGCAATAAAAACACAAAACGACCCATTATTTTAAAAGTACAAAAAATTTTCGGATAGGGTAGTCGCAGATTTCAGGGTGAAATGCGAGTGACACCACAAGGAGCTGCCCAAAATCAACAATGAAGGAGAGTCTAGAAATGAGCTACGGAAGAAGAATTTGTGCTTCTCTTGCAAGGATCCATGGACTCCCGGACATCGTTGTTTAGGTAAGGGTAAAGTGCATTATATTGAAGTATTTTTCAGACTCTGAGGATGATGAAGATAATGTTGATGAAGTGAAGTATGATAGCATTTCAAAAGAGGATCCGAAAAAATTAGATGGCACTCTTGCTACTTTTTCCAGTGCACCTAGATATCATCCATTTTAGGTAAAGGGTAATCTACAAGGACAAGGGGTCACAGTCTTAATTGGTAGCGGACCCCGCACATAACTTTGTTGATGAAAGTTTGGTGAAAAGGTTGAAGTTGAGGGATGAAAATTTCAAGGGCTTCAATGTCACAATGGCGGATAGCTTCATACTTCCATGCACCAAAAGAATACCTCAACTCACACTCTCTTTGGGGGTAAGAGATGATTTCTATGTCATTGGTATTGGTGAAACTGATTTAGTGTTGGGTGTTCAATGGTTACATTCCTTAGGTGCATTCTCTCAAAACTACTAAAGCATGTAGCTGAAATTTAAGGTAAAAGGCAAGGAGGTTGTGATGGTATGAAAGGTAGAACTCTTCAAGTTGTGACTGCCAAAAGCATGGAAAGGAATTTCAAAAGAGCGAAAGTTGCTTGGGCTTCTCATTGCTTGGTAAGATCTAACTCTTCTATTTCCATTCAACAATCTTTTCATGATGATATTCAACCCATACTTAAGCATGCCAAAGTTTTCAAGGAATTACATCATGGGCTGCCACTGGATAAAGGATTCAAACATGTTATTGAGTTAGAACCGGGCACCAAACTAATAATAACTACTCCTTACCATTACCCAAGAATCTACAAGGAAGAGATTGAAAGAACCATCAAAGTATTGCTAGAAATGGGGTTGATTAGGCCTAGTTCCAGCCCATTTGCTTCCTCCATGGTGCTTGTGAAGAAGGATGACACCCTACTAATGTGTGTGGACTACCGGATATTGAACAAGAGAACAATCAAGATAAGTACCCAATCCCAAGAATTGATGAGCTAATGGATGAGCTACATGGAGCGGTTTACTTCTCTAAAATTGTTTTGAGATCCGGGTACCACCAAATAAAGGTGAGAGAGGAAGATGTGCGCAAGACAACTTTTAGGTGTCACTTCGCAAATTTTTAGGTTCTTGTCATGCCATTTGGGTAAACCAATGCCCCGATCATTTTGCAATCATGTATGAATCACATTTTTGGTAAGTATTTGAGGAAATTTGTGTTAGATTTCTTTGATGACATTTTGGTATATATCGATACATGGGAGAGCATCTCCAACACTTGGATAAGGTGCTGGAAATTTTACAACAACAATTACCCTATGCAAAGAAATCAAAATGTGATTTTGGAATGGTTGCAATTTTGTAGGGGCATGTTATCAATGCACGTGGGGTTCATGTACTAAACCCAACAAACATCACACATTTGAGAGGTTTTTTGGGTTTATGTTCTTACTATCAGAGATTTGTGAAGGGGTTTTCCCAATTTTCAGCCCCATTGACTTCTCTAACAAGAAAAGGAGATTTCGGCTTGTTAAAAACAACCCAAATAACTTTTGAAGAACTGAAAAAGGTGATGTGTTCTTGCCCGGGACTTGCTGTTCTAGATTTTTCTATGCCTTTTATACTTGAATGCGATGCTTCCAGTGAAGGCATAGGGGATGTTTTGATGCAAGAAAAACATTCCATTGCATATGAGAGCCGGAAATTGAAGAAACATGAGAAGAAGTTCTCAATCTATGACAAGGAAATGTTGGCCATCATGCATGCATTGACCAAGTTCCAACAATACTTGCTTTGTGGAAGATTTGTGGTCAAGACCGACCACAATAGTTTGAGATTCTTTCTTCATGTTAATATCCCTTTTGGGACTAAAAACAGGGGAAAAGGGGTTAACTGGCTGTCCCCAAACAGATCTGATCTTGAAACACCATTAATTATTCTAATTATTCACACAATAAATTAATAATAACTGTAAACCAATCTAAAATCAGCAATCTCCAAGGGCAGCGGACTATCTAAGGAATTTAAGTCCACCTTTCACTATGCAAATCAATGAAGATTGCCACAAAACAATTCATCTAGCCACAACAATATTTATAAGTCATAAATATATCAAAATATTGAAGGAATATCTGATTTCACAGCTGGAATTAATTATTTAGAACAACAATAGACTAGCTAAAACCGAGGCCTACGAAAAAATAATAAACCTTTGCCAAAATCCACCAAAATGGAGATTCCGGCCTTATATATTATGTCGAATCAAAATATGAAATGAATCTTGCAACTCGTGCCTTAGAAGGCACCCAAATACCCTTAAACCCTAGTCGCTCCAACTAGGAATGATTCTAAAATGCATGCAAATGTCTGTAGATGTCTTCTTTGATCCTCCATAGTCCAAATCTGCAAAAACGTCTTCAATATGTCTTCACTCTAACCAAGGATAGAGAGTTTTCGTCTCCCAACCAATCACAAGAAGGGTTTTTGTCCTTCTTGGAAAGCTACACTATTGGATTTTCACCCAAAAATGAAAAGATAATGAGCAAACAGCCCAAAGGTCCAAGTTAGATAAAATTCCCAAAAGTAGATGTGTGCAAATGAAGTCTCTAATCTTCTTTTATATCCCCAACATGGCGCCAAAGGACAAAAAGTAAGGCCGACCCATATAAAGTCATTATAATCTTTTAATTTACTTTTGAAATGCATCAAACCCAACCGACCCCTTATAATGGGAATTACAAAGATAAAAGCATAAATATGAAATGAAGAAAACTGAAATACAATTCATGATCCTCTCTTGTTCATCCTTTTCTTGCCTTCGGAAAGAAGAAAGGCAAGGAATCCTTTATTTTGGATTAGTTCGAAAAATGGGGACATTAGTCCTCTTTTCCTGAAAGTGCTTGTCCTCAAGCAATTGTAAGTTCCTGGATCCCAAATGAACATCAACTGTTTCTTCATTGATGTACCTACACATGAAGCAAATATATCAAAGAAAACAAGAGAGTTTAACAACACTTTTAAACTCTCCTTATCGTGCCTTAGGAACATGATAGCTAGTTCTCTTCTATTGCTTGACACCATCTCATAATTTCCATCCAAATGATGGCTTCCCAACACTTCAATAATGCTTTCTCAAAAACAACTATAATCTTGCATTTTTCTTTCAAAAAGCAGAATGTTTGAGTCTAAAAACAACACATCATGATCTGATTTATTCCCTCCCTTCAGCTGTGATCTTCTTTCCTCATCATTCCATGATGGAATGCTCTTCAGAAATGAAAACATACACTGTTCTTGATTGCTAAATGACAGCCTTAAATCTGATTTTTTCAAACTCAGCCCTATAAACCATGGCATAATAACTATCAAACTGAAATCTTATGGCAAAAACCAAATTTGTGAGCAGCATAGGGGCTGAAAATTGTCTTACATGGACTGGAAAATGAAGATTAACAAGCCTATGGTTGAAAGCAACAAGCATATTAGCCCTTAACTCAACATTCTTGCATTCCTTCCTTGGTCCAACTCGGTGTGAATAATGGCTTTTCAACAAGAAAGCTCCCATTTGTTCTTAATCCCTCAAGTTTTCCCCATTTGGAGGTCATACTATTCATGCCCGAAACTAACCATAAATTATTGCCATGAAGCATTCTACCAAAGAGTAAACTCTTGCTATCTTCTATGCATTGAATGCCCGGAAGATGTGCTTCTTCCTTTTTTATGCTAGCCATGCGTGGAAGTATGTCATTGCATTTCCACATAAGATGCATAAACTTATACTCACCTCTATTGGAAGGTTATTACCTTGCTGATTTGGTTTTCCAATGGTTGACTTGAAGCTACCCCACCAAATTTCCTTCCTTGTTAAGTTTGGATCAGTCCATAGAAGTGCGGATGAGTGGGTGTAGTGTCCATGTACAGCCCTACATTTCTTTGTAAGCAATGCCCAAGATGTTGGGATGTTAGCCTTGTTCAACCTCCAAGTAAAAACCTTCTTACCCATCATATTAAGAGGAAAGAGTGTCCCCCAAATCAGCCTCTTTCTCACTGCCCATGGAAGATATGCACAACCCCATACATAGTTTTGAAGAGGACGGCCCCTCAACGCTGTAATCTAACTCAAAATTATTAATTGTTATTGATATAGAAAGGGTGTAACAGCTGTGATACTTGAAGTCCTTTCTGCATATCATATTAAAATCCAAAATTCTTCATCAAAAATACCAACGTACAACTGTTCAAGGAAAGAATATCCATCCAAACTGCAAATTTAGGGAGAGTATTTTACCTTGGCTGTAGCAGGCGTGTTGTCTCATGCAAAATATGCATGATGGTGGTGGAAGACCATCTTGCTTCTCATGCAAACACTGGATACTCAACTCTCGATGAGAAATGCATTTTTCTTGTGATTGCCAATTTGCTTATGGCTGCAATAAGGATGTAAACAGAAGACCTCAAGTTTGTAACAACATCCTTCCAAAGGTTCCCTGCATCCCAAACTTCTATGTGCAAACAACCCGGAATTTGCATGGAAGAATTTACGCGCCTCTCGTCCTCCTATATATTCTTGCTCTTATCAAATTTATCTCGTTGCCCCCCATGATACAAATATAGCAGCGATATTGGAGGAATCAAATTTTTTGAATTGTGATGGTAATGCCTAGCGCTGCCCACAAAGAGTTCCTTTCTTAGGGCTGAAATAGAATCCCTTCCCCATTTGATACCTTTCATCTTCACAAAATTGTTAAAATATTCCTTGTGATGTTCAAAATATTGTGAGGGACATAGAATGATTGTTACATAAGAACTCTTTACTGTCAGTTTGATGTTACATGATTGTGTCGAATGCTCTTACAATGCTGTTGTACTCTCGTACTGAATGAATATGCTCAAATGACACATTTTATGATACTCTTTGTATGTAAATGTATTGTGATATGGTCAGAATGATTAGTCTTAAAGCTTAATTACATGGGAATAGCGAAAAAAAATGTAGGAGTATGAGGTGGTAAGGATGTTATGAATGACGTAGATGACTGTGAATAATGATGTGTAATCATATATACATGCCATGATATTGTTATGCGGCAGAGATGACTGCATGGCATAAGAGGTTTCTGTTGACACATGTTGTTCACATGAACAACCCTAACTAGTAGCACAAGTTACAGATTCATTTGATACATTTTGTAGCTATATTTTGCATAAAATTTATGTTTTTGTCATGTCCCTTTTTTTCCTTTTTAAAGACAATTATGGAATTTCCAGCCATTTCTATCCTTGGAAGAATTGAAGAAATTATGAAGGAAGCATCTAATATGTTTTTTATTAATTAATAAATATTTTAAAAGCATGTTAGAGAAGAGATATGGGACGGCCAAGGAAAATAAATAATTATAAGGGTTGGCCAAGGCATATGAAGGGTCATGAGGCATATGAGAGATCATGTCTTTTCATATTTTGGCGCCAAGGAAGAAATAATATAAATAGGGGTGTGGGGCATTCCCTTGCTCATAACTTGTCATTTGTAATTTCAAATAGTGAGAGAGTTCTCTCACATTTCTTACCATTTGGGTCGAAAACCCCAAGTGAGGTCTTTTGGAAGGACGAAAACCCTTTCCAATTGACTTTAAACATTCCTATTTGAAGATTAATATTATATTGAAGATTTTTTGCACTTATTTCCATGATTTCCTTCCTCTGTATTAAATTTAAGTTTGCTGCAATTAATTTCCAGAATTATGGAATTTTATTTAAATCCCAAAAAAAGGGACATTACAGTGGTATCAGAGCTTTATCCTCTTGGCTTGATAATTGTATGGAAGTTGGCAACAAGGAATACAAAATTATCAGAGCATGGACTTTCAAAAATCCAGGGTTTCAATAGTCACGGAGGTGGAAGATCTCTTCAAAAAATACCAAGCTCTACTAGTAGACATCCTTAATGCTTTGCCATTTTCAAATTTCATAAGATGAGAATTTGGTATTCTAGGTGAGCATGTGCTCAAAGGTGAAGTGAATGACCTTCCTCAAAAGACAAATAACATCAACGTTAATGATGGAGAACAAGAAGCAGTAATGGTAGAAAACACGTAAGGCAGCCCGCTGGTCCGTTTGTAGCAGCAGACCAAAGAGAGCCCAGAAATGATGAATCATATTCGAGAAAGGACCACCTCGACATCCCAAGCACTTGTGAACAAGGTATGAAGGAAGAAGAAGTGGATGAAAGCTTTGCTTAGGGTCCAAGGATCGAATACAATTCAAATGTGCTGCTCCCTAGCCTGTCTTCACAAAGAGTTGATCACCATCATCAGTTCAATTCAAATATGGGCAGATTACAGAACACATTGAATGAGAAGGAGTCATCTGCATTTCCTCCCACAAGAACCTTCCATGCTAAACCCTTAGGGCGGGAAGAAGAGGAAGTAAAGGAAGGAGAGCCACTAGATGAAAATAAACAAGGATTGAAGTCATGTCCACAATCACATTCACTTCAAGAAGACAATTTTAAGTGGGCAGTCTTGGAGCTTAGCAAAGCTCATCCCTTTGATGACTCCTTATGTCATCTTGAAGACACCATCACCTGGAACACATGTTACGAAGATGATGTGCCCTCTTTTTGGAATGAAAATTCTACGGAGTAGCAGCAGAAGATTGTTTGGGATCCAGGCATTAGCGATTGCTTGAGGACAAACAATCTTGGGGAGGGAGGACTATCATGTCCCTTTTTTCCCTTTTAAAGACAATTATGGAATTTCCAACCATTTCTCTCCTTGGACGAATTGAAGAAATTATGAAGGAAGCATCTAATATGTTTTTTATTATTTAATAAATGTTTTAAAAGCCTGTTAGAGAAGAAATATGGGACGACCAAGGAAAATAAATAATTATAAGGGTCGGCCAAGGCATATGAGGGTCATGAGGCATATGAGATATCATGTCTTTTCATAATTTGGCGCCAAGGAAGTAATAATATAAATAGGGGTGTGGGGCATTCCCTTGCTCATAACTTGTCATTTGTAATTTCAAATAGTGAGAGAGTTCTCTCACATTTCTTACCATTTGGGTCGAAAACCCCAAGTGAGGTCTTTTGGAAGGATGAAAACCCTTTCCAATTGACTTTAAACATTCCTATTTGAAGATTAATATTATATTGAAGATTTTTTGCACTTATTTCCATGATTTCCTTCCGCTGTATTAAATTTAAGTCTGCTGCAATTAATTTCCAGAATTATGGAATTTTATTTAAATCCCTCAAAAAGGGACATTACAGTTTTTTAAAGAAATTTACGTATTTTTAAGTTGCTGAATATTCCTGAATATTTGCTGAGTCTTGTCGAGTTCTTGACGAGTCAATTTGTTTTTGGTTTTGCTGAATACGTGTATGCGAACTATGCGTGAAAGTATAATTATAAAAGTGGGGTGATCACTTTTTAATCAACTATTTTTATATTGTGAGTTTGAGCGTCTGCTTTAGCTTTCAATATTTGAGGACGAAAACCTCTTGTGAATAAGGCTTGGGGAGGAAAACCCTTTGGTCTTGTATGGTGGTTCCATTCAAAGACCGCATTTGCGCTTTAAATCAGATTTATATCATAATTCAGCATTGTGATATCAAGCTAGGGTATCATTTTGAGGGTTGACATAATTTTGAGGGTTGATGTCATGCTTGGCGGCTGACATCATCATTTTGGGAGGCTAAATTTCATCACTGAAAGTTGTTGTACCTTCAGATAGCCTACTTTTCATTTTCCACGAGCAGTACCAGCTAGGGCAACAACCATACACTGCTGACATCATCATTTCCCAACAGTTGTACCTTCCAAACAACGTTTTCCAGCCACCTTGGACACCATTTCTAGCCAATACTTTCATCTGTATGGTTAGCTATGATTTTTGCAATTTATTTGTAAAAATCAGCTAGGGTTTCAGTTGAATAATTTCCATATTTTGTGGTTGGCTTTTCCTGCTAATTAAAGTCAATAAAATCTGGGTTGTGTCCGTACATTGTACTATCATATTTTCAGAATAAAAGGGTAATTTCAGAAATTTTAATTTTCTTTTGTAAGGGTTTGCTGTAAAAATTTAGAATTCATTAATTTTCCCCATAAGCCATAAGGGGACATTATAGTTTCAGGTGTTTGGATGCAATCTGCAATAATGGAAGCTGAAATTGGTGATAGAGGATAAGCTGGAAATCAATATGAAAGAGAACACAAAAGGCTATTTCATAGTGCTTTTAGGGGTATAAGCTACCTTTTAAAAAAAATGATTTTTAATTTCTTTATTAGAAGCTAGAACAAAGCGAAGATGTTCATTATCTATAATGTCCCTTTTTTTTCGAATTAATCCAAAATAAAGGATTTTTTTGCCTTTCCTCTTTTTGAAGGCAAGCAATAGATTAGCAAGGGAAGATCGGGGGTTATATTTCCATTTTCCTCATTCATGTTTATGTTTTTATCTTTGTAATTCCCATTGAGGGGTCGGCTAGGTTTGGTGCATTTAAAAAGCAAATTAAAAGATCTTGCCTTTTTGGCCTTTGGCGCCAAGATGAAGATATAAAAAGGAGATTGAGGGACTTCATTTTGGCATCTATTTTTGGCGCATTTTATCTAATTGGACCTTTAGGCTGATTGCTCATTGTCTTTCCACTTTTGGGCAAAAATCCAATTGTGTGGCTTTCCAAGGACGAAAACCCCTTCTTGTGGTTGGTTGGAGGACGAAAACCCTCCATCCTTGGTTGAAGAAAAGTCATATTGAAGACCTTTTTGCAGATTTTGGGCATTGGAGAATAAGGAAAGAGATCTGTAAATATTTGCATACATTTTAGAGCCATTCCTAGTTGGAGCGACTAGGGTTTGATGGTATTTGAGTGCCTTCTAGGGCACACATTGCAAATCTAATTTCATATTTTGATTCGACGTATTTTAAGGCCGGTATCTATATTTTTATGATTTTTGGTGGTGTTTATCTATCAATTTCAGTGTTGGTTTATGGCTGCCCTGCAACTGTCATTTATTAAAGTATAGTAGTGTGTCCTCGTTGATTTTCTCCATTTAATTGTTGCAAATGGAATGGATTTTGGTTGCCGCAATTGAAATAATTATTTAGGAGTACTTATCAGTTTTTGTGCATGATTATTTGGTGACTTCTAAGCTCTTACTTTCGCTCTAGCGTTTGGAAGGTTATATTTAGCTGCTATTACATAAAATCAGATTATATTTCATTTGTGGTGTGTGTATTTTCAGATCCGATCCTTGGGGTTTGTGGCCAAACCCATATTTTTTCGGTTTTTGCCCCAATAAGAGACATTACAATGGTATTAGAGCTTTGGTCTTCTCATCAAATTGGGGTTTGAAGATCATAGAAGGGATGGATAGAGTTTTCAGCAATGCTAGGACTGAAAGGCTTGCCCTAGGGCAAGAAAGATTGGCCAACACAATGGCCCCCACTAGCTGATCCATACCATTCAAGGCTCCAATGGTGGAAGGATCTCTTCAAAGGAAGTCATGAATTCTCCATCATCTAAGGAAGCAACATCAATATATGGTATGAAGAGTATAGAGCTCTTTCGGAAAAGATCCGTGATGCCTTAACTTTCAAATGCCGAGTTCGTGAAGTTAGAGACAAAAAGAGTGGGGATTTGCACGGGGTCAAAACCCCAAGCAACAAGGAAGGGGTCAATCCTCCCTTGGGACCCCAGGTTTTTGCTCAAGAGTATGGATGCGGTTCATGATGAAGGGCTTGAAGGTAGAGGGGTCTCAAATCCTCATGACAAGTTTTTGAACTTCAACAGTCACCCACATGCTTAGTGAAAATTATCCCCCAGATCTGCACTTTGAGAGAAACAGAGCTATTAAGGATGAAGATTCAGTCCTTTTCTTGATAATAGGCATCATTATGAGCTAATTGTTCATCATTTCTTGGACTAATACTGATAATATTTCAGCGTGTGTGGATTCCAGGATTGAAAAGGAGGATGGTGAACAACTGGGGGAAGAAAAAGGAATGATTGGAAACCATTTTTCCAAGGGACGTGTTAACAATCAGGTTTGCTGGTCTGTTTAGGAGAGCAGCACTTAAGAGTCAAGTTGAAGGTGTTCATGGCTTTTGGAAAGGACCACTAAGAGACTCCTTGCATGTGCAAACAAGGCATGAACAAAATCAAGATGGAAACAGAAGATGGGCATGCCTACTTCCCTAAGGATAAGAAGGAGGAATATAGATTGCAACAGTGCTGGTTACTAAGAGGGAGCAGCCCTTGGGAGTCTTAGAACCCCCCAATCGTCTTGCCAAATTGGATCTCTCGACTGATTTTAAGAACAACAATTTGAAGACATCAAAGTTCAATGAAAATGGGGAGCATGAGCCTAGAAAGGAAAGGGAAATCATGAAGCATGAATTCCAAGGTAATAATTCTTTAATATTTAATGATATTTCATTGGCTTCTAATGGGTGTGCATGGCAAAATGTTGAAGAGAAACCAGATTTGCTTAAGGGTGAGAAGGATGCATTGGGAGAGGAAGATATCCACCATGCTATGAAGGAAGAACCATCACAGCAACAGTTCATAATGATGGATCAGTTTTTGGGAGCCCTAGAAGCACCCATCACCATTATCAAAGCGGATTCCTTGGCTGATTTAACCGACAAGCCCTACAAAAGCTCAAGAGAATGGAGAAATTACCAAGCAAGAACCAAGCAAAGAGGAAGGTAGGAAGGACTTTTGTTTGTTTAATGATATTCCCTTGCTTTCTAATGGTTGCATGTGGCAAGATAGTAAGAGAATCTTGGAAGCATGAGCAAAAGGATGAAAAGAAGCATGAGGAGCAAGAGAATGTTGGACAGATGCCAAGCAACTCCTCATGGGATAAAGGGAATTGAACATATTGGGGGATGGCCAAAAGGTATGGAGGTATCCAAAATTATTGCTTTCTTCTACGCTTATTTAGTTTTGTTGTCTTGAGCCATTTGATGAAAAGAATAACGATATGTCATTGTTGAGGCTCCATGGTAAACCATGGCAAGTGGCTTGTTCATGTGGATAATGACAAACCAAAAACGGGGTTATAAGTGAGGAAACAACTGAACACAGGAGGAAAGATGAAACAGAGCTTCCAAGGGAAGATGTTATGAGGTACACACATGATACAAGGGCATTTCTTGGTGCCCATGACCACTTTCAGTCTGCTGTAATTTTCAGGTCAGCAGCCTATTGTAAGCCATATGATATTTCATCGCATCATTATTTATCATTGTCATGCTTGGGTAATCATAACTATGCCAATGAGGAGCAAGGTTGGGAGAAGACTCTTTGCCAAGAACTCACTATACATCTTCCAAGCAATAAAGTGGTCTTTTATGACAGCCCAAGGTACACTCATATTTCAAGAGCTTTTGAAAATTCCTTCTTTATCATCTTGTTGGGCTGATCATTACAAATTCTTTGTCATGAGTTTGGACTTCAAGATAGGGGGTGCTATGCATATGGTGATTGAGACAAGAAGAGGTATGATGAAGAGTTACATAGATTGTTTGTATCTTTGGAATCCGAGTAAACCTTTGAAACTCAAATTCAAGTAAAGGTAGAAATCCTTCAGTTTTGATTATTCCTCTCCTTGCTTACGGAAGGGAAGGAATTTGATGAGTTTGTATAAAGTGGGGAAGAATTCTAGTGTGGCATGTTTGAGTCATCATAAGCTTAATAATAATTCTTATTTTCTCTTCTGTATATTGATAACCCACAGTTCCATGGGATGAACCAACAAGAAATAGGAAAGGGGGATATATTATGATGAAATATAGCTGTACACATATTAGTCAAAGAGGTAAATGATGATTCTAACTTTCCGTTCCATATGTGGGAGTTCAAAAGGAATGGGCAGTAGTATGCATCGAATTATCAAAGAAGAATTGGCAAGAAGTATAGGGCCAAGCAAGGCTGGTTTCAAGAGGCCTCATGATCATCAAGAACTTATGGAACATATCCAACCGGTCTTTGCACAAGGAAGATCAACTGCAGCCTGCTGTCCCCATGAAAAAGGAAGGAAAAGGAAGGAATTGTTAAGCAAAGGCTACAAGTAGGCTGATCTTAATTGTAGACGTGCTGATCTTCATTTTCCAACTCATGTGTAAATGAGGATTTCAGTCTCCTATGCTACTCATGGAATTTGTTTTTTCCTATAAGATTTCAGTTTGGTAGTTGTTATGCTATGGATTATAGGTCCGAGTTTGCAAAAATCAGATTTGGGGCTGCCACTAGCAGCCATGAACAACAGTGTGCTTTCATTTTTTGAAGAGCATTCCATCATGGAATGATGGGGAAAGAAGATCTCAACTGAAAAGAGGGAATAAATCAGATTATGATGTGTTGTTCTCAGACTTGAACATTCTGATTTTTGAAAGAAAAATGCACGTATTATAGTTGTTTTTGGGACATCATTACTGAAGTGTTGTGAAACCATCATTTGGATGGAAATTATGAGATGGTGTCAAGCAACGGAAGAGAGATAGATAACATGTCCCTAAGGCATGATAAGGAGAGATTAAAAATGTTAAACACTCTTGTTGTTTTCTTTGATATTGTTTGCTTCATGTGCAGAGTATATCAAAGAAGAAGTAGTTGAGATTCATTTGGGATCCGAGTGCTTACAATTGCTCGAGGACAAGCAATTTCAGGAAGGGAGGACTATAATGTCCCTTTTTTTTTCGAATTAATCCAAAATAAAGGATTCCTTGCCTTTCCTCTTTTTAAAGGCAATCAATGGATGAGCTAGGGAAGATCGTGGGTTATATTTCCATTTTCTTCATTCATGTGTTCATGTTTTTATTTTTGTAATTCCCATTATAAGGGGTCGGCTAGGTTTGGTGCATTTTAAAAGCAAATTAAAAGATTAAATATGCTTTATATGGGTCGGCCTTGCCTTTTTGGTCTTTGAAAGGCCAAGATGAAGATGTAAAAGGAGATTAAGGACTTCATTTGGGAACATCTATTTTTGGCGCATTTTATCTAATTGGACCTTTGGGCTGATTGCTCATTGTCTTTCCATTTTTGGGCGAAAATCCAATTGTGTGGCTTTTCCAAGAAGGACGAAAACCCTTTTTGTGGCTGGTTGGAGGACAAAAACCCTCCATCCTTGGTTGAAGCAAAGTCATATTTAAGACCTTTTTGCAGATTTGGGCCATTGGAAAATAAGGAAAGAGATCTATAAATATTTGTATACATTTTAGAGCCATTCCAGTTGGAGCGACTAGGGTTGGATGGTATTTGAGTGTCTTCTAGGGCACAAATTGCAAATCTAATTTCATATTTTGATTTGGCATATTTTATAAGGCCGGTATCTGTATTTTTATG
Organism: Taxus chinensis; assembly: GCA_019776745.2. NCBI lineage: Eukaryota > Viridiplantae > Streptophyta > Pinopsida > Cupressales > Taxaceae > Taxus > Taxus chinensis. Next base: position 747,151,071 of record CM034153.1, read on the forward strand.
ATTTTTGGTGGTGTTTATCTATTCAATTTCAGCATTGGTTTATGACTGCCTTGCAACTGTCATTTATTTAATTGCAGTAGTGTGAGATTTGCTGATTTTCTCCATTTAATTGTTGCAAATGGAATGGATTTTGGTTGTCCTAATTGAAATAATTATTTAGGAGTATCTATCTCCCGCTGTTGTGCATGATTATTTGGTGAATTCTAAGCTCTTACTCAGTTCACTCTAGGGTTTGGAAGGTTATTTCAGCTGCTGTCATAAAAATCAGATTATCTTTCAATGTTGTGCCTAATAGCTATGTTATCATGGTCACCATTCTTGATGTATGTGGCCAAATGCATATCTTCGGTTTTTTGTCCCGAAAAGGGACATTCACATCTGTCATTTTGATGGAGTGACTTGCCAAATAGTTTTGTCATGTGCGTGTTTAAGTTGTAGTAGATCTTAACATCATCAATTTTGAATCGATTTAAAATAGTTTGTTAGGAATTTGAGATGCATTAAAAAAGGGGTTGATCCAATATTATGGACATTGAGGATCTTAATTTTTATTTCCTACGATGTGTCATGCATGTGAATGGTTATGTAAATTAGATAGGAACTTTTCATAAAAGTTTTTTCAAAGATTGCACGTCTCGTAAGTTTATGATCATGAAGCCCTTTGTTGACACTAGGTTTGGTCCCTTGTCCAACTTAATGGTATCCCTTCCCTTGATTGTTTACATGATTTCAAAAGTGCAACAAATCCACCTCCCTTGCTAGCTTTAAGGCTACATTTAATGATACAGTCCATCCTAAAACCTGTTATTGGCACCCCCAAATGCTTATCTATTTTGGCTAATAATGCATTCAAGCTGTCACTGGAGGGGTTACATTGTAAATGGGATGCTCCCATTCTATACCTGAAACTTGTAACTTGTGAAAGTTGGACACTTCCAAATGTTCATTTTACTATATGCTATAAAATGAAGTTGCATGTGCGTTACAATGTGTTCACTTTGAGTTTTCTAGGGATCTATGACTTGGATAGGGTTTATTACATTGCTGTCCAAAGATGCAAACTCAGTTTTTCCTAGAGCTAGTTGTATATTAGTGTTTTATGGAACCCTCGTCAAAGATATATTTTACAAATAATAAATCATTTCTTTTCCATTTTGGGAGCTTGTCCTTAGTTGTGTACTTGGGTGTTAGATCTCAATCGTTCCGACCACATGTTATTTTACTAATCATCTATCACAGTTGGAATTAAGATGCTTGTTTTGAGAATAACTATCTCTCACAGTTGCCCTTTCCTTGACAAGGGTAGTGTAAATAATTCAAAGAATTCTCTTTGGGATAGGAGTCTACGATAGTTTGGTTGATTGATTTGATTCAATATGACAACCCTTTTTAGTTTTTGTTTTTTGTTATACAATGCTCCCGAAGTTAAGGCATCTTATAGTGATTTGCAATTTCTCTAACAGTTTTCTCAGGCTCTCTTCTTCTCTTTTGTGGCTTAAAAAATCCCCTTATAACGAGATTTAAAAAAATACATTACCATCTCAAGTTGGATATGCATAATCTGTGTCTTGGAATTGTTTCTATGAATCTTAAATCCTCATAGCCCAGTATTTGATATTCGTATAATAAATGATTGTCTGCCAACTTTTTAGATGGTTGTTACCTGTTACAAGTCTTATATTACAAGACCAACCAAAATTTTGTTTAAAAAAAAGATTTATATTATGGCAAAATCACAAGGTACATGTTCTATTGTGCTAGGCATAAAAACTATTAGTCTAGGCTTGGGCATTGGACACAAAAGTATGTATAGGCATTACAATCATCGATACAAATCTAATTCGATAATTTTTCTAAGGTCTTGATGAAGCTTGGCAGATCACCATAGCTACAGAGGACTAAAACAAGCTATATTCCGATTGTCAAGGGCCCAATTGGCCAATGCATCTGCCACTCTGTTGAGATCTCTTGGAGTATGATGGAAGGTGACTTCTTGAAACTTGTCTTTCAGAAACTGAATTTTGTTCTCTCTACACAATTTCTAATTTCCGCCTTGATATGCTGTAGAGGTGGAAAACATTCTCACAATAATTAGAGAGTCGGATTTAACTTGAATTCTTTGCCATCCAAGTTTTAGGGCGTCTTGTAGGTCCCGTGAAATAGCTCTTATTTCTACGAAATTATTTGTGGCACACCCAAGATTTTCTGAAAACAAAAAAAGCGACTGAACCATCAAAGAGTCTTCCATTGCCCCCCATACTTACTTTCCCCAGATTGCCTCTTGAAGCAATATCTGTGTTCCGCTTACCAATTCTAGGGGGGGGGGAGACCACTTACTTTCAATTTGATTTTTCTTTCTTAGTTTAGAGATAGAGAATGAGGAAGCCGAATTTGGTGCTTGATAGATTCAATTACACTCAACCTGATCTTCTCACAAACCCAAGAGATGTCCCTATTCACTTGTTGAAATAGTCTCCTATTTCTTTCTTTCCAATTGTTCCATAATAATAGAGTAATTTCGTTCCATAGAGCTTGCTCAAGATTATGACTATCTTTAGTGTATTTAGCCTACTCCCTAAAGGGTTGCTCAATAGCTGACATACTAGTCCGAGGAATCCCAAACAACTTAGACAACTGTTGCCATAAACTGCTCACAAAAGGACATTGAAGAAGAAATGAGGAATAGTTTCTTTAGAGTCCAAGCACGGGATGCACTTGAAAGGGCCATAATGATAATACCCTTTTTTCAAAAGCCTGTCACTTGTTGGAATTCTTCTTTTCAATAGAACCAAACAAAGAAATTGGCATTGGGCCATATAGCTTCCTATTAGAGGTGAGTAATAATATCCCTTAAGGGGTGGGGAGTGACTCTACAAAGAGAAACTTGACCAGCTAAAATTGTACATAAGCTTGTGGTTCCATTCCCCCATGCTATTGAGTCCATCTTTATGTAATATCCCTTTCAAGGGATGAAACCAACAATCAAGGGAATTAGCTGTTGAGCACAGGATAATACTGAGAGGGGGGGTGAATCAGTATTATGATATTATTTCAAACTTTAAACTTAGATTTATAATCACGAGCAATGTGAATATATCAAGTCAATCAAAGAACACAAAACTTAATGCAAGTAGACACAAATATACGTGGAAACCCTTTCGGGAGAAAACCACAGAGAAAATCTTCTTTATTATATTTCTCAAATGTTTGTAGGCACCAACTTACGGGAGACACCAATCCCCAAATTACAATTTTGTAGGCACCAACCTACAGGAGCACCAACCCCTTTTTGCTAAGCACCAACTCAGCAAGAGACACCGATCTCTTCGAATATGAAGGCACCAACCTTCCTTACGAAATTTGCTTTCCACTTTTAAACTTGTTGCTTCCTCAACGAATAATTGAAAATTCTTCTTCTTACTTTCAGATTTGCTGTTCTACAATTCTGCCCTTATGCTTCCTTTTCTTCTTCCTTTTCTTTAGGATTTTCAACTTGAATCCATGCTTAATAAGTCTCATATGAATCTATGCTTAATAAGTCTCATATGAATCTTCTTATAGAGCCTTTCGTACCTTTTCGAAAGGGCATTACATCTTAAACCATCATACCCTTTCATTAACATTAGTCGGCCTTTATTTATTAATTTATTCTTTCTAAACAAATTGCTGCCCCTTTTGAATTAATTAATGCACACATAAAAACTGCCCCAAATAATTTAATTATTACCTAAACATTCAATGCTGCCCTTTAAGACTTGAGCGCTGCTTTCTAGGAAAGTCGTGGGCCCTCTTTTGTGCAAAACGTGGGCCTCCAAGGATAAATCATGGCCTTCAGAAAAAAGCGCTGCTTTCTTTTAGCATGGTTGTCAATATACTGCTGTATTTCTCCTATAAAGGCGATCCTTTTCACATATATAAATATCTTATTTTTGCTCTTTTTGCTGCTCTATATGTTGCTGGTTATTTCCGTTGACATACTCACAATTCCGTTAATAATTCCGTTACTTTCTGACAGATTTCCGTTCACCAGTTCAGCACCTCTTTTGACATCAATGACAATATTTCCAACAATCTCCCCCTTTGTCATTGATGGCAACCCCAAAAAAAAAATAATCTCCTCTTCTGCAGCTTCCTCTTGCCGTAGCTCCCCCTTACTACCATTCTCCCCCTTTGACATCAATGGCAAAGGGTTATCCTAGGAGCTAAATTTTTTTTTCAAAGTTTAGCTCCCCCTTAACCAGTGCTACCCTTGACTCTTCAATGTAAAGATGTAAAAGAAATTACTCCCAGATTCTGCCGTAGATATTCAAATGTCTCCTTTGGAAGTGGCTTAGTGAAAATATCTGCTATCTGTTCGGATGTAGCGACATACTTGAACTTTACCTGCTTCTCTGCCACCTGCTCTCTTAAGAAGTGATATCTCATGGGAATGTGCTTTGTTCTGGAATGCATAACCGGATTCTTTGAAATACTTATTGCACTGGTATTATCACATAATATGGAGATGGGATGATCATACTCTACTTTCATATCCTTCAAGGTCTGCTTCATCCATAAAATTTGTGTGCAACATAGTACCGTTGCTATATACTCCGCTTCTGTTGTGGATAGGGATACAAAATTTTGCTTCTTACTTAGCCAAGATACCAGGTTGTTTCCAAGAAAAAATGCTCCTCCGCTTGTACTTTTTCTGTCATCTACACATCCTGCCCAATCTGAATCTGTATCAGCTGTCAATGTGAAATCTTTTCCTTTTGGATACCACAACCCGTATTCCATAGTTCCCTTTAGATATCTGAATATGCGTTTTACAACTTGCACATGTGTTTCTTTCAGCCCTGCTTGAAAACGTGCCACCATACCCACCGCTTGCATGATATTTGGTCTGGTTGCTGTCACATATAATAAACTCCCAATCATTGATCTATAGAGAGATTGATCAACATCTGGAGATTTGTCATCTTTGCTTAACTTGGTTCCGGTGATCATCGGTGTGTTGACAGGTGCACACTCCTCCATACCAAACTTTTTCAACATTTCCTTCACATACTTGGTTTGAGATATAAATATTCCTTTATTAGATTGAAAAATTTGCAATCCAAGAAAAAAGGATAACTCACCCAACATGGACATTTCAAATTCCTTTTGCATGTCTTCTGCAAATTTTCTAGACATTTCTTCATTGTCTCCTCCAAAGATTATGTCATCCACATGTACAACCACAATTAACTAGTGTTCATCTTCAGTTTTGATGTAAAGATTACTGTCAGCAAGTCCTCTCTTGAATCCTTGGTCCTGTAGATGTTGATCAAGCCTTGAGTACCGTGCTCTGGGGGCTTGTTTTAATCCATACAATGCCTTTTTCAACCTACACACATAATCTTCATTTTCTGATAATAGGAACCCTTCAGGCTGTTCTATGTAAACCTCCTCTTCTAAATTCCCATTTAAAAAGGCTGATTTGACATCCATTTGGTAGACTTTGAAATTTTTAAACACTGCCAAAGCAAGGAACATTATGATTGCTTCTAGTCTAGCAATCGGAGCAAACGTCTCTTCAAAATCAACACCTTCCACTTGAGCATACCCTTTGCATACCAATCTTGCCTTATTTCGAGTGACTTGAGCATCTTCATTCAGTTTGTTCCGAAATACCCACTTAGTGCCAATCACATTCTGACTCTTTGGTCTGGGAACCGGTTCCCAAGTTTCATTTTTCTCAATTTGATCTAATTCTTCTTCCATTGCCTTCAACCAATGTTTATCATGTCTTGCTTCTAAAAAGTTCTTAGGTTTTACCTTAGCAGAGAAAAATACCCTTGCTCAGAAGCATTTGTAATTCTTCTTCTAGTTTGAACCCCGGTATCAAGTTCTCCAATAATCTGACTTTCATCATGATTTTTCTGAACGAAGCGAGATGGCGTCTTGGTATCCTGCCTTTCTGATTTACTCCACTCTTCAATATCTTCTTCTTCCTCTTGTTCTTCTTTCACAAGACTTGGTATTTCTAAAGACTCTTCTGAATTTTCTTTTGTCTTTAGATCTAGACCCTCATCCACTCTGACACTGGCACTTTCTATGATAGTCCACAACCTCTTGTTATAACATCTGTAGGCTTTACTTTTAGTGGAGTACCCAAGAAAAATCCCTTCATCGGATCTTGAATCAAATTTTCCTAAGTCCTCTTCAGTTCTTTTAATGAAACATCTGCTCCCAAATACCTTAAAATATTTGACCAAGGCTGGTCTTCCTTTCCATAATTCATATGGAGTTTTGTCATGGTTAACTCTGATTTGCACTCTATCCAAAATATAAACGGCAATACTTATTGCTTCTTTCCAGAATCTATCTGATAGCTTAGATTCATTCAGCATTGTACGGGCCATCTCTCGAATGGTTATGTTCTTCCTTTCTACTACTCCATTTTGTTGTGGAGTTCTTGCAGCTGAGTATTGTCTTTTAATTCCATGGTCTTCACAGTATTCAATAAATTCATTTGACATGAATTCACCTCCACAATCTGACCTTAGACATTTTATCTGCAGCCTTGTTTCATTTTCTACTAATGCCTTGAAAGCTTTGAACTTTCCAAATGCTTCAGATTTTTCTTTCAAAAATGCTACCCATGTCATTCTAGTGTAGTCATCAATGAGTAACATAAAATAACTCTCAGCTTGAATACTTTTCGTTCTAGTAAGTCTACACAAATCCGTGTGAATTAGCTCCAATGGTTTGGTGGATGAATACTCCTTTGTTTTGAATTTTGTTCTGGTCTGCTTCCCAAGCTGGCACTGCTTGCATAGAGTACTTGAAGGCTTTGTTATTTTAGGCATGTCCCGTACGGCCTGCTTATTGCTTATCTTCACAAGATTATCAAAATTTATATGTCCCATCCTTCTATGCCATAGCCAACTCTCCTCAACTTGACTTAGGCAACATTTTTCTTCTTTTATTTCTCCGAGCATATATAAATTATTTGTAGTTCGGTGGCAATCTGCAATTAGTTCTCCTGTATCTGCTTTCCTTATTTCACATCCTTCGGCATAGAACTTAAGAGTGTGTCCCTGATCACACATTTGACTCACTCTCAAGAGGTTATATTTTAATCCTTCAACATACAAAACATTCTCTGTTTTTGTTTTTCCATTATCCAAACTCAGCGTACCTTTGCCAACGATCTTCGCTATAGCATTATCACCAAATTTTACTGTACCTTCATTTACTTTCTTTAAGGAGAGAAACTTACTTTTATCACCAGTCATATGTCTTGAACATCCGCTATCAATGTACCACTGCTGTCCTTCATCTCGAGCATGAAAAGTTGTTTGAACGAGCATGGAATTTTCTTTGTCTAGCCCATCTTCCTCCTGCTTCCTTGTCTAGGATTTCATAGCCTCCCTTTTCTTTGTATCTAAAGGCTGTCTTTTGATCTTGTCTCGAGTCAAACACACTTCTACAAAAGCATGCTATATGTCCATAATTATTACACTTGTAGCAGATAATGGCTTCCTCGTTATAATAGGATAGTGGAGCAAACGAATTATAGTTCATATTCAACACTCTATGAGCAGATTTTGGTTTGTTCCAGGCTTCATTATTTCTCATTCGCTTTCTACACTCTATCTTTTTATGCCCATATATATTGCAATAAAAACAATAACCACGAAAGGAACTTTCGAACCTTTTCATATTCCTATGTCGTGGAATAAATGGTCTTTTGGTGTTGTTCTCTTTAACACCTTCCTTGTGGATGGAACTGGTCTTCGTAGTTTCCTCTTCCTTTCTGCTTTTATTCTTCGTAGGCGTATTTAGAATTTCTGCATAACTTTTTGCCTTTTCTAAACCTTTCTTCTCCGGAAGCTCAATGGATTTTGAAGCTTTCTCTAGTTTTTCTTCATATCCGAGTCCTGATTTGTTGGATGGTGATCTTTGACTTTCTAGAATATCATCTAGAACCTTAGTACTCTTTTCAAATTTCAAGTTGTTCATTAGTTTGGTATTTACCTTTTCTAAGTTTTTTCTCATTGCAACAATCTCTGACTCACGCTTTTCACATTCTTCTTGTTTCACCTTGAGCTGACTTCTCAACCCTTCCTCAATTCTCTTTGCTTCTTCAATCTGGGTCTTCAGGTCAATGATTAGATTCTTTGATTCTTCAAGACTTTGTGCTAACTTAGCTTCGAAAGATTGATTTTGTTCTTCATATTTCGGGAGCTGAAGTCTTTGCTTCTGATTCCTCTTTTTGAGTGCTTTTATTTCACCCAACGCACAAATGAGTTCTTCTTCGAGGTTTACCTCAACTTCTTCTCCTATGTCCTTGATTCCATCCAAATCAACTTTGCTGGTTGATGAACCTTCTTCTATAGCCATAAACAATGTTTCTTCCTCGTCACTGTCTGAATCACTTATTCCGCTTTCTTCGGATAAGCTGCTACCTCTTTTTGAATATACTCTTCTTTTGCTTTTCAAATCTTTTCTTGCCTCTGCTTTGCTTGAATTCTCTTTTGAACATGGGCTTGCTTTCTTCATCTTCGCTATCTTCCTTCTCTGGGCATTTAGCTGCAAAATGACCAATTTTACCACAGTTAAAACATTTAAATGGTAACTTACCTTTGTATCTCCCGGATCCTTTCTTTAGCTTTCGAATGAATAAAGCTTCCTTTTCATCTTCTTCGCTGTTTGATTCACCATTCGCTTTAGATTCCTTGATTGCCTTTTTCTTCGAGACTTTGAATGCAGCTTCCTTCTTTGCTGGTTTATTAGACTCGGTCCTCATTTCATAAGCCATCAGTATTCCATGTAGTTCGTCCATGCTTAGGTTGTCAAGATCCTTCATTTCTTCGATGACAGACACCTTAGCATCAAATCTTAATGGTAAAGATCTTAAGACCTTCTGGACGATCACAGGGTCCGCAATCTTTTCTCCAAGCCCTCTTATGGCGTTGACAACTTCATCCACCTGCAGAAGATAGGCTGCAACATCTTCCTCATCCTTCATTTTTTAGGCTCTCAAATTTTCTCCTATGGGTTTGAAGCCTAGCTTTTCTGACCTTATCATCACCTTCATATATTGTTCGAAGTTTATCCCATATTTCCTTTGTCGTGTCACATTGCATTACCTTGACAAATTCAGACTCAGACAAACCACACAAGATTGCATTCATCGCCTTGGCATTGTTTTCAAAAGCCTTCTTACCGGCTTGGTCTATTGGCGGAGTTGATGGAATGATATATCCGACTGCTACTGATTGCCAAATATCAAACCCTAGTGCCATCAAATAGGTTCTCATCCTTACGCTCCAAAATGCATAGTTTGTTCCATCAAACAACGGAGCCTTGTTCGAGGAAAAACCTTCTTGTACTTGACTAGCCATATGTGCTTCCAAGATCTACCTTCCAACTGTTAGATTGTTCTTGAAGGAGCCCGCTCTGATACCAATTGTTGAGCATAGGATAATACTAAGAGGGTGGGTGAATCAATATTATGATATTATTTCAAACTTTAAACTTAGATTTATAATCACGAGCAATGTGAATATACCAAGTCAATCAAAGAACACAAAACTTAATGCAAGTAGACACAGATATACGTGGAAACCATTTCGGGAGAAAACCACAGAGAAAATCTCTTGATTATATTTCTCAAATGTTTGTAGGCACCAACCTATGGGAGACACCAATCCCCAAATTACAATTTTGTAGGCATCAACCTACAGGAGGACCAACCCCTTTTTGCTAAGCACCAACTCAGCAAGAGACACCGATCTCTTCAAATATGAAGGCACCAACCTTACGAAATTTGCTTTCCACTTTTAAACTTGTTGCTTCCTCAACGAATAATTGAAAATTCTTCTTCTTACTTTTAGATTTGTTGTTCTACAATTCTGCCCTTATGCTTCCTTTTCTTCTTTTTCTTTAGGATTTTCAACTTGAATCCATGCTTAATAAGTTTCATATGAATTTTCTTATATAGCCTTTCGTACCTTTTGGAAAGGGCATTACACCTTAAACCATCATACCCTTTCATTAACATTAGTCGGCCTTTATTTATTAATTTATTCTTTCTAAACAAATTGCTGTTGCTGCCCCCTTTGAATTAATTAATGCACACATAAAGACTGCCCCAAATAATTTAATTATTACCTAAACATTCAATGCTGCCCTTTAAGACTTGAGCGCTGCTTTCTAGGAAAGTCGTGGGCCCTCTTTTGTGCAAAACGTGGGCCTCCAAGGATAAATCATGGCCTTCATAAAAAAGCGCTGCTTTCTTTTATCATGGTTGTCAATATACTGCTGTATTTCTCCTATAAAGGCGATCCTTTTCACATATATAAATATCTTATTTCTGCTCTTTTTGTTGCTCTATATGTTGCTGTTTATTTCCGTTGACATACAATTCCGTTAATAATTCTGTTACTTTCTGACAGATTTTCGTTCACCAGTTCAGCACCTCTTTTGACATCAATGATAAAATTTCCAACATTAGCTCAAACCCCAAAGCAAACAAATCTGATTTTAGACCAGCAAGCTGGATTTTATGACTGTAATATCCCCTTCCCAATCAAAGACCCTTAGCCTATTTTGTCTACTTGACGGCTAAAAGGGTGAACACAAGGGTGACTTAAGTTCTATTATTAAGTGCAAAAATAAATAAAAAATTATAAAGTACTTATAATAAAATATTATAGACTTAATAAAAATAGAAAAGTGAACCAAATGATAAAAATACTTAGCTAAAATTGTTTATTTATAGAAAAGTGCGACTTGCACTAGGAGGCAAAAATATTATAAAGGAAGGCAAAAACTTTTGGGTCATAAGTTATTCCTCCTAAGAAAATGCGATTTGGTCTAGAGAAGAGAAATGGAGGGAAGAGAATATTTAATGAAGGAGAATGTTGATTGGTCTCATGTGTGGTTACTTTGGGTCACTTCTTTCTTTAAAAGGACAAGTCGACTTGTGTTAGAGACACACTTGATCATATTATAATTTCTGAATTGTATTTGAAGCTTTGAGCTTTTGTCTAAATTATTCTAAGGACGAAAACGCTAAGAATTTACCCCTCTTATGAACGAAAACCCCAAGAGTATGTGAGGGATTTCTTTACAAGGAATTCTATTGTGCTTGCAAGGATATTTCAGTTATTTCTAGTAGCTGTTTTGAAGGTATTTTTCCAAATTTGTGTAACCTAGGTTTGAAGAATAAAGGCATCTATGTTCTCATCCTTCTATCTTGTTAAAGCGACCCATTCCTTGGGTGTATTGATGATTTTTTAAGGTGTTTGTGGACTTTTCTGAGCTACTGCTATAATTTCAGGTTTTTATGAACCATTTCCAATCAATTTCTGAATTTTTGGATAAATAGAAGTGCCATTTCTCAGCCATATTAGTTTGCAGATTTCTGAATATTATTTCTGTTCATTATACCTCTAAAAATCTGAGTATTTATTCATGCATGGGCTGTTAAAAATATGGAAATCAGTTTAGAGTGGGTTTGCATTAGTTGTATTACAGATAAGTGTGGATTCTTCACTAATCCCTAGTCGCACTTCCCTTATTTAATTCAGATCTGCATGATATTTATTTGGTATTTTCTCTATAAGCTGCATTTAGTGGGTGGGGTGTCTAAAATCCATCTAGGGCAAAAAATGTCCATTTGGGGACATTACAATGACAATTGGAAATCAGTAGTCTGAATTAAATAACAGTCCAAAAATGAAGGAAAACCACTCAAATATCGTCAACTAACTCAACCAAAATGTAGATAGGTAATTTAGGAAGTATTTAAGCCACTTTCCGATATGAAACTTGATTGAAAACACAGATGGCATATTATTCTTTTGCAACAGAAGTGCAACTCCAAAATAATTATTAAAGGAGGGTTTAGAAACCCCAAAAATTTATAAGTAGATTTCGGCTTTACAAATATAGGAAATTTGAAAATGAAATGAAATATCAATTTTATGCCTTCTAGGGTATCAAACTTCACTCCAAGGTAGGTTGCTCCACCTAGGGGAGGCCTCTCAATGCAAATAAAAATTTGAATATGAATTCCTTCCCTCAAATCTGCAATATCTTTCAACCTCATACGATGTAAGAGTGTTTCCGTCCCGCTATAAACCACTACAAGGGTTTTCGTCCTGCTAAGAGATGCCACACACTTGGGATTTCGTCCAAGAGTGGAAGAACCTAGAGCAACCAACTCACAAGTCCAAGTATATAAAATGCGCCAAGATAGATGTTCCAAAAATGAAGCCTTCACTTCCTTTTATACATTCCCTTTGGCGCCAAAACTCCCAAAAGACAAGGCCGACCCCTAAAGTATTCTTTTTAATCTTTAATTGGCATTAAAATGCATAAAACCCAACCGACCCCATATAATGGGATTTTACAATGATAAAGCATGAATATAGATGAAGAAAACTAAAATATAATCCACGATCTTCCCTTGTTCATCCATTGCTTGCCTTCGGAAAGAGTAAAGGAAAGGAATACTTTATTTTGGATTATTTTGGAAAAAAGGGACGTTACAATCCTCCCTTCCCAAAATTGCTTGTCGTCAAGCAATTGTAAGTGCCAGGATCCCACATGAGTCTCAACTACTTCTTCTTTGATGTACCTGCACATGAAGCAAACATATAAAAGAAAACAAGAGTGTTTAACAACACTTTTAAATTCCCCTTGTCATGCCTCAAAGACATGATAGCTAGCTCTCTTCTGTTGCTTGACACCACTTCATAATTTCCATTCAAGTGATGGCTTCCCAATACTTCAGCAAGGCTGTCCCAAAAACATTTGTAATCATGCATTTTTCTTTCAAAAATCAGAATGTACAAGTCTAAAAATAACACATCATAATCTGATTTTATTTCTCCATTCAACCGAAATTTTTGTTCCTCATTATTCCATGATGGAATGCACTCAAAAAATGAAAATACATTGCTATTCATGGCTGTTAATGGCAACTCCCAATCTGATTTTTGCAAACTCAGCCCATAATCATGACACAACAACTCCCAAATTGAAGTCTGATGGGAGAAAGGAAATTTGTGAGTATAGTAGGGGCTGAAAATTGACTTACATATGCTGAAAAATTAGGAACAAAAGACCTTATCATGAGGCCATGACCTCTAAAAATTAAAGTCACCATTCCCCTCCTTGGCGGTCACGTGAAGAGCTGCAATTTCATCATAATGGCTTCTCTTTTCCCATACTTCTTTTGGTTCTCTCATGGAACCATGGGTTAGTAATCCATAGGGAGAAAAATCAGAATTCTCCTCAAGCTAATGTTTCCTTAAACATGTTATGCTAGCATTCTCTTTTATCAAATTCCATACGAAAAGAGAAAAATTGAAATCTTCACCTTCATCCTTTTTATGTCTCATTAATCATTAGCCCGAAAGATCAGCCCAAGGTGCATCAATTGAACATGATAGATTCACTAGGGCAAGTAGCTTCACCCTTGATTTGCCTAAACTAAATAGACTTGGTTTTTGTAAAGAATAAGGACATTCAATACCTTGAAACTATCATCCAAAGGAGTAGTGCAGTTGGATGGGACAGCATTAACAACAATTGGGGTCGGCATACTCAGCTATAACTTGAGTCTTACCTTGCAATGCATGTCCATAATGTTGTTGATAAGGAGCAGAGATGTGACTCCCAGTAACATAGTACCTTCCACCAACTCTTTGCCCTATGTTTGTCAAGAGATTTCACAGTAGCATAGATTGGAGGAGTCATCTTTTCTGTTGATTGGTCACACATGAAACTTATTTCCATGCTTTGAGGTATTGGAAACTAAAGCTACAATCAAGGTTTGCAACCTATGTGCCCCAAACACTATCCATTCATTTGAGCCATGTTACACTCCAAGTGGAGATTAGCACATACCAACATAATTTGGCATTTGATCAAGATTGAGTCACCCAAGCATTTCTTTGATGCAAGACATAGAGTAGCCATCCGTTGGAAGCATCCCAGATCTAACTCTTGATGAATGGGCAAATCAAGGTGCAATGTCAATTGATGCCTTATCAAGAAGTCATTAATGGAATCATGAGCTAGGGGTCTATCACCATTACATCAAGACCCATCAGCTCCATGTCCTTGGAGCATCACCAATCCTTCATAACCATGTTAGGATGCACAATGAGGTATGGCAAGCTAATTCTCCATTGATGGATCTTTTAAGGAGTATGACAAGGTGTAGGTGGTGGAGCCAAATGCTTCCTTTCTATCCTACAAGGAGGTCAACCGGTACTATTTACCTTTGCAAGGAAATTTCTAGTTTGTCATGCTATCAATAACACAAGTTGATTCATATGATCAGCCTTGGTGCAAGGGATGACATTGGGATCCATAACAGACTTTCCCAAAAAGAACTTGCAAGTCTTTGGTGAGCAGTATAATTGGTTGATAAATCAGGTCAATTCTCATCATACCATGAGCTGTCCAAGACATGATTTACCTTCCAAGTGCTACAAGAATGAGGAGTGATCGGGACCTCATTGAGGATTCCCCAGGGTTTTGTGCACTCAGAATCCATTCCTGAGTTGAAATAAGAACCAAGCTTGTTCTCCTTAGGCTTGCAGCAGTAGGGGCAGCCTTTGACATTGCCTGGAAAGCATTCAACAAGATCTTGAAGGTATACCCATAGGGCATCTCACGTAGATCTGTGAGGCCGTAATCAATGGACACGTATAACAATCAGCCTCTTAGTTGGCAACTGCTGTTCTGAAAATGACCAGAAAATCATCCAGGTGGTTCTTAGCCACCCGAAGAAGCTAAGTTCTTCAGCTAAAAATCTCCCAAAAATTTGAATCAGCAGTCTTGGTGACCAAGTGGTACAGCTGATGCAAATCTAATAAGCTATCACCCGTATCATCATGAAGGACTTATCTACTTTGGAGTCCATTTTCAGATCCCAATGATCAGTCTTAGGACAATTGAGAAAGCAAACATTCAGGTCAAGAGAGAAGATTCAGTATCCATCTTGGTGGAAGAGAACAAACCATTGCAAATTGGAAAGATGACAACTGAACAATAAAGGTATGAGTTCATACAGCTGTGTCAAGATTTCCTATTATCAAAAATGTGCCCTAGCTCATTTTTTATGGCTAACTCCAAATCTTTGTCCTTGGGCTTCTTATTGACAGCTGTTCTAAACAGACAAGCAAGCTTATTGTCATCTTGTTTTATTGGAGAAGGGTTTCCAACCAGCTCGTTCTCATCCTCTTTTCGCTCCACACCCCTTGTTTCATCTTTGGATTCATCGCATGTCAAAACATTTTCAGTATTAACCACATAATGAACAATATTTACCTCATGTTGTTGACTCTTTGGAATGGGTGTAAGTGCCATGGCCTTAGGTCCCCTGATCACCAACCCTTCTTCTTCAATGATTCCATTATTGCATGGCGAACTTAGGGTTGACTCCCTCTTCATCAAACTTCACGCTTTCTTTATGTTGCTTGTGTGGCATGTGATGTTTAGGCTCTTCATGATATCCAAAATTTTCACATGGTACAATGATAGGCAATAAATCTGAATTGTCTCTAGGTCCAGGGCTGCTTACCTTCGCTTGATCATTTAGTTTCTTCAAGCTAGTGATGGTACTCATGCACGGGTCGCATTCTTCTCCAATATGGTCAAAAATCATAGGGTATGGGTTTGTAAGGTCCTCCATGTTGTTTTAATGCATTTTCCATCAATGAGTAATGGGCTCCCACGTTTTTTACATTTTCTCTCTCCTGGGCTCGACCCATGCAATGTAAAAGCCAGATTTGACTCATTTCTTCATGGTTGAACACTTTTTGGCATTGCAAACTTCTTCTTTCACCTCCAGCAAGTGATAGTTGTAAGAATCAGACCTTTTTCATAGTTTGTAATAGGTTTATACCTATTTGATGGTGGAATGCAAGATATTTTTACATGGAATTGACAGTGTAAACTCTGTGAATGCTTTTAGTCCTCTGTTTGTATTGTTTTACTTCATTTTAAGACCTCTAATTACATCTATCAACTTGTGTATGTTTTCCCTTGTTGCATTTCATGAATTTGTGTCTATTTACATGGCAAAAATCCCTCTTCACCACTTACACTTTTGGATGCATCACCATCTTGTAGCTCTTACCAAAGTTTCATTCTTCAACATTATGTTCTTCCCTGTCTCCTTGTAATCTAGGGTAGAATTCAGGATTAGAACCTTTGTAGTTGTGATAAAATATAGATCTAAATGGGAAAGGAGTTTGAGGAACCAACCTCTCTATTCTGGAGATTCACTCTCTCATTTCTCAAAAGTCCCACACTTTGAACCCTAGAGGTTCATCACATGTTGTGCAATCACACTCAGATGCTCTAAACATCATTTAGAACCTTGATTACCTGCATCCATGGGGTGCTGCTGATTTACAACAATAGTTTTGGCAGTTACCGGGCTGGGACCTTCATCAAGGTCTGTAGCCTCTTCTTATCACTTGCCAACAGTTGATGTGCATCTGCTGCAATTTTCCTTGCTTCAAAAGAGCTGATAAATTACACATCTGGCTGACTCCAAGGAGAAGAGTCCATACTGGTTTGACAGCAGTGCTCGGCCTGAAAACTTCATTGTTCTTGAAGAAGTCATTTGTACAAGGTCAACTTGCCTGGAGAAGAAGAGGTGTTGTTCCTAAATATTCCTGCAAGTGGATTCTCCATATTAGTCATCTACAAAGTGGAAGAAGCTCTATCAAAGGTCTCCATCTCCACCAATGCAGAACTCTCTCATACTCCTCCACTTCTGGTAGGCGCTTTCATTTAGTCAACAAGGTCTCTTCACTAAACACGACCAATTACCCGAATGGCGCTGAAAATCAACCCCTATGGCTCATCCTTCACAGGCAACATGCCCACTTGCCCTCAATGCACAACATCCAATTCCTATTGCAGCCTTGAAGAACATTCTCATAGCCTTCACTGGAGAAAATCATACTACTCCAGGTGATCTTTTGTTCAAGAGATATTGCTAACCTTTGTGCAATTCATGAAATCAATGAGCACTTGCAAGTGGTCTACGGTCAAGTTGCTGAGCATCTTCATTCAAGGGGAAAGCATGTGCAATGGTTTAGAAGCATCAAATGTGGAGCTAGTGTCACTATCACAAATTGGAATAAACTGTGTATAGCACCTTCATGAGCAATTTGGAGAGTCTAGGCTTGAGTCCATACCTACCTGTACTTACCCCTATAAATTGGAGCAAGCTGACATACCATCAAGAGACCTCCTTCAATGAACAACTGACCGATATTCAACTTCATAGATTTCAACAATGACTTGGGAGAGAATTCCAGTGGCATGTTTAGGCCAACTAGCAGAAGGTGACTTCTTACTCTATTATCTCAAGATCTCTAAATTCTAATATTTCTATGTTTGTATTGTAGTCGCATGGGACGGCATACCCTCATCCCTGGGAAGACTGAAGCTCTGATACCACTGTAATGTGCCTTTTAGGGCTGAAAATTGTTTGATCCAAGGATTTTGGCACAACTAGCCCCTATTTGACCTAAATATGCCATTGTTATGACCAACTGAAAATTAGAGAGTCCAAATACCAGATCAATGCACCTAATTTGGCTCCTAACAGCACTCCTAAGAAACACAAGAGTTCACCAATGAAGCTATCTACCCTTCAATCTCCAAGTGCCCCAATATTTTTAGAGCTTCAAGAATTCACCTTAGAAGCAATTGCAAAACCTATGGCAATCAAGCTGGAAAATTAACTATTAACAAAAGTGCAACGAAGCCCAAGGTAATCAAAACGACCTTCTTACCACACCCCAAGATCATGCCCAAAAAACAGGCAGCCATACCAACCTTACAAATTACCTCTTAAATTTGAACTATAAATGTAAATCAAACAAGTGCCTCCTGCCAATAGAAACCATTTCAGCCCTGATAATCCATATGCCATAGTCTGCTCCTCTAAGGCATTAGTGCCAACACAAAACACCATATGCTCAAGAGTCCTTGACTAGTGTTTTCCATGTAATGAATCTCATAATCTGCAATCCATGTGCTTCAATAGAGATGCTTTGAATCAAGCATCCAATGGTGACAGACTACTGGTGTGGAGGGTGAGCGTAGTCAAGGAAACAACCAACAACAAGAAACATTCCAACAAGGAAGGTTAGCTCCAAATGATACCACGTTGGTAAATTGGCACAGCAAGAGGATTTTTGTGGCATGAATCAAATGGTCTCTCAATGGTGTTGTAGCCAACCGGACAAGGTCAAACCAAGTGTAAATGGAATTTGGGTGAAGAGATGATCTCTAAATTACCTCCATACCAATCCACTTTTATTCTCTTTACCATAGTGCTCAAAGGCCAAATGGTTGAGCAAGCAAAATCTTAAGCTTCACTTTATGCTTTTAAGGGCAGCCAAAAACTATCTGACCTAGACTCATAACTCAAATACCAGTTAATTGCTACCCACGTGCAAGGAGTGAATGTAAAAGCAAAGGGACATCAAATGCAGATTCCTTCCCTTGTTCACCATTGAGTCTTCATTGATCACGATGAAGGAGTGACAACATGTTAATATATCAATGTTGTAACATCCCCATTTCAAGATACCAGAACAAGGGAAATTTTTTTTTTTTTTTTTTAATAACGTTCTCTGTTATGAATTATAAAAATTCAAACACACGTTCTAGTTTTAATAATTGTTCTCTGCCCAAACAACACAGTTTGGATCACACAATTTCTTTTTAAAACGAATGTTCCCTGTTCGCATATTTACAATATGGAACACACATTCAATGCCATTCAATCTTATAAAAGATTCTATATGCTGCTGTAAATGACTCGAGGAACTGCTGATATTCCATTTTCATGGCTCAGAGTTTCAACGATCCTTCATTTCATGACTCGGCAACAACCGATCCTTCATGTTCATTTACTCGGCAACAACCGATCCTTCATGTTTGTTTATGCATGGTATATTCTATATACCTGTTCTCATAACCAATTCCCGGTTATCGAAGTGATCCATTTAAGAAGCCTATCTGAATATCTGTTACTGATATTCATCTGACATCCTGCATCTTAAATTAAGTGATAAGGACAACGCAACCAGCAATTGTGATACTTTGGCCAAAGATTTTCACATGCTTTGTATGATCATATTCCTGAATGTGATACACATCAACGGAATACGTCCTTCACCTCACTTCACCTGTTATCTAGAATGGTCTTTCCTGGTTCCTACCAGTCCTCTTCATTTAAGGTCAGTTTTAAACTTCCAATTTAACCAAATAGTAATATGAACGGGTATAGGAAGGTACTCTTGCTAACTAAAGATACGTAGACATATGGTGTTGTTTCCCCACGACTCCGTGTGTCTAGTTATCTTTAGTATTCCAGAGTCACTCCGTATAACTGATCATACCCTATCCCCTGCTAAGAGCTACACATTCAGCCTATGTATTCTTGATGTTTTAATTCAGGAGGGCATTGCAATATGTCAGCTGCAACATTGTGTCGTCATGAAGACCCCGTCTTCATGGAGACACCTTGCTGTAGTTGGCGTATGCCAATGTCCTACAGAATTCTCCCATCGAAAATACACATCCTGCTCAAGTGATTTGGATACGATTTTAATAATTAAAATCAACTTTCAGCATCCACGCTGATCCCTTGATCCTCATTTCCGTTACAGTTGTATAGGGCTAAGAGGGACTAAATCCGTCCATTATCTTGCTATGCATCTTCTCCTTCGTGTCGAAGGGCTACATTTCCCTACTTGGTTCTCTTCTTAATCATTGGATTAAGCGGTCCGTACCGACGGACGTGATAAGTTTAACCTATTAAACTTAGCCAAGATTTTCTCAACTACAACTAAATTCAGAATACTAACTTATTAGACGTCATTCATACGAGGTCTAAATTCCCGAGAACATGTATTCATTTGTTCTCCTTAACGTCATATAGTTAAGGTCCATTAGTTATGGATATACTTATCCTATATCCTTTATTCTGAATTTAACCAAACGAGATCATTAATGGAGTTCGAAAGTGAAGTTCGATTACTCCGAGAGTTTAATAGATATTCCTTAGCTCCTAAGCTAATCCTGAATACCCTTTTGTTTATGGAATCATATTCTTCCTAATCCTATTTAATGTCAATTAAAAATTCATCTTTACCCAAGTATGAACTAATTGCATTTTTCAACTTAAAAGTTGCATTTAGGTAAGAATAGATATCAGTTTCCATTTAACATCCATCCAAGGACAATTAAACAAATCCAAATCAAGAAATAACATTATATTTCCAGATTTAGACAACAAAATCAAACTGATATAATTATTGAAAATAACACACATGTAATTATATTCAACATTTCATGTCATAATCTGTACATTTGCCAATCCAACTGAATGGACATAGGTTATACATAAACATCAATACAACTCATAGATAGAAGAATATACTTTCTTCTTTTCACAATTCCTCGAAGAGGAATATAAAGCAACAATTACAATTCATCCTTTCAGCTAATCAAGAAGCATCAGAAAACAGCCATGTCTTCATTCTAATCAAATTCCATCTGCAAAATGATTTGCACGGGTCAGTTCAATGAACTGAGCATATTAAGCACTTATCCTTAAAATAAGGTGCTTCAACTAACTGTCTCAATAAAAGAACCCTGCTTTTATGAAACAACAGTTAAACATCAATCACGAAATAGGCACAAAATAAAGATCAGTATAACAACTGAACTATCAAAATAGCATCACAATCAGCCAAGGAGACTGCTGTCCCATTTCCACATAACCGTTACAACATACTGTAATTCACAATATTTACACAGCCTTTCATTAAGTAATAAATAGCTTATTGCTGATACTAATTGACACTGTTATCTCATTCCACTTTCCTTTCAAAAACGTGTAATAAATGCAAAGCAATGAAACTAACTGACAATGTAAATCGAACATTACAATTCCTTTCAGTTCATGCATCCTATCTAAGCACTATAAAAATTCATTATTCACGAATTACAGCTTTCCAATTGAATGAAAGAAGAAAAGGTTATTTTTCCAAGTCATTCATCCATATCTCTATTTCTTTCCACATGACTGTCCTAACAATGGAATCCAAACGAGAGACAAATCAAGATAACAGTTTAGAGTGAAACTTACAAAATCCATTCGGAATTCACTTTCCGGTAGCAAGAATAATTTCATTTATAATCCGCTTTTAAACGAAAACAAAGAAGAATTCGTGATAGAACATCCATTTTCATAGATTCAGACCATGTAATCAGGCTCATACTAGAAGAATCCGAAACAGGTTCTGTACAACATGTATTGTTCATCCTAGATCAAACAGTTATACAGGATGCAGACGCATATCATTTACCATACTAAAAGAAACCATATTTCTTTCACATGTAACGCATACAATTCATAATAAACAATTATACGTTCATGCAGTCAATAAATCACAGCGATTTCCTAATTCCTGTGCAACGTATCCCGTTCAAAATAACATATTATTCATTGTTGTCAACCTAGCAGCAAGATCCAATAATCACATGAATATAAAATTTCACCAAGTTAGAATCCAGTAGGTCAGAATGAACTCATTCCCTTCCAATATCGTGATCATCTAACCCAGTCCATTTTCAAAGTTCCTAATAGTATAGCAGAACAGTCGTTCTTATTGAAATGCAAAATCAGACAGTCATGTACAATTTAGAATCCAGTAAACCACAACAATGGGTGTCCAATACATGAGTTCTAGTACAGTCAAGACAACTGTTACACAGCAAGACTAACTTTCTATGCATTCTCCATTCTTTGTACATCAAGTCCAAGGTTAACGTCATAATCACCAATAATCATAGTTCGATACCTTAATAAAGGACCGATCAGCATTAATAAACACAATTGCGTAATCATCATACCTTCGGGACTAGACTCAGAACACAAGCTGATTTCCACATTTCTCTATTGAGTTCAGAACAGAAAAACTATTCCTTTTCGCAACTCTCACGAGACAATTCCATAACAGGAGGTTATAATGCCTCATTCCTTTAGGACGCAATACAAGATGCCATTTCCTCATAATCCCGAAACAGCAGAAGGAAGAGAATATAGTCTTATCTCTTTTAAGCAAGAAAGGAAAGAACAACCAAAAATGTGTTATCTTTGTCTTTCAGTCCGAACAGGCAATTCGTATGCTCATACAACATCTATGAAAAACAATGTTGTATTCATCATAATCAACACAGCAGAGAGAGAAACGAAACTATTTCCTTTTCAAAAGAAGTTTCAGTATAGAAACGACCTTAAGCAACTTTTTCGTACTTTCACTGAATACCCATTACGTATTCGCGAAAGTTCCATACTAACAAAGATCAAGGTCACATAGCAGTGAAAACAATGCCCACACTTTCGTACCAGTTCCTTATGTTCAATTACTTAAACAGTGAAGTAATCATTCCCTAGAATTCGAAAGGAAATGCCATGCCTTTAAATCCCGAAATAACAGATAGTAAACAAACAAAAGATCTTACTTTCCCTCAATGAAATTTTAGCACAGAAATGACATCAAGCCGCGCACACAACCTTCACCATCTTATCTTCCAAATTTCAGTTCGTGAGCAATAAGACAATCATACAGCAATAAGATGACCAACAACTACCTAATACAGTCCCTTATCAGTCATTTTTTTTTTGCAAGATAAACTAGTTCAACGAATTTCCCGTCTAACTGTCAAACAACCAACACAGCATGGAAGGTATTCTCATTCAAAGAAGTGCAAAGACAGATTAAACACAGTAATCAGAGGAAATGATTTTCCTCATCATTTCCAAATATGACAGCAAGGGTCAATGAAACCCAAGTCATAGCAACACTTTACACAGCTGTATCATCACTTCCCCTTTTTTCCATTTACATGTAAGGACAGTTCCCAACACAATAGCAAAGAACAGATTACATTTAAGGAAACAATTTCACAATAAGGAAACAATTACACAGCCTGTTCCAATTTCAACAACACGAACGGTGAATGAAATATCTATTTCAGACCTCCATAGAGTCAATAACCAATACAATAATTCATCTCCAACATGATTCGTGCAAAAACAAATCAAGACCGATCAACCAGAAGTGATGCTTCTTAACATTTTCCAAAAAAAAAGAAGCAAGAGCCAATCGATGAAATCCAAATCGATATCAACTTGACAACAATCACAGAATCAAAACCCAAGAGCAGGGTTGTTTTAATGAGACACTTAAACAAAGCAAGAATTTTTAAAGAGAAGGGCTTAACATGCCTATAATATCTTTTCCAGAACTCAAAGAAAGCTTCGTTTTCCGCGTTATTTCCTTCCACAGCGACAACACAAACTTGCTAGCACTCCTTTCTTCTTCAAGCTTAGCAACAGCCTTAAAAATCTCCAAGAGTAGTGTCAAATTCTATGAGCTGGTTCGACTGAACCAGGCCAGAAAAACCAAATGTAGAGCAACTTTGCAAAGGCTCGCATCGACCACAATGAAAAATCAAAATTCCCTCGTACACTTTCCAAGGTGAATTGGTCGCGAGGACCGAAGAACAATCAATGCAATTAAAGGCTCTGCCTTTTCCTAGCTTCCCACGCCACTGCCACTTGAGTTGGCGAACTCTAAATTTCAAATTTCCCATGCAAAACTCAAATTTGGCTCTATCTCCAAATAGATTCCTCTATTTCCTACCTGCCCCGCCAAAACTGGCGCTGTCCACGTATGGACTGTACCAATAAATGCTAATGAATGCCCTTCCTTCATCCTTATCCTCTTCCTTCCAAGGGTCTGCGCGCCCTTTTAGATTAGGATTAGTTTAGGTTGCATATAGTGTTCAACCTAGGTCTTAGTTTAGCCTTAGGTTATTAGGTCTTAGGTTTATTTTCCCCCTTTTTATTTTTTTGGTAATTTAAAAATCCACTTAGGATAGTAGTGTAGGATGCATGTTAGGACTTAGTATTAATTTAGGGTTTAATTCATACTAACCACTAACACTAACAACTTCCATCCAGCCTCCCTACTAACATTCACGTTAATGCAGAGCAGGACGTTCCGTCCTTCAGATTACGTGCCAAGGCCACCCGTGTCCAGGCATTTCTTGCCTCACGAGGTCCCAAGTTCGACAGTACAAGGTTCAAGAATCGAACCCCTGTCGTTGGCATCTACGTGCTAGCTGTTCACACCTGCAATCAGGCGCTGCACATTCATAACAATCTCGGGTTCGGTTCAAGTGTGAATCGACACAGAAATCACAAGAGGACCTCAGCATACTTGGATCAGTGAAATTGATTCAAGGTATGCTGTCAATCAGCAAAGAGAGTTTAGCAAGTATACGACAATTCGTCGTCACATCAGCAAACACACAAGTACAATATTTGCTGTCCCATGCAATAAATCATAGCATACAAGAATCCAAGTTAGCAACTCATTCTCTTAAGATCAGAACTTATCTTAACATGTTTGCCTTCATTTCAGCAGCTATAACAGTATGTAAAACATTTACCAAGTTAACATACAAAATCAGCGTGTTACACATTTGGCCTCAATTCGAAAAAAGGGGACATTACAATTACTCATGTGTAAGTTCTTTAAGAAACACAAAGTATGGAGACCCATGGATGGCCCAAAATGGTGATAGAGGAAAGATATAAGTAGAAGTTAGAAAATGTGGAAGAAATATAACAAGTGGATGAGTAAAGGGGCATTAACATGCAAGAGTTTAAAAACTAATGAGGAAATAAAAGAGTATGCGATAGAGAAATTTAGGACAACTTGGGTGGAAGAAAGCATACTATATCAAAGAGTTTAATCCCACATAGAAACATGACAAAAAGGCATACAAAGGAGAGAAATTCAAGTGGAAGGTAAAAATGTTGATGGCTCAACTAAGGACTAGCTTGTATCATCTTAGGTGTGAGACCAGAAGGTGGACAATGCTTAAGTTGGACTAGGAAATAAAAATATGCCTATTTTGTAACAAGGGAATGGTGGAGAGAGAATGTCTCTGCATGATTGAGTGCACAGTCTATGGTGACATCTATGCCCAGTAGGAAGACAACTTGAGAGTAGACAACCTAACTGACTTGGTTGAAGAGACAAGACTAGACAAAACAACAAGTTTCTTGATCAAGATCCACATCGAAAGATCCAACATCAAAAAGTGATTAGAAATTTTGCAAGACTTATAGGGCAGCCCTTGTGGAGGGTGGTTGTGTTTGCATGGAGCACATATGTTTCAGCTCTTAGTCTTGTAGACTATTTCGTCTTGTGAATGTTATTAAAATATTTAATTTATTCATTCATTGTTAAGTGAAGACTTTGTTTGGGCTGTAACAAACTATTAGGAGTACATGCAAAATCATTCTTATTCTATACGTTTGTTATTGCAAATTTGTATTATATAGGGAAGGATGTCCAAGTGAGCTCGGTTTTTATAATCTTTTCTTCTCCTGATCATCCCATGATATTTGCTTTTGAGTATTCCTTTGTTGAAAATTATCACTGAGAATCTTAAAATTATTATTTTTGGCTTATCCTTTTTTCTATTTACTAATGGATGAAAGTCAAACCATCACACTTAATTGAACAAAAAACTAAGTGAAGCATATGCATATTTTAAATTTGTTCTTAATTTTTTTTGGTATCTAAATTCATTCATTTGGTGGTCTAGTTGTTTCTCTAATTATGTAATGTCCCCTTGTTCCAAGCTAGTCGCTACGGAGAGCTTAGCCCATTCCTTCTTCATGGGTCTAAGGATTTGGAGCTAGAGGAAAGTTGTCTGAAGATATCTGGATTAGTTTTAGGAAATATTGCACTATTTTAAGTTGTATTCCTATTGGATGCCTAGCGCTCCAATAGATGAAATAAATTACTTAGTTAATTTGTTGTTTGGTGAGCATATATGCTCAAATTACAAATAGACTTTAATATTTTAAGGCTGGCCATAAGTTATGATGTAGCACCCCTTATTTAATAATGGGAGGATGCATGGCCATTATGTCATGTGTTGAATCTTATTATTTCTTCTTGGTAAAGGTTGCACCTTTCCTATCTCTCTCATCAAGGACGAAAACCCTTGATGGTGGAACTTGCCTTGGGGAAAAAAACCCTCAAGGAAGGATATTTGGAATCATTGAATATCTTGAGGTATTTGGAGCTGATATCTTTTCTATCTAGCCCTAGGTGACTTGCATCATGAGTATTTTGGTGCTATTTTGATGGATGTATGGTTTGATTCTTGCATGAATGAACTTGTACTAATTTCTAAAGGTGAAAACAATTATTTCTTTGCATGTTGAGACAATACTTCAGCCTTTCCAAGTTGCCAATGAGGTGGGGGTGAGTTGGTTTGGTCATTTGGATGTTTCCAAGCCCACCAAGGTTCGATTCTTGCTGACGCATTTGAGGCTAGTTGTGGCCGTGAGTATTTGGCGATAAATCCTATGAAATGTGTGGGTGGGTCCCATGAAGGAGGAAGGCGATTTCGATTGTGGGTAATACTCAAAGGTTGGCACGGTTTGCAGTCTGTGGGATACAACATTTCACCAAGGTTGTGTGGTCTTGGGGATTTGGGACCCCGGTTGTGTCCTAGACCGGTTGTCGCTCCAGTGATTAAAAATAGCGAAACATAGTGAAAGGGACCCTTCAACCATTGTTTACCAATCAAAAATAAAAAATAAAAAAATCAGCCTTTCCAAGTGGGGTGAATTGCATAGGAGTGGGGTTTGCATTGATATGAAAAGTTTCTCCATGTTTGTTTTGTATCATTCAATTCCTCATAATTTATAAGGGTGAAATCTACAATTTGGTGATTTTAGGAGTTTTCTAAGAGCTATTTCCAGCCCTTGGTTGTGGCTGCATTGCTTCTGTCATAAAATTAATTGCAGCTGGGTATAATCACTTGTTTTCTCCATTTCTTTGATGTAAATTGGATTGATAAATGTTTCCGTGATTGGATTAACTATTTAGAAGCATTTTCAGTGGTTATTACATAGTTGTATGATGAGTTGAAGTCCCTATACAGTTCGCTGCTAGGGTTTTCTGACATTTTTAGATCTGCTGTTATAAAAATCAGATTACTTTCAAGTGGGATTGGTGTTGTTTCCTATTTTTCAGTTTCTGCCCTAGAAAGGGACATTACAGATTATTGTCATAAAATGTATTTTCATTGCAGATGCTGATGTACGCCTTACGAGGAGAATAAGGCGTGATAGAGAAAGAGGTCGAGATGTAGAAGCTGTCCTTAAGCGGGCAAGTCTTTCAATTTTTAATGGCTCTTAACTATCTGTGTTAATAACAGTAAAAAGTTAAAAGGCTAACATTATTGCTTTGGCTTCCTAGTGGATATCTCTACTTTTCAAACCTTGTTGGGATCTGAATTTGTCATCTACCCTGGAAAGTCCTTTGTCCATTTAACCATACCTTTAATATTAGTTTATCGTGTTCTTATTTGTACAACCTGTAATCCGAAGGGATTCCAAGAAGCTAAAAATTTCATTATATTGATGGTGTGCATTGTGCAGTACACCAAATTTGTGAAGCCAGCTTATGATGAATTCATATTGCCTTCAAAGAAATACGCAGATATTATCATCCCTCGTGGAGGAGATAACTATGTTGCCATTGATTTGATAGTGCAACATATTCGGACAAAGCTTGATGAACATGATCTGTGTAAAATATATCCCAATCTCTATGTTGTTAACTCTACTTTTCAGGTAAAACATTTAGGTTTAATATATTTTTCATGGTTAACATTTGTTCTGAAGCTAATCATTATACAGTGGTCCTAGTGTGTGAACAGAAATTATCTAGTTAAAAATTATTCTGCAGTTGAGATTTTAAAGACAAAAAATTCCGATCATTGGTTTAACTTTCTTGTTGAGTGATCTAAAGGCAAGAACAGAGTCCTAACACTCTTGAACTCTCCAGTAGATGGGACTAATAAGAATATTTTTGATTCACAGATAAAAGGTATGCATACATTGATACGTGATATTAATACTACCAAGCATGATTTTGTATTCTATGCAGATCGGCTGATTCGTTTGGTAATTCTACTTTCAATATCTTTAATATTAAAGCAACTCAATAGATTCCTGATTATTCTGGGGTTGGGCTAAAAGTTTATGATGTTATTTAATTCATTTGATGGGTGACTGAGGAACATGTAAAATTGCTTGCAGGTTGTTGAACACGGTCTTGGTCATCTTTCATTTACTGAAAGGCAGGTGATCACTCCGACTGGTAAGAACATAATGACCTATATTCATTTCAACTTGAATTCTTTGAAACTATTATGTGTTATTGTTTGCATTAATATCATATACTTCATTCCTAAAGCAATTGTGCTTACAAATGGACCCACGGTTAGTTGCCAAGTGGGCCTAGTACATACATCATGTAGCTGATGCTTACATGAAGAAGCTAGGAAAACTGTGTTATGGTCAAGTGAGATGGCCTTGCTCGTAAACCTCTAATCAAGATCATATGTGTGGCATACATATTAAATCTCTATTAAGTTTGTGTTCAGTTTCTTCTTTATAAACCATGCGCATTCCGTGTTTAATTTGTGTTCTGAAGGTGAATAAATGCTCTGCACAAAATTCTGACAGTACTAAAAATCTTACTAGTTGAACTTATCCTTTATAACTAACTTGAGGATGAGCACATCATCAATATTTCCAATGAATTTGAAAGAGGGGAGCTTATAACCATTCTGTATGATGAGATAGCCATATAGGGTCCTTCATGCACAATTCTATGGACTATTATTGAAATTACAGTTCTCAATTTTCAAATTTAACCATTTTTTGGTTATTGGGTGAATTGCCTCGAGTTTTAATGTGTACCTCCCACCATCCTTTACGTTTGTTCTTGCCTAATTCCATTTATTTTTTTAACAGTCTCCACAGATATCTCTCCTTTTATTTTTCTTTTCATCCTTCTTCTCCTTATTTTTCTCCAGTTCATCTTTCCTCCTTAAAGGTCTATCATTTCTCCTCCCTTTTCTCTTCTCCTTGTTTCCTCTCCTTCTCCTGAGCGCCCAACCCATACCAAGTTATTACATAGCCATCTAATGCTGCGGGAGTACAATCTATGAACCATTTGTTTCTAACATCTGGTCTTTCTTTCAACCGGTTGTTACTTTGAAATATTATACTTGAACCCGCAGCAGCTTACCCATATTTCATTGTTTACAATTGCTGCACATGAGGCAGGAAAGTTTCCTTTTGTGAGTCTCGTACCCATCTTTAATTCCACTTTTGAACTCTTTTCAGAGCTATTTGGTTGCATCAACACATTCTCCCAAGGGTGATTGCTTATCGGTACAGGTGATCAACTCCCCAAACAGTTACTGTTTTTCAGCTTTTCCTTGCAACTATAGGATTAGAGCAATCTGTTGCACATGGTGGTGGTGCAACAGACCATGTGGGAATCTGCCCAAAAGTGTCACATATATATAGCTAATGGCATACTCTTTAGCACCATATCCCCCAAATAGGTAGGATAAGTTTTGGAGTACTGCAGTGGTGTCCCCGAGATTTCACCCTGAAATTTGAGACAACCCCTTTTAAGAATTTTCGTTGTTTTCAAAGTAACAGATCGTTTTGTGTTTGTTTTGCTTGCAGTTGTCTCCATTGATCTGAGGTATCCCTAGTGAGTCATAAAAGCCAAATTCGACGAATACCCACATGCTAAAACTCACTCTATCCCTTTGTCAGGTTTTGTCTGAAAGTGTTTTATTTATTAAATAAATAAATTTCTTTTAAAATAAATTGTGCTGAAGTTAAACCCCATCGTGGATTTTCACACCAGTATTGCTTTCACCTCTAAGTGGAGTATTCACGCAGGAAAAGTTTTTTTACAGACTAGCTAATTGGCAAGTTATTTTTGAGCAATTGTCTACAACTTCTAGCAAGTTTTTCGTTTTTATTTATTTCTTTTGTGTTTGGTTTTGGTTTTGCTCCGTAATTTGTCTGGCAATTTTTGTTCCGCTTAACTAGTTCAATTGCCTAGGGTTTTTAGACGTCATCCATGGCCTCAGACAAAGCAAAATCTATTGTGAAATGTTGGTTTTCAACGAAGCAGCTTGGAAGGTTGGAAATTAACACAAATCATTTAAGTGAAAAGTGTGAATTTTGGGGCTTGCCTGGAAGGTTGGAAATTCATACTTCGTTGCCCTCATGTTTTTCACACAAAAGAGAATTAATTCACCCATGCAAGTCACACTTTTTGGGGCTGCTTGGAAGGTTGGAAATTCACACAAATCACTTAAGTGAAAATTGTGAATTTTGGGGCTTCCTAGAAGGTTGAAAATTCACACTTCCTTACCCTCATGTTTTTACACACAATTCCTAGCCAAAAAGTGCGACCCACTTTGGCATAACTTCATGCCTAAAAGCTGATTTCTTTTAATTATTTTTAGCAAGGCTTGGCACCAAAGTTAGGAAGGAAGTCATTGCATGCAAAACCCCTTTAGAAGCTTGTGATGTGCTCCCAATCTTCTAGTTGAAGCCTTAATTGAATTTACTTATATTTGCCTTCACCCGGAGTGCTTTCTAGAATTCAAAATTGCTCATTATGCAATTAAAAATAAAAGGTGACAAGTTTTGTCTGAATTGTTTATGGCAAGCATTTTACTGGTGCATGTACTGGAGAAGAATTGCAAAAGCTTCAGGGATAAAAGGGGAAGACAGGTCAGAGGCAACACCCGGAAGCAAAATCATAGTCAGCTGCTTCCAGATCCAGTTTGGTGAGAATCAAAGGCAAACAGTCGACCGCAAGCTAAGAGAAAAAACATCTTAGATTCAAGGTAGATATATCATTCAAATCATTCATGAAGCGGAAGTGCATAAATGTTGGATCAGCATACAGAGTATGGAAGAAGAACAAAACTGAGAGTCTTGCAGCTTTCTCTTAATTTCTTCTCATCTTTCTTCTTCTTTCTCTTATTTTCTCCGACAAAGTAATTGAGTAATCAATTGAATTGTGAACCTTAAGTGATCGGTGTAAAATCCATTACTTCAAGTTACTGGAAGGAGTCAATTACTTGGAAATAGGTGGCAAACATGCAAAATAGAAGGTTCTATTTTCAGTTGTAAATCATGCATGTCATGCAAAGAGGGATTCTAGGAGAAGGATTGCCAACTGTCTTCTTTTCTATAGCTTCCACATGCAGCAATTAATTAAAATTTTCCTATTTGTAATTGCCCTCTATGCACTATAAATAGATGAAGAACCTACGGGTTAAGAAAATCACAATTTGTTAATCAACATTTTCGAGTTCCAGACATTGTGTTGTAACCCTTGATGTCATTTCTGTGAAAGCTGGGGAATTGAATAGATGCGGACTTTTCGGAGAAATTTGTGTCTACAGTACTTTGTTGATCACTACTATTCAAGGTTTTAGATAAACTTTGCTGTTATCTCAGATCTAGGTTAGAAGTTATTTCTTTCCCCGTTTTGCTGAATGTTATGATTTATCTGTTTATTTAATTTGTGCGGATGAGACCAACTCTGTTAACTATTGGTTGATTCAGCACATTTTCCTTTCTTCTTTCCTAATTCTATTATTTCCCCCTTCTGCAAATATTACATCATAGTTGCTTACTTGCTGCAAAATTACCCGGCTGATGTTCACGAGCTGTGGGAATTAAAGTAAAAGCCCCAAAAACAGTTATTAGGATTCACCCTTACCAAATTGATAAACATATTACACAAGAGCTTCACCATTAAATGAGGGAGATTTATCTCATGACTGCCTAAAGTTTATAGCTCTGCAGAAAATCTAGCCAATATGCAGGTTTAACATCCACAAGGGCTGAAGGTAACTTTGTCAACAGGTTGTATGCTTAGCTTTGTATATTACAAGCAGAAAATTACACTCGAATGTTCTATTTAGAAATGAATTTTCCTATAAATCTATCTTCATCTTTCAAAAGTCCCCGCATTAGGAGTGGCGTTGACATGTCGCTTGAAGAGTGTGGTGAAGAATTGGGTCATTGTCTAAACGGATACCAAGAATGAAGGGAATAACTATAAGTTGGAAAGTATGCAAATCAATTAAAATATAAACTGAAGCAATAAGGCTAAGCAGTAGTGCAGAGATAAAATCAGCTAAATCTTAAGCCAAAAGAGAAAAAAAATTCTTACAATGTTAATGGAAATTTGATACCATGCAGCGAGCCCTAAAAAATAGTGGAGAAACTAATTTAAAAAAAGAAAGCTCAAGGCTAAAGAACAAAAAATGGAAGGTGAAGCAGTGAGTTGGGTAGAAGCTAGAAACAAAATTTAACTAAATTTATGTAAAACCAACTCAAATAAAAACAAAACCCCAAAAAATATTACTGGCAATGAACATGAAACAACGACGCACAAACAAAAATAATTTTACCATAGTCTCTCCTACTTCCTTTTTAATACGACCATGAGAAAGTTGTGGTGGATTATGGTTGTGTGTAGTGGATTGGACTAATTCATCGTTACTTCCTTATCATTGTCCATTGCACACAATCCTAATTAATCATTAATTCCTCATGGCCATATTGAAAAGGGACTCAAGCGGTTATGGAAATTTCCATTTTGTTTGTGTGTTGCTTCTTAGGACTCATTGCTTGTCCTTTCATTCCCATAAATACACACACAGACACACACACACACACATATATAAGAGAGAGAGAGAGAGTTATTATTTTAGTTTATATTGTATATTGTAGCTGGTTTTGTTTGTGCAATACTGCTTAGATTCATTGCTTCAGCCTTGATTTTAGCTGGTTCATATGCTTTTTAAGCCACAATTCTTCATCTTCTCCTTGGCAGGTGTTTAGGTGATGGCGACAATTCTTCACTGCATGTCATGTCCCTTTTTCAAGATAACTCAGTTTGAAAACCTTAACCCATTTTTCTTCCTCATGTGTCCAAGGGAACAAACTAGAGGAAGCCAACAATGTCATTATGTGCTTAATTTTTGTGTTTATTTCTTTGATTGGCAGTGTATTTGTTGGTGAGCCTAGCGCCCATCAATAAATAAAAAAATAAAAGAAGAGAGATTGGTGAGCATGTAGGCTCCCAAAAGTAAAAGAAAATAATAATAAAACAAGACTAATTGTGGTGGGCCTCATTTGAAAGCCCCAAGACTTGGTGCCACCCTCTTATTATAAATAAAGGTTGTTGGCTGTAATATCCCCTTCCCACTTGAAGACCCTTAGCCCATTTGGTCTTCTTGACGGCTAAGGAAGAAATTAAAGGGGAGATTTAAGTTCTATTATTTTATTATAAAGTGCAATTTTTTTATTTATAAAAAGCACTTATAATAATTTGATGGACTTAATACTAAAATAAACATGGAAAACGCAAATAAAAAAATTGAGCACTTAACCAAAAAATATTTTATGGAAAAGTGCGACTCGCTTGGAGGCAAAAGTAAAATAGAAAAAGGCAAAAAGCAAATGGGCCAAAAGTTATTCCGTCTAGAAAATGTGACTTGTGTTGGGAGAGCAAAAGTGGTTGGTGGAAACATTTAATGAAAGGAAAGGTGATTAGTTCTCATGTGTGGCTACCTTGGGTCACTTCCTTCTTTAAAAAGACAAGTTGACTTGTGTTGGAGACACATTTGATCATCTTCTAATTTTTTATGTTTAATTGATGCTTTTAGCTTTGTCTGAATTATTTCTAAGGACAGAAACCGCTAGGAGTACTCTCTTGTGGGCGAAAACCTCAAGAGTATGTGAGGGATCTCTACACAGGGGATTCCATTGTATTTGTAGCGATATTTCAGTTTATTCCAGCAGCGAATAAAGGAGTTTTTGCAGATTTGTGGCTCAAGGGTATGAAACAAATTTGCAGCTGTGTTTTTCTAGCCTTCTATCATATTGTACGATCCACTCCTAGGATACTTCTTGAGGTATTTAAAGGAGTTTTGATCTGATCTAGATTGCTGTTAATAAATCATATTTTTCATGAATTTTTCCATCCCAAAACCCTAAGGGAAAATTGGTGTTTTGGCTGTTTAGGGCACTTGTGGTGGTCATTTGAATGAATGGGTTACATCATTGCATTCTTCCCTATTGTTCTGAATCCGTGCATAGTTTATTTGTGTGGATCGGAGCATTTTTGAGTGAGTTATGAATTTTTGAGGTTGCCATCATTTTCTGCAGACTGGGGTTTCAAAATAAATTAATTTCAGCCTTCTCGTGCATCAAAATATGTATGTTCTTTCATATTTTGGCTTTATAAAATTGGTAGATCAGATTGGAGTGGAGAAGTTATATTTTATTGGCTGATTGTTTTGGGTTTCCCACTTTACCCTAGTCACACCTTTTCAGATTAAATTCAGATATGCATGTTAATAAATTGTTGCATCTTCTATAAATTGTATTTGGGGGTTTGTGATTGGTCTTAAATCCATTTGAGGTGAAATATGTCCATTTGGGGACATTACATTGACATTATTTTATGTTATGTTTTAGTCATTATTCATATCTTGGTGAAAGTTGGCTAGTGTAGCCCTTTTACTCTCTTTCTCAAGGACGAAACCCCTTGGGTTGAGGACCTCATCCAAGGATGAAAACCCTTCATGAGATTTTGGGGTGCAAGTTGGTTTAAATGTAAGTAACGTATCTATTTCTTGCAAGTTTGGTCTCTTTGGTGCCATATTATATTTGTTTAGAATGGAGCGACCCACCTTGTAGTGGAAATTTGATGTGTGATACTAATTTGGCAAATCTGAAATTACTAGCTTATTCTTCATAATTTATAAGGCGAATATCTTGAGTTTCATGAATTTTTGTGCTTCTTAAGTTGAATTGTGAATTTTTAAAGTAACGTTGTAGATAAGGGTTCTGTTGAAATTTATATCTCCATATCAAGGGCACTAAAGATCAGTTTTATTGCATTATATGATTGTTGATGATATATCATAATTTTAGAGACAAGTGAAGTTGATTGGAAGGGTTTTGAAAGCATGAAGGTGGGGTTGAAACCTCAAAACAGGTGGCTGCCCTAGAAAAGGGTTCAATTTGTAGGTTTACAGGTTTATAACAGCTCTATAATCTGATTTGTGAGTTTTTGGTTATTTCTTGAGTCCCCTCAAAAAGGCACATTACAGTGGTATTAGAGCATCATCCTCCTAGTCTATGAAGCATAGAAAGGTTCCAGATGATGCATGAGAAGTTACCAAGGTCAATAGAAACCCTCGCCCCAATTGTGGAGAGACTCGTTGAAGCTAGGGCAATCAAAGAAGAAACCACTCTAAAGTCTTCCAAGGCTCTAGATTTGATGTTTCACGATAGAGCTCTTCCAGAGAAGATTCGGGATGCTCTCCCTTCTGAAAAGTTCGTGGAGTTGGAAACAGAGAGTTGGAATTAGCACAAGGTCAAAACCCCAAGCTACAAGGAAGGGGTCAACGCTCTATAAAAACACCACATTCAAGGGTTTCAACACTACACATAAAGAAGGGCCTAAAGGTAGAGGTTCCTCAAGTCCCCACGACGAAATTTTAAGCCCAAATAGTCAAACACATGCTGGTGAAAAATCAGGTCTGCATTTTGAAGGAAATGGAGCCATGAAGAATGAAGAATTATCCCTTACTCCCATCGTTGTTCCAGAGAATCAGCAAAATGAGGTAATTAATGATTATTGTTGGGTTAATACTGATAATATTTTAGGATGTGATGAATCCAGGGCTGAAAAAAAAGGTGATGAGCAAGAAGGTGAAGTGAAAAGGATGGTTGGAACCCATTTCTCCAATAGATTTGATAACAATCAGTTTGCTGGTCTGTTTATAATAGCAGTCAATAAAGAGCAAAATGATGAAGAATAAGACTTGGGGTAAGAGCCACAAAGACATCCCAAGGACATGTGAGCAAGGTATGGAGGTAGTGCAAAAGGGGAAAGCACCAACTATAGAAGGAGCAAAGGAAAAAGCAGATGAATATCTTGTTGAAAGTCCAAGGAACAAACACATCTCAGATTTATTGCTCCCAAGTTTGCCATTGCATGGAGCTAATCATCATAATCAATTTGATACAAATGTGGGCAAAATGAGCAGCACATTGAGTAGTAAGGGGTATTTACACCTTTTCAGGTAACCTCCAAGTTATGCATGCATCAAGACAAAGGTTGCTTTATGCACGAGGACTGAGATTGGAGTGATAAGAGGCCCTCTTCCCAAGGCCCATGGTATGCGTGCAAAGGTAACTACTTTCTCTTCCCGTTTGGTTTGTAATCCATCTGATATACTTGTGTTTGAGGGAAGAAATTAGGGTCACAATGATGTTTGTATTGATGGTACCTCAACAAGTCTTGTATGATCAAGATGATTGAAAGAAACTCTCCATAAAGGTCAAGATTCCGAGAGAGCACTTGATGAAGTGGCTGGACTGTTCTTAATAACAGTCAAAAGGAGGTCATTGGATGGCATAGTCAGCCTTAGCAAGAAGCCAGAGGTTACCCAAAACAAGCACCAACACCTTTGGAACTGTTGGCTAAATTTCCTGCATAGCTGAAAACCTAAGCAGTCATGAGATAAATCTCCCTCATTTACCGGTGAGGCTCGCGTGTAAGATTTGTCAATAAAGTATGCTAGTATCTATTTAGGGGTTTTACTTTAACCATGCAACTCATGAACCATAGTTGTATAGTTTTGCAGCAAGTAAGCAGCTGTTTAAAGAAAGGAAATATCTAAAGAAGAAGGAAGTAATAAAACACAGGAAAGAAAGAGAGAAGATGTGCAACCAAATCAATAGATTGCAGAGTTGATTGCATGCACATTGACAGGACCAATAGATATTAACACTCAGAATTTTAAGCAAAGGCAACTTTCAAATCTAGATCTAAGATAACACAAAATTTATAAATAGATTTAAGACAATAAGATAGAAACAAAATGCACCGTGATACAAAATTCTCCGGAAATCTGCTCCTTTCTATTCCTTTGCTTCGAATAGCTATCAGGGGCTTCAGCACAAAGTTTGGAACACAATGTTGCTTACAAATTCCTATCATTAACCCAAAGGTTCTTCCTCTACTTATAGAATGTAGAAGGGAAAATATAAATGAGAAACTCAACTGAACTAGAACATAAACAGGAAGTAAAGATAACATCTGACAATCATCTTCCTCTAATTCCTCTTCAAGTGACATGCATCCGGATCCATAGTCAAACTTATACACATCTGTCACTTAACTTATAGAATCGTTCCACATAACTTAAAGTAATGGTTTCAAAACCAACAACTTTAAAGTTTTACAATTTACATCCGGGAACGTGGAAAATAGAAGAAGAAAGAGTAGAAGAAGAAAGATTCGCCAGCTGTAACATCTACATCTTCTTTTTGTTTTGATACTGAATATACTTTTCGAACATGTAATTCATCAACTTCCCATCTATCTTAGCCACAACTTCCTTTTCTGTCCTGAATTGCAGCAAGCCTTCGTTCAATACCCTGATGTACGCTTCCGCATCCTCCAAGCTAGGCCCGAACTTCTCAATATCTGACTGCAGCGTCACCAACTTATTGATGGAATCCATCGTGAAAGGCCTAACAGCTCCCTCAATTCTCCCTTGCACCATCAGAAGAGATCCCTCTAGGGAATCAAACACTTTGCTAGGAATGATCCTCGTGTACGAAGAAACGTTTCCGACCACTTCCTCATTGGTGAAAGCAATGACATTGTCTGTTAAAGATGATGCCATACTCTTGAGTGCTCTGCATCCTTTTTAGCATAATTCTGTAGATCTCCAAACGGAAAGATACTGCAAACTCAAGCTGCTTCCCCTTCTCAATTGATTCATCGGGCACAATTCGTTCTGCAATCAACACCTCTCTCAGCAACTTATTTATTTTGGCCAAAGTACTCAGGTTACTCTCAGCAACTGTGTTCATATCTATCGTGCTTGTCTACCAGTTGCTTCAGTTGATCTGATGCATCTTTCATAACCTGTAGATGGGTTGGCACTTCTCCGAGTTGTACAAAAGCTTGGCAAATGATTAGACTCTTCCATTCGTCGATAGATTTAACCTGGTTACTTGCATCTTCCAATTCCTGCATTAGATGATCACTCTCCTACTTTTGTGCTGAAATTGGTTGAGTGGAAGATTTGGCAACCTTGACAATGATCTCGCACAATTGAGATACCTGCTTTTGAAGTTCAACTTTCTCCACCTTTTATTTGTCAAGCCTAAGGAATAGAGCATCTATCAATGTTTGCGTGTCCTGCTTCAATCCTTCTATGGTGGCTTGACCTATGGGTACTCTGGTCACTGTTATATCTTCTGCCGTGAGCTCATCTTTCTTCTTTCCTTTTGCTGGAACTGACACCCTCGGCAAACTTCTGCCCCGACTCTTCAATGAGCAACCTTGAAGTTACCTTAGCAACTTTAGGTTTTCTGTCTTTTCCGCCTAGATTCAGGAGCAGTTGCAAGTCTTGTTCCTCCAAGTTGATTTCCTCTTTAGCCTCTGGAACCAACTGCGAAGCCAACCATTCTGAGAAATTGCTTCTCGGAGAATGAGAAGTTGCTGAGTTTACCACTATCTCGTGCTTTGATTCCTCTCCATCTGAAACTGCTATAGTGTTGTGGCTGCCATCCTCTGAATTATCCAAAGACAAAGCTCTTTCAAATTCTACCATCTGCAACTTCAACGTTTCTTCAGGAAGAGGTGCTGAACGGAGTGGCTGAGGAGAAAAGATGAATGTTGCCAGATTCAACGGAGGAATGGTAGTATCCTGCTGATGTGTGACAATCGGTGAAGTAGCACTTGATGCTGGAGAAGTCGAGAACTAACACCATAGCAGTAGAAGTGATCTTCTCCTTCGAATGAGACCTTTCTGTGCACTTTAATCTTTTCAGGCCTTTTACTGCTCTCTCCTTCGTGCTTCCTTTTGAGGGAATCCCCTGTGCCGAAGTTGTCCTGTGATCTGATTCATCAATGCTTCATCAAGGCAATATCCCTTCGTCAGCAACTGGTTTGAAGTATTGACCAGAACGGTGACAAACCTTTCCTTGATCGTATGGTAGCCACCTACGCTCTCCTGAAGTACAACTCTATATCCTCCCATCTGATAGTATGTGTCAAGTAACATAGGCCCATCATCTTTAAGATCCACAGGTATCCGTGCTAATCCAAAGTCAAACACTTGCCGTGTTGATAACCTGTTGAAATATTTCTTTCTAACTTCGCACTCGCTTCTGCACTTCATCCAAAAATCTTCCAATGAAGGCACATGTGTGTACTCCTGGGAGATTGTCTTTCTTACCACTCCAAATGGATTGAAGTTCAGCCGTGCTGGGAAGAACTCTTGCTCGTACTCAGAGAACATCTCTGCTTCAATTCCTCGAGCTTTATGAATGCTCTGGCAGCTGTAATAGCCCACAGTGATCGGGAAGAAGCCTTTAGCCTTGTGCCGTTTCGACTGTAGGTCATGCATCTCCACGAGTTGTCTGCTCAACTCCATGATGACCAATTTGTCACTTGGATATCCGGGCAACTTAACTGGTTCTCCTGAAAAGCTGGTGACCCTGAGGTATGTAAAGTTCGCAAACTGGATGAAAATACTACCAATCTTGGACACAGCTTCCCAAGTTTCCTTGCTTACCCTGTTGGCCTTTAGATCACCATTCAGCCTGCAAATGAATCCGTAGAAGAATCCATCGTTGACCACCTTATAATCTTTGTAGCATGCGGGCACAGTAAGTTGTGGATAACACTCAAAAATAGGATCCTTGGAAAGCACACCATGTCTATCCAGCTTGGAGAAGACACCCTATGAAGCTGCCGCATATACCAAATACGAAGTCATTTTAAAGTTGTAAGCATGCCTCACATTCCAGAGCTGCTCACCAATGTTGTCACTAATGATTTCTGACCAGTTGATTATTGAATCTGCTTTGTTGATTTCAATGGTCTTGATGAAAGCATACATCCATGTGCGGAATTTGTGAGCGTTAGCTTCGCCATTTATCTTGCATAACAACTTGGCAATATCATCCACCTCTTGTACCAGATTAGATCGTGGAAGAGTTCTCGGGAACTTGGATGGAGATCTGGGCTTCTTCATATATTTGTTGTTCATTATGCCCACACAGTCAACTTTATGCTTTTTCCACCTGTTGTCGGCATCTTGTATGCTAATAGTAGTCACCACCTGTTGTGTTGGAATCTTCAGACAATAATTGATGAACTGTGCATCCAACCGGATTATTGTCTTCCCCACAGCATCTCGGACTGACCTGGATAATGGATGGTAAAACCTAGCACACTCCATGACGAATTCTGGCAACTGGGCTGTGAATGGAAATGCTGCAGCTTGAATGATTCCACTGCTTTTGACTGCATGCATGAGGGAAGTCTTTCCAGCTCTGGATCTGTCAATCAATTCGAAAAGAGGTTCTGGACCTAGATCTGTATCTCCAATGTCAGTAAACTTAGAAGTGATGCATGACTCTACTAAGCTTTCTTTTTCATCCCGCTTGCCATGGCCGTATCTGTCCTTGTCCAAGCAATTCTGTTTCTCTTTATTCGGCCGGAATTCTTTACAACTTGTGCAAATCTGGAGATTTCTTCAGATTCGAAAGATATGTTCAATGAATTGGACATTGATTCAAGCTCTCTTTCTCTTATAAAAGCACCTGTAATGAATTCCTGCAATTAATTCAGACAAAGATAGCAACCGGAACATGAACACTTGATTTTAATTATAAAAATCTGCATATATCAAGCTTGCTGCCCCAAAATTTGATGTTTTATTTGCATGCAAAGCGAACATGAATTTTGTCAACTTCACCTGAGCACCTGTACCACTATGTAGACAATTAATCAGACACAAATCAAGCTCCTTCAAACCTAGGCGCCAAACTTTGAAGCTTTCTGGCAGGGAAAACACCTTCTGAGCAAGATTCCTCCTTAATTGGGCGCCAAAATTGCCTGGGCTGCACTTCCTTGCTAAAGAATTAATTAATTCATCCTTATGGCATCTCATGCTTATATAATCTTCATCATTCTATAATTAATTATTGCCCCTCCTATTCCTGCCAATTAATTAATTAATTAACATGCTTTTCTCTTCAATTTGGGCGCCTATTTTGTGCATGCTCATGGCTACCATTAAATAAATTAAATTTATTTAATTTTAGCTTTCTACTTCCAATCTACTTTGACTTCACAGTGTGTTTTGACTTCATGCACCAAAAATAGGAATTAATTCCATCAATTAATACTTTAAAAAGTATTATCTCTCATCCATATGGGTCGCACTTTTTGACATAAGAGGGGGCTGCATTAAATAAATTATATTTATTTAATTTTAGAATTCTATTTCTAAATTCCTTTATCCTTTTCTTCCTTGTTGACTTTTTCTCCATGCTTGGGCGCCAAATTTGGAAAAGAATTTAATTAATTAAAACCATTAAAGATGCCCCTCTATTCCAAAAGGGGTCACACTTTTTGACATGGCCCATTTCTATTTTTAAAAGCCAATTTTCAATGGGATTATTCACCCTACACTGTAGCTCCAAAAATCCCATGATCCACTTAAGCTGTTTGACTTTCATAATGAGATTATTTACCCTGCAAGGCAGGTAAGAAATTCCCATCAATGCCTTAAGTGATTTTCTTTTATTTCACAATGGGAATTTTCACCCTACAAGGCAGGTAAGAAATTCCTGCCTGTCTGCTGCCTCTAATTTTTCCATTGTGACTTAAGTGGCGTTGCTTCCATGGGAAAAAGTACCCTGCTAGGCAAGATACAAAATTCCCACCTGCCTACTGCTACCAAAAATCCCATTGTAGCTTAAAACCTTCTTTTCCCAAAAATGCGACCTGCCCAGAAGAGGCTTTTTCTGTGCATGACTTCATCTTTTCGGAGAGAACCAGACCTCCTGTGGACAAATTCCTTCTGGCGTAACGTCCATAGGTGATCTCTAGATACTCTAGGCAAGAAATTAGACTAAACCGGACAAAGGAATTAACCTAGAGAAATTTCACAGAAAACAAAACGGGAAAACACCAAAAACGCAAAAACGTTGCCAGAAGTCACAGATAAAGCCCAGGATTCATTCCTGGTTAAAACCCTATTGGAATATGGGAATATTGACATGTAAGACCACAACAGGGTTAAACCGGAGCACAATATATGCCTCAAACGGGGCTCATAATAATTAAATACAAATTTCCCGTAGGCAAAACCCTAGCGACAGAATATAACGATTTTGAGCATCAGGGTATTTGGCGAAATTGGCTAATATGAATCTATGGGAATATCTCGACACAATACAGACACTTTCTGGCAATAAAAACACAAAGCGATCCATTATTTTAAAAGTACGATTTTTTTTTACATAGGGTAGTCCCAGATTTCAGGGTGAAATCTAAGGACACCAGGAACATATGCAAGAAAGAAAAGTGCTCATTTTGTTCTAGGAAACAATGTCAACAATGAGTGCTTGATTTATGCTCATAAAATCCCAAAGTCATAAGATCCCTGCTACAAATGGCTTGTTCATCTGCCCACGGTATGCTGTCAAATGTCTCATAAATCTCTGCCAAGATTAGGAGAGTCTGTATCACCATGTCTTATGACCCCCACTACATGTGACAACTGATGGAGCAAACATATTTTCAAACAAGTGTAGAAAAAAATTCAGAAAATATCCTAATAATGTCACTGCTGATTAAGACTCAAAGAGTGAATGCAAAATGCTACTTCACAAAGTAATGAAAAACTAAAATACTTTTACAAGTCAGAAGAGCATGGATAAAAATACTTGGGCTCAATATTCAGAAATCTTTATGTTCGCTGTATATATGTATTCATAGGTGTTATTGATAAATTCAGAATCGTGACATTGGGAAACATATGGTGATTTCATGACCCCTAATGTATTGTACTCGCACTCTTGGTGAGTTATGTGGAAATGATTGTGGTTGGAATTTTCCGTGGAATATTGTTATATTATACCTCGTAATGGTTGCCATCAAAATGTAAGAGCTAGATAGGAATGGGTTGGAAGTGCAGTGATAGTGCATCAATTAGTTGATCGTAACGAATTGTTTTGAAGCTATGTTGCCATACAACGCTACACTACAAAAGCCCTACACGGCATCATCCAAAAGTGTATGTGTGGAACAGAGAATCTTGTAGACACAAGTGACCATAACCTTGAGTCAAGTCACAAGTTCCATGAAAAGCGTATGAGTCTCATGTAGATTGAAAACCC
The DNA here is from genome assembly GCA_019776745.2 of Taxus chinensis. Taxonomy (NCBI): domain Eukaryota; kingdom Viridiplantae; phylum Streptophyta; class Pinopsida; order Cupressales; family Taxaceae; genus Taxus; species Taxus chinensis. The sequence goes on from CM034153.1 coordinate 747,194,338, forward strand.
ACTTCTATCTGTTTTAAGTATACCTCGAGCTTGCTCAGTATTATTCTTGGATGTACACCACCTTAGGCTTCATGCTTTCTGCGAACTAGTGTACTCTGCTCAAAATCTCACTATTTGGGTTGAAGTTCCACTTGAACAATCCTATGAAGATATTGCCTATGTGTATCCTCCTTTGTGTGATTTGAAGATATATGGCAGTTATGCTTAAGCAAGGAAAGACTTATATGTAATTTTCTTACTAGAAGTTGAGGAAAAGACTATAAGAGTAGCCAACAACTACAATGAAGTACCCCTTTGGCAAGCGCCATCATGAGGAGGTCACGTAGTGATCGTAATGTAGATCTATTCTATGTTTGTTATTTTAGTTTTTGTAAACTGATTATTTTCTCTACTGTTTTACAGAACCAACAATAGGCTGTCCCTCAAGGACTGGCTCATGGAAAGGCCACGTAGTACATCATTAATGTGCATCATTGCATACTACTGTTTGTCAGCCTTCCCCTTATTTTTGTAACAGCTGAATGTGATTTTCTCTATTATGGGGATTATAGACACTCAACCCAACTTTTCTTGTTTGATGTACTTCCTAAATCTTTGTGCATTTAATTAGTTTTGTGTTAACTAAGACGGCCTTTGTATTGCTCAGGGAACTATGCCTAGCTACATTTATTTTGCTTAGTTTGAAAAATAATGCTGATAAAGATTGACCACTTGGGAAATGAATAATAGCCTAGCACCAAGTCTTGATATTTTATTGCCACTTGAGCATTCTGAATACTGATTGCATATGTTGAAGACTTACTAACACTTGCGTTATTCATGGAACTCAGGGTCATGGGATTCACCATGGAGTGGTCAGAGCTATAAAACCCGCTTCGTTGTACTGAGGTCCCAAGGGGGATCATGGGGTTCTGTAGTATTGAGCTACAAGTCCTACTATGCCATTTGGGTGGAGGTGACTGGGCTCTTATGTCCTCCTCTTGCCATAGGGTGACTTCGACCTCATTAAATGGATAAATAAGGTGACGGGACTCTTATGGTGAGTGACCCGATATGGAGAAATAAGTTATCTTGGGGCTCTATGGTGAGTGACCCAATCACGGAGAAATAATAGTGACGATTCCTTCTATGCTTGAGTGAACCCGAAATTTATTCTGGCTATTATGACCTCTTAACAACTATTTGGCGGCACTAATTGAGGAAGATTTGGGAGGCGTATGGAGCTGATATGTATGTATAACATGAGTCATATCTACCTAACAAGTAACTTGTTCACCTGTCAATGTTATGTTGAGGCTATAGTAAAATGCATTACATTCAAATGTTCAACATGTGAATATGGAGGGATTTTATCTTGACAATGTGTTGGTATAGTGCGTGCATGCTTGAAGTCAGGTTGTGATCAACTTGTTTTATGCCTTTCATGCTACTATGAAAAGATGCCTCATTGTATGTTAGGCATGTGGGTGTGTTGGATCTGAAAGGCCATTAGGGCATATGTCATTGAAAATTCTATAGTTATGCCATGGACTGCTTGACTTGTCTTTCCATGGTGGAGTTCCAGAGGTACTTGTGAGCATGATACAATGCATGACCAATGTGTTATGTGGGTTGTTTGTAATTTAGAAGATCCTTAACAAGTGATAACATTACGAACTTTGAAAAAGTAAACGATGTATAATGGTAGCAACTAATAAATGGTGAATACCCGTATGGAGCAGAAACACTTTACGAGCTGTGTTTCGAAACGATTATCAAAATCTGGTATTTGAATCCACTATGGATGTTGAGCGCCTGTCCTTGAATAAAGAAGGTCTTATGAGATTTGACGCTAAGAAAAGGTATTAAGGAAAAGATAATTTGAGTCTCCCATGCAACCCCATATTGAGAATCCTTAATCTTCACAGGAAGCATTAAGAATTAGAGGAAATATTTGAGCAATATGCTAAAACTTGCTTGTGGTTGCACAGATTTTTAACCAAGATGGGACCTCTTCAGCTAATCAGAAATTGTCATTGTTGACGTTCTTGTGCTTTCTCATCCCTTCTAGTTCCTAGAGTGTGTCGCAATGTGGACGATGCTTTCCTGCTAAGGGAGGGAGGATGTAGTGCCCCCTCCTGCTTGTATAATTTTTTTCCAGTTGTGTCAAGCCTTAACAGTTGCACGGGATACTTTGAAAAAACGATCAGGTGTTGCTCGAAAAGTCCCTATGAATGCCGTGGAGTTTTGGATAACATCTCGCCATGGTTGATTGTCTTAGAAGTGTTTACAAATCCTATGCCCTAGGGGGATTGTGAGATGGTTGTTAAGGATTTTGGCTCGTGTAACAGTTGTCATTTGTTGGCCACCTGAATGGAAGAGTTGGATCGCTAAACATAAAAGTTTCAAGGCAATGAATTAAATTAAACTATTGTGACTAATCATCAACAATGAGGGTAAGGATTAAAGTTTTACTTCAGCGAAGTGACCAAGTGTAGTAGTTTGTATCTATTGGAAGATTGTAAGGCGGTTCCACTGTCTTCTGACCTTGCAGATTCATTCAGCTCGGGATCATTTTCAGATAGCTTGAACCCTTGATATTTATAGTTGTTTTAACGTGACGTAGGCATCTAACTAAATCATCTTTGTCGTATGGATCTAAAGAGACTAAAAGGAATCCGCATCATTTGCAAATGAATGATTATTTTGTGGTAAGTGGCGTATCGGGCAGTGGTTGAGCATTTTGTTTAAATCAAATTTTAAAATAATAAAACAAATCATGAAATTAGCAATAACCCAAGGAATTCAATTAAATTAAGCACATAAAGACATTGTTGGCTTCACTCTAGCTTGTCGTAGGCTTGGATCGAAGTCGATTTTGAAGAAAAATGTGTTAAGGTCTGGTCAAATGGAATTGTTTCGAAAAAGGGACATGACACTTCCTTCAGGCTATGCCATGCATCTCCATAGATGTAACGCCCATGGGATCAAGTTTGATGGATTCCCAAAACCTCAATAATGACTGTCCCAAACACAGCTGTAACGCAGGCTTTTTTCTCTAAAAAATCAGGATGTTACCTGGCTAGGAAACCACCTTAAAACAAGCTACAAATAGGTCGCCAATGTACTAATCAGTAGCTTGGAATTTCTTCAACCATATGACTGGAAGCACTTTTTCAGGTGTCCCTTTATTAATGTGAGAGCCTAGTAGACTGGAACTGAAGTCCTGTGAACAGGACAGACCTGAAAGGAAAGTCTGGGCCAACAGTATCCTAAGCATGACGATCTCTCCATAAAATTTCTCAGGGGATTATCAATCGACATGGGGGCTGGAGGCTGGGGCGTGGGGCATTGGAAACATGATCCAACATTGATGGAAGTCATCACCCCAGAGCAATGTGATCACAAGAACATCCATTTACTAACTCCTGAGATTAGCTTGTATGGCTACTTGTATGACCTCAACAAATTTGAATGTTATAAAAGACCATATGGTTTACGGGACTTTCAAATATCAAACATCTCGCTTGTCCCTAGTAATGGTGACTAATACGCTTATAGCTCTGTTTTAAAGTGACAAAGCTCAGTGTTCCTGGAAAAGTGATACGTCTTGCCATCTGCCAAAGACCATTCGGATGTTGCCAACATCTTCATGTACTCAAACAACTATTGCCAAATCTTTGCCCTTCAACATGCTCAATTCATTAAGACCCTTATTTACGGAGGGGCTTGCGCCGTCATCAAATGTTGACCAGGGACATTTGCTGAATCGATATGCTATGAAGCATTGAATTCGAAATATCATTCTTTTCAATGAGCTGCCCATTATAAAACCTTTGAAATGACATAGTAAGAAGAATCAATTCCAGGTTTATGTTTCATACCTTGGCTGTCCTCAACTTGTATCACCTTTCTTTAGATCATTGACATCATGATTACCTTAGTCTCCAAGTGATCTCTCCATGCTGTTCCGAGCTTTCCTCTTCAACATTTGACTTTGAAACGAGCCCTAAAAATGCTGATAGGTGAGTGCAACAGCTGTATGCAGCCCCAGAATGTTCCAAATCCATCAACTTGTGATATTCGTAAGCGGTATCTTTGCAGCAGTCCCAACTCAATTCCCTTATAGCAATCTAAAAAATATAACATACTAAATAACACTAGAAGTTCTACTATTTAAAAACTATCCCTATGCAACAATTTGGTGGTTGGAAATTTGATCCAAGATTTTTTGACATGAAACTTCTTCAACAATGCAAAAGCTTATCTTCGCTGAATCTCGAATTACAAAGTCAGCAACTTTATGACTTAGAATATCACTTGTACCCTTTTACTTTACAATTGTAACTGGATATGCTGTAAAGGTTCCATTGACCTATTTCGGTCTTTTATACACATTGATATAAGTCCCTTAGTTCTCTCTCTGACTACACCGGCATAACTTGTTGATACATGGCACGTTTTGGAAACATCCTTACATGGGCCCTAATGATGTATCTAGTAAAAACCATCGACTGTGCCTTTTATTGCTCTGCTAGGTCCGAAAAGTACAACAGACTGAACATTAGCAAATTGTTACACCGGTAAGGTGCTTTTCTCATGTGCAAACTCTTCCAATAAGAGTTCTCCTGAAACTTAGTGAAAATATGCTCCTTGTTTGATCGCTCTTTTAGAAATCTTGTCTTGTCTAATGGTACAGTCTATGGGTTGAATACCTAACATTACTTGACTGACTGATTGTACAAACTTCAAGACCTGAAACTCAACAGACTTTTAGTGTGATGTCCCCATTTTCTGAAGACCTTTAGCCTATCTTTCCCCGTAGGCTTTGGGATGTTGCAAGGGGAAAAATTTTATTAAATAATTAAATATTATTGCCTGGAGAGTGATTTTTATCATTTGACATTAGAAAACGTAATAATTATTTAATTATGAAAATTATGAAGATCTATTTAATTTAATTCCCAAAATACAAAATTAAAATGGGGAATTAATTAAATAATTATTTAGGTGGCTTTTATTGATAAAATCACCCTTAGAAAAGGGGACGCCACACCTAGGAAAGATAAATTGCTTTTATTTAATAGATATTCCCTCTACTTAGGGATTTCGAATTTTGGGCCCTCCTTGCTTATAAAAGGGAGTGCTAGGATCATTGTTAGAGTTATAATATGATGAAGATTTATTTGATACTCCATGCTTGGAGTTGGGATGCATGCCCATTGATGTTTTCTTTCTCTCGCTCATAGCTTGGGAGATCTTTGTAGTTGGTTATTGAGAATCAATTTGAAGAAGTTATTTGTGCAATCTCAAGTGAGATCTATGTCTTTGGCTTTAGTGAATTTTTAGATGAAGTTTACCATTGAAAATTCGCATGCTTTTACTGTAGCGATTCACTGTACAATCGGGGTTTTCTTGCTCCTTGCAAATCGATTTGGTGTTCTTTCTCTCTCTCTTCCATTTGAATCAATTTGCAGTTGGTTTGCGGTAAAAAATAATAGTTTTTTTGGAGTACTTTTGGCAAATCAACCTTGGTGTGTTGGTTTTCAATTTCAGCGATTCCTTTCACGATATTTTGTGAGCTGTTTGCATACATTTCTGAGTGTGGAGCGACCAGCCTTGTGTCTATTTTCATGTCATATATTGCAGTGATTCCTTTCATGGTATTGAGGTCTGATTTAGATGTATTTACTGCTGTGAATCGATTGAATTAGTGCAAGGGTCTGTCTCCTATAATGCAGTTATTTATTGGATAAGTTTGGTAGTGACATTCATGCTTAAATTTCTGATCATTCCTTGCCCAGCGATTAATTAAGTGAGCTGATCTCCCTCTCTAAAAGCAGCGACCAACCTGGGCATGTTTGGTAACTACTTTGGTGCATTTTTTAGAAGCCAATTGATTGGTATTCTCTGCCTTATTTGCAGTGAATGGTTTGAGGCATGTTGGGTAGTAAAACATTGTGAATACTGATCTAATTATTGCCTTAATAATCTGCTGTTGCAATTCCAGTTTGACGTCTGATTTTGGGAGTGAACATTGAATGATTATTACATGAATGGAATGTATATCTGCCCAGCAAATTATTTCAAATAGCTTCAGTGACTTATCTTGGATGCTTTGAATGCATATTGGGGCCTGGTGATAACCAGTGATTTGCATAGTTGTTTAATGGTATTTTCGAGCTCCATAACAGCGAACCGTGGTATGAAGTGATCTGAGTTTGGGGCATGCTTTCACCTTCATGGTAGCAAGTGGTTTGTAGCTTGATTGCATATCTCTTATGACTAAGGCATCCTCACATAGGCAGCTGAAAATTTTATGTTTTTGTGGTGCTTTAAGGACTGATTTCTGAGTATGTTTGGAGTATTTAATAATCTTCAGGGACAGCGGTCAGTATAGTAGCAATGTTTGATAATAGTGGTTAGCATTGATTGGAAAAGAAGCTTAGATCTGATTTGTATGAGCTGAGAATTAATCGCTAACTAATTAGTAGAGGCCATTAAACCCTTGTCTTCGTGTTTATTGAGTCTTCTATTTGATTGGTTCAAGTTGTTTTTGACTGAGTTTTGCTAATTCCATTTGATTGGAGTCTTGAAGAGTTGGTTGTTTGCCTAATTTCCATTGATCCCGGAGTTAGGACATTACAGTGGTATCAGAGCGACCACCCGTGTTCGAATTCCACTCGGTTGGTTACGCCGTGTAGCCGGGGCCCTGTTAGCATATGGATTTGCACGCATGCAAATGACATGCAACAGTAAAGGAACGAAGTCCCTCCTCAATGAAGGTGATGTTGCCTTTATTGAAAACCAAAACTATATTTACATCAGTACATTCAAAATTATATGTAGGGGGTGTTTTGGAACATCAAATGGAAAGAAATATGAATGGTGGAGATGGAATGAAATGGAAATGAATGAATGGAAGGAACATGCAATAGTTAGGTAAAAGCAAAGCCTAATATTGCATAGAAGAAAACAATGAAAAACTAACTCAAATAAAACATGGAGTTTGAATTAGCTAAACAAAAACAAGTAAAAAGGAACACACATGAGCAAGTAAAAATCATAGTTTGATCACTGTGAACAAGAACAACAGATTAATAGCGTTGACAATAAGATCCAAGATAATATTCACATGGAAGATTTAAAACACTAGCATCTAATGAACATAAGAACATCAAATGCTACAAGAGATAATGAATGGAACACAAGGTTCATATTTCATTAACTCCAAAATGTCTTCACAAAAGAACACAGTTTCTTTCCTAAAACAAAGTTTGCACACAAAAGTATTTTCTTCTCCTCTCAAAGTCACCATTTACAACCCTTTATAACCCAAAAGTTGGCTACAAAGTACTTATGGTTTACATGAACATTAAATAGGGCATCTTAAATGGCTTTGACTTTTTCAACCAACTTTAAAAAGTAACTTTGAAAATAGAAATCACTTAAGTTATCAAAAGTTTGCCGTGACTATAACAATAACACCACTTAAAATACCATTTTAACATATAACAAAACTAGTGCCTTATCCATTGAAGTGGGGTCCGCCTATCTCAAATGTATGAGAAATGAACTCTCCCACTTCGTTAGACACCAGAAAAGTTATCTCCTCGTCCCATAAGTGAAATTAGGATCCGCTATCTTTGCCAATTGAAAGGATTTGAACATTCTCAATGTTTCGAACATCTTTTCTTTCTCAAAAAGGTTCGCTCGGTTTGTTATCAACTAATTTTGACTTTGTAAAATTAATAAACGTGATTTAAAAAAAAAAAATCAAGTGTTCTTTGGCATAATTTATTACCCTCAGCGCGATTGTCTTATTCTCGTTATCGTTTTGGTTTTCGTTTCGTGCCAATTCTAGTGAAAACTCCTCCCGCTAGGTCTCAAACCGCGTAAATAATTTATTAATTAATATTTGATTAATTTATTACCCTTTTATTTAATATAATTAATTTTTGGGTTTTTTAATTAAATAAATATTAATATAATATTTATTAAAAATCAATCGACAAGTTTTTTATTATTGTCGGGGGAAATTAAAATTCCACTTCCAATTGTCAGGAATGCCAAATTGGTTTTCCGCACCCAGATTTTCCTTTCCTGGCAAAATCTTCTGTTTTCCCCGCTTGTGGAATTCCTCCTGCTGACTACCAACCCAATCGGTTGGCAAACCGGCAAAAAATCTCTCAATCTCCCACATGGGAAAATAAGATGGGAATTGTTAGACTACTTTGCCATTGCCACAGACGAATGATTAAGTTTTTTTCCATCTTTCCCTAAAAATTAATGTCCACTACCTGAAGAAAGGGAAGTTGGTTATTTCAACGGGAAGAAAGAAGCGGTTACGGGGAAGTTTCTTTAATTCCCATAACCATTTCTCTGTGAAACTTGCTGGAAGAAGTTGTATGAAGCTTTTCGATTTCCTCTTATTTCTTCTTATTTCCCCGAATGTTTGCAGATATATATATATATATATTCCAAAGATTCATTTTCATCACAGGTTTTGAAGGAGAATAATTTTCAAACGCACGTGCTCCACACATTGAAGAGAAGCCCAGCCCAGTTGAAAGGAAGAAAGAAACAACTCCATTCACGTGCCAGGGAGAAGATAGATTCACCACGCATTGAAAAAAAAGAAACCCATGCTGGAGAAAAGAGATGAAAAACAGGTCAAAAGATTGTCCATGCATTGGTCAAAATAAGAGAATAGTCCAAGATAAGCACAACCCACACATTCAGGGAAAGATAGGTCCAAAATACCAAGAAGAAAGCCACGCATGGGAGGTAATAAAGCAACCAAAGAAGACAAGTATCTCCACGCCAGCAAAGAAAAATCGCAGTTGTCCACGTCAACAAAGAAGAAACCAATCATGACTTAGAGCACTTTCCACGTAGCCAAAGAGGACAAGATCACTGTTTCAACACATGCACAAGACAAATGAGAAAAGGAGAGCTCACACCAATGCAGAAGTAAATAGCCATGTAGCCAAAAATTAAAAGACCAAGCACTATTTAATAGGCCAAAGTCCACGCATTTGCCAAAGATAAAAGATTATGCTGCCAGACAAAAGTCCACACAGTTTGAAGAATAAAACAATTGTCCTGAAAGCAAAGAATTCACTGCCAAAGAGGAAGATTCACAAGGGGAGACGAAGCATTCCCACACTTTGGCAAAAGCCATGTTCATGTATTGGTCAGGGTGAAAGTAATAAATTCTCGCGCCATAGAGAATAAAACGCTATACGCACTTTTCCAAAAAAAAAAGAGCTACACAATTGCAAGAAGAGGAGGACTGTGCGTGAAAAGAAAATCACGTGAACTGGTAAAAAATGTTAAACAAGATCTGTATACACACAAGAAAATGAAATTAATGAAGAAAACGATAGATGCGAAAAGAACGTATCGTCGAAGTAATCAACTCTGGAGCTTGATATCTCGAAGCTAGATGATTTTTGTGAAAAACCAATCATTGTCCACAATTTTACTCATGTTAAGGTGCTTATATACTCATTTACAAAAGCACAACACCTCGTTTGATATTTTTCACGAAGCCAAATAAAACGCAGTTCATTTGATTTTGTCGCGCGTGTTGTTTCAGCTTGTTGGAAGGCCTACTTTGAGAATTGGTATTTCCGGCCTAAGTGATTGTTGAGAAGAACCGTTTGGTTCGTTGAATTCAACCCAACTTCATGTACTCCTTCGCCAAATTTAAAATTCACAACACCTTGTTTGATATTTTTCACAAAGCCAAATAAAACGAAGTTTGCTTGATTTCGTTGCGCACACAATTTTTAGCTTGTCAAGGAGATTGACTTTAAGGGTCGATATTTTGAACTCGGATGATCATTTAGAGAAAAAGATTGGTTTGTTGAATTCTTCCCACATTCATATGCTCCATTGGAAAGTTGTAGAATCTCAGGGTGACGTTTGATAATTTACCCAGGCTAAAACCAAACGAGATGTTCGCAGTTTTACACCTGCATTTTCCTAGCAGTTTTAGAAGAGTCAACTTTGACCTTTAATATTTAATTGAAGAATTTGATTGGGAAAAACCCTCTGACACACAAACTTTTGGTCCCTTAATAGACTCCCTCATCCAGTGAGAGCTTCTCAAAACAAGATTTTGTATTTTTCCCAGTGTAGTTTCAGAGGCGATTTGTTCAGTTTTAAAGTCTGGAAGTAATAGCTAGAAATCAAGGTTTTGTCACGTCTTCACAATCATGTCATCTCCAAACAAAGCAGTGTTGCAGTATGAGTTCCAGGGCATTCTACCCACCTCAACGCTCCATTCAAAGTATGAGAACATCATCAATACCAACCTAGGACATTTCGGTGTAAGTTGATTCCGCGATCGCATATCAACCAAAGGCGAGTCAAAATTTTCCTTGTGCTTGTTCCGAAGCAGTCTCTCATGCGCGGAAGCCTTCGCAGTGTCCCTATAGAGTCCCATATTGGTCATCACTTGCACGAAGCACTACGACACCTGCACAATGTGGCGATTCAACTCCAACAACTCCAAAGCGGAAGTGACGTCAACTTGTGAGCTCTCGATCTCATTTCCGCGGCGCCAACACTTTTCGATAGTAACAATGGGTCACCTATGACTTCCTCATTATGCAGTATAGGTTGTAGTTATTGGCGAAGGTCTCTTCAGAGTCAAAAGCCATGGTTATCGGCAAAGATCGATAATAGGATAAGTTTGTCTACATAAATTGTCTTCACTTGATCATTGTGGAAGATCTATTTATTAACAAACCAATACCAATGACAAGTGCAATTGTGCAATTCATCAAACAAGACCATATCATTCAAGCGTGTCGATATCGGCTCTCAGTTAGCAGCGAGCGCAATATTTCATTGATTAGTCTTAAAGTTGGAGCATTCTCGGATTGGATGATCGTGAGCGAATCAGAATAACATAACTTTGGGATGGTGACAAAGACAAAAGACATAACCCTAAGAAGTGAATTGCAATCTCGACTCTTGGATGATCTTCTCAAAGGTGAAAAATCAAGAGCTAGATTCTGACAAACCAAGGTGGTGTAACGACTACGGTCTCACGACAAATGAATAATTCACCATTGAAAGGTATTCAGAGCATATGGAGAATTATGTGTAATTGTGAATCTGAATACGAATAAAGATAAACTTGTTCACACGAGGATGTTGCTTAAACAGAGGGTTGAATGAATTGCTCAAGTTTCAAGGTCGGCTCTCTTGTCATCTAGAGGATTGTGGAGCACATTCAATGAGTTCATTCATGTACGATCGGGATACGTGGACTCTTGGCCTAATGGATAAGGCATTGATCCTAGGTGTCTTGATCTAGATGACACGTTGTTGACTAAGATGTATATGTGTGTGTCCAAGTCATTTAAGTGGGGTCCACATATACCCATTGCTTTTATTTTGTAAAGTGATGTTATTGTTTAACTCACTTTTGACAAACTTTGGATAACTTAAGTGGTTTCTATTTTTAGTTACTTTTTATAAAGTTGGTTGAAAAAGTCAAAGTCACTTAAGGTGCCCTAGTTAATGTGCATGTAAATCCTAACTACTTTGTAACCAAATTTTGGGTTATAAAAGAAAGTCAAGGGCTCATTTGTAAGGGTGACTTTGAGAGAGGAGAAGAAAATACTTTTGTATACTAGCTTTACTTTAAGGAAAGAAACTTTGTGTTCTTTTGAGAACACGTTTTGGAGTTAATGAAAATTGAATTTTGTGTCCTATTCATTGTCTCTTGTAACATTTGGTGTTCTTATGTTCATTAGATGTTAGCGTTGGAATCTTGCATGCAAATAATCTTTGATATTGTCAACTATATTAATACGTTGTTCTAGTTCACAATGAACAAGCTTTGATTATTTACTTGCTCACGTGTGTTCCCTTTTACTCATTCTTGTTTAGCTAACTCAAGCTCCATTTTATTTGTGTTAGTTATTCATCGTTCTTCCTCGTGTAATATTAGGATTTATTTTTACCTAGCTATTACATGTTCCTTCCATTCCATTCATTTCCTTCATTCCATTCCATCTCCCTCATTCACTTTTCTTTTCATTGATGTTCCAAAACACCCCCGACATACAATTTTGAATGTATAGATGTAAATGCAGTTTTTGTTTTCAATAAAGGTAGCCTCACCTTCATTGAGGAGGGACTTCATTCTCATATTGTTGCATGTCATTTGCATGCGTGTAAATCCATATGCTAACACAGTAAAAACACAATCTCACAAAACAAAAGTTGGTTACCTGCAATTCTAAGATCCTACCTTGCATATCATTCAGATTGACCATCTTTGATTGAACATTCTCAAACAAGTTCCTTAATTTGATGCAACGTTCCATTGAAGTTGAAGAGAAATTGATGGCACGAATGTACATGTCTTTGAACAAAGCTGAAGATAAATTGTGAGTATTGCTCCTTGACATATTTTAATGAATGCCTCTGATTTTGCTCATTTACAAGATCACAAGGGGTCTCAGCTATGAACTCATGAATCAAGGCAAGTGAAGTGAAGGTTTCATTGCATACGCTCTCGTAATGGATCATAGAATCCTTGAGAAGTGTCTTCCTTGACTTGAGATGTAGACACCAAAGAAAGTGTGTCCCTCGACATTCGAATTCAAGGATTCCTTCAATGGCTAGAGTTGAGGATTCCATATTTGTCATCTCCTGTAGACTAGGCAATATCTCATCTAAATTTGACATGTTAGAAACAAAAGTTTCCTTAAAAGAAAGAATTGGATCAACATATGCACTAATATCTTCAGGGAGCTTCACGGCTGCTTTGATTGTCTCTTCCCCAAAAATGAGAATCTCTGAAATCCAAGATTTAGTGACATGGCCCAATGTGTTTATCTCCTTTGACAGATTGAGATTTTCTTCATCAGGGGAAACCATTGCATCAGGTACTGGGAAAGTGGATGATATTGGATTTATCATATGTTGAACATAATCCACTAATTGATTCCTTTTAGCCTTGAGCGAAGAGTTCTGAGATTTATATTTCTCAAGCCTTTTTAGCACAATATCCATTGAATCACGGGTCATCGCCATGTCACTTTCCAATGTGGACTTCCCAAGTCCAAGTCTGGATACTTCCTAGTGAGTAGTTGTCATGACATTACACTCTTTCTCAACTCATGGGATGGACAAGATCTACAAATTTGTTCTTGTCGTCATCCACCATTATCCGCGAGAACACTTTAGGCTTCTTGGGAATGACCTCATTCGAAAGCTTGAAAAGGGCATCAAAGTAAATGTCAATTGCCTTGATAACCCTCTTTCTTTTCTTGATCTCACAATCAACCCAAGAATGAGTTTCCTTTACCAATTCTGCATACAAGAGCTTGGAGTCCGAAGCAACATTCAAATTGTTCTCAATATCATTAGATTCTTGCGAGAATCCTTTCCACAACTTCAATCTCCAAAGAAATAACCTCGATATCAACCTCTTGAACATCAGGGAGACCTTGAGAAATCTCTTTGTGAACTGTAGGTTCAAAAGCGTTTGATATCTGGACCACTTGCATTTGAGTAGACTGTTGTGCAAGACACGACTAATGAGTGTTTGTTATGAGCTTCCTCGAACTATCAACAATGTGAGTAGAAGAATCTCTACTTGAAGTGGAAATTCCCAATACACGTTCTCTTCCTTCACTAGGGCCAGGACCCTTGGATGTTTCACCCTGCGACACCTTCTTTGAAGAAGTAGATTTGGGCAACCACTCTTTTCTTGTTTGATGCATATGGGTAGATGGCATGAGAGGTTGACTGAGAAGAAGATTTGGTCGGCTGGAGACCTCCTCGAGTTGGAAATTTTTGTACTCCTGAGGTATGAACTTGGATTGATGGTAACTTTGCAAGCTCTCCTTCATACCAAGCAATGCTTCTTTTGAGAATCGGTTGATTCTTGTTATCAAGTGAAAATTCATCTCTTTTGGTCCAGTCAATTCAGAGGCAAGGGAGTGAAAGCAATGACATCATATGAAGGGTCAACAACAACTTCACCATCATCCACCAATGAATCTGGAGGGTTTCATGATGCGAAAGGCCTTGATTTGAGTAAGGGATCAGGCGGGAGAACTCTTGCCTTCTCACTTCATGTTCATCTGAATAGGCAGCCCAGAAATCTTCCATAGTTGGGTAGTGCTGATACTGTGTTCCAAGAATCTTCTGCATATATCCGTCGATATCAAATTGAAATCTCTTCACATATGGATGTATAGTGATGATGAGCAAACTCTTTCTCCATGAGTTGTGCAGTGAAGAGATTCAGGACATTGATATTCTCCAATTTGGATTGGGAAATGAATGCTTGAATGAAGTTTATCACTAAGAAGATAGTGAACTTGGAATAGTTGTCGTGCTAGTTCCATCAATGCCCACTTATCAGTGACATGCTTAGTAAGCCTCCATGGAGTACCTACAAATCCGCTCACACGAATGTAAGAAAAGGACGAAAAATTGAATAATCCATGTTCCCCACTATGGGAAATGACATCCATAGCATCTTTGGAGAATCTTTCTTCCGTATTCCTATTCAAGTTTCTAATCACGCGGAAGGTGAATGCATCGTTAACTCTCCTGAAATGATGAGAGCTAGTTTTGAAACTTAACTACGGATAATGATGGAAGACATTATTTGATGGACCCGTGACTCCTTTCGTTTCTAGCCCCGAAAATAGCTTCCTTCCAGCCACTGCATAAGTCAGGCATGATGTCATGTAAAAAAATTCAATCATCTTCACTTTGATCAATTGTTTGTGAAGAGTTTGTCTGATTATGGTGGCCCAAACCACAAGTTCTCTCAAGTCAAGGTATGATGTCATGATAAACTGATACACCCATGGGTGGAAGATCTTGGCAGATGGTAGACCGAAGACATGGCTCAGTAGAGTGATCATGTCACCAATTTCCTCCACGAACTCAATGCGGTACAGTTCTTTAGGTGGCCCAATCCACAAACTCTCTCTTGGAAAGGATGATACAGATAAACCGATACATCCATGGGTGGAAGATCTTGACAGAGGGTAGACCGAAGACACGGTTCAAAATAGTGATCATGTCACCAATTTCCTGCATGAACTCAACGCGGTACAATTTCTTTAGGAATTCGGTCAACACGAAGCCTCTTGGTCACTAAGCAGTTGTTATTGACCATCTTGCTCCACCTGAGGGGTTCCTCATCCCAAAAATTTTGTGCTGATTTTTGAGTGATGTCAGCTTTCTCAGGGAAGTCAGGTATGTTGAGTAATTCTTCAATGTGCTCTAGTGTGATTAAGAGGAAACGGCTCGCGATTATCCTTATAAATCCCTCACCTCTTGGGATCATAATTCTCTACGTAGGTGATGACCAGCTCCGGGCATTGCACCGAGACAGGAAATGTTGTTGCTTGGGGTAGACCGCTATGATAGATCCTATCCGATAATATGGTCTTGCCTTCAGCTTTCACCCGATCAGAAAATTGTTGAATGTTAACGTGGCCAAGATTAGTGTTGGTGATATTGTCATATGCAGACTTGATGGAAGTGGCAGGAATGACCCCTTAGAAGTTGTATTTGAGCACAGACTTATTTGATTTCTCCACTGGCTTCCTTGATTTTTGTTGGCTAGATTTTATGCATAGCTAAATCCTAGGCAGTCATGAGGTAAATCTCCCTCATTTACCGGTGAGGCTCCCGTGTAAGATTTCTGTCAATTATGGATCCTAATAATTTTCTGTGTGTTTTACTTTAATTGCAAAACTCATGAAGCATAGCTAAGCAATTCTATAGCAAGTAAGCAGCTGCTAATGAAGTATTCTCAAAAGGAGAAATAGTGGAATTCGGGAAGAAAGAAAGGAAGATGTGTAATCCAACCAATAGTTTACAGAGTTGGTCTCATACACAGATAAAATAAATAGATCTCACAATACAAAATTAAGGAAAGGAAAGTTTCTAATCTAAATCTCAGATAATTCCAAGTTTATCTAAAGATCTACACAGAAGTAAGAAGCAAATGCACCGTTGACACAAAGTTCTCCGGAAATCCACCTTTGTTTAATTCTTCAGCGTTCACAGAAAAGATATCAAGGGTTTCAGCACAAAGTCTGGAACTCAAGAATGTTGATTACAAATTATGATCCTTTAACCCGTAGTTTCTTCCTCTATTTATAGTGTATAGAAGGCAATTACAAATAGAAAAGCAATAACTAAACTGACACATGTGGAAGTTATAAAGAAAACAACTGACAATCTTTTCCCTGGAATTCCTCTACATGACCTGCGTCTGAAGACTAAATCAAATTTTTGCATGTTTGTCACCTATTCTTAATTAAAGGGCCTTTTCAGATAACTAAAAGTAATGGCTTTTAACCAATTACTTTAGTTTTACAATTTTGTTCGAGAAAATAAGAATAAGAGAGGAAAAAGAAGAAAGAAAATATGTCGGCTGCCACACTTCACGCTTTCTCTTTGTTCTGATACTGAATATACTTGTCAAACATGTGACTCAGTTTCTTCCAATCTACCTTAACAACAACTTCTTTCTTAGTTTTAAACCGCAACAATCCTCTGGACAAAGTAGCAGTGTTGGCCTTTACCTTCTCCAAACTAGGTCCATATCCTTCAATGTCTGCATGAAGTTTCACGAGTCTAACAATTGAATCTAACGTGAAAGGCATGACGGCTTCATCAATCTTCTTCTACACAACCAGAATAAATTCCTCATGGGAAGCAAACAACTTGTTTAGAATGTTCGCTGGCACTTCTCCCAACTCGTCTTCCAGCAACTGCATTTAATTCAGCATAAGCTTGAGAATCTCCGCGTGGAAGGAAATTGCTATCTCTAACTGCTTCCCCTTTTCTATCAATCCATCAAGTACAATTTTCTCTGCAATTAGCACATCTTCCGGCAATGAATGTATCTTAGCTAAGGTATCCAGATGACTCTCAACAACTATGTTCTCATCTTCTATACTTGTCATTAGTTCCTTTAGCCGAGATAATGCCATGTGCATATTCTCCAAGCTAGCTGGTATTCCCTCGAGCTGCTCTAAAGCTTGGTGAATGATTTTCTCTTTCCATTAAGCAATAACTTTGACTTGGTTTCCTGCATCTTCAATCTCTTCAACCAAATGGTTGCATACCTGTTCCTGCACTAACATGGGCTGAGAAAAAGGTTTGGCAACCTTAGTGATGATCTCACATAACTGGGAGATCTGCATCCGAAGCCTGTCTTTTTCTGCCTTCTCCTTGTCAAGTTTGAGGAATAAAGCGTCTATCAATGTCTGTGTATCTTGCTTTAATCGTTCCGTGGTGATTTTCCCAAATGGTACTTTGGTCACCGATATGTCTGCAGTAGTTAGCTCTCCCTTTTGTTTCCCTTCAATTGGAACTGACAATTCAACGAAGTTCTGCCATGATTCTTAAACAACCAACCTTGAAGTTACCTTGGCAACTTTAGGTCTTCTATCTTTTCCGCCTAAACCCGTGAGCAGCTGTAAGTCTTGTTCTTCCAAGTTGATCTCTTCTCTAGCTTCTAGGACTATTCGCAAATCCAACCAAGATGAGCAATTACTCTTCGGGGAATGAGAAGTCACTGAATGTACCACCATCTAATGCTCAGGCTCTATTGCATCCGAATTCACCATAGTGTTATGGCTGCCCTCTTCTGAATTGTTTAAAGACAATGCCCTCTCAATTTCTGTCATTTGTGCTTTCAACTTTTCCGCAGGGAGAGGTGAAGATCTGGGAGGTTGAGGAACAAATACGAATGATGTTGGATTCAACAGTGGAATGATTATATTTGTCTGAGGTCTTGGAGCTACCGAAGTGTTGTGAGTTGACACTGGAGAAGCTTCGTCTGAAAGTGGCATTGGTATAATGGATGTAGACTTGCCTTTTTCCAATACCTGAGACTTCTTGTGTACCTTGAGCTTCTCTGGTCTTTTGCTACCTTCACCTTCATGCTTTCTTTTGTTGGGATCCCCTGCAATGAAATTTTCCGTGATCAGGTTCATCAAAGCCTCGTCCAAGCAATACCCCTTTGTTAACAACCAATTTGAGGTGTTAACCAGGACTGCGGAAGACCCCTCCTCAATCATTTGACAACCGCCTACACTCTCTTGAAGAGCAGCTCTATCTCCTCCCATTTGATGATATGTTTCAAGTATCACATGCCCATCATCTGAGAGATTTGCAGGCATCCGTGCTAAACAATAGTCAGAAACCTGTTGAGCTAATAACCTACTGAAATCTCCCTTTTTGACTTCGTATTCGCTCTTGCACTTCATCCAAAAATTTTCCAATGAAGGGACATGTGAGTATTCTTGGGAGATTGTCCTCTTTGCTATCCCATATGGGTCAAAGTTCATCCGGGTTAGGAAGAACTCATGTTCATAGCTAGAAAACATTTCTGCTTCAACTCCTCTGGTGCTGTGGATGCTCTGGCAACTATAATGACCCACTGTGACTGAAAAGCTACCTGTAGACTTGTGCTGTAACCCACTTATCACTCGGGTACTTTGGCAACTTGACTGGTTCTCCTGAGAAACCACTAACCCTGAGATATGTGAAGTCCGGAAACTAGATGAAGATACAACCATGCTGGGAGATAGCTTCCCAAGCTTCTTTGCTCACTCTGTTGGTCCTCAGATCACCGTTTAATTTGGAAATGAATCCATAGAAGAAGCCATTGTTGACTGCCCTGTAGTTCTTGTAGCATTCAGGAATTGTCAACTGCGGGAAGAACTCATAAATAGGATCTTTTGACAATATGCCGTTTCTATCCAATTTGGAAAATATCCCTTGAGAGGCTGCTACATATACAAGGTATGAAGTCATTTTGAAGTTGAATGTCCGCCTCACACTTCGGATTTGTTCGCTGATGTTGTCATTGATGATCTCCGCCCCATTAATTATCGAATCAACTCTGTTGATCTCAATGGTTCTCACAAAGGCATACATCTATGAGCGGAAGTTATTGGTATTAGCTTCCCCATTTATCCTGCAAAGCAATTTGGTGATATCATCAACTTCCTGCACAAGATTGGATCGTGAAAGAGTCCTCGGGAATTTCGATGGTGCTCTGGGCTTTTTCATATATCTGCTATTCATTATACCCACGCAGTCTGCTTTATGCTTTTCCCATCTGTCACAAGCATCCTGCATACTAATTGCAATCACCACGGGCCGTGTCAGAAGCTTGATGCAATAATTAATTAATTGTGCAGCCAATCTGATTATTGTCTTTCCTACAGCATCTCGGATTGTCCTAGAAAGAGGATGATAAGACCTTACGCACTCCATAACAAACTCAGGCAACTGGGCTGTGATCGGAAATGTTGCATCTTGAATAATCCCACTACTCCTTATTTCCCGCATAAGAGATGATCTTCCGGTGGCTTTGGATCTGTCAATTAAATCAATGATAGGTTCAGAGCCTATGTTTGTATCATTGATTTCAGTAAGCCTGGAAACAATGCATGATTTTGCTGAACCTTCTCTTTCATCACACTTCATCATGCCTAAAACAATCTTTGTCTGAGATCTTTTTCTTTTATTTCTGCCAGAAGACCTTGCAATTGGATCAATTCATGTAGAACCTACAATTCCTCCTGATTCAGAAGATATGTTCAATGTATTTGACATTGATTTTGCCTTCTTTCCACCAATATGAGCACCAGTGATATATACTTGCAAATGATTCAAACAAACATGGAGTCCATGGCATGAATGCTTAATTTGTATCACCAAAATCTACTTATAAAACCTGCTGCCCTAAATTTTAAGACTTTGCTTGCATGCCAAGCAAGCTAAAAAATTATTTAATTCACCTGTGCACTCACACCAACATACAGACACTCTGAATAATAAAAATAAAGCTTCTCCAACCCTAGGCACCAAAACTGGATGCTTCCCGGCAATAAAAAATATTTTTTAATGCTAACAACCTCTTTCTTTGGCACCAAACTTCTCTAGAGCAGCATGCTCCACCTAAAAGAATTAATTGTCTTCTCCTTATGGCATCCCATGCTTATATAGGCAACTGCATGCTTAATTTAACAATTGCCTCTTCTTATTTTTAGCTTTTCTTTATAATAAGTTATGTTTTTTATCTCAATTTGGGCGCCCAAGTTTGCCTGATTTAACTTGTTTTTTCTTGCAATTATTTCCTTTATTTTTAACAAGCTTCTTTGTCTTATTTTTAGCCTTCCTTCTTGCTTTGACTTTCCTCTTATTTGTGGCGCCAACTTTAGCTAGAAATAAATAAAATAAATATTATTTAAGGCATGCAGTTATGCCAAGGTGAGTCGCACTTTTTGGCTAGAAGTTGTGTGAAAAATTAAGAAGGCAAGGAAGTGGAAATTTTTACCCTTCCAGGCAGCTCCAAAATTCCCATCTTTCCCTTAAGTGATTTGACTTTAATAATGGGAAAAAACAACCTTCCAGGAAGCCTCTAAATTCCCACCTTCCCGGCAGCCCCGAAATTCCCATTAGCACTTAGAAATTACATTTCCAAAAAGTGCAACTAGCATGAAAGAGAGCTCTTTTCCAAAAGTGTGACTTAAATGAGTGAATAAAACTTACATGAGTGAATAAAACTTCCTTGGTGGGAATTCTTACCCTTACTGGCAGCCCCAAAATTCCCATATATACTTTAATTGATTTATCTTTCATAATGGGAAAAAAAAACCTTCCAGGAAGACTCCAAATTCCCATCTTCCTGGAAGCTCCAAAATTCTCATTGGCACTTAAGTGATTTAACTTTAATGATGAGAAAAAAAACAACCTTCCAAGAAGGCTCTAAATTCCCATCTTCTTGGCAACATCAAAATTCTCATTGGCACTTAGAAACCATCCTTCCCAAAAAATGCGACTAGCATGGAAGAAGCTTATTTCCCAAAAGTGTGACTTGCATCCTTATTTTTTTGTTAGAAATTAGCACTCCATGATTAATTTCAATTTTTGTCTGAGGCCATGGATGACTTCCAAAAAAATACAGGCAATTAAACCGAAAACAAACACAAAAGAAGTAAACAAAAACGAAAAACGCTGCCAGAAGTTGCAGACAATTGCTTTTGAAAATAACCTGCCAAATAGCTGGTTAGTAAAAACTCATCCCTGGTGAATACTCTACTGAGAGGCAGAAATACTGGCGTAAAAATCCTCAATAGGGTTTAATTGCAGCACAATTTATTTTAAACAAAACTTTATTTATTTAATAAATAAATAAAATCTCTCAGACAAAATCTGGGGAAGAGATAAAATTAGTTTTAACACGTGGGTATTTGTCGAAATTGGCTTATATAATTTTTTGGGAATACCTTAAAGCAATGGAGATAGCTGCAGGTAATAAAAACACAAAACGACTTGTTACTTTGAAAAGAACGAAAATTTTAAAAAGGGGTAGTCCCAAATTTCAAGGTGAAATCTCGGGGACACCATTTTTCCTGCAGGTTTATTGGATTTTTCGACCATTATGAATTTTACAGAAAAATGACACATGCACGCAAAACAATGTAAACAGTGTCGGGTCTTAGTCTCCGAACTATTTTCAACACAAGAAAAATATGGCTTGTTTAATTATTATTATTATTATGATTTTAAAAATAATAATAATAATTGATCCCGAATTACAAATTTTTAAAATGTGATAACAAACAAAAATATCGAGACTAAGCTCGAATTCCAAATCGGGCAACAATAATATATATATATATATATATATATATATATATATATATATATTAAATTCTCTCGATTATATTGATTTTATGCAGGACCAATTTTAATCTTTTTAATTCACTATTTCTCCACCTAAACACGTGAATCTCAATCTTTTGCTTTCGATAGTTAGTGAATTAAATTTCCTCTGCATTCGTGAATGGTAACTTCTCTTCAACTGCATGCAACCCCAGGTAAATGCGTGGAATCCTGACAAAAAGAAATGTATGGATTCTGCTAAAGAATGCGTGACAATCTTTATCTTTCGCATGTAAACCTCTTATTCTTCCTGGCACGTGAATTATTCTTTTTATTTCTGCCTATTTCCTCCAACGTGAACAACTGCTAACTGCTCCTCGCGTTTTGGCGTGGGATTTGGTGAATGCGTGGACTGAATTTGGCAGACCAATTTTTGCAAATGAGTTGAAACAATGACCTTGTCTTCTTTGGCCGCGTGGAAAATGTTTTTCTCTGCCTGGACAGCTTCTCCTTGGCACATGGTATCTCTATTCATGCGTTTTGGACTATGTGGGGGTTGTATTGCCTTGATCAATGCGTGGCCTCTACCTCCTTTTCACCAGACAATTGGGTGTTTCATCCTTCCTTGGTGTGTGCAGATGGGTTTTACAAATTTTCATTCTCACATTCCAACATTCTAACAGCTACCTAAACCTCCTTTGGCGTGTGCAATGTTTTGGACTATATGGATTGGCTTTGACTTGCACAAACAGCTGTATAATATTTCTTTTGATCAGATCTGCGTGGTAAATCTCCCTCTCCCTGGGTGGGCGTGGACTTGCTTCTAAAACCAATGCATTGAAAACTTTTATTCCTCCATACCAATGCGTTGAAAACTGATTTATTTGTTTTATTTGGCACATGAATGGAGCCGTTTTCTTTCTTCCTTTCAATGTGGGCTTCCTTCAATGCGTGGAGAAATGCGTTTGAAAACTATTCTCCTTCAAAACATGTGATGAATATGAATCTTTGGAAAAAATATTTCTCTGCAAACGTTCGGGGAAATAAGAAGAATCTGGAAATAACAAAAAAAAGTTAGAAATAAAGAGACTCAACTTCTTACGCACAACTTCTTCCATAGAGTTTCACAGAGGATTTGTTGTGAAGATTAAAGAAGTTTCCCTATAGCTGTTTATTTGTTTATGTTGAAATAACCAATTTCCTTTTTTTCGGGTAGTGGGAATTAATTGTCAGGGAAATATGGGAAAAAACTCAATCATTTGCTTGTGGCAATGGCAAAGCAGGCTGACAATTCCCATTTATTTCCCCACGTGGGAAATTGGGAGATTTTTGCCAATTTGTCATCCGGTTGGGTTGGTAGTCAGCATGAGAAATTCCACAAGCAGAGAAAAAAGAAGATTTTGCCAGGGAAGGGAAATCCGGGCGCAGAAAGCCAATCTAGCATTCCTGGCAATTGGTGGCGGAATTATTAATTTCCCCTGGCAATAATTAAAAAAAGTCATTGATTGATTTTTAATAAATATTAAATTAATATTTATTTAATTAAAAGCCCTAAAATTTTATAAAATTAACTTTATTAAATAAAAGGGTGATAAATTAATTAAATATTAATTAATAAATTCTTAACAGAGTTTGCGACTTGGCAGGAGTTCTCACCCGAAATGAGCGAAACAAAGACTGAAACGATTGGGAGAAAAAGACGATCACGACGAGAGCAATAAATGACATGAAATAACACTTCTAAATTTTTTTAAAATTTTTCATGTTTATTAATTTTGCAAAGTCAAAATTAGCTGATAACTGGGCCGCGGGGCGTCTAAACGTCGGTGAAGCAGGGCTCGTACGTATGGGAGTGTGGGGGCAAACCCAGCCCGAGGTTGAGCTCTAGAGAAGCGTGGTGGGATGTTATGATCCTCATGTGTGGATTTCACTAATGCCTCGAGGTTTTGGTGTAATGGTTTGTTACATTTGGTATCAGAGCAACTTTCTTCCAACCTTGTGGGTCTTGTTTGCAGATCATGGAGCTTGCTAGTGATGGTGAATGGAAAGAATGGATCAAGTGTTATTTTGATTCATATTGAAGAGAGTACAATACACTAAGTCAAGGGACCTAGGCTCTTTTGTCTCTCAGAGGATTTTGTGATTTGAAAAGAAAAAAAGTGGATCAAGATTAAGGATGGCTCCGGTTGATGTGTACTTGGATGAGCTCATCAAATAAGCTAATGGCAAGATGGAGCCCCCTACATTTCCTCCCACAAGAACCTTCCATGCCAAACCTTTAGAGCGGGAAGAAGAGGAAATGAAGAAAGAAGAGCCACCGGATGGGAAAGAGCAAGGTAAAAGTTCTTTATTGATTGAAAAGATCTCCTTGTCTTCTAATATTTGCATGCCTAGTGAAGTGACAGAAAAAGGGATCACGAAAGAAGAGCAAAAAGAAAATTCAGATCTGCACATGGTAAAGTCAAGTTTAGGAAATGAAGCACCAAAGAAGAGGATTGAAATTCTAAGTTACGAAGGTATGAGCTCTTTTGTTTTTGATGACACATTTTTAGCATCTAATGATTGCATGGGTTTGAATGGGTGCAAGAAGAAATCAGATTAGGATGATGAGCATAAAGAGGGCATTAATGTCAAACATGTGCATAAAGGAGAAAAAAGGGGTTTGGATGAAGAAAATGGTGAGAGAAAGAGTGATGTCCTAAACTCAGAAATTTTGAGTTTTGTAGATGTTGGGGGCAAACCAAGGTATGATTTTTCATGTTTATTTCCCCCTTACATGTTGAGCTTTGATGAATATGGGTATGAGCATGTTAGATGGATGGATGAAAGGTATTTAGGTCATACTATTGTTGATGTCTTTGCTCCTAACACTTGGGTGCATAAGGGTCAACATGGCAAAAGGAAAGGGAGGACTAAGACTCTTCCCACAAACAAAAATCATGACAGTAAGCTCGCTGGCCTGTATATAATTGCGGCTGATTAGGGAGCAAATATAGGTGCTTTCTCCTCTAGAATCAAGGTCCAGGGAAGCTCCATGTACATGTCAAATAAAGAGACATGATTACAAGGTAAGAAGTGGTGTTTTATGGTACAAAAATGTGGTGATCAACCCTAATCATGATGTTTCAGATTTATTTTCTTTATCCATAAAAGAGGTATATGGGCACAATCAAAGGGTATAAAGCTCCTTGGGTTTACTATCATGACGTTTATGGATGCATGAGTTGTGTTTTCTCTTTTTCTTATATGCATGGTGCAATAAAAATAGTGGGATGTTATCACTCTTCATGGTATAGAGGGGTGGGAGGTACTTGGCATGAAAAA
This sequence comes from Taxus chinensis, assembly GCA_019776745.2. Taxonomy (NCBI): domain Eukaryota; kingdom Viridiplantae; phylum Streptophyta; class Pinopsida; order Cupressales; family Taxaceae; genus Taxus; species Taxus chinensis. The sequence goes on from CM034153.1 coordinate 747,219,334, forward strand.
CTCTACAAGCTTTGTTTGGATGCTATGGTTTTATTTCATTTTATTTTGATACTAACCCTTCCCCCTTTGGAAATCTTGAAGGAAGGGTGGGAAAGGCATCATGGGGCTACTAGCACACATTCCCACATTATTTTGGTTGTTTTAAGCCAGAAGGCAGCCCCAAAAGATGTTCATTTGTTAGTTTGGAATGAACACCTATGGCCCTAAAAGTGGACTCCTCACAAAGATCATAGGTACTCTTGATTTTTCTTCTTGTATGGGTCCCACAAGGATAAGGTATTTCGCTGTCCTAAGCAAGAAAATTCTAGTTTTTTGAGTGGGTCATGATGGAATATATGTTAGTGCACCTTTTGAGGATAAGCATGGTGCTAAGTATGCAAGTATCCACCGTTGTAATATTCATTTCCAGTCTGATTTTTTCATTACTAGCTGCCCCACAAGAAAAAGGGACTCATCGGTGGTAAGAAGGATTCTTCATTTTTCATAAGTGTGAATATGTTCCAGCTTGGGTTTTCATGAGGAACAAACTTGGAGTTGTCAAGCTGCTGATTTTTTAGATTATTATGTTGGGACAGCAGTTGGTTTTTGGAAATTCAAAGAAGTATGGAGCAGCAGTATGACATATGGGGGCAGCCCATATATGGGGGAGATTCATGGGACTTGCACACCTTGAAGGCAGCTTTGAAAGGGTGTTCTTCAACCCTTGTTTTTCTAATTGGTTTGTTTCATGTGCAGGTTAGAGAAGAAAATTGCAGCAATTTACACCCCTAACTTTTAGGAGAAAGTAGCAGCCCAAAATATTACAAATGCTACTCCACTTGAGTGGCATGGGAGCCCGGTTGTTGGAATGCTACACTTTTGGTACCAGGCACCTGAGCTTGCGATTGCTTGAGCGCAAACAATCTTGGGAAGGGAGGACTGTAATGTCCTCGTTTTCCGAAGGCCCTTAGCCTATTTTCCCCGTGGGCTTTGGGATATTGCAAGGGGAAAATTATATTAAATAATTAGATATTAATGCTTGGAGAGTGATTTTTATCATTTGACATTAGAAAGCAATAATTATTTAATTATGAAAATTATGAAGATTATTTAATTTAATTCTCAAAATGCAAAATTAAATGGGGAATTAATTAAATAAATATTTAGGGGGCTTTATTGATAAAATCACCCTTAGAAAAGGGGACGCCACATCTAGGAAATATAAATTGCTTTTATTTAAAGATTTCCCTCTCTTAGGGATTTTGAATTTTGTGCCCCCTTGATTATAAAAGGGAGTGCTAGGATCATTATGAGACTTATAATATGATAAGATTAAATTGATACTTCATGCTTGGAGTTGGGATGCATGCCCATTGATGTTTTTTTTCTCTCACTCATGCTTGGGTGATCTTTGTAGTTGGTTATTGAGAATCAATTTGAAGAAGTTATTTGTGCAATCTCAAGTGAGATCTATGTCTTTGGCTTTAGTGAATTTTTAGATGAAGTTTACCATTGAAATTCGCATGCTTTTACTGTAGCGATTCACTGTACAAGCGGGGTTTTCTTGCTTCTTGCAAATCGATTTGGTGTTCTTTCTCTCTCTCTTCCATTTGAATCAATTTGCAGTTGGTTTGCGGTAAAAAATAATAGTTTTTTTGGAGTACTTTTGGCAAATCGACCTTGGTGTGTTGGTTTTCAATTTCAGCGATTCCTTTCATGATATTTTGTGTGCTGTTAGCATACATTTCTGAGTGTGGAGTGACCAGCCTTGTGTCTATTTTCATGTCATATATTGCAGTGGTTCCCTTTCATGGTAATGAGGTCTGATTTAGATGTATTTACTGCTGTGAATTGATTGAATTAGTGCAAGGGTCTGTCTCCTATAATGCAGTTATTTATTGGATAAGTTTGGTAGTGAATTTCATGCTTAAAATTCTGATCATTCCTCGCCCAGTGATTAATTAAGTGAGCTGATCTCCCTCTCTAAAAACAGCGACCAACCTGGGGATGTTTGGTAACTATTTTGGTGCATTTCTTAGAAGCCAATCAATTGGTATTCTCTGCCTTATTTGCAGTGATTGGTTTGAGGCATGTTGGGTAGTAAAACATTGTGAATAATGATCTAATTATTGCCTTAATAATCTGCTGTTGCAATTTCAGTTTGACGTCTGATTTTGGGAGTGAACATTGAATGATTATTACATGACTGGAATGTATATCTGCCCAGCAAATTATTTCAAATAGCTTCAGTGACTTATCTTGGATGCTTGGAATGCATATTGGGGCCCTGTGATAACCAGTGATTTGCATAGTTGTTTAATGGTATTTTCAAGCTCCATAACAGCGAACCGTGGTATGAAGTGATCTGAGTTTGGGGCATGCTTTCACCTTCATGGTAGCAAGTGGTTTGTAGTTTGATTGCATATCTCTTATGACTAAGGCATCCTCACATAGGCAGCTGAAAATTGTATGTTTTTGTGGTGCTTTAAGGACTGATTTCTGAGTATGTTTGGAGAATTTAATAATCTTCAGGGGCCGCGGTCAGTATAGTAGCGGTGGTTAGCATTGATTGGAAAAAAAGCTTAGATCTGATTTGTACGAGCTGAGAATTAATTGCTAACTAATTAGTAGAGGCCATTAAACCCTTGTCTTCGGGTTTATTGAGTCTTCTATTTGATTGGTTCAAGTTGTTTTTGACTGAGTTTTGCTAATTCCATTTGATTGGAGTGTTGAAGAGTTGGTTGTTTGCCTAATATCCATTGACCCCGGAGTTGGGACATTACATTATATCAAATTATAAATGTCATCTAATAAGAACGTAATACGAAACTCTCTTAATCTACCATCCCTCTAGTGAAACCATTAACCAAATTAGAGACATTTCCTCTGTTATCTAAGAAATCATGTGACAAAGTTGCTTTAAAGTTATCATATTCGGCATGCTATGCTTCTTACAACCAGGAGCCATTTATTTTGTAAGTAAAAATTGTCAGCACTATGTAGTTAGTTATGTTATTATCAAGTAGTGTAATTAGTGTATGAATAAAAAAAATGTCATGTTTTCAATTTAGTTATATTATTAATCATTGCATTCATAGCTTAAGTACTGTAGTAGTCACTTTTGTGTTATGTATGGTTGTGTTTAGCCAAAAACTATCTGGTCAACATACCATTACATAGCAAGGTGGAAGTCGGGGTCAGGGCGCTGATGTGACAAGTCTTCCCTAAACCCAAGCATTGCATTATACACTATCTTGTTGAATAAAGCTATGGTTCTCTATATTATCTGTATCACATTTATTGTATCCAATTCTGTTGCTACAAGTAGTGTAGTATTTTGATCTAAACACCCTAAAATGCAGGATCAGTATATACTGGAGTTGAATTTTGTAAGACTCTTTGTGGTGTGTCAATAATCCACAGGTAAATTGTATACACAAAACTCCTGTCTTACTGCTCCAAAAATGTAAAAAGTAAAAAGTAAAAAGTAAAAAGTTTGTGTCATATTAGCATTCTCTATGGAATCTCTTGTGGTCTTATCTTTGACTCTATAATATGTGTAATTTCCCACAAAAAAAGGTTATGCATATCTATTGGACACTTCTTACATGCCTTTTGCAAATTTTTATTGGTATTTGGTCTATTTTCTCTTCCAAGTGGTAGTGTCTCAAATCGTATTCTCATTTATTTTTTATATTTCGACTATCTCTTGAGTTAGTGTAAATATAAAACATAATCATTCTACATTGTCTAAGTCTACAAACATACACGCTCGAAACTATAATACATTAATCTAAAACTGTGGAACTTCATAAAGAACATTTTGAATGTTGACATGACCTGGATTAAATACTCTATCTTATGAAAATTTCAATTAAAAAAATATAATATCTTTCAGCTTAAGTCTCTTATTTCATTTATTAGCTTCTATCAGTTATAGCCATCTCAATACAGTTTGAAAGTCATAATCCCTGCACATAGTAAATGTTATTGGAAAAATATATATTTTTTGGACTGACTTGGAATGGCGACAGGCTTGGGAATATTACATGTTAGGGATTATTAAATCACAGTTACGTTATGAAGCTGGTATAAAGGTTTAAAGTATTTAAAGCTATTAAAGAATGGTTAGTTGGACAGAGACTATTTTAGCTAGGTTGTTGGGTAGTTATAACACCCACGAAGATTAGAAGTGTTTAGAGGGTTGAGATCTTAAAGATAGGCTGTGTATCCTAAATATTAGTATCATAAAAAAGCTTGTATGATGTACAAATATCCTTCTATGTTTTCAATGAAATTTATCATTACATAGTTTAGTTGAAAACCTTCATTTGGTATCAGAGTAGGAACGTTAATGAACCCATTGATTGAAAGAGCAATCAGAGAAAGCTTTTAATAGTAGTGAGGATAAGGAGAGCTGGTCTGTGTTGGTGGAGAAAAATGCAGCGCCTATGAAGAATAGAGGTTTTTAAAATGCTGCTGGGCAAGTGTCTTACACCAGCATAAAGCCACCATAAAGCATGATAGCAGTGAGGTGTTTGTGGAGTAGCACATCAAAAGCATAATAAATAAATATAAAAAAGTGGCATGAATGCACAAAGATGATCGGGCTTGTATTAACGTAGAGGCCCAAGTTCAAACCCTATGTGGGCATGGATGTAAATAAATCTTGTATATATATGAGGCATCTTTTAAAAAAAGAAGATGAGCATACAAGCTTATGGAAAAAAGTAAGGCATGGTTTGGCTAGTGGGTGGTGTCCATTGCATTTCACCGGATCTAGGATTTGTGTCAGAATTGTGAGGGCTAGTATGACTCCATTATAGCTGCAATCCTCATCCTATCCATAACAATGTAAGTGTTGCAATTATCTTTGTGGAGAATCAATATTAACCTCGCATTAGCTTTAGCATTTTAGAAGTGAAAATAGTTCAAATAAATAAATACACAAGTTACAGTCAGAAGCATGATTTAGCTGAAATGTAGAAACTAAGTAGCATAGTGTTTTTGTATGACAAACAAAGACAACAGCAAAAGGGGTGAAAGACATTTTGGTTGTAATTTGTGGAAGTGTGTGAAAGGAGCATGAGGTAAAAAGGGACATATACAAGCTCACACACACATTTCAATTCCATGAATAAAGAAGGCAGAAGAGAGGCGTTGAAAATCAAATCAAGAGAAGGTTTTTTTGAAGAGAGAGAGGCACAAGAGAAGAGGAGAGGCTCTATAGCAGGGGTATTGTGTTGGCCATTGTGTCTATGGTGTTGTCATTGATGTCAAAGGTCATTAATGGAAAAGGGAGTCTAGGTGTCATAAGTGTCTCCATGAGGTGTCACACAGTCAAGCTTGAAGGTTGATTGGTAGTGTCTGGGTTTGATGAAGTAGCTACTATGTCTTGGCATGGTCTTGAGTATGGTGCAAGCATGTATGGTGATGATATGAGTCCCAAAGGTTGGTATGAGGCCTAACATGGACAAAATGATGTGTAAGAGGTGTTAATGAGTCTGTAAGGGGTCTTCATGGTTTGTTCATGTGAAGTATGTGTTAAGTCAAGTCATTCTAGGCCTAATCCTAGAATGTGTCAAAATCCACTCACAAGGGTGTAGATAACCCTAGATTTGGCTGGAAATGCATGCCAAAAATTACATACACTCTTCTTCTTCAAACCCTAATTGAAGAAAATATAAATCTGCACCTTAGGGCTTTTACACACTCTTGGAAAGTCAGAATTTATCCTTAAAACTCAATGGAAACCCCTGAATAGAGCTCCCTCTCATAAAAGATGAAGAGTTTGCGTTCTTCAATCCTTGGCAATAGAGGGTTTTTCGTCCTTTAATGCAACACTTCAAAGGGTTTTTGTCCATTGAGGTAAAAATGGAAAGCAATTAGCTCAACCAAAATTTCAGATATGAAAATATAATAAAAAGTAATGCCTTCTCCATGCATGGCGCCTTGCTTTTGTAACTTTCCTTTGGCACTTTAGCCACACAAAGGACCAATTAGCTCTCTTCACTTTATTTAATATTTTCCATCACTTTATTTAATATTTTCTATCACTTTGTTTAATATTTTCCCTTTGCTTTCTTTCCCCATATGGGTCGCCTTTTTCCACTAGGAAGAAATAAAAATATGGTAACTTTTTTTATTACTTTATCACTAATAATTAATTGAAGTGCTTATAAAAATTTATTAGCCACTAAAATTACTTTATTAGGATAAGTTTTCCTTATTTCTTATTTCCTTAGCCGTTGGGAAACAAAATTAGGCTAAGGGTCTTCAACGTACTGCTTTTGAAAAGAGGATATTACATTGGAAACACACTTCAACCCTATTTGAGCAATCAATAATCAGTCCTTTAGGGCAACAAATTGTATAGGCATTTCAAATCATCATATAACAATGCAATAACAATTAAAAATGCTTCTAAATAATTGTTTCAAACACGACAATATTTATCATCCAAATTACATGAAAATAATAGAGAAATAAGAGATTACACCCAGCTGCAATTAATTTTATGACAACAGTAGGGAAGCCACAAACAAAGGCTAAAGTATCTCTTAAACCTCTCCAAAAATCACCAAATTGTAGATTCCAGTCTTATAAAATATAAAGAACAATAATATCAATTCAAATTGTCCAAAAGTGTCCTAGATGATATGAGATCCTTCACCCAAGCAAGTTGCCTAGGGTTAGAAGGGAAGAAATAAATATGAAATCCTTCTTAAAGATCACTTGTGACCTCCGTATGAAGCCACCAATGCACAAATGAGGGTTTCCGTCCCCGAGTGTGGTCCTATTGAAGAAATCCGTCCTCAATTGGTGACCAAGGAAGGGTTTTCATCCTTCAATGGCAATAAGAGTAGCTATACTAGCTCCAACTCTAAGTAAATGTGTAATGTCCCATTTTTCAAACAAAATTTAATTAATAATGGTTGGTATCCTTTAATCCATTCCCCTTAGATTAAAGGAAATTAAAATAGGGGAAATTCGATTTTCACATGTGGATTTAAAAATTAATATATACATTTTTTATTGTGCAAGTCAAAAATTAAAATAGAAAGAAGAAATCGATTTACCTTGGGCTAATTAATGATCTTTAGAGGTAAATTAATTAAATAGAGGCAAGTCGAATTCCTTGGGATTATTTAAATATTATTATTTGGAATAAATCGATCTATTTTGGCATGGGTCGATTCATATGGGCATCATTTGATATATTTAATTTCTCGTGCATTTAATATTTGTTTTTGAGTGTGACTTCTAGGCAATTTTTAAAATAAAGATTCTCTCATAAAAGGTGGTTCCAAAAGGAAGAAAAGCTTGGAGAATGAGCATGGAATATCTATAAAAGAAGATGAGGGGCACCCATTTTCGCATGTTGACAGTTATTATAACTTATTTTCATACTTGAAAAGAAATGAATGCCCACTAATAATCAAAAAACAAAAAGGTGTTCATCAACACCACCCATTGTGAAGTGTGTGTTCCTTCTTGAGCTATGAATTGATGAATTATGTGTATTTATATTCCATATATGTGAGTCGCCATTTTTGGGAAAGTTTAAGCTTGCTTTAAGAGGGTTTTGAGAGTGATCCATGGTGTATACAATTAATTGTAAGTTGGTTTTTTCCTTGATGTAATAGACTTGCCTAGGGTGATTTTGAGCTTATTTGGAGATGTTTTAAGTACTCGATACTTGTTCATTCCATATTTTTTAGTAAGCTCAAATCGACTTGATATGAGATATTTTGGTAGGATTTTATGAGGTTATAATGAGGGTTACAATCTGATTTATTTTTGCATCTAATTCGGGGCATATTGTGTTCATTTTAATAATATTTTGGGTTGCTACCACTGCTGGAATTTATTTAATGCAAGTCGACTTACCTAGGCATTTGATAACAGTTTTTTGAAAGGGTTTTTGAAGGATTTGCAATCTGTTGTCATCAATTAATTATTGTAGATCTGAAAGTGGTAATTTTGAGCATTGAGAAGTCAAGAATAAGGCTAGAAACAATTAAATATTTTTCCCTTAACCCTAGCAACTTGTTTTGCAAATTTGGGGGCATATTTGAGTGGGTTTTAGTGGGTTAAAAATTTATATTGCTAGTTCATTTGAAAGCTCATAATTTTATCTTCCATCTACAATTTATTTCATGCAAAAAGAACAAATAGGAGATATTAATTTTTGAAGTTTGTAGTCATTTCCAACATATTTGGATGTGATTTGGGTGATTTGTATTGTTATATCTTGAGGTGAATGTTGTGAATCAAAATAATTTGTTTTCTTAATTTTTGGAGCTGATTTAATGCCCTAAATGTGTTGGGCGACCTACTTTTTAGGGAAAAATTAGGGTTTCATGTTTGTTGTGCGAAAACTAATTTTGGAATATTATTCTTCATATTTTTGTAGCCCAAGATCCAAAGTTTCAGCTCATTTGGACTTCTCTAGCAAAAGATATGAATTTTTGAAGTTATGCTGCAGACATGGTTTTTAAATAATTTATTGCAGCCTTGTTTACATCAAAAATCTGCATTTTTATACATATTTGGGCTTTATAAATTAGTGGTACCAAATTTGAGTGGAATGATATAGATTTAGGACCACCCATGCAAGTCGTTGTAGGTGAAATAATTTTATCATTAACAACTAGATCGCAATTTCCTTTATTAATTCAGATCTGCAATAAGCATCAATTTAATCTGTGTTATAAGTTGCCTGATCTGAGGATTGGGGATTGCCTAAAATCCAACTTGAGTGGAATGAATATGTCCATTGGGGACATTACAGTTGTTGAAAGTTATAGACAGTGTCGCACTCTCGAGCAACTTATAATAGGCCTCGAAAGCATACACCTTTATAATGTGATCACATGGGCATAGCCTATCCCTTTTCAATCTATGAAGTATAATGTCCAATAAAATTGCTTCAACATGAATGAGAATGGGGTCGAGAGTAATCCTTATAGCTTTAGCATTTGAAATACCTCCTGGTTTAGCCGCAATTTAATGTAGCCCGATTTCCTCATGTAGAAGTGCCACTTTTAATATTGGTGGCTCTCCAAGCTTAGTCGGCAGGCATTTCAAACTTCAATCGATGGCATCTCACCAGAAATTCTGGGCTCCCTTTGGTTTTCTGCTTGCAGAAGATGGCAAAATCAGGGTGTAGGGGGTGTCAGGGGTTCTAGTGGGGTCGCCTGTCTTTATAGGGACTCCCTCCAAGATAGGATCTCGGTGGTTGAAAAGCACCGATGTGTCTGCCAGGTACATGTGGATTCGTATTAGAGCAGTAGCTTGCGAGGTTCTAGGGATTTGTATATTGTTTCTGTTACTTTCCTCCTACCTGTCTCTTCGTACACCATTCACAAATGAGCCCTGATGGTGACCCCTTCTTTGACTTATACGACAATTATTAATCAGTACTCTATTAGCAGGGAAGGTTATTATTTGGGGCTCTGATTTTAATGCCCGCACTAGACACTTACAGGTCCCTCTTCATGACCGTTAATTTTTAAGGATACATTTTGCACACAGAGTATTGACTCAGAGGTAGTGGGTTTGCATAGGATTTCCGATGATACAAACGGTCCTTGTCACTTGATTCTATGGACAGTTCCTCCTCCATCTCGGGGAATCACAGGGGATGGTGATCCTTAATGGGATTGAACGCTTTTCGGATTCACGCTTCTTCACCTGCCGCCCCCATGGTGGTGGCACCAGTGTTGTTGACTATATCCTTGCCAACCCAAATGTCTCTCTTCTTCTCCATTCCTTCTCCATTCCTTCTTTGTTTCCCCCATTCCCCTTGCCAACCACGCTGTCATATCCTTCTGTCTCGACACCAACCCTCCCACCACCACCCCTCCTCTTCGCTACCCCCCTCGTACTTCCTTTCAGTTTGATAAAGGGAGTTACGGCATTTTCTCAGCTCACATCCGTGACCTTCTCCCCTTGAGAATCACTTCTCCAACCTCATGAGTGTGGAAGCTAAGTACACATGCCTATCCTCTGCTCTGTGGAAGGCCACTCTACTATCCTTTCCCAGCTCCACCACTCATCCCTCAGCCTTTTGGACTCCAAAATCTTGTCCTATGAACCAATGGTATGATTTAGAGTGCAATCCCTTCACCGTCAGCTCCGTCATGCCTTTACCCATGCTCTTCCCTCCTTCCCCACTCTTAGGACTGCCTACCGGTGCCTTCTTTGTCGTAAGAAGCGATCCTTCATCTCCCACCGCAGGCATACCCTTTATACCTCCCTTCGGTCTAATCCCCGGTCTTTCTAGCGTACTGTCTTTCCCACCACTCCCCCTCCTCCATGGTGATCGATCCTACCTCCATATTCTCCCACACCTCTACCCTTTCTGATATCCTTAGGGCAGCAGTCTATCCAGATTGGGAATCCTCCTCCCAGTAATCTTTTCACATACAAGGAATATCAAAGAGGCAATCAGGTCCTTGAACAGTAGCAAGGCAGCTAATGAAGAGGGCTTCCATGTTGAATTCTTCAAGTAGGGTTTTGAGGCATTTGGTGTTTATTTGACAGATCTCTTCAACCAGGTGGTTCGCCGAGGTTTCCCACCTACTTGGCCTCATCATGTCATTCACCCGATCTACAAAGCGGGAACGACTTCGGATCCGAATAACTACAGGACTATTATGGTGGGCCACTCTTTCTCCAAAATTTATGCCACGGCCCTCCACATGTTGTCTGAAGATTTGGAGCAGAGACAACTCAGGGCTAGAGGTCAGGCTGGTTTTCGACTTGGGTATCACACTATTGACCACATCTTCACCCTTCGCGCTATTATTGAGGAGGCCCGCCACCGCTCTTCGAAGGTCTACTGTTGCTTTGTGGACTTTCGGAAAGCCTTTGACTCAGTACCTCACATGGGTCTCTTTTAGAGGCTTAGGGACATCGGTATTTTTGAGATTCTTATTCTTGCTATCATGCGTCTCTATGAGTCTGTCCTTGGTCTGCCTCCGAACTGTTCTTGGGATGTCGGACTTCATCAAGAGTACCATTGGGGTTAAACAGGGTTGCCCCTTGTCCCCTACTCTTTTTCGGTATCTACATTGATGAATTAGAATCTTTTCTTCGGGATCATATTCAGGAAGGGGATGGGTGCCTTCTTCACCATGTTTTGATTTCTATTCTCCTGTTCGCTGATGATATTGTTTTACTAGCCTCTTCTCCCGAAGGGCTTCAAAGACAACTTGATGCACTTGCTCTATTTTGTGATCTCCGGCATTTGACTGTCAATCTTGGTAAGACCAAGGTCATGGTCTTTAACGGGTTGAAGACTTCTCATCTCCATTTCTTTTTCAGAAGACAGGAGGTTGAAATCACCAATACATATACTTATTTGGGTGTCCAGTTCTCAGGACCTAGATTCAGTATGAGGCATGCCCTTCAGCCACGTGTGAACAAAGGATATGGGTCTCTTGCCATTCTTGAGTGACAATGTTTTCGACACCACTTTCAAGACATTTCCTCCAAGATGTCTCTTATGATCTCTCTCATCAGACCCACATGTTCTCTATGGGTCTGTTGTTTGGGGGCCCTCCCTTTTAGCTACAGATTGGGTGTCAGCTGAGAGAGTGCAGACTCTCCTCCTTCGCTGCTTCATCAGATGCAAGCAGACGGTTCCTTAGTTGATTATTTTAGCAGAATTTGATGCCAAACCTTTCCGTCTGGAGACTATTTTTGACATTTCGGCCTTCATTCACCGCATCAGGAGATTTGAGGATTTCTCCGATGAGCAAAATAGGTACCCACATCTCGCTTATTGTTCCTCTATGAGTATTTCTAAAAAACAGGATATGGGCCATTGTTGGTTCTCCGATTCTTCGGCTTTGTTGGATTCTGTTGGTATTCAGATTGATCATCTTCCCCTCCTTTCATTATTCCCTGAATGTTCCCAGTCACCTTCTACCCACCAAGCAGGTGCTGAATAGGTCCATCAGAGAGGATATATACAAGGTGCTTTATTCAGATTACTTGGGTGAACCCCCATGGCGGCTTGCGTCCTAAGATGGCCTTTTATGTAGAGCATTTTCTTGAGATCAGCAACGGACTCATCATCTGCCCCCAGTACACCTTTCACCACTGGATGCATGCCCTCCGCATACCCCTGGGTCAATTTCGAGTGGGCTCCCATAGATTGTGTTGTGAGACGGATCATCATATCGACCACTATGACAGACTTTGTAGCCTCCAGGAGGTTGAGACTGAGGATCCATTTCATCTTCCGCTGCCCCATATACTATGAGATTAGGGGATGATTTCATTGCCTCTTCAAAGGGGTCTAGACCCTCCCAGTTTTCTTCAAATATATTGACCAGCGGTGCCTTGCCCTCTATATTCGTGAGTCTCTGGAGCTCCAGGACCAGATTCTTTACCCACCTCCGAGAGTCATTCCCACGAGACGCATTACATCTTTCTTTCCGGTTCTACCTACATTGGGTGGTACCAAACGGCAGAACCACTCTGATCCTGTTACAGGGCATAGATCGGTTTGTTCCCGGCTAGACCTTCACAGTTCCCCCAGTGGCCACCAGCCGGCTCGGCACATACACGTCTCAGAGGGCAATCCAGATCTACTCGCCTCCCTAGCCATCGTTCTAATCTTTGATCTCAGCGGGGGAGGGGGCCCTTGCCCCCCTCTTCGAGGAGCCATTCCATCAGTAGCTACTTCTTGTCAGGTTTGAATGTTAGAAGGGATGTGGTTACCATTTCTGAGTAGACAGCTTCCTTGCCAGTCCCCTCCTTTTATTCTCTTCTCTACTTTTCTTCCCCCATCTGTTTCATTGCCCCTGTCTGTGGGGTTTTTTTTTTGGGGGGGGGGTTTGCTTGTTCTTCTCTTATTCTTTCTTCTGTTCTCGGGAACTCGTTTTGAGTCTTCCCTGCTTGCACTTTGTATATTGTTTGGACTGCAATCCCATTGATCTACTTTTGTGATCATTCGTTGGACATTAATATATTTATCTTATCTTATCTTTCAATATTTAAAAATAAAACATAAGAGGAGAATTAATTATTTAATTTAGAAATAAAACGAGTAATGACATTTTTTCCAATTTTTATCCTTTAATCCATGGGAAGAGTGGATTAAAGGTCTCCCATATTTTTAATTAATTAATGTCCCAAAAGGGGGACACTACAGTCATTCCTTCCCAAGATTGTTTGTCCTCAAGCAATGGAACACAACTGATCCATTTCTTTTCCCAATTTGTATGGCCTTCTAGAGAGTGCATCTACTGCCATATTGTTCTTTCCCTTCACATATTCAATGTCAAAATCAAAAGCTTGAACCTTGCTTACCCAATTTTTTTGCCTGTCATTCAATTCCCTTTGATTAAGAAATAATTTCAAACTGTTCTGATCAGATTTGACAATGAATTTACCACATACCAAATATTGCCCAAATTTACTCAAAGCATTCATGATTGTCAACATTTCCTTCTCATACACACTATACCCCTTCTCATAATCTTTCAATTTTCTACTTTCAAAAGCAATGGGGTGTTTATTTTGCATTAGGACAACCCCTACACCTTTTCCGTAATCATCACATTCAACCACAAATGGCATAGAAAAATCTGGAACTGCAAGTACCGGACAAGAACACGTTACCTCTTTCATTTTTTCAAAGGCATCTTGGGTTGTTTTAGACCATTTGTATGCCCCTTTCTTAGTCAAATCTGTCAAAGGAGCAGCAAATCATGAGAAACCCTTCACAAACCTTCTATAATAACTACAAAGACCACAAAATCCTCTCAATTGTGTGAGAGATGTGGGATGTAATGTCCCCCTTTTCAAATAAAAATTAAAATAAGAAAAAAAAATCAATTTGCATATGTGAGTTAAAAGAAATCAAATAATTTTTTTGTGCAAATCGATTATTAGAGGGAAAATAGATTTCCTGGGGATTATAAATATTTGTTTTTAGAGGTACATCAAGTTACCAAGCAAGTCCGCATTTTCTGGGATCATTTAATAATTAATATTTGGGATAAATTGATTATTTCTAAGCATGGGTCAATTCATATGGATATCTTTTAATTTAAATTCCTTATGCAATTAATATTTGCTTTGAGTGTGATTTCCAGGCACTTTTTAAAATGATATTTCCTCCTAGCTTTTGATGCCAAAGATGGAGAGATAATTTTGGAAGATGTGCAAGGCAAAAGATATAAAAGATGTGGGTACTCCTTTTTCGGATGTTGACAGTTTATCAAACTTATCTTCATGCTTTAAGAAGGGATGTATGCCCACTAGTGATCTAAAACAAAAGGTGTTTTTCAACACCACATTTGAGTGAAGTGTGTATGCCCTTTGAGCTTGAATTGATAAGTTATTTGCATTTTTTCTTCCATATACGTAAGTTGCCATTTTTGGAGAGTGCATTAGCTTGTTAATGAAAGATTTTGAAGGATTTGTGTGAGGATTTCAATTTGATTTTTACAGCTGATTATAGTGCATCAAGTTGACTTGTGTGGGTGATGTTTGTAGTGCAAATTGGTGGTATTTGAAGCAAGTTCAAATCTGATCATTTTCAGCTTGTTTATTTAATCAATATGGCCATGATTTGACCATTTTTAAGCTTATTTATGTGGCTGGTAATTACCTTTGCTAAATCGACTTGTGTAGAGGGTTTTGGCAACATTGAAAGAGGTTTTCTAATATTTATGAGTTGTTATAAACTAATTAATTACCTATCTGAAAACTGCATTTATTGGGTTGAAGAGTGAAGGGAAAGTGTTGGAATAAGTTTACATATTTTGCTCTAACCCTAGCAACTTGAACTACAGATTCGGGGGTTGTTTTGAGTGGGTTTCAGTTGATTAAAAATTCTGATTTTGGTTTCATTTGAAAGATCTTAATTTTATCTCTCATCTGCATTTGGTTTCATGCAAAAAGAGTTAAATATTGTGGGAGATATTAATTTTTGAAGTTTGCAATCATTTTCAGGTATTTCCAAACATTAAATTTATTTTTCTACTTCTGCAAGTTTATTGGTTAAAAAAGTGTAAATTCCAACTAGATAGCCCATCTGAACCCTTACCTTGGCTCACTACAACCCCATTTGGGTTGTATTGAAGCCGACACTGAGTTAGTTGAGGTGGACCTAAAAGGGTTTCTCTTCTAAGTTTGCTTCTTTTGTAAGTAGATTAATAAAAATTAATTAATATCCCACAAGGGGATATTACAATGGTATCAGAGTTTTTTTTCCTCTTTTCGTGTGGGTGATTTGTGTATGTAGGGTGATAAGAAGTTTCAGTGTTATAAGAGGAGAGGTAAGGGAAACATGGATGAAGGGGCATTCACGTGGAACCAAATAAAATTTCTACAAGAGCTAATGCAAGAGAGTGGTTTAGGACTTTAGAAAACCATGAGTGAACAAATGACCAAACTCATCACGGAAGCTTTGGGAAATGGCAAGAAGCCAAACTCCAATGGAGAAGGGAGTTCCCATAGTGGGGAAAGGAATTCAACACAACCCCCTCCTAAATTCTTTAAGGGTACTTTCCTTCCTAGGGAGAGTCATAGAGCATTTGAGGAATCATCGATAGTAGAAAACCATTGAGGCATGCAACACAGAATATGGTACTTTGCATCCAACCACTAGGGCCATACTTACTTTTGATGAGTTTTGTGCTTTGAAGATGGGAAACAAGACCAAGAGAGCCCATAAGCAACCCCATACGGATGTCCAACAAAGATTGGGCAAGGTCTCTCTCCCAAGCTTTGATGGAACCAACAAGATCACGGTACGAGCTTGGGTACAAAAGATGGAGACCTATTTCTCCCTCAACCCCATGCAAGAAGAAGAGGCCCTCAAGTTTGTTACTCTTCACGTTGAAGGCATGGCACATGAGTGGTGGTTTCATGGTATGCACACCCAAGGACATGACTTGATCCATACAATGGAAGGATTCAGTCAAAGGATTATGGAAAGGTTTGATAGGAAGGATCCGAAACTTCATTTTAGGGAGTTGGCCCAATTGAAACAATTATGTAATGTTGAGGAGTATGTAGCAGATTTTCAAAGGATTGCAGTAATGGTACCGGATCTCAGTGAAAAAAGGTTGATAGTCCTCTTTACAAAAGGCTTGATGGAGCCATTAAAAGGTTTGGTAAGAGCTTTTAACCCCATTAATTTGCAAGAATGTATTACTAAATCTCTAGATTTAGAATGTGCAGCTTATAAAGGGGATTATGGGCCTAAAGGGCAGTGTTCTAATGTTCCACAACCGCTGTCCAAAAGTGGATTTAGAGGGTAGCCAAGGTCTAATTTACAACAGCCCACAAAGATGCGTGGGGGGCAGCCCCTTGGGTCATCAAAAGAGGTCCCAAGAAGGCCAAACCAGCCCTATGTACCTCCACATAGAAACCAACTCCAAAATAGTATGCAAAAAGATGAAGGAGATGAGCTAAGAAGAAGGGGATTGTGTTTTGATTGTAAGGCCCCATGGGTAAGAGGTCATAATTGCAAAAGTAAAGGACAAATGTATTTCATTGAAGTGGTAGATTCAGATTTTGATTTAATTTCAGATTCTAATGATACTAATGAAGTGGTAAATGAGGTGGATAATGAGCATGTGCAAGACGAAGTTGAGGAATACGTTGAAGGAACATTGGCAGCCCTTTCCGGCACTCCTAAGTATCTCCCTTTTCGAGTGGAAGGTATGTTATGCAAACAAAAGGTGATCATCCTCATTGATAGTGGAGCCACTCATAATTTTATTAGTGAAAGATTGGTAACAAGGCTTGGTCTATGTAATGAAGTTTTTCAAGGTTTCAATATTACCATAGCAGATGGATATAGTTTATCATTCTCTAGACGGCTTTCCAAACTTTCCATCACCATAGAGGATTATGAGCTTGTTGATTATTTTTACATGATTAATATGGATGATGTGGATCTTGTGTTAGGAGTGCAATGGTTGTATTATTTGGGGGATTTCACCCTTAATTATAAAGACTCATTGCTCAAATTCATGATAGGGGAAAAGAACATCACCTTCCAAGGTATGACAAGATACTCTACTCTTTGCAATCATCCTCCAAGGGAAATAGAAATCTGTTCTATATCTTTTATATCAGCTGATTGAAAAGACTTAATCACCCTTGAGTATGTAAAAAATCAGTTTTCTAATGATATGAGTGAAGGGTTGATTGTTGATGAAAGGTACAAGGTGGTAGATGGCCTTATTCTTTACAAAGGAATGGTGTATTTAACCCCAAAATCAAAAGTTAAAAATGTGATTTTGAAATCAGCACACGGCGCTCCTACAAGTGGACACCAAGGATACTTTAAGACCTACAAATTGGTAAGGATAAGGTTTACTTAGAAAGGTATGAAAGGAGATGTTCGTAAGTATGTTAGAGAATGTGTTGTATGCCAAAGAAATAAGAATGAACATACTTTTCCAGATGGTCTTTTGCAGCCCCTACCTATTCCTTCTCAAAAATGGGAGAGTGTGTCCATGGATTTTGTTACCGGATTGCCCAATGTTAATGGTAAGACTTGCATGTATGTAGTAGTGGATAGACTCACTAAGTATGCTCATTTTTATCCACTTCCTACTAAATTTGATGGCCCAATGATTGTTGATTTATATTTCAAAGAAGTTTTTAAATTGCATGGTGTGCCTAAGAACATTATGAGTGATAGGGACAACAGGTTTATGAGTCTCTATTGGCAAGAATTATTCCGGTTAATTGGGATTGAACTCACTCCAAGTACTAGTTATCACCCACAAACATATGGGCAAATTGAAATAGTGAATAAATGGGCAGAGGGATATTTGAGATATTATGTTTCAGGACAGCAGTTTGCTTGGGTGAAATGGTTGCATCTAGCTGAGTTTTAATATAATACTACACATCATGTCCATTGGAATGTCCCCTTTTAAGGCTTTGTATGGTTATGGTGCTAACTTTTTCATGGATGTAATGATGACAGATAGTAGAGTGCCTAGTGCACAAGAGTTGGTGTAATGTCCCCTTTTAGGACAAGTTAGGAATTAACATAAATTTGATTACACTCAACCAAAAATTAATTAATATCCAAACCCCAACTGCTACAATTTTCAAAAATTCATAACTTTGGCTAGAGAAGTCCAAATGAGCTGAAATTTTGGATATTGGGCCACAAAATTATGAAGAATAATATTATAAAGTCAGATTTTGCACAGCCAACACAAAACCCTAATTTCCCCCTAAAAAGTAGGTCGCCCAACACATTTAGGGCATCAAATCAACTCCAAAAATTATGAAATTGCTTTCCCCTTATTTCTCCTAATTTCTACAACCAAAACCAATATTAACTTGACTCCAAAACTGCAAATCTGAAATAAATATTAATTTATAACAACCAGAAAGCTTGCACATAGCTGAAATTTTCTAAAATTGATAACTTACTCAATATTCCATATTTTCCCTTCGAATAAAATGCAGATAATTCTAGAAAATTAGATCTTTCCAAATAACTAAGGATCTGAATTTTATGATAACTGAAACCCCTCCAAATTAGCCCTCAAAGTCTGAAAACCAGTCACTAGGGTTAGGGAAAATTAATTAAATAATTTCCAGCTCACAAAACCATTCAAAAATACTCAAATAATCAGCCCTTGCATCTGAAATAATTAATTAGACAGCAACAAATAGATCTAGCATAAACAATTCAAAACAAGATAGATCAAACCCCCAAATAAGTCGATTTGCCTCTAATAAATTGCAGCAATAATAACAGTCATAAAGCACCACAAATCCTTCATAAAAATGTAGATTTATTCTCCAAATAAACACGCCAATACCCAAGACCAAGTCGTCAATGCAAGAATGAATATATCGTGCATAAACACATTCAACACAAGAGAGCTCAATGGAGAGAACAATGGAGTCTTCAATATTCTTCAATAATATATCCAAATGAGAGAGAGCAGAATGCAAGAACTAAGGCATACATCCCATGGGCATACATCTTAATACTCCAAACATGAAGTGAAATCAAATGATCAATCAACATAAGTCTCACAATGATCCCACACTCTCCTTTTATAAACAAGGAGGCACAAAATTTGAAATACCTAGGAGAGTGAAATCATTAAATAAAAATAGTTTATCCTTTTTAGGTGTGGCGTCCCCTTTCTAAGGGTCATTTTAATATTAAAAGCCACCCAAAATTTATTTAATTAATTCCCTTTATTTTTTAATTTTGCATTGTGGGAATTGAATTAAATAAATTACATAATTAAATAATTAAATAATTATTGTTTTATAATGTCAAAGGATAAAAGTCACTTTGCAGGCAATAATATTTAATTATTTAATATAATTTTCCCCTTGCAACATCTCAAAGCCCATGGGAAAAGATAGGCTAAGGGTCTTCAAAAATGGGGACATTATCATGCAACAAAATATGGACATCATGAAAGCTCTCAAATAAAATCTGCATCAAGTCCAAAATAGACAAATTGTATGCAGATAAGCACAGGAGTGAGAGGACTTTTCAAGTGGATGATTGGGTGTTTCTTAAATTACAGCCCTATAGGCAATCTACTCTGAAGCAAAGTGGCAAGGAGAAGTTGATGCCACGTTTTTTATGGTCCCTACAAGGTAACTAAAAGAATCGGTGAGATGGCCTATGAATTGGAACTACCCGAAAATGGTACGATTCATAATGTTTTTCATGTTTCTTACATTAAAAGGGCACTTGGGCAAAATGTTGTTCCTTCTTTGGAGTTACCCCCCCTTTAGATGAAGAAGGGAAATTGATTTTGATTCCGAAAACCATTATGGAAACAAGGGAAAAGAATTTAAGAAAACGTGTCATCAAGGAATATTTGGTAAAATGGAAGGATCTACCATTAGAGGATGCTACATGGGAAAATGTTTCAATCTTAGAGCATCCAAATATACAATTGCTTGAGGGCAAGCAAGTTTGGACAGGGAGGACTGTAATATTCCCCCTTTTCAAATAAAAATTAAAATAAGAAAAAAATTGATTTGCACATGTGAGTTAAAAGAAATCAAATATATTTTTTGTGCAAATCAATTATTAGAGGAAAAATAGATTTCCTGGGGATTATAAATATTTGTTTTTAGAGGTACATCTAGTTACCAAGCAAGTCGCATTTTCTGGGATCATTTAATAATTAATATTTGGGATAAATTGATTATTTCTAAGCATGGGTCGATTCATATGGGCAACTTTTAATTTAAATTCCCTATGCATTTAATATTTGTTTTGAGTGTGATTTCCAGGCACTTTTTAAAATGATATTTCCTCCTAGCTTTTGGCGCCAAAGATGGAGAGAGAATTTTGGAGGATGTGCAAGGTAAAAGATATAAAAGATGTGGGTACTCCTTTTTCGGATGTTGACGGTTTATCAAACTTATCTTCATGCTTTAAGAAGAGATGTATGCCCATTAGTGATCTAAAACAAAAGGTTTTTTTCAACACCACATTTGAGTGAAGTGTGTATGCCCTTTGAGCTTGAATTGATAAGTTATTTGCATTTTTTCTTCCATATATGTAAGTCGCCATTTCTGGAGAGTGCATGAGCTTGTTGATGAAAATTTTTGAAGGATTTGTGTGAGGATTTCAATTTGATTTTTATAGCTGATTATTGTGCATCAAGTTGACTTGTGTGGGTGATGTTTGTGGTGCAAATTGGTTGTATTCGAAGCAAGTTCAAATCTGATCATTTTCAGCTTGTTTATTTAATCAATATGGCCATGATTTGACCATTTTTATGCTTATTTATGTGGCTGGTAATTACCTTTGCTAAATCGATTTGTGTAGAGAGTTTTGGCAATCATTGAAAGAGGTTTTCTAATATTTATGAGTTGTTATAAACTAATTAATTGTAGATCTAAAAACTGCATTTATTGGGTTGAAGAGTGAAGGGAAAGTGTTGGAATAAGTTTACATATTTTGCCTTAACCCTAGCAACTTGAACTACAGATTCGGGGGTTGTTTTGAGTGGGTTTCAGTTGATTAAAAATTCTGATTTTGGTTTCATTTGAAAGATCTTAATTTTATCTCTCATCTGCATTTGGTTTCATGCAAAAAGAGTTAATATTGTGGGAGATATTAATTTTTGAAGTTTGCAATCATTTTCAGGTATTTCCAAACATTAAATTTATTTTTCTACTTCTGCAAGTTTATTGGTTAAAAAAGTGTAAATTCCAACTAGATAGCCCATCTGAACCCTTACCTTGGCTCACTACAACCCCATTTGGGTTGTATTGAAGCCGACACTGAGTTAGTTGAGGTGGACCTAAAAGGGTTTCTCTTCTAAGTTTGCTTCTTTTGTAAGTAGATTAATAAAAATTAATTAATATCCCACAAGGGGATATTACATGGGAGTAGGCCAATCCATGATAGCTGCAATTTTTTGTTTATCCACTTGCACACCATTAGCACTAATAACATGTCCCAAGTACCAAATCTCCTTAAGACCAAATTCACATTAAGACTTATTGGCAAAGAAAGAATGCTGCCCCAAAGTAGTCAAAACCAAATCTAAATGCATCAAATGTTCTTCCCATGTTTTTCTATACACAAGAATGTCATCAAAGAACACTAGCACAAACTTTCTTAAATACTTGCTAAACACATGATTTATGAATGATTGGAAATTTGTAGGAGCATTAGTTAATCCAAAGGGCATAACCAAGAACTCAAAATGACATCTAAAGGTTGCCTTGTGCACATCTTCTTCCCTTACCTTGATTTGATGATACTCGGATTTAAGATCTATCGTTGAAAAATATGTAGCACCATGCAACTCATCAATTAACTCTTCAATCCTAGGTATAGGGTATCTATTTTTGATGGTCTTCTTGTTCAACATACGATAATCAATACACATTCTCATAGTTCCATCTTTTTTCTTAACCAAAACCACAGAAGATGCAAATGGACTAGAACTAGGCCTTATGTGTCCCATATCAAGTAGCTTATTAATGGTCTTTTATATTTCTTCCTTGTAAACTCTTGGGTGAAGGTAGGGGGGTAATCATAATGGGCTTAGTACCTTCTTCTAACTCAATAGTGTGCTCAAAACCCCTATTAGAAGGTAACCCATGAGGCAAATCACTAAAAACATGAGAGTGCTTGTCCAAAATACCTTGTAACTCACCATGAATAGATTGTTGCTCTGAATTTTCTGATTTTTCTATGATAAAACAGCCGGCTGCCCATGCAATATGCCCTCTTCTAAAGGCCCTTTCTATCCTCTTCATTGATACTTCTTGTGGAACGCCATTTGTCAAGGCCTTTAGGATAATTTCTTTGCCATCTTTTGTGTATTTCAGCTCCATAGTCTTGTAGTTTTGAGTGAAATCACCTAAGGAATGCAACCATTGAACACCCAAAACAAGATCAATATCACCAATGTCAACAACATAAAAATCATCAATTACCTTATGCTTCCCTAGAGTGAGGGGAAGTCGTGAAATCTTGGTGGAACATGGAATGGAGGATCCATCGGCAATAGTAACTTTGAAAGCTTTACAATTTGTAGTTTCCAACACCATCTTTCTTACCAAGCTTCCATCAATGAAATTATGTGTGGCCCTGCTATCAACCAAAGTAACGACCCTTTGCCCGTGGATGGTGCCCTTTACTCGAAAAACATGATATTTGGGTATGCAGGAAAGAGTGGCAAGTTTGCTTTCCATTCTTTCCTCTTCCTTCTCTTGCACATGCTCATCCACAACCTCATTAGTCCCATTGTTAGCATCATCCAAATCAAAATTAAACTCGAAATCTGAATCAATAACTTCAATAAAATGAATTTGGCCCTTACCTTTACAATTATGACCCCTTGTCCAAGGAGTCTTGCAATCGAACTCAATCCTTTCCTTCTTAACTCATTCCTTGTGTCCTTTTGCAAATTGTTTTGGGGCTGATTCTTATGTGGCGGTACATAGGGCTGATTTGGCCCTTTTGGGGCCTCTTTTGATGACCCAAGGGGTTGTCCCCCTTGTGCTTTCATGGACTTCTGCAAATCAGTCCTTTTCTGCCCTAGAATTCCACTTTTGGACAGCAGATAAGTGGCATTAGTAGGCTGCCCTTTTGGCCCAAAATCACCTCTATAAGCTGCACATTCCAAATCTAAAGCTTTAGTGATAGCTTCTTGCAAAGAAAGAGGATTAAAACCAAACCTTTCAAAGGCTCAACCAAGCCTTCCGTGAAAAGGACAACCAATCTTTTCTCACTAACATCCGTCACCATGACTACAATCCTTTGGAAATTCCTCACATACTCTTCAACACCATGAATTTTCTTGAGTTGTGCGAACTCCCAGAAGTGTATTTCCGGATCTTTTCGAACAAACCTCTCCATGATTCTTTTGCTAAACTCTTCCATTGTGTGAATCAAAGCATGCCCTTATGTGTGCATACCATGGAACCACCATTCATGTGCCATACCCTCCAAGTGAAGAGTAACAAACTTAAGGGCCTCTTCCTCATGCATGGGGTTAAGGGAGAAGTAGGTCTCCATCTTTTTCAACCATGCTCTTACCGATATCTTACTAGTTCCATCAAAACTTGGAAGTGAAACTTTCCCCAATCTTTGTTGAAGGTCCTTTGGGGGTTGCTTATGGGCCTTCTTGGTCTTGTTCCCCAACTTGAGAGCACAAAATTCATCAAATCCCAACATATCCCTTGTAGCTTGGCTCAAGGAACAATACTCAATCCTTTGAGCATCAATTGACTTAACCATCATGGGTTCTTCTTCTTCTTCATTATTGTTTTCTTTAGGTAAGAAGATACCTTTGAAGAACTTGGAAGGGGGTGGTATAAATTTTATTTCACCACTATGTGAGCTCTCTTCACTATTGGAATGTGGGGACTTGCCCTTACCCAAAGCATCTGTAATGAGCTTAGACATTTGTTCACTCATCGTCTTTTGAAGCTCCATGCCACAATTTTGCATCAAGTCTTGAAGGAACTTCACTTGATCTGAAGTGAAAGCCCTGTCGTCCATTGAATCCTTACTTCTCCTTTTGTAGAATAATGGCTCCTTATCTCCTCCTTGCATCTCCCTATAAGAGTAGAGGTAAGATGATTTGATACCACTGTAATATCCCCTTTTGGGATATTAATTTTTAAATCTGCAAATTAATTAACCAAATCGACTCTAAAAGGATAAAATCCTCTTAGCTCGACCTCAAATAACCCAATGTCAGCATTAATACAACCCAAATGGGGTTGGAGTAAGCCAAGTAGTGGGTTAGACGGGAGAACTAGTTAGGAAATTATTTTTTTCAAATCTAAAATTTATTACAACAGTTAATCAATTAAAAATGCACCCAGAACAACTGAAAGTTCAAAAATTAATATCTCACTCAATATTCCATATTTTGCCACCAAATAAAATGCACAATAAACTATAAATCAAGGACTTTCCAATGAACTATGAATCTCAATTTTTTGATCACTGAAACCAACTCAAAACAGCCCCCGAAATCTGAAAACCAGTCGTTAGGGTTAAGAATAAATGGCATAGATTATTATCAGCACTTTATAGCCTTCCAACACACCCAAAATAGCTGCTCAAAACTCAAAAAAGTATGCCACTACAGATCAGATTGTAGAACTAACTCAAAAGACACCCAAACATGCCAAAACAACCA
Source organism: Taxus chinensis (assembly GCA_019776745.2). Classification (NCBI taxonomy): domain Eukaryota; kingdom Viridiplantae; phylum Streptophyta; class Pinopsida; order Cupressales; family Taxaceae; genus Taxus; species Taxus chinensis. The sequence goes on from CM034153.1 coordinate 747,243,975, forward strand.
CCCATGCAAGTCGTTATAGCTGGAATAAGTGCAACATAAAGCACTATTAAACCCTCCAATAATCATCAATAACCTGCAGATTTCCTTCTCAAATAAATGCGCCAATCATGGAATGAATTTATCATGCAACATTCACTCAATGAAAGCTTAGAAGGTCTCACACTTTCCACAATAATGGTGGTGTTAAATAATATCTTTATGATGTGATCACATGGGCATCCATTCCTCTTCAAGCATGAAGATATTTTTAATAAAATTCTCAACATGCCCCCAAGGGGTCGCCATTTCTCCTTATATAGCTTTAGCATTTGAAATCTCCAAGTTTCCCTCCTTTCTATGGCGAATTTCCTCATGTAAAAGGGTCACTTTTAATGTCTCTTTTCCTGAAAAGTCAAATTCCAAAAAGAATATTAACTCCCTCTTTTGATATATTAAGAATAAAACATGAAGAGAAGAAATTAATTATTTAGTTTTCAAATAAAAGGAGTAATAAACATTTTTCCCCAATATTTAATCCTTCAATCCATGGGAAGAGTGGATTAAAGGTCTCCCATATTTTTAATTGATTTAATGTCCCAAATTACAGCACAAGTCCCTTTGTTGCCTCTACTACAACATTGTGTGGTTCCGAGAGTTCCTACATCTCGTCCTTACTGACTAAATCTTCTTTGAATAGCTCCTCTTTGATCAGTGATTTGAATTTTTCTTTGATCTGATCAGTTGGATTCCTCTCTGCAGAATTATCTTTGTAGAATTGGCAACGGAGAGCTTGTAAATTGGCGAAAATCTCAGCCTTTAGTGATTCACCTTTTTGTACCGTGGCTCTTAGTTCAATTGCAACTTCTTCTAGAACCTTGACTCTCCATTCCACGATGTATGTCCAGTGCCCAAAGCTTGAGCTCCTTATCAATGGTGCTTATTCCTGAGTTGATTTGTTCTTAGGCTGAGGAGATATTATCGTACACTCTATATGCTTCATCAATAAATTACAAACAAGAAACTAGAATTCTCTCCCCCCAGGCCTTAGAAGCTTTGCCGAATGTGGCATGCTTATGAATTTCCGCAATAGCTTTAACATCAATCTTGACAGTGACAGCAGTAGGTGGAAGTGAAGAGAGGGGAGTAGGATCATGATGGGTCTTGTCTGATGAAAGGAAAGATTTGAGAGAACTTGTACCTGCTCCTCAAGTTGTTATTGAGTTTGCTTTCATTTTTCCACCCTCTCAATGACTTTGGAGATAGTCTCTTTGAGATTATGCACCTCTCCCTCTGGGGTTGATTCCTCAAGTGGAATTCTACCGAGCTCCAAGTCTGAAATAGATATTTCTTTTTCACTCTTATCTCCTTTTGGTTGAGCAATTTCTAGAAATTGTTGTCCTTTATAGTCTGAAACCAGACGAGAAGTTGTCTTGGCTTTTTTAGGAGGATTTGTACCTAGAAGAGCAGCCACTGCATCAAACCTTGCAGCCACAATTGGAGATGGAGCTTTCCTCTTCCTACTATCAATCATGGGTTGAACCCATGTGAAGGAATCATTAGGAGCTGGAGGAGGAGGCAATGCAAAGACATTCTAAGAGCTGAGAGGTTGAGAAGTGGAGACTTCAAGAGTGAGAGTTGTAGCAGAAGAAGAAGGTGGTCTTCTAGCCTCCAGGTTAGGCCTTGAGGCACTAGCCTTCCCCGTATCTGGTTCAATGATTTCTACTTCATCCTCTTCATCTTGACCCTCTTCACCTTTATCTTCTTCTTCTTCATCCATCTGTTCTTCAAATTTTTGTTCTTCAATTGCTTTTCCCTCCTCCTCAGAGGGTTGTGGCACTTGTTCAGGAGCGGATGTAGTTTCATCAGTTCTTGAATTTTCTCTTCTTCCACTCTTTGTTCGTGTGTCTCTTCCTTCTTCTCAACTTCTTTTAATTTATCTATTTCGTGTATACCTCGGTTTCTAAATTCAAGGGTGAGGAGGAAGGAGTTTATTGAGCTGGGGTTTCCTTTTGGGAGGTGGAAGCTTCATGAGAGGAATATGTCTTCATTGATTCTTTGAACTCTTTTAACCTCCTGCTATACCAATTCCTAGTCCTCAATAGCATTGGGCTGTTCATTTCATCAGGATTATCCCTCTCCCTTAAAGACCAGTCAATGGTGGGAAAAGGAGTGTACTGAATAGATCTCATGTATTCTACAGTGTACAAATCGGAATCATCATCTTCTAGTCCTTCAAGAACAATATGCAAATTGATATCTTTGATCTGTTGTAATGATAATTTGCCAAAGAACCCATTTCTCACTTCGTACTCATCAACACAGTCTTCCCAATAGTCTTCAAATTTTGGCACATGATAGTAGGTCATTATGATATTCTTTGAGATAAAACCCTTGTTATCAAAGGAATACCTCTTCTGGTAAGTGTGAAACTTGAATTCTAAAATAGTTCTCTCAACATTTTGGGCATCAAGGGATATCTGCAAGTTTAGTTTCCCAGTGAAATAGAAAATTGAATGTCTGAGATCTTTTTGTCTCTATAGGTTCTGTGTAGTACATCCAACCGCCTACAAAGCTCCACTAAAATCAATTTATCAGTGCAGTACATTGGTAACTTGTTTGATACTCCCTCAAATCCAACTATCTTGATATATGAAAAATTTCTAAATTGAATAAAGAGGTTGCCATATGTAGAAATCAACTGTCTTACCTCTGAAGAAACTCTCTTAGCCACATTTCCTTCTAGCAACCTGACCAAGAACATAGTGAAGGCATCATTCAGTCTCCTATGACGAGTCTTACTATTTTCATAAGTGACTTTGGTGTAGAACTCATATACCCATGTATTTTGTTTATCCTCTTGTCCTGACAACCCTATCCTCTTGTCATGTGGAAAGTTTTACTCTGATGTACATTGACCAATTGTTGAGTTATGTTCTCACAATGATTTCCCCCTAGTTCAGCCTTTATTTATCTTCACAAATCACATTAATGTACACACACATCCAGTATTGAAATTCATTGGTGGAAGACATGCCCATTATCTTGGCTGGTAGTGTAATCATGTCTGAAAGTTCCTCCATGAAATCAGTTCTGTCGAAGGTTTTGGGTAACTTAGAGCCCCCCTTCTTCTTCGCTTTGAGCCAGGATTTAGCAATCATGATTTTATATTTATCTTGGTTTTGATAAAAAAGACTCTAGGCTTCAGCCTTGGTTAAGATTTTAGAATCCTCAAGGTTGGTATCCCCAAGGCAATATTAATGTAATGGGCATCTAATTTAGAAATGATTTGTCCTTAGGGATCTTTTGCTTCTTTACTTTTTGGGTCAAAGTTTGAGGCACAAGCTAGGATTGCGTCAGTGCATTACACTGAGGTGGGGAAGCAAACAACATAAGCAATTCCACTGTTTTTAATACACTGGGCAATTACAGTGGGAGTATCATTAGAGATTTGGGCCCAAAAGTCATTCAGGTTCATGTGCCTAACATCATTGTCCCCAATGTCAGGTACAGAGGTTTCCAGAGATGAAATGTATTCGTACCCCACGTATTGGAACTTCATTGTGGAAGGATTAGGGAAAACTTAGAGAAAATGAAGGCTTATCAGTGGATTTCAAGGGGTATTTTAAGGGGAGGGTTGGAAACACAAATAACTGTCAAAGTAGAACAAGCAAGGATAAAACCACTCACCTTTAGCAAGGAAAGAAAGGCGCCTTCACAACAGTCCCAACGCAACTCGAATTTTTGAATTTGGGTGAAAAATGGCCAAGTTACGAGAAAAATGTCACCTTTGGCATGCGGGAGCATAGAGAGGGTTAGGGCACAACAATTCGATTCACAAATGGTTAAAAAATGGCTAAGTATTGGCTTTATGTAGCAATTTGGCTCAACATGCCCAACTTAGGGATTAAAAGAGTGTAATGTGGGTAAAGTTATGCCCGTGGGAACGCATTTTACTCCTTTCCTTCACAAATTGGTTATGACAGGGGATGGTGGAACTTAAGGAACGCCTTTTATTGTGGAGATTTCGGGGATGCGGGGAACGAAGGGCACAGAGGAACAAGTTTCGTCTAATCTACAAATTTCTGCAAAATCCGCAAAGAAGTGGGGAAGGCTTACGGATGAAATAAGCATGTAGGGAATAGATGCCAAGAGGGAACTATTTCTAAAATCTCTGCAAAGGCCGCAACAAAGAAAGTGGGAAGAGTTGCGGAGATAACAGGCTTGCGGAGAACCAAGGGTAGGACGAGATGAGTTCCACAAGTTCCAAAAATTGTCGATAAAGACGCAATGAAGGAAAGATTATATGGATGTGAGGACAAATCGGAGAATCAGGGAACAAGTGGAACAAGTTCCGTCAAATCATCCAAGAGCCGATCAACACTATCAAACAATGTACTACGGGTAAATTGGTAACACGGGGAACAAGAGGAATTGTTCCTCCTGTTCCTCCAAAATCCGCATTGACAACATAAAACTCAAATTGACTAAAAATTGGCTAACTATTGGAACCTTTGCATTCTTTGGTCAACAAGTAAGTGGATACAACAAAAAAAATGAGTCACTTAGCCAAAAACTCAAAAAAATTCAAAAATTCCACATTTTTGGGGTTAGTGACAACACAATGGATTTTCTAACCCTATCCTTCCAAAAGATCATTGAACCTAGGTTCAAAATGGTGATGGTAGCTCAATTGTAGCTAACAATACACGACGACCAATGGGATCAGCCCGAGGATCGGTTACAAAGTCCACTTTCCTTCCTAAATAAGAAGCCATTTCGGAGGAAGCAACAAGGCCCACCATTTGATGAAAGATTGCTACAAGCTATGAAGAGTATATGGCTTTATCAAGGGAGATTCATGGGGCTATTTCACTCGCTAAATCCATTGGAGTGAATCGAGGAAGACCTAGGCCCAAGCCTAGACATCACATGCCACACAAGCTACATGAAGAAAGCACGAAGTTGGATGAAGAGGGAGTCAAAACCCCAAGTTCGCCATGCAATAATGGAATCATGGAGGAAGAAGGGTTGGTGACCAAGGGACCTAAGGCCACGACACTTACACCCATTCCAAAGAGTCAACAACATGAGGTAAATATCGCTCATTCCGTGGTTAATACTGAAAATGTTTTGACTTGTGATGAATCCAGAGATGAAACAAGGGGTGTGGAGCAAGAAGAGGTAGAGAAAGGGATGGTTGGAAACCCTTCTCCAATGAAACATGATGACAATAAGCCTGCTGTTCTGTTTAGAACAGTAGTCGATAAGAGGCAGATTTATGGTGTCCACGAGTATGGTAAGAGCTACGGAGATGCCCTATGTCAACACCATCAAGATATTGTTGAAGCGAAGGAGGAAAAAGTTTCATTTGTTAAATCTGAGGAGAAGAAGAAGGCTGATTTCAACTCGGAAATTCCAAGTCACGAGATTGGGAAAATGGAGGATGTTTCAATCATTCCTCATCCGGTATGGGAAGGTAGATATGTGGGGCAATCAAAAGGTCTTCTACAACAAGGTATTCTTTTCGATTCATCAATTTTGAGACACCCTTGTTTGTTGCTTCCTCATTTGTGTGTTAAAGCTGAATATTGTGGGAGAATGGGAAATAATATGGTGTGCATTTCAGAGTATGTTTTTAAGAAAATGATCCCTCAAGGCAATGTTGATAAGACACCTCAAGTGAGCTCTTTGCTAGATGATATTTTGCGAAAAGGGGTAGATCTATGTTCCATGTTTTCTATAACAGCAGATAAGGAAGCACAAATCGCAACCAATCATGAGAGTGATGGTACCCATCCTATAAGAAAAGGTGTTGATGAAAGGTGCAAAAATTCAAATGATTTGGTAAGAAACAAGGTAGATATCAGTGGTGCGCTAGTTATCATTTGTACTTTGCATGAAAGGAAGGTTAGGAAGAGTCATATAAATTTAGTCATGGGTTCTAACAACATGGAATGTGAGTTATTGCTGCAAATAGATTTTTGGTTTCTTATCAAAAGGGTGGATGTGGAGTTCGAGAGGTTTATGTTGGAAGGTGAGCATATTGATGGTAGCCCCAGGTACGAGAGTATTTCAAATTATTGGTTCCTCCTACATCATTTTGTTATCATGGTTATCATTCCCAACTTCAACTTTGGTATGATTAATGTGCTCCTTATTGAAGGAACTTTCATGGGGAAGCATGCATGGTTCTTTCTAAGGACTAATATTCTGCTTTGGGAAGGTGAAAAGCAAAGATACATCTATGTGTGGGACAATATGACTGAATTTGTGGGCAGCCCTCACTCATGCAACAATTGGGAAATAACTAACATAAGGTACCATGCGGAGGTCGTCTTTATTTATCATATGATTCAAAAATATACAGGATGCATTGACTTGTTGTTGGCTGCCATGATAGACACAAGAGTGCTACCAAGCACACAATTCAAAACCAAGGTATGTACAGCTGTCGCAAAATCATTTCCAGTCATCACAATTCAGTTTTTAGGCAATAAAACACATTATAATAGCCATAGCACGAAGAGGGACACGTGGGTTGAAGTTTGGTATGAGGGGATTCATCATATGGAGTTCTTCAATACCTATTGCTCGCTGTTTGGAAGTAAACTTGGAGCAATTAAGGGCTGTTCCAGTCACCATATAGCCCCTTTACAATCAGTTTGTTCCCATTCATCAAAGGATACAAGTGGAAAAATCATTGGAGCAATGAGGGGTGACGAGTGCAAATACCAAATGAACTTTAAGAGGGCTGTTTATGAATTATTGACTTCTGTTTTTGGATTTTTCAGTTCATTCTTTTTGCTGATCAGAGTCGCAAGGAGAAAGGTTGACAAGGGAAAGTTGTATTTCCCACTTCTTAACATTTTTGCAGCATTTTGGGCAGCTACATGTGCATTTCTGGCCAAGTATGTGTTAGCATATGGATTTGCACGCATGCAAATGACATGCAACAGTGTGGGAACGAAGTCCCTCCTCAATGAAGGTGAGGCTGCCTTTATTGAAAACCAAAACTGTATTTACATTTGTACATTCAAAATTGTATGTGGGGGGTGTTTTGGAACATCAATGGAAAGAAAAATGAATGAGGGAGATGGAATGGAACGAAGGAAAGGAGTGAAATGGAATGAATTGAAAGAACATGCAAGAGTTAGGTAAAAACATAGCCTAATATTGCACGAAGACGAAAGATGAATAACTAACACAAATAAAACGGAGTTTGAGTTAGCTAAACAAGAATATGTAAAAGGGAACACACGTAAGCAAGTAGATAATCAAAGCTTGATCACTGTGAACTAGAACAACAGATTAATAACGTTGACAATAAGATCAAAGATAGTATTTGCATGCAAGATTCAAACACCTAACATCTAATGAACATAAGAACATCAAATGTTACAAGAGACAATGAATGAGACACAAAGTTCGTATTTCATTAACTCCAAAATGTTTTCACAAAAGAACACAAAGTTTCTTCCTGAATTAAAGCTTGCATACAAAATTATTTTATTCTCCTCTCTCAAAGTCACCCATTTACAAATGAGCCCCTCACTTCCTTTTATAACCCAAAAGTTGGTTACAAAGTAGTTAGGGTTTAACATGATCATTAAATAAGGCACTTAAGTGACCTTTGAATTTTTCTAGCCAACTTTATTAAAGACAACCAAAAATAGAAATCACTTAAGTTATCCACAGTTTCTTGAAAGCAAACAAAAACATCCTTTTCTTAAAAATCTAATTTTTAAAATATACAATAATAACCAATGCCTTATCCATTGAAATGGGTTCCACCTATCTCAAGCGTATGAGAAATGGACTCTCCCACTTCGTTAGATACCAAGAAAATTAACTCCCTTGAACCACCGGTGAAATTAGGATTTTCCGCTTTTGCTAGTTGAAAGGATCTAAACCTTCTCAAAGTTTCAAACATCTTTTCTTCTTCTAGAGGTTCATTTGGTTAAAGAATAACCTCACAAAATATCTTGCAATTCAAGAATCCTACTTGGCATATCATTTAAATTAACAATTTTGGATTGAGCATTCTCAAATAAGTTCTTTAATTTGATGCACTGCTCCATTGAAACTGATGAGAAATTGTTGACGGGGGTGTACATGTCCTTAAACAATTGTGAAAATTTCTCTTCCACCTTCTTCGATGAACACCTTTGATTATGCTCATTTACGAGGTTGCAAGGAATCTCAGCTATGAATTCTTGAATCAAGGAGAGTGAAGTGAAGGCTTCATTGCACATGCTCTCATAATGGATCATAGAATCCTCGAGAAGCGTCTTCCTTGATTTGAGATGCAGACACCAAAGAAAATGTGTCCCTCGATGTTCAAATTCGAGAATTCCTTCAATGGCTAAAACTGAGGATTCCATATTTGTCATCTCTTGAAAACTGGGCAATATCTCATCCAAGATTTGATATATTAGAAATTAAAGTTTCTTTGAAAGAAAGAATTGGATTAAGATACGCACTGATCATCTTCATGAAGCTTAACCGCGGTCTTGATCATCCCTTGGCCTAAAAAGAGAATCTCTGAAAGCCAAGTTTTAGTGACATGGCCTAATGTGTTTATTTCTTTTGACAAATTGAGAGTCTCTTTATCTGGGGCAGCCACTGCATTAGGTACTGGGAAAGTGGATGATATGGGATTTATCAAATGTTGAACATATTCCACCAATTGATTCTTTTTGAGCCTTGAGCTGAGAGTTCTGAGACTTATATTTATGAAGTCTCTTTAGCACGATATCAATTGAATCTCGAGCCATCGCCATGTTACTTTATAATGTAGACCTCCCAAGTCTAAGTTTGGAAACTTCATAATCAGCTAGGTTTCATTACATCATGTTCCTTATCAACTTGTGGGATGGCGAGATCTGTAAATCTATTTCCGTCACTATCCACCATTATTCGAGAAAGCACCTTAGGCTTCTTTGGAATGATGTCATTTGAAAGTTTGAAAAGGGCATCAAAATCAATGTCAATTGCCTTGAAAAACTCTCTTCCTTTTCTTAACCTCGGTATCAACCCAGGAAGGAGTATCAAGCACTATTTCCGCATACAAAATCCTAGAGCTCAAATCAATATTCTCATTGTTCTCGACATCATGAGATCCTACTTGAATCTTATCTATGATCTCGATTTGAGGAGAAACAACCTCAATATCCACCTCCTGATTATTCGAGAAGATTTTAGGGAAATCCCTTCATGAACTACATGCTCTGAAAGTGTTTGATATTTTAACTACCTACACCTGAGTGGACGCTTGTTTGAAGCATGGTTGAGGATCGTTTACCACGATGTTTCTGAGCACTATTAACAATGTGGGTAGAAGAATCTCTACTGGAGGTAGAAAATCCTGATACACGCTCTCTTCCTTCTTTAGGGTTAGGATCTTTAGATTTTTCTCCTTGTGACACGTTACTTAGTGAAGTGGATTTTGGCAACCACTCCTTTCTTTCTTGCTTGTGTATGATTAGAATGGTATCAGAGGTTGATCGAGAAGAGGCTTTGGTTGAATGAATGCCTCCTTGTGTTGGTAATTTTTGTGATCCTGAAGCATGATCTTGAATTGATTGTAACTTGGCAAGTTCTCTATCGTACTAAGATATGATTCTTTCAAGAATCAGTTGATTCTTGCTATCAAGAGAAAATTCATCTCTTTTCGTCTATTCGATTCGAGGCAATGGGGTAAAAGCAACTACATCATATGAGGGATCAATGACATCTTCATCATCATTTATGAATGTATCGGGAGGGTTCTTGATGTGGAAGGCCTTGATATGAGCAAGTGTTAGGCGAGAAAAATCTTGTCTTCTTACTTCATGTGAAAGATCCCAAACCCGTTTTTGTCTGAACATTTTTTTTTATTTTTTTTATTTTTATTTTTATTTTTTTATCTAATCCTCAGGTATGGAGCTGAACTGGTAATGATCAAATAAATCCATGAAACTACATTCTCACACTGCATAACAAGTAAAATGCTACAAACTCCCTCGAAGCATGTATATATAGAAATGGCGCCTAGGGTTTAAATGATTGATTTCTTCATGAGATAATTGCAGCCATACATTCTACATTGATTTCTAATGATGGGTAATTAGGGCAATCTCAAATAGAACTCTGCAGGTAGAATAATCCTGATACATGCCCAAAACTCAGCCAGAAAGAATCCAAATCAAATCGATTTGGTAGGTATATGTGGCTGATATGTATAACAATAAACTATCATGAAAAATACCTCGTGATAATACATACATCAACTGTAGAACGAAGTCGCCCCACTTTAGAAGTTGGCTGAATGCCCACTGCTGCAATTTCTTGCTCTGTCTGAAGCTGCTGAAATGATAATAGACCTGTGTAAACAATGAAGATTCCTGGATCGAGAAGCTTCTTTCACTGCTCCTGGGGTTTCCGAATCCGCAAGAGTAATAATCCAGAGGGTTTCCGTCCTTGGCAATTTTGTGTGCAAAATCCCGAAGCTAACTGATCTGTGAAAATAATAATAATAATCTGAAATGAATCTCCCCCAAGTGGCAAGTTCTTTCATATTGCCAAAAACCCTACCAAAGATCCAAGTCGCACTTCTTGGCTAAAACCCAATAATTAATATTTCGGTAATGATTTTGCTTTACTAAGTCAATTGCATTTTGGGGTTTAATTAATTCATACTCAAACTGGTCGCACTTTTCGATTCGAAGCGCATTTAAACAGGGTATTAATTTATTTAAACTGCATTTTCATAAGTCAAAGGGACTCAATGACAGTCTATTCATTCATCATGTGTTTTAATAATATTTTACTTGAATTCGAGGAGGGTATAATAAAATGATAAACAGAAGTCACCCTTGATCTAAGACACCCTTTTGGCCATCGGGTAGACAAAACAAGCCAAAAGGTCTTCGACCGAACTAATCGATAAAGAGGGACATTACTTCATGTTCTTCCAAACAGGAAGCCTAGAAATCTTCCATGGTAGGGTTATGTTGATACTTTGCTCCTAGAATCTTCTACATATATCCATTGATATCAAACTGGGCTCTCTTCACATATGGATGGATTGTAATGAGAGTGAACTCTTTTTCCATGAGTTGTGCACTGAAAAGATTTGGACATTGGTATTCTGCGATTTGGATTGGGAAATGAATTCCTGAACGGTGCTTGTCACTGAGAAGACAATGAACTTGGAATAGTTATCACGCAAAATCCATTAATGCCCATCTATCACTGATGTACTTAGGAAGCTTCCACAGAGTACCAACAAAGCCACTCACGCGAATGTAGGAAAAGGATGAAAATTTAATAAACCATGTTCCCCATTGGGAAATGACACTCATGGCTTCTTTAGAAAATCTTTCGTTTGTATTCTGATTCAGGTTCTGAATCACACGGAATGTGAATGCATTGTTGACTCTTCTAAAATGGTGAGAGCTATTTTTGAAACTGAGTTGTGGGTAAAAATGAAAAGCACTATTTGACAGTCCCATGAATCCTCTCGTTTCAAGTCCCGAAAATAGCTTTCTTCTAGCTATTGCATAAGTCAGATATGATGTCATGTAGAAGCATCCAGTCATCTTAACTTCTATCAATTATTTGTGAAGGGTGTCACTAATGATGGTGGCCCAATCCAAAAACTCTTTCTTGGCAAGGATGATACAGATAAACTAATACATCCATGGATGGAAAATCCTAGTAGAGGGTAAACCGCAAACTCGACTTAGGAGAGTAATCATGTCCCCGATTTCTTCCACGAACTCAACACGGTACATTTCTTTGGGAAGCCTGTCAATTTGAGGCCTCTTGGTCACTAACCAGTTGTTATTAACCATCTTGCTCCATCTCAAGGGGTTCCTCATCCCAAAATTATTATGCTGACTATCGAGTGATATCCAAATTCTCAGGAAAGTCAGGTATGCCAAGAAATTCCTCAATGTGCTCTGGTGTGATTAAGAGGAAAGGCTTGCGATTATCTTTAAAAATTCCTCATCTCTCAGGATCATAGTGCTCAGCAAAAGCAATAATCAATTCTTGAAACTACACCGAGACAGGAAATGCTACTGCTTGAGGTAGACCACTATGGTACAGCCTATCTGAGAATATGGTTTTGCCTTCAGTTTTCACCCTGTTCACAAAATTGTTGCACATTGATATGACCCAAATTTTTATCAGTTATATTGTCGTATGCTGATTTGATAGAACTGGGAGGAATGATTCCTTGGAATCCATACTTGATTGTGGACTTATTTGATTTTTCCACTAGCTTCCTTGATCTTCCTGTGGATTTTTTAGATTTCTCAACCATTATGAATTTCACAGAAGAATGACTCGGGCATGCAAAACAATGCAAGTGGGGTCGGGTCTCAGTCTCTGAAATCCCCATAAATGTAAGAAAAATGTGACTCGCTTTAATTTTATTATTATTATTATTATTATTTTACAATAATAATCATAATAATAAGTAGTGCTTGATTACAATTTAAAATATTATTATTTTTTAATACAAATATAACGAGACTAAGTTTCAAGTTCCAAATCTAGGCGATAACGTTTTCCCTGATTTTATTTTATTTATTTTAAATAAACGAAATCACCCGATTTCAAAATTGATATTTATTTAATTTGACTGGAGTAAATTCTTCCCTGCTGCGTGGATGGAGCTGCAACCTGATTATGATGAGTTCGTTCTTTGGACGAATGCATGGTGAATTCCTTCTCTTAGACCTGGTAATAGCTCTTGCTTGAAATTGTATCCGCAAGCTGTGGAATCTAAATTACTCCTGACATGGCTGCATGGGAATGCTTCCTTGTCAGCGGCGTGGAGTCTTTTTCTAGCAATGTAGGCGTCTGAAATTAGTAGCTACTGTGTGGAGATTTTTTTTTGTTAAACTATCTTATTTCCTCTTAAAACAAAATGGTATTTCTTCTGGATTTGGATCTATCTTCCTTCACCCATGGCTATGCGTGGAAAGGATTCTTGGGCCTGTGTGGAAACTGGTTTTTATTTCCTTTCTCCAACTGTGTGATAAGTGTTCTCTCTTAGACTGCGTGCGTTAGCCTCCTTTGGACTGACTCTTGCGTGGAACCTTCAATGTAGACTGCGTTTTTAACCTTTTACAAAACATTTTGGATTGTCCCATTTTTGTCTATTCTCTCCCTCCATTGCATGAAGATTTCCTGATTTTCTTCTGTGTGGTTTCTCTTTTCCACCTCTCGCTGTGGGTGATTCTTGTTATTTTTTTACTGCTTATGCCAGTCAACCTGCGTGGATAACTGATTTACTTTGAATGTCTTGGCCTGCGTGGGAACTGTGTGGGACTGTCCTCCTTGTGCGTGAAACAAAAATGTGGTGAGCTCCCCTATCTCCCAACGTGGCCTGCAACATGACACTTGGCGTTTCCTTTTAGCTTGCTTAATATGTTGTTCCAAAACGTGTATGCTGTAAAACCGCTCCTGAACAATGGTCTTTTGGAAAATGTGTTGGATAAATGCTTCTCCTTAGGATAACTTGCATGGTAAACTGGTATAACGTCCTTTTTTTTTTCCTTGTCTTCTTGCGTGAATCTCCTTGGAGCATCTCGAAATGACCTGTGATCATTGTATTTTGTCAACTACATGTTGATCTTCTCCCTACTATGCATGGAAGCGTGGTTATCTATGTGGAATCCCTATGGCTGTGTTCTATTCTTCCTTTGCATAAAAATTTTTATGACTGTTCTCTTTGCTGTTTCTCCTTCTCAATAGCGTTCACAGTATTGAGGAATGTGATAAAAATATTATGTTTCATAGAAGAAGTGAGAAGCAATTTTAGAAATCCTCGTATGAATTTTTCCAATGAGTTCAACGGAGGAATTTATGAAGGTTAAACCGCCTTCCCCTCTTCCCGGGTAGTGGAATTAATTGCCAAGGGAAATGGGGAAAGCAACGAGCCAATTGCCAACGGGAATGGACAAAGTGGGCTGGCAATATCCGTTCAATTTCCCCATGTGGGAAATCGGGAGATTTCTTGCCCGTTTGCCAATTTATTAATTTGGCAGTTGGGAAAAGAAATCCCACAAGCGGAAATTTTAAACAATTTTGCCAGGAAAGGGGAAATCCGGGCCCGGGAAGCCAATTTGGCATTCCCGACAATGGGAAGCGGAAGCTTATTTTTCCCCGGCAATTAAAGTAAAACTTGTCGAATGAATTTTAATAGATATTTATTTAATTAAATAGTCCTAAGTTATTAAAAATTAATTTTATCAAACAAAGAGTAATTAATTAATTAAATATTAATTAATTAATTTTAACACAGTTCAAAGCCTGGCAGGAGTTCTTGCCCAAAATGGACGAATCGAAGACCGGAACGATCACAAAAATGAGACGGTCGTCATGAGAGTGACAAACCGCAAAGTAACACTTTTGAAAAATCACAAAATTTCCATTTTTTATTTTATTTTATTTATTTATTTTTTTAAAATTTTGCGCAGTCAAAATTGGCTAATAACAATATGTGGATGAAAGGCACATAATTCTATATATTGGGGTAAGGAACAACGTAGATATCAATGATGAGTTCTCCATCTCTTGTATTTTGCATGCATAGAAGTGTTACATAAACTTGCTCATGATTTCATTTGCCCACACGCTAGTGAACCTAAAGGTACTTTCAATCATGGGGAATGATTCCTTTTGGTTTAGAGTTGCTAACATGATATTTTCAGTCCTAGCATGGTTGTTTGCAATGCCCAAATGGTTGAATGTTGTAAAAGGAATTTTGAGGTTGTCATGCTTATGGTTGTTGCATCATATCTTTATTGCTGGTCCACTCAATTTCAGTCATGGACAGCTGCACATTTGATCCATTTGAGCAGAATTCTTTGCATCATAATATCAATGTTTTAAAAATCGGAACTGGTCGAGGGTTGGACTGGATCGGAACCGGACCGGTTCAAACTTTATGAATAGATTTACTAAAAAACACAAAAAAATATATTTTTAATGAAAACAGTATATTTGAAAGATTAGAAACCATGATTCCATCTATTACACACAAAATATGCAAAGTTTGCTCATGTATATACTATATAACATGTAAGAAAAGAGTTTATAGCAAAATTATATTTTAATGAAAATAGTATATTTGAATCATAGGTTCAAACTTTATGAATCAATTTACTAAAAAACACATAAAAAAATATATTTTTAATGAAAACAATATATTTAAAAGATTAGAAACCATGATTCCATATTACACACAAAATATGCAAAGTTTGCTCATGTATATACTATATAACATGTAAGAAAAGAGTTTATAGAAAAATTAGGGTTTAGGTCAGCTAAAAAGATGAACTTTTCATTAAAAAAATATTTTTTTACAAAATTAGCACCGTATTACAGTCCTTCTTCCATCTCGGCCGATTCAGAGAAAAACCGAACCGGTTTGGTACCGAACCGGACGGTTCCATATGGAAACCGGCCGGTTCAGTACCAAACTAGTCCACTGGTCCGGTTTGTATACCGGTTTGAAAAAAAAACATTGAACCAGTCGAACCGGCCTGTTCTAGTTCTGGTTCGACCAGTTTTAAAAACACTAGATAATATTGGTACGAGAGTCCCATCATTAAAGACAATCATCCCAACCATCATATTGTTGATTTGGGTGGAATTCAGAATGACTGGTAGTTGTTATAACTCATTTCCAGCCCCTACACATCAATTTCGAGTCTCCTAGTAGGATTTGGGATCCAGACATTTGCAATTGCTTGAAGACAAGCAAATTTGGGAAGGGAGGACTGTAATGGCCCCTTTTCCCACTTGAGGATCAGAAATTGGGCTTCTTGTCATTCCTTCTCAATGGCAATGAAGTAGAGGAGTTGGAGAAGAGCGTTGAGCTTTCCTTTGCATTTGTTTTTCTAATTTTTAATGTTTCTTTTTAGCATGTGTTTGCCTTTAGCATGTCGGTTGGGTTTTATGCACCTTAAAAGCAAATTAAAGATTAAAAGAATACTTTAACGAGGTCAGCCTTGCTATTCCAAGCTTTGGCACCAAGAGGAGGTTATAGAAGAAGATTAGAGAGCTCATTTGGAAGATCTAGATTGGCACATTTTCTCTATTTGGACATTGTGGGCTTGTTGCTCCTTGTTCTCCACTCTTTGACGAAAACCCAAGTGTGTGGCTTCTTCCTAGAAGGACGAAAACTCTTCCAGTGGTTGGTTAGAGGACGAAAACCCTCTTTCCTTGGTTGGAGTGAAGATTTATTGAAGACCTTTATGCAAATTTGAGTGTTGGAGGATCAAAGGAATCATCTACAAATATTTGCATGCATTTTAGAGTCATTCCTAGTTGGAGCAACTAGGGTTTGATGGTGTTTGAGTGCCTTCTAGGAAATAAATTACAAATCTGATTTTATATTTTGATTTTGCATAATTTATAAAGCTGGAATCTCTATTTTGGTGATTTTTGGAATAATTTTCAGCTTCATCTAGTCATTCACATATTTCAAGATCAATTTTGAGATGGTTTCCATGGTTGGAAAATTGTGATATTGGTCTCATTGGATTGTTGGTATTTTTATGATCATTTTGAGTATTCATTTGTGTGGAGATTCCTTGTATTCTAAGAGTTATTGAATTTACAATTTTCAATAGTTCTTGTGCCGGTAAATTCCAGAATTTTGAGTTTGTTGATCTAATCACATTTTTTGGCTTCTAAAATCAAGGGCAATCCAAGGAATCACTTCCCATAATTTTTTAAGTGTTTCTACGGTGGATTTCTCTCTCTCTCTCTCTCTCTCTCTCCTAGTAGCTAGGGTTTGGGAGTGTTAACTGGTCCTTTATTAATTGTTGTCATAAAAATCAGACTTGCTTATTTTGGAGGATTGAGCTAATTTCCTTAATTTTCAGTTTTGTCCCCAAAAGACATTACAATCTTCTCCCCTACTCTACTTTGGACTCCATGGTGGCTGCCAGAAATGCTTACTACTTAATGGTCCCTCATTAATTTCCGTTAGTGACCATATTAAGCTAGACAAAATTTTAAAAGAAAAGTTGTTTTTCGCCCTTTCATCAATGCAACATGGGAAATCCCCTAGGATTGATGGTTTGCCCAATGAGTTCTATAAAGTGATGTGGCATACCGTTGGAGAAGATTTTTGTTGCTTGGTGGTTGAAGCCTTTTCTTTTGGCTCTTTGACTAAGTTCCTTAATCAAGGTTTGATAAAGTTGGTTCCTAAATTAGTTGTTACAGATTCTATAGGGGGTGGCATCCCATTAATTTACTGAGTGTTGTCTACAAAATCCTTGCCAAGGAAGTTGCGCTTCAGGGAAGAAGCATTTCTAGAAAGATTGTTCGAAGGGAGCAAACTGGCTTCATTCAAGGGCACTTCATCTTGGGTACAATTCTCTCATCTTGGGAGCCCATGGTTTATGCTAGTGATTCTGGCCAACAAGGTTTCTTTCTAAAAATTGATTTTGTGAAATGTCCCCTCTTCTAAAATAACCATGGTGAAGACCTTTGGCCCATTTTGTCCACCCGACGGCCAAAGGAAAACATAAGGGTGACTTAAGTTAGCTATTATTATTATAACGTGCTATTAAAAAAATAAAAAATAAAAATAAAACCATACAAGCGCTTATAATAATATTAGTAACTTAATATTATGTCATGACAAGTCATAAAGGGGAGCTAACACATGTTTAATGTTCCTAAACGAAAAATGTGACTTTGGTCACCATGTATGGGGGGACTTGAACTATTAAAAAGATCTTTTATATTTTTTATAAACCCCCATGTAAAAATGTGACTCAGTCTAGGAAGACTTTGTGGGGGCAAATGATGTTAAAAAATGTTGCATGGTGATTGGATGGTTTGGGAGGTGTTCTTTGGGTCACATCTTTCCCTTAAGGTGCAAATCGACTTGTCTTGGGCTTCATTCTACTACATATTTTCTAATTTGTGCATGAGAGCTTGGAGCTGCTGCTGCAATTTTCTGGAGACGAAAATCTGGTTTTGGGAGACGAAAACTCTTCCAAAAATGACTATTTTGTTGGAGAATATTCAGAAATAAAAATCAGGTTTTTGGAGCCATTATTCTACAGCTGGAGCGACCCATTTTGGGACTTTTTGCAGGGGTTTGAGGAACTAAAAATATTATATTTCCAATCAAATTTGTAAGGAGTATTTCCAGAAATTTATTCAGTGTTTTTTGGAGTATTTTGATGGGCTTTCAAACCCTTATTCTATTGCTGAAAATTTACAGGACGGATCTGAAATATTTGTGAATGTAAACAATTTCTGGAACTCCCATTTCGATATTTATTCATGCCATTATTTTCTATAAATCTATCTCTTTCGGAAAATACAAAAGAAGAAGTTATTGTGTTTGGTTTGTGGTATTTTTATCTAATTGTGCAAATCGCATTTTCTAGATATATATTATTATTGCAGCATATTTTGTCACTTGGGTTCCATTTTCAGTTGAGTTATTGGCACTTTCCATTGTGCTTTCCATTGGGTCCAGTTGGGGACACTATAGTGGTATTAGAGCAAGTTTTCCTCCCAGCCTGTTGTGGTGAAATTCAGATTTTAGATTTCAGTTTTATATGGACAAGGACGATGATCTTTTTAGGAACCAATATCAAAGGAGAACACCAAGAAGAGGAGGAATGGATGAGGAAAAAAAGGCACCTCCTAATGATGGGCTAAGCTACATAAATGAGATTTTCACTAGGGGAAATAGAGAGATACAGGGAAGATTATTGGACTCCCAAAGAGCTCTTAGGGACTCCATAGTTGGGGCCATTGCAAATTTGGGAAGGGCTCTACAAGGAACAAACTTTAATAGGCAAAACCCTCAAGGGGGTCAGGGCAACCAAGGAGAGGGTATTTCTTCCACACTTCATATTGAAAGGGATTCTAAAAAAAAATTCCTCTAAATACTTTCGTGCAAGTTTCCTTCAGAGAGAAGAGCCACAAGAAGAGAGGGAGCAACCACAGGTTCATGGATTTGCAAAGGAAATTAATTTATATGGAGATGAGTATGCATCTTTGAACCCTCATATAAGAGACCTTTCATTTAGATATTTTTGCCAACTAAGGAAGAATGAAGGACCAAGAAGGAGGGTGAACCAACAGCCGGAAACTAGAAGGGACATCCAACACCATTTGGGGAAGATCACTCTTCCTACGTATGATGGGACTGACAAATGCTCTGCACGGGCATGGCTGCAAAAGTTGGATACTTACCTTTCATTGAACCCCATGTATGAAGAGGAAGCTCTCAAGTTTGTCACTCTTCACTTGGATGGTGTAGCCCACGAATGGTGGTATCATGGAATTGTGACCCAAGGGCATGGCTCCATCACTACACTTGAGGAGTTTAGTCAAAGGTTGGTTGAAAGGTTTGATAGAAAAGACCCAGAAGTACACTTCCATGAACTAGCACAGCTGAAACACGAGTCTACCTTTGAGCAATATGTGGCTGAATTTTCAGAAGTTGGCAGTCATGGTGACCAATGTTAGTGAGCAGAGACTTATTATGCTATTCATGGAAGGATTAACCGAACCACTTAAGGCTATTGGTGAAGGCATTTGAACCTTCTTCTCTTCAGAGTGCAATAAAAAGATCTCTAAATCTAGAATCTACAATAGTTAGGGGTAAACAACCAGCCCCTTGGACAATCAAAACCAAGCTATATGGGGCAGCCAAAAGGCACACTTTTCAAGGACCAGTCAAGAAACAAGCCCCAAGCAAAAAAACCATTTCAGCGAGTATACAAGCAACCAAAGAGAGCCTGTCTCGGAAGCAAGGAAGGTGAGAAGTCAAGGAATGAGTTGAGAAGGAAGAATCTTCTGTCTTCTCAGTGCAAGGATCCATGGTCTCCCAGTCATCGTTGCATAGGTAAGGGTCAAGTGTGCCTTATATTGAGGTATATTTCAAATTGTGAGAGGAAGAAGAGGAAGTAGACAAGTTGAAGATGCAAGTCACGAAAATCATGATCAAGAGGGCAAAGAACATCTGGACAACCAGTTAGACAACACTCTTGCCACCTCTGTCCGGTGCTACCTAGGTATCACCCTTTCCGAGTGAGAGGTGACCTACAAGGGCAAAGAGTCACGGTCTTGATTGATAGTGGAGCTACTCACAACTTTCATCAATGCTGAGCTTAGGTGCAAAAGATTGAAGTTGAGAGCTGAAAATTTAAAGGGATTTCAATGTTACGGTAGCGGATGGTTTTGTCAATCCCATGCACTAAGAAGGATACCGCAACTAAAAATGCTCTCTTTGGGAAGGCACGATGGTAAGGGATGATTTCTATGTCATCGGAATTGGTGAAACAAATTTGGTGCTAGGGAGTTCAATGGCTACATTCACTTGGGTGAATTTACCCAAAACTACCATTGGACAATGGAGCTGAAATTCAAGGTGGGTGACAAAGAAGGTGAAATAGTGCTACAAGGTATGGCAAGAGTGGAACTCCTACGGTTGTAACAACTAAAAGCATGGAGAGAGCCTTCCATAGAGGGGGCAGGTCACATGGGCAGCTCATTGCTTGTTATTTGTTACAGGTCTGCACTTCTTCATTTTGCAATACAACAATCAGTATCATGAGGATATTCAAGCCCATTCATTGACAAGTCATGCTAAAGTATTTCGATAACCTACCTCGTGGGTTAGCCACCAAATAGAGGATTTCAGCATATGTTATATTGAGTTAGAACTGGGTACCAAGGCCGGTAATAATTACTCCTTACCGCCATCCAAGAGTCATACAAGGAAGAAATTGAAAGAAGCAATTGAAGGAATTGTTAGAAATGGGACTCATTATGACCTAAGCTCCAGCCCTTTTTCTTCTTTAGTAGTGCTTGTTAAGAAAGAAGGATGGTACCTTGAGGATGTGTGTGGATTATCTGTTGTTGAGCAAGAAGACAATCAAGAATAGGTACCCCAGTTCCTACGGATTGATGAGTTGATTAATGAATTACATAGGGCGGTATCTTCTTCTCCAAGATTGATTTAAGGCCCGAGTAGCTATCAAATCCAAGTAAGAGAAGGAGGATGTTCTACAAAACAACCTTTAGGTGTCATTTTGGGCACTTCGAGTTTCTTGTCATGCCATTCGGGTTAACCAATGCTCCTAGCCACTTTCCAATCATGCATGAATCATGTTTTTAGGTAAGCATTTAAGAAAGTTTGTTTTAGTGTTCTTTGATGATATTTTGGTCTATAGTAAATCATGGCATGATGACCTTCAACACTTGGACATGTGGTGCTGGAAATTCTGGAACAGCAAGCTCACTCTTTGCAAAAAAATCCAAGTGTGAGTTTGGAGTAACGGATGAAATTCTTATATTTAGGACATGTTATCAATGCCCAAGGTGTCCATATGGATCAACAAAAGGTTCAAAACATATCATGGATTGGCCTTCTCCTACCACCATGACATATTTGAGAGGGTTCATTGGTCTTATGTAGTTACTACTGGAGA
The DNA here is from genome assembly GCA_019776745.2 of Taxus chinensis. Classification (NCBI taxonomy): domain Eukaryota; kingdom Viridiplantae; phylum Streptophyta; class Pinopsida; order Cupressales; family Taxaceae; genus Taxus; species Taxus chinensis. The sequence goes on from CM034153.1 coordinate 747,265,424, forward strand.
TTTGTCAAGGGATTCTCTACAACTTGCTAGCCCCCTTGACTGATTTGACGAAGAAAGGAACATTCAGTTGGTCTAGGAATCAAACCATAGGCTCATTTGATAAGGCTATAAAAAGACGTCATAAGCTACATGCTTGATACTCGCTGTTCCAAAATTTTACTATTCCTTTTGTGCTAGAATGTGATGCATCTGGGGAAGGAGTGGGGGTTGTTTTGATGCAAAATAAACATCCCATTGCTTTTGCGAGACAGGAAACTAAAAGATACATGAGCAGAAATACTTTCCATTTATGATAAAGAAATGTTGGCCATTATGCATGCTTTGGTCAAATTCCAGCAATACCTTAGTTTGTGGCAGGTTTGTAGTCAAACCCCATCATAATAGAAGGTTCTTTCTTCATCAAAAAGACTTGAATGACCAACAGCAAAAATGGGTGAGCAAAATACAAGCATAGGATTTTGACATTGAATAAATAATGGGGAAAAATAATGTGGTGGCGGATGCTCTATCTAGAAAGCTGTTGGCTAGATTTTCTGCATAGCATCAAACCTAGGCAGTCATGAGATAAATCTCCCTCATTTAACCGGTGAGGCTCACGTGTCAGATTTGTCAATATAAATGTGTTCTTATCTATCAGGGGGTTTTACTTTAACCACTTAGTTCATGAACCATAACTAAGAAGTTTTGCAGCAAGTAAGCAACTGTTTAAGAAAGGAAAATTATAGAAGAAGGAAGTAAAGGAATTACAGATAAGAAGTAAGGAAGATGTGCATCCCAATCAGTAGATAGCAGAGCTAATTGCATGCACATAGAAGAAACTTAATAGATTTGAACACACAGAATTATAAAGCAAAGGCAGCTCTAGATCCAGATCTACAATAACACAAAGTTTACTTAAAAGATCTAAAGATTTAAAAGCAAGAAACACAGTACGCCGTGACACAAAGTTATCCGGAAACCTGCTTCTTTGTATTCCTCTGCTACAAGTGGCTCTCAGGGGTTCAGCACAAAGTCTAGAACACAAGATTGCTTCTTACAAACTCTGATTGATCATTAACCCGAAAGTTCTTCTCCTACTTATAGAATGTAGGAGGGAAAGTACAAATAGAAGACTCAAACTGAACTAAAGTATGAACAACAAGTAAAGATGACATTTGGCAATCATCCTCAACTAACTTCTTCTTAAGTGACACATGTATCACTTAACTAATAGAATGGTTCCACATGACTTCAAGTAATGGTTGCAAAACCAATAACTTAGAAGTTTTACAATTTAATCCGGGAACATAGAAAATAGAAGAAGAAAGAAATAGAAGAAGTCATGTCAGCTGTAACGTTTACATCTTCTTCTTGTTCTGATATCTGATATACTTGTCGAACATATAATTCAGCATCCTTCCATCTGTTTTAGCCACTGCTTCCTTCTCTGTCCTGAATTGCAGCAAGCCTTCGTTCAAAACCTTCCAATGCACACTTCCACATCCTTCCAAGACTAGGCCCATGAACTCTCTTAATGTCTGACTGCAACGTGCCACCAGCTTACTGATGGAATCTCATCGTGAAAGGCCTAACAACTCCATCATTCCTCTCTTGCACCATCAGAAGAGATCCTTCTAGGGAATCAAGCACTTTGTTAGGAATGGTCCTTTTTTATGAAGTAAACATTCCCGATCCACTCTTTCCTCATTAGTGAAAGCAATGACATACTGTTTGATAGTGATGATGTTCATACTCTCAAGGGCCCACATTCTTTTCAGCATAATTCTGAAGATCTCCAAGCGGAAAGAAACTGCAAACTCAAGTTGCTTCCCCTTTTCAACCAATTCATCGGGCACAATTCATTCTGCAGTCAAAACCTCTCTCAATAACTTATTTATCTTGACCAAAGTACTCAGGTTACTTTCAGCTACTGTGTTCATGTCCATCGTGCTTGTCACTCAGTTGCTTTCAACTGAAACGACTGCATCCTTCATAACCTTTAGGCGGGTTGGCACCTCCTTGAGTTGCACAGAAGCTTGGACGAATGATAAGATTCTTCCATTCGTCGATAGCCTTTAACTTGGTTACCTGCATCTTCCACTTCCTGTATCAGATGATCACTCACCTGTTTATGTGTTGAAATTGGTTGTGGAAGATTTGGCAACCTTGGGCAATAATCTCGCACAACTGAGACATCTGCTTTTGAAGTTCAACTTTTTCCGCCTTTTCTTTATCAAGCCTAAGGAATAAAGCATTTGTCAATGTCTTCATGTCTTGCTTCAATCCTTCAGTGGTAGCTTGACCGAGTGCTATCTTGGTCACCGTCACATCTACTGAACGTGAGCTCCTCTTCTATCTTTCCTTCCGCAGTGAAATATCTCAGCAAACTTCTCTCCCGAATCCTCAATAATCAACCTCAGAAGTTACCTTAGCAACTTTAGGTCTTCTGTCTTTTCCGCCCAAACTCCAGGAGTAGTTGCAAGTCATGTTCCTCCAAGTTGATCTCCTCCTTAGCCTCTGGGACTGACTGTGAAGCCAACCATTTTGAGAAATTGCTTCTTGGAGAATGAGAAGTTGTCTGAATGTACCTACCATCTCGTGGTTTGGTTCCTCTCCATCCGAGATTGTTACAGTGTCATGGCTACCGTCCTCTGTATTGTCCAAAGACAAAGCTCTTTCAAATTCTGCCATGTGCAAATTTAGCGTTTCTTCAGGAAGAGGTGCAAATCAGAGTGGCTGAGGAGAAAACACAAATGTTGTTGGATTCAACGAAGGAACGGAAGTATCCTATTGAGGTGCAAAAGTTGGTGAAGTACTTGATGCTGGAGAAGTTGAAACTAGCACCATAGCCGTAGAAGTGACCTTTTCCCTCGAATGAGACTTCTTGTGCACTTTAAACTTTTCAGGCCTTCTGCTGCTTTCTCCCTTGTGCTTGCTTTTGATGGAATCTCTTGTGCTGAGGTTTCCTGTGATCAGATTCATCAAAGCAATACCTCTTTGTCAGCAACCAGTTCGAAGTGTTGACCAGAATAGCGGCAGACCTCTCCTCGATCGTGTGCAGCCACCAATGTTCTCTTGAAGTGCAACTCTATCCCCTCCTATCTGATGGTATGTGTCAAGTAACACAGGCCCATCGTCTGTAAGATCCGTAGGTATCCGTGCTAATCCTCAAACACTTGTTGCTTCTGCACTTAATCCAGAAATCTTCTAACGAAGGCACATGCGCGTATTCCTGTGAGATTGTCTTTCTTGCTACCCCATATGGATCGAAGTTCAGCCGTGCTGGGAAGAACTCATGCTCATAGACAGCGAACATCTCTGCTTCAATTCCTATGGCTCTGTGAATGCTCTGGCAGCTGTAATAGCCCACTGTGATCGGAAAGAAGCCTATAGACTTGTTCCGTTTCGACTGTAGGTCATGCTTCTCCACGAGCTATCTGCATAATTCATAAAAATCTGCATATAAAGCCCGCTGCCCTAAAATTTGAGGCTTTGCTTGCATGCAAAACAAGCATAAATATTTTCAACTTCACCTGGGCACCTGTACCAATATGCAGATAATTACACAGGCATAAAACAAGCTTCTCCAATCCTAGGCGCCAAAACCTTTAAGTTTTCCGGCAATGAAAAACACTTCTTTATGCAAAAATCCTCCTCCTTCTGGGCGCCAAAACTGTCTGGTCTGCACTCCTCTGCTAAAAGAATTAATTACTTCTTTACTATGGCAGCCCATGATTGTATAACTCTTAGCATTCTATATTTAATAATTGCCTCTCCTATTCCTGGCAATTAATTAAATAAATAACATGCTAGTTCCTCCAATTTGGGCCCCTAAATTTGCATGCTCATGGCTGCCATTAAATAAATTAATTTAATTTAATTTTAGCCGTCTACTTTCACTTCACATCATGTATGGACCTTCTATTTCTCCATGGCGCCAAAATTAGGAATAAAAACTATTAATAAATGCTTCAAAAAACATTATTTATTCACCAGATGGGGCACACGTTTTAGCATGTTTGAAGGCTACATTAAATAAATAAATTTAATTTATTTTTAGCCTTCTACCTTTAGTCTTGTTTGACCTCTTATCATGCATTGACTTTCCATCATCCCTGGCCACCAAAATTGGGAAGAAAGACTGTTAATAAATGCAATTAAAGTTATTCTTTAATTCTAAAAGGGGTCGCACTTTTTTAATGAGGTTGATTTCTATATTTAAAAGTCATCTTTGATGTGATTATTCACCCTGCATGGCAGCTCCAAAAATCCCTTCATCCACTTAAGTTGTGTGACTTCCATAATGAGAATTTTTACTCTGCAAGGCAGTTAAGAAATTGCCATCAATGCCTTAAGTGATTTTTTTTATTTCATAATAAAAATTTTCACCCTGCAAGGTAGATAATAAATTCCCGCCTGCCTGTTGCCTCCAATTTTCCCATCGTAACTTAAGTGACTTTGCTTTTATGGGAAAAAGTACCCTGCTAGGCAGGTACAAAAATCCCACCTGCCTACTGCGACCAAAAATCTCATTGTAGCTTTAATCCATCCATTCCCAAAAATGTTACTTGCCCAGAAGAGGCTCTTTTGTGCATGATTTTGTCCTTTTAAAAAGAAGTTGACTTCCTGAAGCTGATTCCTTCTGGCATGGCGGCCGTAGATGATCTCCAGATACTCCAGGCAAGAAAACACACGGTACTAGCGAAGGAATTGACCTAGGGGAATTTCATAGAGAAAAATAAAAAAAATGATAAACGTTGCCAAAAGCCACTGACAAAGCCCAGGATCCAATCCTGACGAAAACCCTACTGGTATATGTGAATATTGACATGCAAAACCTCAACAGGGCTAAACCGGAGCACAATTTACTTCAAATGGGGCTCTAAATAATTATATAAAATTTTCCCGCAGACAAAATTTGACGAAAGGATAAAACAATTTTCGGCATTTGGGTATTTGTCGAAATTGGCTCCTATGTTTCACTGGGAATATCTTGACGCAATACAAGCATTTTATGGCAATAAAAAAAAGAATGACCCTTTATTTTAAAAGTACGATTTTTTTTAACATGGGGGCAGTCTCAGATTTCAGCGTGAAATTTGGGGACACCAGCACCCTTTTGGACTAAGCAACTTCTTGCAATCTTATAAAAGTATCCTGAGCTTTGATCGCCTATAGACAGATTAGTAGTTAAAAATATTGGATAGCTTTTAAAAACCCTAGGCCTGGGGAAAGATCTGGTAGGAAGAATAAATAGGCCACAAGAATTGCCGGAGAAAACAAACCAAAACACAAATAAAAAGAAATAAAACAAAACTAAAGAAACTGCAGGCAATTGCTCGAAAAATTTCTCCAATTAGTGAAATATCCCTTTTCCGGATTTATTTTATATTCAAGATTTCCAACCAAATTTTCACAAATAACAATCTGATTTTTATGACAGACAGTATATAGAAAAATATGACAACAAAGTACAGTTATGGCAGCAAGGTATAAAATCAGAAAATAACCAATATCTTCACTTTTATTGCAATTAAACTAACATGCACATGCAAGTAACATGCAACAACATGCATCAACATGCAATAACAAGAAGTTTCCATTGATAAAATAGATGATCTCTCTTACTGAATATGGTTGTCTTCTCTTTCTGGACTTGAAACTGGATCAGCAAGCCTCTGAAACTCTGAATCTGACAACCTGATCTGAATAAACTCCACAATAGCAAACTAGGGTTGGATCTTTCACCACCGAAGAGTGCTCTACTAGCTAGGGGTAGATCTTTCACTACCGAAGCTAGGGTTCCTGCGGAATTTCACCTCCACAAGCAAGGAAAGCAAGCTGAAAGCTCCAACATAAGATGGAAAAATGATCCCCGATCCTTTTTCCTCCCCAAACACCACCTTTTATAACTTTTTCTATCATAAAAGTGCCCATAAAACCCTAATTCGAACCCCCTTGGAGATATGTCATGTTTTAATCGTCACTTAAAGTGACTTTATTTCTCCTAGGCCAAAAAAAAGGTCCACTTAAGTGACCCCAACGAAGAAATAGAACATTACCCCACCTTTTTCACTTAAGTCATCATAAAGTACATGCATAATGCCAAAACATAACATATAAGTGAAATGTAGGTGAAAACCATACCCAACAACCATCTACGCCGCTAGCCCCTTGGGTATGACCAAGGCTAAGACGGAAAACTAGTCGCTAGACCGTGGAGGTAGGAATGGGGACATTACAGTCCGCCCTTCCCAAAATTTGCTTGTCCTCAAGCGAACGTAAACTAGGGTGCTGTAAAATCTGCTCTCCCTCCCAAGTGGCATCCTCTAGTGGTAAGTCTTTCCACCGCACTAGATATTCTGTGATTACCCTGTTCCGAAGCTTCCTTTGTCTTACCTCAATAATAGATTCTGGTTCTAAGACCAGCTTCCCCTCATCATCCAATGGTGGTAAATTTGTGGAAGGCGCAATATGTTGTCCAAGTGCCCTTTTGAGGCACAAAACATGGAAGACATTATGAATCTTACTGTGCTCTGGAAACTCCAACTCATATGCTACTGCCCCAACTTTGCGCACTATCCTGTATGGCCCATAGAATCGCGGTTTTAGCTTCTCTGCACCTGCTCTTCTTGAGTGAGGATTGTCTGTATGGCTGCAACCGTAAGAAGACCAAATCTCCAACCTCGAATGATCTCTCAACTCTGTGCCTGTCTACATATACCTTCTGTTGATTCTGCACTTTCTGTATGTTCTCCTTGAGAGCCTTTAGAATGTCCTAGTTCTCTTGTACCCAATCATGAGCTTTGGGAGCTCGGCTATCTGATAATACTAGGTCTACAAATGAGGATGCCTCATAACCATATAATGCTCGAAAAGGAGTCATACCAATACTCATTTGGTAGGTGGTATTGTAACAATATTCACCCATATGTAGCCATTTGACCCATGCACGCTGATGTCCTGCAACATAGCTACGCAAGTAGCCCTCTATCCACTTATTCACTATCTCAGTCTGCCCATTAGTCTGTGGATGATAGCTGGTACTAGGTGTCAGCTCCGTACCTATAAGCCTGAAGATCTCCTGCCAGAATGTACTCATGAAAATCTTATCCCTATCGCTGACAATACTCTTAGGCAACCCATGATGCCTAAAAATACCTGTGAAGAAAGTTTGAGCCACCTGCGTTGCCTTATGCCCTGAAGGCATAGAAAGGAAATGGGCATATTTAGTCAACCGATCAACCACCACATATATGCAATCGTGCCCATACACTGAGGGAAGACCTGTGATAAAATCCATGGATATACTCTCCCACTTCTGTTCCGGAATAGGCAGAGGTTGTAGAAGTCCTGCTGGGAAAGAGTGCTCTGCCTTGGTTTGCTGACAAACCAAACACTCCCTGACATGGTTAAGGACATCGTCCTTTAACCCCTTCCATGTGAATCTCTCTCTGATGTACTTGTATGTCTTAAAATATCCTGGATGTCCAGCCAAGGGTGTATCATGCACTGCTCGAAGGATCTTCTCCTTCATTTTGGACTCTGGTACAAGGAAAATTCTATCCTTGTAGTAGATGAGGTCGTCCACAACTCTGTATCGATCATCCTGAATAATGCCATCCATAATCTCACATGCAAACTGATTTTTGGAGTATTCAACAAGTATATGAGCCTTCCAATCAGCTAAAATCTTTGACATAAAGCAAATCATAGAATCAAAGCAAGGTCTCCTAGACAGTGCATTAGCCACCACATTATTTTTACCTTTCTTGTATTCTATGTCAAAATCAAAAGCCTGTATCTTATTTACCCATCTCTGCTGGCGGTCATTGAGATCCTTTTGCTCCAAAAACAACCTCAAGCTATTGTGATCTGTATGAACCACAAATTTGCTGCCCACTAAATACTGTCTGAATTTGACCAATGCATGCATAATGGCCAACATCTCCTTGTCGTCAATTGAGAATCCTCTCTCTACTGGACTCAATTTCCGACTCTCATAGGCAATGTAATGCCTATCTTACATGAGCACTACTCCAACAGCCGAGCACTACTCCAACACCCACTCCTGATGCATCACACTCGAGTACAAATGGCCGAGGGAAATCTGGAAATGTAAGAACTGGACAAGAACTCATCACCCCCTTAAGGTGATCAAAAACCTGTTGTGCTGAATTTGACCAAGCAAAAGCCCCCTTCTTGGTCAAGTTTGTCAAGGGTGCAGTCAAGTGAGAGAAGTTCTTCACAAATCTCCTATAATATGTATAGTCCCAAGATTCCTCTCAAGTGTGTCAAAGTCCTAGGTGGTGGCCAATCCAAAATCGCGAGAATCTTCTCCCTATCCAGCTTGACCCCGCATCCTCCGATCACATAACCCAAATATAGCAGCTCTGTCATACTAAACTCACACTTAGAAGCTTTCGCATAGAGTGAATTAGCTTCCAAAATTCCCAACACCTCATCAAGATGTTGAATGTGATCCTCCCACGTCCTACTGTAGACCAAAATGTCATCAAAGAAGACCAATACAAACTTCTGCAAATGGCGGTTGAACACATGGTTCATGTAGGACTTAAATGTGGCCGGTGCATTAGACAACCCAAATGGCATCACCAAAAACTCGAAGTGGCCATAGTGGCACCTGAAAGTTGTCTTATGCACATTCTCCTCTCTGACCTTGATCTAGTGATATCCAGATCGCAAGTCTATTTTGGAAAAGTAGACTGCTCCATGTAGCTCATCTAGTAGTTCATCAATGTGTGGCACATGATACTTATTTTTGTATTGTCTTCTTATTCAGTGCACGGTAATCTATGCACATTCGCATGGCTCCATCCTTCTTCTTCACCAACACCACTGAAGAAGCAAAAGGACTAGAACTAGGTCTAATATGCCCCATGTCGAGAAGCTTGTGTATAGTCCTCTCAATCTCATCCTTAAACTGTTTGGGGTGATGGTAAGGAGTAGTAACCACTGGCTTGTTGTCCCCAAGCTCAATCATGTGCTCAAACCCCCTGTCTGGTGGTACACCTGGAGGTATGTCCTGAAAAACTGCACTGTGCTTGTCCAATAGGCCTTGGACATCCACATGATACTTTGGATGGTCACTCCCTGTATTCTTGGTCGAAACCAAGCAATGAACAGCCCAATCCACGTCATCGTGCTGAAAGATCCTCTCCATCCTCTTAGTTGTGACTACCCTGGGTGCTCCTGTAGATAGACCCCTCAAGGTCACATTCCTGCCCTCGGACTTGAATTTCAGCTCCATCATCTGAAAGTTAGTACGAAATTTGCCAAGGGAGTGGAGCCACTGAACTCCCAACACTACGTTGGTCTCTCCAATGCCGACAATAAAGAAGTCATCAGTAGCGGTGTAGTTCCCCATGGTGATGCTCAACTGTGGAACTTTACGGGTGCATCTCATAGACTCACCATTGGCTACAACAACGTTGAAGCCCTTAAAGTCCTTTGTTTGTAGGCCGCATCTCTCAACCAAGGATGCATCAATAAAGTTGTGGGTAGCCCCACTATCAATAAGTACCACAACACGCTGCCCCTGCATAACTCCCTTAACTCGAATGCCTTGTATCTCGGGGTACTAGACAAAGTGGCTATAGTCTCCTGAGGGAAAACCTCCTCCTCTTGCTCATCAGTACCATCCAAAGCATCTTCATCTCCGTCATCCATCTCCATCATCCATCTCCGTCATCCATCTCCTGGGTCTCTAGCTGCTCATCTCCATCACTCTCTCTCTCTCTCTCCTCAAAGACCTCAATGAATTGGGCCTTGCCCTTTCCTGTGCAATCATGTCCTAGGGCCCACGGTGAACGGAAATCGAAACAAAGTTTCTTTCACCTCAGCTCATCCCTAAGCTCTCGTGAAATAAATGGCTTTCTAGCCGTCTCCTGTCTTTGTGGTGGCCCCTTCGGTTGGAAACCATCAGGTCTAGATGGGGGTCCTCTCTGTTGAACTCGAGGTGGAAACCTCGGCTTCAGAGTGGCTAACTCCAAATCTCGGGCTCTCCTGATGGTATTGTGTAGTGAAGACGGCTCGAATGCCTTCACAAACCCTGGTAGTGAATCTGTCAGCCCTGCCATAAAAAGTGAAGTCAACCTCACCTCAGAAACATCAGTAACCATCACTGACAACTGCTGAAAAATATGCAATGTACCCATCCAAGGATCCTGTCTGTCTCAAATGAGTCAACTCTCTGAAGAATCTGTCGGGATCCCACCTGTCAAACCTGCCCACCAGTCTCTCTGCAAAATCCACATAAGTGGTAATATGCATGTGTCCTTGTGTGACAAGGCCATGATGCCACCAATCATGTGCATCTCCCTCAAGATGTAGGATTGCAAATTTTATTGCATCCTCTTCGCGCATGGGATTCAAGTCAAAGCAAGCTTTTAATTTCTGAGTCCATGATTGCACGGTACACTTCTTGGATCCGTCGAAGTGTGGAACTGAAATTTGTGCCAATTGCTTCTGTAGCTCGAGAACATGAGGGTAGTGATCCTGCTTGGGCCGGCTACCGATCTTCATTTTGCAATACTCTGGGAAAGGCATATTAGCTTTGAACCCTTCACTCAAGGATTCATACTTCTCCCAACAAGTCTCCTCATCAACAATATCCCCTTGTTGCCCTACCAGTGTCACTTCCGGATCTTTCAGGAAAACCCGTTCATGTATGCTCAACCGTGTGTTTTGGGATGAAGGAGTGTGCTGCCTTGATCTGCTGTTTTCATCTCTGCGAGTCTGCAGCCCGGAATTACTGTTTTCACCTCTTTCCATATGGTTCCCAAGGTCACTCTGTGATAATCTCTCTGTGAGTTGGCTCAAGTAGAGGTTTGTAGTCTCTTGTTTCACCATATTTATAAACATTTTCTTCATAAATTCTTCATTCAGCTGTTCCTCTAATTTTCCATCTTTATCCGCCATGTCTGGACCTTCTTTCTTGGGTGTATTCCTCTTGGAATAAACCTTCATACACTACCCAACAAGGTGCAGAAAAGACCACTCTGATACCATTGAAATATCCCTTTTCCGGATTTAATTTATATTCAAGATTTCCAACCAAATTTTCACAAATAACAATCTGATTTTTATGAGTGGTATATAGAAAAATATGACAGCAAAGTACAATTATGACAACAAGGTATAAAATCAGAAAATAACCAATATCTTCACTTTTATTGCAATTAAACTAACATGCAACAACATGCAAGTAACATGCATGCAACAACATGCAAGTAACATGCAATAACAAGAAGTTTCCACTGATAAAATAGATGATCTCTCTTACTGAACATGGTTGTCTTCTCTTTCTGGACTTGAAACTGGATTAACAAGCCTCTGAAACTCTGAATCTGACAACCCGATCTAAATAAACTCCACAATAGCAAACTAGGGCTGGATCTTTCACCACCGAAGAGTGCTCTACTAGCTAGGGGTAGATCTTTCACTACCGAAGTTAGGGTTCCTGCGGAGTTTCACCTCCACAAGCAAGGAAAGCAAGCTGAAAGCTCCAACATAAGATGGAAAAATGATCCCAGATCCTTTTTCCTCCCCAAACACCACCTTTTATAATTTTTTCCATCATATAAGTGCCCATTAAACCCTAATTCGACCCCCCTTGGAGATATGTCATGTTTTAATCGTCACTTAAAGTGACTTTATTTTTCCTAGGCCAAAAAAAGGTCCACTTAAGTGACCTGTCAACACCTTGACACCAATCCGGCACTATAATAATTTTTCACCGGGAACTCCTCGTGCTATGATTATTTACTAATGCACAACTTTTAGTTTGGTGGATGTAATCTGGAAACACAATAACAAACATAACACAAAAATACTATAGACTATGATAAGAAGGAATGATAATAAATCTGAAATATCAGTGTAAATTATAATATCAACATGAAATTGTTACAATCTCACCCATGAGGTACTTCAAGTGTTACTGACGTCACTTGCCTTCCAACAATAACTATGGGAGAAACTTCACAATTACACCTCTTAATGGCTTCTTTAACACACCTTCAAAATGATGGCTTCTTTTACACACTTACTCATACAATATTTCTCACTACTTCCTTCTATGCTAAATGAGGGGGGTGGCCTCTCTATTTATAGAACTTCCAGGCTTATCCATCTTATCTCTAAGATAGGATAAGAAATCTACTCTGACGAATCATATCCCATACCTTAACTCTTATCTGTACATGTAAGCTTATCTTTTAAGATAAGATAAACCTTATCATTTCACATGGGTTCCACATTTTTAGACTTTTTACAAATAAAATACACAATATTTATGACCTCACTCCTTGTCCTTATTACCAATATAATATTTCTAATTCCTAATCATGTAGACCCTACTTCTTTACTTATCCTAACTTGACATTTTAATATTACCGAACCACTTACGACAAATATTTACTTTTTACCACAACATTCCTATTGTACTTTTGACTATTACCGTACTATACATTATTGGCGGCGTCGTACCGGCAGCGCCGTTATCTTCTATCGGACGCTACTACTAATTATACTTAACAACATCCTATTCCTAATACATACATTAATGAAATAGAAATTACGGAGAAAAATTTTAGTGTCGACATCTTCCCCCTTCCTAACTCCTACTCCGTCCTCGGAGTAGATTATTCTGGTGCTTGGAAAATCTTTAACTTGTCGTGGTTGACCCATTTCGTAATGGGAGTGCCATCTAATTCCTCCAGTCGGTATGTACCATTTTCATGCACAGCTGCTATTTTGTAAGGCCCCATCCATTTTGGAAGAAATTTTCTTTGTCTTCATTTTTTGTATCTGGAATCATATACTAGAACTAAGTCATTCACGTGAAATGAAGACCAACGGATCTTTTGATCAAAGTATTCCTTCTGTTTCATGTTCTTCTTATAGCTTGTATTCTTCGCTATTTCCCTCATTTCCTCTAGCAAATGAAGATGTACCAACTTTTCTTTTACTGAATCACTTTCATCCATCATTTCATTTTTCATAACTCTCACAGTAGGAATATCAAACTCAATAGGAAGAACTAGATCAATGCCATAAGCCAACTGAAATGGGGAGTTTCCTGTTGCTAACTTTGATGTTGCCCTATATGCCCACAATGTTGCATGAATCTTTTTATCCCACTTATGTACTTGCAAGACTACATCTTTTGCTAGAATTTGACACAACACAAAATTTGTTCGTTCCACCTGTCCATTTGTGTTTGGCTTGTATGTTGTTGCCTTCCTGTGCTGAATAGAAAACTTATTGACTAGGGTTTCTACCACCTCATTAATGAAGTGGTTTCCTTGATCTGTTACAATTTCTAATGGACAACCAAATCTGGTGATAATGCGTTCATATATGAACCTTGCCACTTCATTCATGGAAGTTGTTTTCAATGGCCTAGCTTCAACCCACTTGGTTAAATAATCTGTAGCAACTACAATATACTTATTTTGGCGTGGGGTAGTTGGAAGTGGACCTACAATGTCTATTCCCCACTTTTCAATGGGACCAAGTGGAAGAATAGGGCATAATGGAGCTGATGAAGTCTTACGGTTACCATGTGTTTGACAAATATCACATGTCTTACAATAATTATAACAATCTCTAAAAAGAGTGGGCCAGTGATAACCTGCATCCAAGATCCTTCTTGTTGTAAGTTGTCCAGAGAAGTGTCCTCCACATTTACCATTGTGGAATTCTTCTATCAGCTCCTTCCCTTGATCACGTCCAACTGCCCTCTTGTACTGTCCATCAGGTTCTATTCAAAATAATACTCCATGCAGAATAAAATATGGACGACTGGCTTGAGTAATCTTCCTCTTAGTCTTTGCATTGGCACCATCAAGAAACTTGAATTCATTCAGATAATTTCAAATATCTATGTATTCACTAGGGATTGTGTCAAGGGATAACAATGCTGCATCTGGAAAATCATCATCATCACAAGATGAACCTAAATCATCATAGGCTCGAGAGAGTGCATCTGCATTGACATGCTTCTTTCCTGGCCTATCTATGATATCAAATTCAAATTCTTGTAGCAAGATTATCCATCTTACTATCCTCCCTGATGGGTTAGGCTTATTTACAATATATTTTAAAGCCTGATGATCAGTTACAACTATAAATTTCTGCCCTAGCAAATAATTTCTAAACTTCTTTACAGCAAAAATGATAGCTAGAGCCTCTTTTTCGATTACAGTATAATTTACCTCAGCACTGCTCATTTGTCTGCTCCCAAAGTAAACTGGATGATCATTCTCATTTTCATCCTTTTGGCTCAGAGTACTTCCTAGTGCTGCATCTGAGGTATCAGTATACACAATGAATGACTTGCTCCAATCTGGATTCTTTAAAACAGGTGAAGACACTAGGGCTTCCTTCAGTTGTTCAAAAGCTTCATGCGCCCTATTTCCTGGTTCATAAGTAACATCCTTATTCAAGAACTAGGTTAGTGGCTGTGCAATCTTTGAGAAATTCTTGATGAACCTTCTATAGTAACCCACATGGCCTAAAAATGATCTCAACTTACTTCTATTCATAGGAAATGGTAACTCTTTGATTTTTGAAACTTTATCAGGATCAGTACCAATACCATCTCTGGATACAACATACCCTAAGAAAACGCCTTTAAAACATCCAAAGACACACTTTGTAGGGTTTAGTGAGGCTTGTGCTTCATCTAACCTTTGAAATGTTGTCTCCATCTGGTGCAGGTGGTCCATCTTGCTCCCGTAGATGCAAAAATCATCCAGAAATACTCTGATGAAGCTCCCAATGTAGGGTTCAAACATCTTATTCATCAAACGTTGGAACGTTGTCGGAGCATTACACAACCCAAAAGGCATAACTCTATAAGCAAACGTTCCCCAAGGAGTGGTGAACGTGGTCTTTAGCTGATCTTTCTCTGCTATACGAATTTGGTTGTATCTGCTATATCCGTCAGCAAAACTATAGCACTCCTGGCCAGCTACTTCGTCCAAAATTTGATCTGAGAATGGAAGAGGGTAATGATCCTTCTTTGTTGCCTTATTGAGTTTCCTATAATCAACACAAATGCGTAGCTTCCCATTCTTTTTTATTGAGATCACAATGGGAGAACCCCATTCTGAATTCTTCACAGCAAATATGAATCCTGCATCAAGCAACTTATCTATTTCTTCTTTTACAGTCTTGGAAAAAATAGGATTCATTCTATATGGCATTTGTTTTATAGAATTAGCATCATCTACCAGCTCAATAGAATGTTCTACCGAACTTATTTGACGGAGTTCCTTGTAATCAAAAGTGAATATGTGTATGTACCTTCGAAAGAGCTGGAGGTAGGATTCCTTCTCATCCTCCATCACAACATCACCAATCTTTATTTGTTGGAGACGATCATCAATTTCTTCTTCATATAATTTTATGGGTTCATGAGTCGGTGTGACTGGAAGGATATCCATGACCGGAACATCAACCTCACTTTCTTCATCTTCTGTGTCCACTTCACTGGTACTAGAGTAATCAGAGGATGTCCAATCATCAGTTTCATCACTTGAATCCACAGGTTCTGTCTTATGATGCCGAGGGATCACGTTTATCTTCACCCTCTCTACCACGTCCAAGTGTCATAAAGCCTTCATTCCAGTAGTTTCTTGCATGAACTCTCCTTAGCTATGGTCTTCCTAACAACCTTGGGTACGCAACAGTACCATTTTTCATCACCTGAAAGTCTACCACACATACAACACCCATAACAGATATTGCCACATTTGAAATTACACCTTCTGGTTTAGTTTTTCCCTTATTTAATGACCTTAACATAAGTGTTGAGGGGCGATCAATTTTTAAACCCAACATATTCATTACAGACTCGGTCATTACATTAACCGCAACACCTCCATCAACTAAGACATCATGAATTGAAATACCATTACATAATACCTCAGCTTGTGGAGCATAGGGATCCGCCTCTGCCTCCAAAACAGGGACCTCAACCTCCTTCCTTCGTCGAGCATTGAGTCCACTTCTCAGCTCCCACCTCTTCTCATAAGACATAGCCAAGAGTTGACCATATGTAATATTTGCAGGCTTTTTGGACAGATCTTCTAAGATGGGGTATGGTCCTTGTTCCTATGAAATCAGAAAATCCTGCACACCCAACTTTCTTCTCCTATGTTTCTTACTAGTTTCTCCTTTCATCTTCTTAGGATCATTTCCATCTTGGTTATCTTTTTCTTTCTTTATTTTTGTTACAAACACATCGACTTCATTATTTATACTCTTATCTACTACATCAAAAGAATTCACAGGTGCTTTTCCTTTATCATTATCTCTTGTACCAGATGTAGAAGCTCTATCTGGGCAATTATACTTATAATGACCCTTTTTATAACAACCATAACATACAACTTCAGAAATATTTCTTTTTGGACCTCTATCTCCTCCCTGAGAACTAAATTTCTTTCCTTGAAGAAGATTAATAGTTAACTGACCCATCTTCTTGAGCAGATCTTCATACTCAGTAGATGTACTAGGAGAAAGATTTGTGCTCACCGAGAGTGGTTATGGATTCTGGACCAAAGGTGCTGGTGTAGGCTCTACTTTAGCAACAATTTCTTTGGGCTCTTCTTCCATGCTTTCTTCTTGCCTTCTTGCAATCTCCTTTGCTTGTTCAATGGTAGCTGGGCGGTCATACTTCACTCGTTGTCTAATCTCTAGCTTCATCCCAAGAATGAAGTTCTTACAGAGGAGATTATCCACGCCATTCATCAACCCATCCGCTAATCCTTCCTTCTGGATCTGGGCATCGAGCTTCCTCCTTAGCTCTAGAATACGAGCATGATAATCCATTATCTTCTCCTTCTCTCCTTGGGATAGCTTTGTGATATCAATCATGAGATCTGCATATTTCTGTTGTTCACCAAATTCTTCAAGAAAACTTTCAGTTAATAAATCCCATGAGTTTTTCACATTATCACCTAGTGTTTCAAACCACTTAAGGGCTGAACCATCCAAAAAGATAGAAAAAAATTCAGTTCATTGTTCCCTTCTTATAAGGCCATTACAAATACAAGATCGTTTAAACTCTTGAATGAAAGAGGAAGCATCTTCATTAGATTGGGCTGAAAAAACAAGAATCTTCCCCATTTTCAAAAATAACCACAGTGAAATACCAACCCACAAGTACAATCAACAAGACTTATGTGCACAAATAATTGGAATCACTGTAATAGAAAATAGAAATGACCACGGTAAACTATGGTAAAACTTGACTTACTGCAGTAAAAACTAACTTTACTGTGGTAAACACTATTCACAGTAAAAAGTGAAATTATTGCGGTAAATACTATTCACGGTAAAAAGTGACTTTACTGCGGTAAATACTATTCACGGCAAAAAGTGACTTTACCATGGTAATTACTATGCACAGTAAAAACAAGGTTACCCTCCAAATGTTTTCTGACTAAGTGGGAATATCTCTCCAAAAAATCCACCAAGGAATGGTCTCGGCAACGGAACCAAAATGTCAACGCCAATCCGGCACTATAATAATTCTTCACCGGGAACTCCTCGTGCTATGATTATTTACTAATACACAGCTTTTAGTTTGGTGGATGTAATCTGGAAACACAACAAACATAACACAAGAATACCATAGACTATGATAAAAAGGAATGATGATAAATATGAAATATCAGTGTAAATTATAATATCAACATGAAATTGTTACAATCTCACCCATGAGGTACTTCAAGTGTTACTGACGTCACTTGCCTTCCAACAATAACTATGGGAGAAACTTCACAATTACACCTCTTAATGGCTTCTTTAACACACCTTCAAAATGATGGCTTCTTTTACACACTTACTCATACAATATTTCTCACTACTTCCTTCTATGCTAAATGAGGGGGGTGGCCTCTCTATTTATAGAACTTCCAGGCTTATCCATCTTATCTCTAAGATAGGATAAGAAATCTACTCTGACGAATCATATCCCATACCTTAACTCTTATCTGTACATGTAAGTTTATCTTTTAAGATAAGATAAACCTTATCATTTCACATGGGTTCCACATTTTTAGACTTTTTGCAAATAAAATACACAAAATATTTATGACCTCACTCCTTGTCCTTATTACCAATATAATATTTCTAATTCCTAATCATGTAGACCCTACTTCTCTACTTATCCTAACTTGACATTTTAATATTACCGGACCACTTACGACAAATATTTACTTTTTACCACAACATTCTTATTGTACTTTTGACTATTACCGTACTATACATTATTGGCGGCGTCGTACCGGCAGCGTCGTTATCTTCTATCGGACGCTACTACTAATTATACTTAACATCCTATTTCTAATACATACATTAATGAAATAGAAATTATGGAGGAAAATTTTAGTGTCGATAGACCCCAACGAAGAAATAGAACATTACCCCCACCTTTTTCACTTAAGTCATCATAAAGTACATGCATAACGCCAAAACATAACATATAAGTGAAATATAGGTGAAAACCATACCCAACAACCATCTACGCCGCTAGCCCCTTGGGTATGACCAAGGCTAAGACGGAAAACCAGTCACTAGACCGTGGAGGTAGGAATGGGGACATTACATAAGGACTTGGTGCAACAGAGCCAAGATATATTAAAAGCACTCAAAGATAACCTTTCACATGCGCAAAATCAGCAGAAATTATATGCGGACCAGCAAAGGGTAGAGAGGTCATTTGAAGTGGGGGACATGGTTTTTTTGAGACTACAACCATATAGGCAATCTTCCCTCAAAGGGAAAGGATCAGAAAATCTGAAACCAAGGTTTTATGGCCCTTATAAGATTGTAAGAAGGGTGGGGAATGTTGCCTACGAGCTTGAATTGCCGGCTCAAAACAAAATTCATAATGTGTTTCATGTTTCATATTTAAAGAAAGCGTTGGGGCAGCATATTTCTCCCTCCGTGGAATTGCCTCCTCTTAATGATGAAGGTAAGCTTGTGTTAGAACCGGAAGTTATTATAGAAGAGCAAGAAAGAAAACTACGGAATAGAACTTTAAGGAGTGTTTGGTACAATGGAAGGGGTTTCCCTTTGAGGATACAACTTGGGAAGGTGCAGAAATTTTAGAGCGCCTAAATTTGAAATTGCTTGTGGGCAAGCAATTCGAGGAAGGGAGGACTGAAATGTCCCCTCTTCTAAAATAACCATGGTGAAGACTTTTGGCCCATTTTGTCCACCCGACGGCCAAAGGAAAACATAAGGGTGACTTAAGTTAGTTATTATAATTAAAAAAATAGTCCCAAGCAATTATATTGAGTCAAGGCAAAAAGTCATGTTTCTAGGGTCCCCTCAGATTTTTTCTAACTCCCTGTCCAAGAAGAAGAGAGCAAGTTCTGAAAAATGTGAAAAAATTGCAAAAACAAGCTCGGGCCAGGAAAAATCATGAAAAATGGCTAAGTCCTAGTCCTCGCAATAGTCGGGACATGAGGGACATCTGGGCGCGAACCGGCCGAAAGGCCACCAGGCGGTCTGCGCAGCATTTGGGACATCTGGGACAAAGGGACGCGCGGGACGCGGAAATCCGAACTGGCCGAAAAATGGAAAAAATTGACTAACTGTTGAAACAGGCAGTCTGGGACATCTAGGCAATTAGTACGCGGAGGACGCAAGTCAGCCGAAAAGACTTAAGGCAGCCTGGAACAGTTGGGCCAAAGGTATGCGAAGTACGTGAACCGGCCGGATCGGCCGAAATGAGAACTTTCGCACCGGGACAAGTTGGGACAAGAGTACGCGAACCGAGCTGAACCGGGCGAATCGGGAAAATTTGTCCCAGACAGTCCGAAAGCAAATGGGACATCTGGGACGAGGACGCGAACCGGCCGGTTCGGCCGAAATGGGAAAATTCAGCACTGGGACATCCGTGGGACAAAGGGACACGGGGACGCGAAAAGCCGAAGGGCCGAAGGCAGAGAAGAAAAGTCAACGTTTGGCCCGTGAAAAACTTCAAACGGCCATAACTTTTGACTCCGAGCTCCGATTTTCACAAAATTGGACTTTCTGGAACGAGCACGACGTCCTCTATGCCACAAAAACTTGGAATTTCTTATTTTCAAAAAATGAGGGTAGATATATTTAAATAAAAGAAAACATATTCGGCTCCAGTCAGTTCAATGCTCATTCCCGTCAAATGACAGAAAACGCCTGCCAGACCCAAAATAGCTGCCCGCACTCAGAAGGCCATAACTTTTGCATTTCTCAACGAAATCACACAAAATTGGTACCGTTGGAATCGTGGTTCCGAGCCCGATGCACAAAAATCAAGAAATTCTAGGATTTGATCAGAATTGATCGAGTTTTTTAAGAAAACGTGGTCGGGTTCAGAACAGTGTTTTATTTGGTAGCTGGGAGTGCAATTAAGAGGCATGGTCATCATTCTTTCTCTGCTGCAGCACATGGGACAGTATGGGGAGCCTTTTGCAAGTAATGTATAATCATTTCACTCAATTTAATGCCTCTTACAGGTGGTTGAAGGACAGATTTCGGGATTTCCATTTTCCCTCTCTCTCTCTTCTCATTTTTTCTATAAATTGGAGTGTTGGGCTCATTGTAAAGAGGAGAGTTTTTGGGTAGCAAAGCTCTGCCAAAATTGCTTTGTGAAGCCAGTGTGTTGCAGGCCCTTGTAGTGGACTCCTTGCATGGTGATCCAGGCCCTTATCTTGTAATAGATTGAACTGTGCATATCATGAAGCAATAAAATACCAGTTTGTGGATGTATCTTCCCCTGCTGTGTTTTCTTGCATTCTTCTTGCCCCTTTAATCTTTCTATAAGAATATTGTGTCTATTTATTATGTTCTTGCAGGGATTCATTATCATTGTGTATGCTTGGAATATTGTTGTGAATGCATTTTGCTAGATTATGGTGAACTGTCATCACCTCTTCTAGTGTGCACTTTGCCTCTGTATTTCACACATTTGGAGACTACTCTCCCACCCTCCTTTTCTGGTGTATCACCGCTTTAGTGTAGGCTTTCATTTTATGCATTCTCTCTCCCTGGTCCCTTGGAAATTTAGATTAGAACAGTTAGCTTATCCTGCATTAGAGTAGATTGTGGCAGGTAGTTTAGGAGCAAGAACCAGCTTTCTCTGGAGGTCTATCTCAAGTAGCAAGTCCCACAACTTGGAGATAGTACCCATGTTATCCAATCACACTGTGAGTTCAAGTATATGCACAGGGGTGCTGTGATTCGGTGATAACAGTTCTGGCACGCCCGGTGGGACCTTAGAGGTCTTCACTTTCATTGCAACAAGATTGATGTGCACTTGTTGTAAGTTCCAGCTTTGAAGGAGCTTTAAAATCGCACATCTGGCGACTCCAAAAGAGGCATAATCCGCTGGTTTCAGCAGTCCAAGCCTGGAAAATTTATGAGAAGAATACAGACCAGGTCAAGAACTAGGGAGGAAGGATTGTTTGTTTATCTGCATCTATCTCCAGGCAGAGAAAGAAGGGGAAGAAGAGCTCAAAGATCTGCGTCTCCACCTAATAGAACTTTGTCTACACCTCCACCTGGTAGACCTTTTCTCGCATCAACAAGAGTTCTTCAGACCAATCAGAATGGCGCAACCAGCAAATCCCTTTGTCAATTTCACTGGCAGCAGCCCACTTGCCCTCAATGCACAGAATCCAGTTCCAATTGCAGCATTGAAGAACATTCCATTTTTCACTGGAGAAAATCATACCACTCCTGGTGATCATGTCAAAGACATTGCTAACGTCTGTGCAATCCATGAGATAAATGAAATGGATGTGGCTGTCAAATTGCTGGCATCATCGTTCAAAGGGAAGGCATTGCAATGGTTCAGGAGCCTTACAGCTGGTTCTATCACAAATTGGAATCAGTTATGCATAGTTCTCCATGAGCAGTTTGGGGAAAAGGGAGACAATTTGTCTCTACTAGAACAATTGACAACTATCAAGAGAGCTCCCAACGAGTAGCTGACTGACTTCAACTTCAGATTTCAAAGGTCTTGGGATAGGATTCCAGTGGCAGTCAGGCCAACAGCAGAAGGTGCTTTTCTATATTATCTTAAAGCTTTGAATTCTGATATTTCTATGTTAATTCAATCTATGGGAGGCACAACCTTACCTGCTGCTTATAGCATTGCCATTAGAGCCGAAAACTATCTTATTCAAGCTGGTAAACTGGCTCCTAGGCCTCCCATGCCATTGTATCCAAGTTTAGAAAATCCAAGCACTAGTCAAGCACCCACTTTAGCTCCTATTCCCACTCCTAGAAATCAAAGTTCAAATGAAACTTCTACTTCATCCTCTAGTGCTTCAAATGAACTCCAAGAGGTCATGAAACAATTGCAAAATTTGGGAAATGAGCTGGTTACTATCAAAAGACAGCAAGCTCAAAGTGCTAGACCGTATCAGCCTCAAGCGCAGTACCAGGCTAGGCCCCCATACCAACAAAATAGGTCACTAAATCAGGCTGCAAATCAAAATCAAAGCCAAGTAAGGCCTCCCGCTAATAGACCATTTCAGCCCTATAACCCCAATGTCGTATCTGCTTCTAAAGCTTTGGTGCCAGTCCAAAATAACATGGCCCAAGAATATGATTGGTGTTTCCCGTGTAGTCAGCCACATAACCAATCAATGTGCTTTAACGGTGCATTAAATCAGGCTCTGATGGTGCAAACCATTGGTGGGTCGCAAGAGTCCAGCCACGAAGGAGATCAGCAGCAGGAAGCACCTCAGCAAGGAACATCTCTGAATGAAACTACTCTTGTCAATTGGCAGGCTGAAGATTTCTGTGGTATGAATCAAATACCCTCTCAAAGTGTTGCAGCCAACACAAGGTCAAAGAGGAGAAATTTGGGTGAAGAACAGCCATTGGCTTCGAGTAATCCACAACCTTCTACCACTCCACAAGCCACTGGCAAACAAACTGTAGTTCCAAACATGCAAGGAGCACCCAAACTAGCTCCTAAACCAACTCAGATGCCAGTTGCTGCTGCCCATTTGCAAGGAATGAATGTGCAGGCCAAGGGACAGCAGAGGGATACTTCATCTCCATTCAGTATCATTGATCAGATGAAGAAGACAAATGTAAACATATCAATGTGGGAATCACTATCTATCCCAGGACAAAGAGATTTGCTACAAGCTGCCATGAAGGACTGGTCAACCTCAAATCAGCAAGTCCAAATACAAGAGAAGGTACTCACAAATGCTGCCCAGCCTGAAGGAAATCATGGAGGACAGCAAGGTAAAATGTTGAAGCCCCCTCCATTTTATGTTTCATTGATCATAGGAGACAAGTTGGTGCATAATTGCATGATTGACTCGGGAGCAAGCAGCTCAGTCATGCCAAAACAAATAGCTGATCAGTTAGGGCTTCAATATGAAGTCATCTCCAAGGGTGTAGTGCAATTAGATGGGACAGCAGTGACAACGGTTGGAGTAATCAAAGGTTTGAGCCTCACACTGCACGCATGTCCCAACGTAATAGTGTTACAAGATGTGTCAGTCATAGACCTGCCACCACTCTTTGCATTGTGCTTGTCAAGAGACTTCACTGCTAAAATTGGAGGCTATCTTTCGGCGGATTGGTCACACATGTTGTTCAGAACAAGATATGGAACTAAGGCCACAATCAGGTCTGAACCTATTGCAAACTTTCACATTGAGCCTTACACTCCAAGCCAAATCAATACCAACTGTTCAGCGTTTGATCAAGAAGATTATCCAAGCACTGATGAAGCTGACACCAAGGTTGGAAGCATCCCAGATTTGACTCTTGATGAATGGGCAAGCAAGGTGCATGCTTTTGATCCTTATCAAGAAATAGAAGAATCTGAGCTAGGAGTCTATTGCATACATGAAGAAAGTCAACCTATTCCCAGCATCACCAAGCCAGATCATAAAGACAAGAATGAAGTATGGCAATTGTTCTTTGATGGGTCAAGGAGTAGACAAGGTGCAGGAGGAGGAGCTATGCTCATTTCACCGCAAGGTATAAGGTATTACTCAGCCTTCCGTTTCCAGTTTTCCTGTTCAAACAACACAGCTGAGTATGAAGCCTTAATTCATGGACTGCACTGGGCAAAGAAGAAATGCATCAAGAATTTACAAGTATTTGGTGATAGTGAGCTGATCGTAAACCAAGTCAAAGGAAAAAATGCTGCCAAAAATGATCTGTTGAAGAACTACAAAAATCGGGTATGGGATCTTATTGAAGATTTTGAAGCTTTTAGCATCAATTCCATCCCAAGAAAAAAGAATGAAGCCGCTGACAGGCTGGCAGCAATTGGGGCTGCGTTTGATGTTGTAGAAAGTATCAAAAGTGAGAAAACTCAGCCTCATATCAAAGTGGTTGTGAGACCAGCTGTTCCAGATAACAACACAAGTTGGCAAGTCTTCGAGAATGATCAGCAAATTGTTAATTTCCTACAAGAAGAAGCTGAGTTCTCCGCCAGAAATCAAGACAAGCTGGAGCAGCAGTATGGTGACCAAGTGGTGCAGCTGAGAACTAACAAATTACCAAAAGGCCTCATAACCTTAGAGTCAATCTTCAACCCGAATGATCAGTTCCGGAAGGAGAAAGTGAACATTCAAGTAAAGGGTGAAGATTCAGAGCCTATTTTAGTAGATGAAGGCAAGACATTGCAAATTGGCAAAGTAAGTACTCCACAAGAGAAATCTGATTTTGTTCAGCTTTGTCAAGAATTCCCAGATGTCTTTCGCTTGGACTTACAAAGATTTAAGAGGTTTCAACCCAAAGTTGGCACAACATACTATTGAGCTGGATCCAGAATCCAAGCCTGTCAGGCAAAAGCAAAGGCCAGTAAATCCTCATATCGAACCTCTCATGAGAAAAGAGTTAAGCAAGCTCATTGAGGCCAGTATCATCTTCCCCATCAAACACTCAAGTTGGGTTGCAAACTTGGTGCCGGTAAGAAAGAGAAATGGAGAAATAAGATTGTGTGTGGACTTTCGCGATCTAAATAGAGCATCACTCAAAGATCATTATCCACTTCCATCAATGGAACAAATATTGCAGGTTGTAGCTGGTTCAGAAAGGTTTTCATTGCTAGATGGATATTCAGGCTATAATCAGATAATGGTGAAAGAAGAAGATCAATTCAAGACGGCCTTCACTACAAAATGGGGCACGTATGCTTACAAGAAGATGCCATTTGGACTGTCAAATGCCGGAGCAACATTTCAGCGAGCTATGGATATGGCATTCAAAGGCTTAATCAACAATATAGTGCTGGTATACCTAGATGATATCACTGTCTTCTCAAAGAATGCAACAGACCATCTCTTTCACCTCAGACAAGTGTTTCAGAGGTGTAGAAGGTTCGGAGTGTCATTGAATCCAAAGAAATGTATATTCTTGGCACACGAGGGCAAATTGTTGGGCCACATTGTCTCTAGGGAAGGGCTAACAATTGATCCTGAAAGGGTTGAAGCCATCCGAATGCTTCCATTGCCACACCACAAGAAATCTCTCCAAAGCTTCTTAGGAAGGATAAACTTTGTCACAGATTTGTGCCTAATTTTTCCACTCTTGTGAAGCCTCTAACAATGATGTTGAAGAAGAGTCTCGCATTCAAATGGACAGCAGAAGGCAAAGAGAGTTTTGAAAACATCAAGCATGCAATATCACAAGCTCCAACTCTTATCAACCCAGACTTTTCAAAGGACTTCATGTTGTATGCGTTTGGAGGATCAGACACAATCTCAGCTATCTTGACACAGCTGAATAGAGAAGGTTCAGAACAGCCCATAGCATTCTTCAGTCAAACCTTGGAAGATTACGAAATAAAGTATTCTTTCATCGAAAAGCATGTCCTTGCTGTCATCAGGAGCTTGAAGAAGTTCAGACATTTGGTCTCAAACAATAAGATTCAACTGCTGGTGTCTCATGCTGGTGTCAAGGACTTCCTCCTAAACAAGGATTTAAATGAGAAGAGAGCAGGTTGGATCACTCGGGTGATGGAATATGATATTGAAATCAAAGTGACCAAGCTAGTTCGTGGCAAAGGCTTGTGTGAGCAGCTCGCTTCCAAACAACCAGACGAGTCAAAAAGGTGAAGAGGATGTTGTCCTGCTACTACAGAATGATCAAGAACAACCAGCTGATGATGCACTCATTCCATGTTGGACTCAAGACTTGGTGCATTACCTCCAAACAGGCTTATGCCCTCCAGAAGTGAGCAAAGCAAAGAGGAGATACTTTAGATTACAAGCTATCCCATATGTACTCATTAATGGTAGTCTTGTTCAAGAAAGACATCAATGGTGTTCTATTAAGATGCATTGGAACAGGTCAAGTTGAGAAGATCTTACACGAGTTCCATGACGGGGAAGCAGGAGGCCACTTTGCTCCACGAGTGACAGCTCTCAAAATCATGAAAGCTGGTTACTATTGGCCTACTGTGTTCAATGATTGCTACTCATGGGTCAAGAAATGCAGGAAATGTGCATTCTTCACAGGGAAAGAAAGGTTAGCAGCGCTGCCCCTTCGTCCAATTTCAGTAAATCAGCCATTCATGCAATGGGGATTGGACTTCATTGGGGTTATCAATCCCAATTCAAGTCAAGGTCACAAGTGGATACTTACAGCGACAGACTATTTCACCAAGTGGACCGAAGCAGTGGCACTCAAGGAGGCAAATGAATCTAATATCTTAGATTTCTATGAAGGGATAGTCACGAGGTTTGGTGCCCCTGCCACTATCATATCTGACAATGCATTGGCATTCCTTGGCACAAAGATCACTGAATGGGCTGTCAAGAATTGTGTGTATCTCAGCACTTCATCGAACTATTACCCTCAAGGTAATGGCCAAGCCGAGTCTACAAACAAGAACCTACTAAGAATCATCAGAAGGACTCTGGATGAAAATCAAAGAACTTGGCACGCAAAGCTCAAATCAGCCCTATGGGCTGATAGGATCACACCCAAGAGGTCTACAGGAAGCTCTCCATACAAGCTTGTGTACGGGAAAGAAGCAGTTCTACCTATATCACTTGAGTTGCCAGCGTTGGAGCTCATGAAACAGTTGGAACTAGCTGAGTTTGAACCTATGGAAATCAGGTATGCAGAGCTGATGGAATTAGAAGAGACAAGAGAGCACGCAATGCAGACCATAGAAAAGGATAAAGCATTGGTCAAAAAGAGTTTTGACAAGAAAGCTAAGGCCAGGATATTGCAAACTGGAGATTTGGTACTGAAGTGGGATGCTGATCGTGCAAAACTGGGAAAGCACTCCAAGTTTGATGCCATCTGGAGTGGCCCATACATGATCATTGAATGCAAAGGTAGCAATGCTTTCCGACTGGCTAAGTTGGATGGTGAAGAATTACAGATTCCGGTCAATGGGATCTATCTCAAACGTTGCTACTAGAAAGATAGATTTTCACCCTTGTAAATATTAATTTAGAATTTCCATTCCTCTAAGTGCTTATGCACATTGTACTACTGTTAGAGTAGTTTTTATTTCCCTAAGTGCTTGTGCACATGTCCTATTGCTTCTAGTATGTGCATGTTTGCAGTTCATCAAGCTCCTGGAAAAGAATTGCAGCCACAGGAAAACCAGCTCAACGAATGTTTCAATGGCTCAAGGACACAGGTTTTCAAATTTCAGATCAGCTGAGAGGTTATCAAACAGACTCCATGCCCAATGGATTGCTACAAGCAGCTGGCCGTTCTTCATCTAGCAGGCAGATGACCCCGCTGAGTCGCCAAAATTGTTATCCAAAATTCACCCCTCAAGGTAATTTTGATAACATGCATCAAATTCTTTAGTCCCAAGCAATTATATTGATTCAAGGCAAAAAATCATGTTTCTGGGGTCCCCTCGGGATTTCTTTCTAACTCCCCTGTCCAAGAAGAAAACCTAGCAAGTTTTAAAAATGTGAAAAAATTGCAAAAAACAAGCTAGGGGCCAGGAAAAATCATGAGAAAATCGGCTAAGTCCTAGTCCTAGGCAATAGTCCTTGGGACAGTTGGGACATCTGGGCGCGAACTGGCCGAAAGGCCGCCAGGCGGTCTGCGCAGCATTTGGGACATCTGGGACGTAGGACGCGCGGGACGCGGAAATCTGAACCGGCCGAAAAGTGGAAAAAATTGACTAAGTGTTGAAACAGGTAGTTTGGGACAGCCTGGCCAATTAGTACGCGCGAGGACGCGAACCGGCCGAAAAGACCGAAGGACAGTCCGGGAACATCCGGGCCAAAGGTACGCGAAGGACGCGAACCGGCCGGATGAACCGGCCGAGAGAAAAAATTTGTCAAGTTTGGGACATCTGGGACAAAAGTACACGGAGGACGTGAACGGAAAAAGCCGATTGGGACATGTGGGCCCGAAACATGAATACTTTCGGCCAAGGGAATTTCGTACTGGGACATCTGGGCCAAAAGTACGCATGGGACGCGAAAAGCCGAAGCGGCACGAAGGCAAAGAAGAAAAGTCAACGTTTGACCCGTGAAACTTCAAACGGCCATAACTTTTGACTCCGAGCTCCGATTTTCACAAAATTGGACTTTCTGGAACGAGCACTTTTGACTCCTCTACGCCACAAAATTGGATTTCTTATTTTTAATGAGGGTAGATATATTTAAATAAAAGAAATATATTCGGCTCCAGTCAGTTAATGCTCATTCCCGTCAAATGACAGAAAACGCCTGCCAGACCCAAAATAGCTGCCCGCACTCAGAAGGCCATAACTTTTGCATTTCTCAACGAAATCGCACAAAATTGGTACCGTTGGAATCGTGGCTCTGAGCCCGATGCACAAAAATCAAGAAATTCCTGGATTTGATGAGAGATTGATTGGATATTTTTTTAATAAAACGTGGCCGGGTTCATAACAGTGTTTTATTTGGTAGTTGGGAGTGCAATTAAGAGGCATGGTCATCATTCTTTCTCTGCTGCAGCACATGGGACAGTATGGGGAGCCTTTTGCAAGTAATATATAATCATTTCACTCCATTTAATGCCTCTTACAGGTGGTTGAAGGACAGATTTTGGGATTTCCATTTTCCCTTCTCTTTTCCTTCTCATTTTTCTATAAATTGGAGTGTTGGGCTCATTGTAAAAGGAGGAGGAGTTTTTGGGTAGCAAAGCTCTGTCAAAATTGCTTTGTGAAGCCAATGTGTTGCAGGCCCTTGTAGTGGACTCCTTGCATGGTGATCCAGGCCCTTATCTTGTAATAGATTGAACTGTGCATATCATGAAGCAATAAAATATCAGTTTGTGGATGTATCTTCCCCTGCTGTGTTTTCTTGCATTCTTCTTGCCCCTTTAATCTTTCTACAAGAATATTGTGTCTATTATTATGTTCTTGCAGGGATCCATTATCATTGTGTATGCTTGGAATATTGTTGTGAATGCATTTTGCTAGATTATGGAGAACTGTCATCACCTCTTCTAGTGTGCACTTTGCCTCTGTATTTCACGCATTTGGAGACTACTCTCACACCCTCCTTTTCTGGTGTATCACCGCTTTAGTGTAGGCTTTCATTTTATGCATTCTCTCTCTCTGGTCCCTTGGAAATTTAGATTAGAATAGTTAGTTTCCCCTGCATTAGAGTAGATTGTGGCAGGTAGTTTAGGAGCAAGAACCAGCTTTCTCTGGAGGTCTATCTCAAGTAACAAGTCCCACAACTTGGAGATAGTACCCATGTTATCCAATCACACCGTGAGTTCAAGTATCGATTTTGTTGGAGAATATTCAGAAATAAAAATCAGGTTTTGGGAGCCATTATTCTACAGCTGGAGCGACCCATTTTGGGACTTTTTGCAGGGGTTTGAGGAACTAAAAATATTATATTTCCAATCAGATTTGTAAGGAGTATTTCCAAAAATTTATTCAATGTTTTTTTGGGGAGTAGTTTGATGGGGTTTCAAACCCTTATTCTACTGCTGCAATTTTCAGGTCAGATCTGAAATATTTGTGAATGTAAACAATTTCTGGAACTCCCATTTCGATATTTATTCATGCCATTATTTTCTATAAATCTATCTCTTTCGGAAAATACAAAAAGAAGTTTGTGTGTTTGGTTTGTGGTATTTTTATCTACTTGTGCAAATCGGATTTTCGGGATATATATTATTATTGCAGCATATTTTGTCACTTGGGTTTCGTTTTCAGCTGGGTTATTGGTACTTTCCATTGTTCTTTCCATTGGGTCCAGTTGGGGACACTACATTTTGATAAGATGTTAGTGAGACTAGCTAGCCTAGCAGGATCTCTTTCTGAGAATAGATTTTTGTAAGGCTTATGATCGGATTGATTGGCCCTTCATCACCGAGATACATACTTTCCTAGGTTTTGGACATTGCTTTGTGGGGACAGTGAAGACACTTTTGTCTTGTGCCTCTTCCTTCATCTCTATTAATAATATCCTCTCTCCCCGCATTCCTCTTCACCATTCCATTAGATAGGGTTGCACTTTGGCATTCTATCTCTATGTTTTGATGGCTAATGCATTGGGATATTTGTTGTAAGCTTCTCATTTGCAAAACAAGATTAGAGGTGTGTCTTTGCCTGATGGTTCGGAGATGCTTAATAACCACTTTGTTGATGACTCACTTCTTTCTATTCATGCAGACCAGGTTTCAGTGGAAGGAACTAGAAATTGCCTATCCATTTTTTGCAAGGCTTCTGGAGCTATTGTCAGTGATCACAAAACTGATTTTTGGTTGATTGGTCTTGACAACCCTCCAAATTGGATTCTGGATGAGTGATATTTTGTCCATCCTAGAGTGATTATGAGATACCTTAGTATCCCTTTTTTGACAAGTCTCTCACTAGTGACAATGTGGTACCAAATCCTACAATGTTTACAATGTAAATTTCTCGTCTCACAATATAAGGATCTTCTTTTTGCGGATAAGTTGACTATGCTGAACAAAATCTTCTAGGGCTCTCATGTTTATTATGTCTCTTGTCGTTTGCCTTCGAAAATTCAATTTCACCGGCTTGAGCAATTATTGAGGTCCTATTTATGGGCCAAGTTTGGTGGTTTCTCGAGGCCTTCCTATGGTTCCATGAGATGTTTGTATTATACCCAAGGAGGAGGGTGGACTTGGGCTGATTGACATGGTGACTCAGGGGTGTATTCTTTCTGCCAAATGGGCGATCCATTATCTAGAGCGCGCCTCTCCTTGGCAAGTTTTGTTCAGACACAAACTTCTCTTTGTGCAACATACAAGAAAGGTTAGAGGTCCATTTGAGCTATGTAATGCTATTTCTAGTTCTCAGAATTTTGAGATGTCAGGGTCTTTTATTCTCAAGAGCATTGGGACAGCCTGGCGAAAAGTTGATTAATCAGATGGAGGATGTTGGGCAGTCGTTTGGGGAGGGATTTGGCTAGAAGGCCTTTTTGGAACTGGAAGCTTCAAGATACTTGTATTGCTGATTTCCTTGCTTTCTTGCTCTACTTCAGTGTTCAATCTGTAAAAGTTGAATATAATTCCCTTTTATGGTCATTGTGGTTGATCACTTATGCTATACAAGCAAAATTCCTGTGTTAAAAGACGTTGACCAGTCTTTGACTAGCACTTGAATTGTCTGTCTTTAGCTTAAACAACATTTTACAATATGAACCTAGTCAAATTACTACTATCTCCTCCACAACAAATAAAAAAGATTTCATATTTCATAGTATCTTTAATACTTGCTCTGATAATTTTACTTTCTTTTGTCAATATGTTGTATTGGGTGAGAAACTCCCTCAAAGTACCTTATAAAGTTTTCCTTTTCAAATTCCTGAACCACAAATTTATACATTTAAATCAATTCTCACACCTTTTTTAGTCTTTGTTTGAACACAATCTATATCAACAAGGTTGCCATCCTAGCTATAAAAACATCCTTGTTTGACCTTGTTATGGTAGTATAATACAGTAAGTTGTATTTGCAGTAAAAACATTTTGTTTCTACTTGAGCTTTATCCATTCTTGTTGGAATTAGTGTCTGGAATGGTGAGATTACCATGATTCCAAAGAGATTAAAACTGCATTCACAATCTTGGAGCTCTACTTGTCAAGATTTTATTTCAATATTAAGAAAGTGTTCTCTGACTTCCTTACATGATCTTTGACACATTCTTTGTAATATCCCCTTTTGGGATATTATGCAAATATAAAAAGTAATTTATCCGGATCGACTCATAGGAAGAATTAAATTCTTCTTAGTTTGACTTCAAATAACCCAATGTTGGCAATCAATACAACCCAAAATGGGGGTTGGAGTGATGCCCAAAGTGGTTGGATTAGATGACAAAACTAATTAGGAATGCTAATATGACTTCATATCTGATTTTTTAATATACAACATTAATTAATTAATAAATACACCAAACTGCTGCAATCTTCAACAATTAATTACTCCTTCACCGTCCAGTATTTTTCTATCCAACCAATGCCAAAAGATTCTTCATACTTTGGAGCTTTGGGCCAACAAAATATGAAGATCACAATGTCCCCAATAATCAGTTTTTCCAGGCAACCAACATAAAACCACTAATTTTTACCCTGAAACTTTGTAGATCACCCAGCACATTTAGGGCATCAAATTCAGCTCCAAAAAATTGGAAAATTCATAACTTCCTCAATACTTCATCCTAATTTCCGTGACAACCAAAGTCCAATATTAGATCTATACCCCAATAGCTTTGCAGATCTGATAATAAATATCTGAATTTTTAGATGTCCAGATACCCTTGTTAGACAGCCCCTGAAATATTCAAACCAGTCGCTAGGGTTAGCATCCAGTACTACATGTAAATTATTTCCAGCTCTTAGAACTCTTCAAAAACATACCAAAATAGCTACCCACACTTCAAAAAATAATCCAACTCAGATCAGATTACAAATATAGTTTGTTCACCCTTAAAACATGCCAAAAGATGCCCTCAAATTCCCAAGTCTAGTCCATAATTAGAGGGAAAACCAGCAATAATCAGCAGCTCATAAACACTATGAAACCCCTCCAAAATCACCTAGGATGGAGTTACAAAACACTAGATGCATATCATATTTTTAAACTACTTCAATGGACACCCAAACATGCCAAACATGACCACCACTATGCAAGTCGCTGTCGCTGGAATTAATTGCAACATTAACCAACAGATCATAAAACAATCAAAACCCTTCACGATATTCAATAACATTCAAATATCCTTCTCAAAAAATATGCATCAATTCCCACTCTAAACAAGTCGCCAATCTTAGAAAGGATAAATCATGCACAAAAGACACTTCAACACAATAGAACTCAATGAATGGAACAAGAGAGTCTTCAATATCTTCAACAATGGCTTCCAAATGAAGTTTACAATGAAAGATAGAGAACTAGGGCATACATCCCAATACTCCAAGCATGGAGTGAAATCAAATGATCATCCAAGCATAACCCTTCACAATGATCCCAAGCATATCCTTTTATAAACAAGGAGCACAAAGTTCTAAAACCTTATGAGAGGGAAATCATAATGTTTAAAAATAGTTTAGTTTCCTCCCTAAGTGTGGCGTCCCCTTTCTAAGGGTGATTTGACATATTAAAAGCCACTCAAAATATTATTTAATTAATTCCCGTTTTTAATTTTACATCGTGGGAATTAAATTAAATATAGTTACATAATATAAATAATTATTGCTTTATAATGTCAAATGATAAAAATCACTCTCCAGGCAATAATATTTAATTATTTAATATAATTTTTCCCCTTGCAACATCCCAAAGCCCACGGGGAAAGTTAGGCTAAGGGTCTTAAAAAATGGGGACATTACAGTCCTCCCTTCCCAAGATTGCTTGCCCTCAAGCAATAGCAAGTTCATGCATCCGGGCCCAAAAGTGAAGCACTCCAAAAATCAAGCTCCCATGCCACTCAAATGGTGTA
Organism: Taxus chinensis; assembly: GCA_019776745.2. Classification (NCBI taxonomy): domain Eukaryota; kingdom Viridiplantae; phylum Streptophyta; class Pinopsida; order Cupressales; family Taxaceae; genus Taxus; species Taxus chinensis. The sequence continues at coordinate 747,299,350 of CM034153.1, forward strand.
ACATTTGTAATAACTTAGGATGCTTCTTTCTCCCAAAATCTAGGAGTGTCTTCCGTTGTAATTTTTCTTTCAAATCTGCACATGAAACAAACAAGTTAAAAAAACAATGGTTGAAGAACACTGTTTCAAGGTGCCTCCATGTGCATTGTGCAAGTCTCCTCCATATATGGGAGTGCCCGATGAGGAATGTGAATTTTAATCCAAATCTCTGTATGCACAAAGAATGTAACTCAAAATACTGCATTGTAGTCTTAAATGCTCTGTCCGAGGCACCAAATCAGATGTGAATTTTACTGGAGTGGCTGGTTTCCACCCCCAAATAGGCACCCATGTGCCAAAATCAAGTACCAACACCCATGTCATCAACTGTATGTAAAAAAACTGAATTTTGGAAGTGATAGTGGAGTTGGTCCTAATGGTATTATCTATAAAAATGAGAGGACAATAGCTAACATAATTCAGAATTTTTTTTCCCAGCATGAATGATCATCAAGCTAGTGAACAAAAATAGCTCCCATGTAACCGAAATTTCATCTTCAATCATAACAAAAAGAAATTATCCAAAAACATAGCTGAAAATGAAGTGTCTTGAGAAAAGTTCATATCATGTTCCTTCAAAATTTTCCTACTTCTCATTGAAGCCCAAAAGATGGTGGTCATGCAAGTGAACATCAACCAAACATTTCCAATACCTGTCCTTGGTTGATTTTACTCTTGGAAGCATATCAATCAAACCCTCAAATTGAAGACATAATTGTAGCTCAAAATCTGAAAATGAATTTCTTACCATGCAAGGTGTAGTCCATGTGATCCACCCTTCTTTCAAGTCTTCCAAAGAGATAGGAGTTAGCATCATTTGACAAAGGAAATGAAATGATATCCTTGTATCCAAACCAAACTTGCAAAACTCAAATCCTTTTATTCTCATTCCACATGGAGCAATATGTGCAAGAAGATACCCCAAATTTCCTCTTTTTCTATGCTCATAAGAAGAGGAGAAAACTGAAATATAATGCATGCATGTAAAATATTATCATGGAGAGACCAAGGAACTTTGTACCTTTTTTGTGCAAATGACTTTCCCTTATGAGAGAAAGAGAAACATAGGAATCCATCATACCTTTGTGGCCTCTAATGATGATTTCTTCATACAGATCAACAAGCTTACTATTATGGCTTCCTTCATTGGGAAGAGTGATAATCACTCTTTCTTTTCTTCCCTCTTGTTTCTTATGCACCCAGGTAATAAAGGCAAAAGTACCAACAAGAGTATGATCTATGTACCTCATATCCACTTTTCTATCATACTCATAAACATACCAATCAAAGCTCAACATATGAGGAGAAATAAAACAAGAAAGATCATACATCTTGGGTTGCTCCCAACATCTACAAAACTCAAAATTTCTGAGTTTGGAACAGCACTTAGTTCCTCATTACTTTCCTTGTATAAAACCCCTTTATCCTCCCCACAAGAATTCATACTTGGTGGGTAATGACTTGGGACATCCATGAGACTCATGTTTGGGTGACAAACCTCATTCAATTGCCCATTAGGCCCTTGTTCGGAAAATTACAGCGAACTACAAATTACCATAAGCATTCCATGATGTCCTTCCTTCATAAGCATACTTCTTTACAAGCCCATCTTCATAGTCCTTTTGAAAACTTGCTCCTTTTGTGTTCATGTTCAACTTGATGCAATTAGTAGGCACTAATAATTTGTCAAACATCAAAAGATTATTACCATGCAATGAATGCCTCAAGATTTCTTCTTTTTGCCACATAGAAGTAGACACCAAATGATGTATTATATGATTCTATGAGTATACCCTTCTATGGTGAGGTCATTGACCATGCCTTCTCCTTACCCTTCAAATGACTCGTGGTGGGGTTGAACAATTCCCCTCAAATCTGATTTTTCCATCACATGTTCCCTTGCCATCATTTCTCCTTGATCATGCATATGCTTGACACTAATATCCTCTTCATGCCCATCAACCAAATTTGATTCTCCTTGCACCCACTCAAACCCATGCAATCATTAGATGCCAAAAATTTATCATCAAAAACATAAAGAGCTCATACCTTGGAGCATAGTCTTTACTTTGCTTGAACATTGATTATAAACTCTTCTGGCAAGTGTATGAGCAACACGTGATGCCTTTTGTTCTCAATCCTTCCTCAAGTAAGTGATAGCAAATGTTGTGGGGGATTCTCATATTCATTTAACACTTAAGACATTATTGTTTGCATAGGATCCAATACCTTTTGAATGTGATCATCATGTACAACATCAAGGAACACTTCAAACATGTGCAGACACAAGGATCATTACATTCTAGGTCCATCATTGGACACAAGATCTTACATTAGCCATAGTGTTTAAGATACTAACCCTCTTATCAAACAAGGGTTTGCAAGGTCCCAAAGGCTTGAAAACTTCCCATCATGAGCTCATATGTCCTCCATGAAGGCATCACTATACGAAATTTAGGGGTTGCAATCCTCATGACCTCACTAATGCATGAAAATGACCATAATTTTGATTTCCCCATGATTCGTGATCCAACAACTCATGCTTAGCCAACTACATCTCCGAAGAATCCCTTGCTACAAGAAGCATGGTTCCATAATCAGATTGCTCTATCAAACAAAACTTGCTCACTTCTTCCAGAGTTTGGAGCAACTCATCCTTTGATGGAGGTAGGTGCTTGAGCAATGCTCTACCAAGTTTCCGGAATCTTGCCTTCATGTTACTTGCACTAGATAAGTCACTAATTTAGGTACTATCAAACCACACAGGTGCAGAAGAACATGCTCTGATCACCACTGTAATATCCCCTTTTGGGATATTATCCAAATATGCAAAATTTAATTTATTGAATCACTCTAGAAGATTAAACCTTCCTAGTTTGACCTCAAATAATCCAATGTTAGCTTAATACAACCCAAATAACGTTGGAGTAGCCAAATTGGTGGATTAGATGACAGAACCAGTTAGGAAATGCTAATCACTTCAAATCTGAAATTAATTACAGCAATTAATTAATTAATAAATACACTAGACTACTGCAAACTTCAAAAATTAATAACTTTCACCGTCCAGTATTTTTCTATCAAACCAATGCCAAAAGATTCTTCATATTTTTATTTTCCAACAAAATATGAAGAACAATTTTTGGATAAGTAGAATGCATGCAAATTAACCCATGAAATCTGAAAAAATTAGATCCCTAGCACAGAGAGCATCAAAACTTAGAAAATTCATATCACTTGCTCAATACTTCATCTTTTCTGAAATAAAGTGCAACTAATCTAGATTCAAGACTTTCCAAAATTGTAAGATCTGAATGTTTAGACCACCGAAAACCCTCCAAAATAGACCACCAAAATTCTCAGACCAGTGTTAGGGTTAGCATAAAACATGTAATTATTTCCAGCTCTTAGTGTTTTCAAAAAATCCCGAAATGGCTACTCGCACTCAGAAAATTAAGCCAACTCAAATCAGATTACAAATATATTTTGTTCAGACCATTAAAACATCCAAAAGATGCTCAGATTTAAGTCGCATAATTAGAATAAAACCAGCAATATTTTTTTAGCTCATAAACACTATGAAACCCCTCCAAAATCACCTACAGATGGAGTTACCAACACTATTGCAGATTAGATTTTTACCACTTCAATTCACACCCAAACATGCCCAAACATGACCACATGCAAGTTATATGGCTTAATTTGCAACATAATAACCATCAGATCTAAAGCACTCATAAAACTCCTTCACAATATTCAATAACATGCATATTTTACTCTAAATAAATGCGCCAATACTTCTAAGTGGAGAAAGCTAGAAAGCATAAATCATGCACAAAACACTAATGAACACAATGAATGGAACAAGAGAGACTTCAATATCTTCAACAATGGCTTCCAAATGAGAGAGCAAAATGCAAGAACTAGGGCATACATCCCATGGCATACATCACAATACTCCAAGCATGGAGTGAAATCAAATGATCATCCAACATAACCCTTCCCTCAATGTCAAAACATATATTTATAGATTTCTCCTAGGGTGGAGCGACTCCCTTTTGGAGGGAAAACCATAATTTGAAATTATAAGGCTTTTAATTTTAATTTCCCCCTCTAAGTGTGGTGTCCCCTTTCTAAGGGTCTTTATGACATTAAAAACCACTTTAATATTATTTAATTAATTCCCTTTTTAATTTTGCATTGTGGGAATTAAATTAAATAAATTACATAATTAAATAATTATTGCTTTATAATGTCAAATGATAAAAATCCCTCTCCATGCAATAATATTTAATTATTTAATATAATTTTTCCCCTTGCAACATCCCAAAGCCCACGGGGAAAGTTAGGCTAAGGGTCTTCAAAAATGGGGACATTACATTCTCCTGTTGAAAATTGTCTGCAAAGGTAGATGTAAAAATAAGACATTATAGACAACTTGGGGAACCAAATTTTCCTTTTTGCTACGAGTGCCTGGAGACTACACAGGATCCAATTCTATCCTAGGTCAACCCACCTTACCTCAACAAGGCTTGCGGGGTGAGATTTGCAGGGATTGAACCCAATACTCTAATCCAATTACCACTCCTTACTCACCAATTGGTCTGGGCTGACGGACTAACTTGGGACCAATTATTAGGTATGATACAGTAGTTGAAAAAAGAAATAAGTTTGCAGCATGCTTATTTCAAAACAGATGCATTGATGAAGGCACCTGATGCAAATACACATTGGCATCTTTATCATTGTAATTTGTTTTAAATGGTGTCTAACACATAGCTATTTAAATGGCGGCATGCATTTTTAGGGCAGGAAAATGAATTAATAGAATTTATTGCACTCTTTAATTATAATAAAAGCTAACATAGTAAATTGTTGTCTTAGAGTATCTTAAGCTAGAGTTTGGCAGAACTGTTAATATGTAAACAGTGTTGTAGTTACAGAAACTAAGAAAGTTATGCCTGGTGCTCCCTTTTCCCAGCGGTGAAAGCATGGAGAATGCATTACGAGCATGTTGCAAAGAAATTGAAATTGGTAAAATTCTCATTCATATAGATGGAGACAACAGTAAACAGGTTAGTAAGCTTTCAAAATCTCCATACAGACTACTTCAGGTTAGTAGGTTTTCAAAACCTCCATAGAGACTACACTAATTATGTGTAATTGCGCATTTACTTGGGCTTTAGTATATCTACATTGAATTGTACCTGTCATTTTGTTTTTTTTAATCTTGTGTAGCTGAGTTGTGAGAATCTGCCACACGACATTTCAAACCGTCATGTGCTTCTCTTGGATCCAGTCCTTGCAACAGGTATGGATAGTATTTCAGTACAATAATGGCATTATGAATTGATTTGTGTTGGGGGTCTGGAAAGTATTTCAGTACAATAAATGCCTTATGAATTAATTTGTGTTAGGTTGGGCAATCTTATTGCTAGTTGGTTCATGTGGAGTGGAGCAATCTTATTGCTAGGAATTAGGATATATTTGAGCATAATGACAATACATGGTTTTCAATGTCTGTTGGATTAGTTCTAGTCAAGAAGTTATATATTTGACATTTGTTTCATGCCAATTTGTTAGATTTGAAATTCTTATTTTAGTTTTCTCATTTTTTTCGTTTCCTTTAAAAGAAGGTAACTGAATGTTTTGCTAGATTTTTTCAACTTCTCCTTGCCATGGGTCAAGAAATATTTTCAACCATGCAACCTGAAGAATGTGGTGCTGTGCTCCCTTTTAATAAATATGACTAGTACGCCACATACACATGAGAATTTATAGCTAAGGCAGCTAGGGCTAATGGTGTCATGTCAATGTGAAGGGAGCACACGGATTCATACACAGTTAGTTAGAGCAGCATCTACAATAGTTGGATCTTGTTGCAAATGTCACTTGAAATAATGTGCAGTTACTTGCAAAATGCATCTTGTAAAATGTTTATTGTATTTTACTCCCTGTGGGCACTGGGGATTTGCAATGAGGAAGGTTGGTTTCCATTAGGCAGATTTAGCTAGTTTGCTTTAGAAGTTATGGACTCCATCATCCTTGTATCAGAGGGGTTTTGATGCTTTTCATGGGCAAGGGAGCAGATATTTTTAATGTTTTCCCTATATTTTTAGGGGTCTCCAATGTCCTGATCCCTGCTGTATACAGTCTATAGAAATAAATGACAAATTTTCAAATTGAAGAAATCTATTCTGTAGTTTAATAAGTTTTATTTTATTATTTTGAAAAACTGCATCTTATATTGCTCCAAAGAACAAATATTTACATCATCTGAACATAAGGCTAACAAGAAGAATCTCTCCTTACATAAGCAAGGAAAGAAAGCACCTGATCTTTCCCCCCAATGGCCAACAACTTCACATCACTTTGAAATGACTCAAGATTTTGCTTGTACAATCAAAGACAATTCTTGTCCGAAAAGCCTCAGCTTCCCCATACTGAGAGGGGAGGCATCCTCCTAAAGGATGGCTTGGCATCTTGTCCTCCAAAGAAAACAATTTTCTGCCAACCTTCTTGTATACCATAAACCCTTGCAGCTGTCCCTAACCACCCAAGAGTCCGCTAAAAGAGGCCCTTTCCAAGAGAGAGGAGAAATAAAAAGGATATTGAATTCAGCTTCCAGCCATGTCTAAAACCCTGTTGGTGTTGGACATTTCCAGAAGATACAATCAACTGTTTCCTCTTTCCCATAGACAATGCAAAATGCATCTGCAAAACCAGTCTTGCTCAACTTTTCTTTTACAGTTGAACCTTGATGTATTACTAAGTTAATAACCATCCCATCATCTTATGTTTGAATGATGTTCATGATTTTCAAATAACTTGACAGCGCCATTGCCATTTCTGTGAAGTCCCCTTCTCAAATCTGATCCAGTTAGAATTATTCTCCATTTCTCGTAGGCTAAAGTGGTGGTGCAAGGGAAGTAATATAATAATTTAAGTTGACCAAAAAGTAATTTTAAGTTATATTCATAAAAAGGCAACTTATGTTTTATTATTAAAAAGGTGATTATTTTTAGAACAACTCGAAATTAAAATATAAGGAGGGGACATTGTTTTATGAGTGTTTTTCCTTGAAAAACATGAAAGTGAAATTATAAAAGTGGGGCGATTGCGCTCATTTGGGGATCACCTATTTTTAATTGTAAGTTTGAGCATATGCTTCAACTTTCAGCCTCCGAGGACGAAAGCCCTCCAGTGAATAAAGAGATCTTGGATGTAATGTCCCCTTTTCTAAAATAAAATAATTAATAATGTTTTAAGTTGGGCCCAATCATTTCCAAATCTTGAGTAACTTAATAATATCATTAAAATAAAAGGTAGTTTTAAATACTTAAAGTATTTAGCCTATTCATTATTATATGTTGACTAAAGGGATGAAATGGAAAAGATTTTATGGAATAAAGTGAAAACATAAAAAGGAGAAAAGTATTAAAAGATTAATTTATTTTTGCAAGAGTGGCCGGCCAAAGGTGAAGAAAGAAACCGGAAGGAAAAAGTAATAATTAAATCAAATTAATTCTCCAAGTGGGGCGACCCCTTTTGGAAGATTGTTCTAGAGGTTTGTGCCATCATTTGTGTATAAAAGGAGGTAGCTTGGCTTGTTTGAGGATCATCTATTCCTTATTATAATTTTAATGAGGTTTTTGGGCTGCTGCTCATTCCTTTCCACTTGAGGACAGAAACCCTCTCGTGGGGCTGCAAGTGAGGACAGAAACCCTCCTTGTTCTCTAATTGAACGACGAAAACTCTTCAATCCTCGAGGATTCTCCATTCAGGGGTTTCCATTGGGCTTTAATAAATTGATTCAGTGATTTCAGCGAGGGTTCTTGTGATAAAGGGATGCTAGGGCATTTTTGGGAGTTTTCAGACTCTCTCCTAGGGTGACAACCCCTCTTGGGGTGAAGTTTGTTGGCTTCTAGGGCATGGCAACTCACTTTCTATTAGTAATTGGGTTCCTCATATTTTTAGAGGTTGATTTCACTTTCTAGACTTATATTTGGGCTTTGGAATCATTATTTACAGCCAAATTTGTGAAGTGTATTTGTTGTTGTCATTCATTTATTCCAACTGGTCCAAAAATACAAAAGAAAAAATCCGGTGGTCTCTTGTCTTATAATTGTTCTAGCTCATGAATAAAATATTTTTAAGGGTTCCTATATTTATTTCCAGTTGTTTTGTGTATGTGAGATGCCATAAATTAAATAAAAATTAGTCATTGCTAGGGTTTGAGAATTTTATTTCATCTTGTTATCATTGGAGTTTTCTGCAAATTCCATATCTTTCGTATTTGAGCCCAAAAGGGACATTACAGTGTTATCAAAACACTTGATCTTACCAACCTATGATTCAGAAGGAGAACATAAAATGAAAGACATTTTTTGTTGATGTTAGGTTTGAGAGGCTTTCCCAAGGGCAAAAGATTGGCTAACATGATGGCACAATTGATCCATACCATGCAACATCCGAATGGTGAAAGAATCTCTACAGGGGCAAACAATAAATTGTAGCCACCAAGAACTGTGAGTGATTCTTCATCTAGGTCATTCCAACCTACCTTCCGCCCAAAAAAAGAAACCATTCCAGTGAGGGAAACTCAATCCTTGATAGTAGATGACAATGCTGCCATCCGTGCTGAATATAGGGCCCTTCCAATTGAGATCCGGAAAGAAGAAAGATCGAAGTTGGAATTGGACAAATACCTAAACCACAAGCTACACAAGGAGACATGCAGCATGTGTTGAGGAAGGAAGAGGAAAATAATTTCCAAATGGTAATGGTGGAGCAAGAAGAACAATCAATGTTGCTGGACATTGAGGAGTGGCCCATGTAAGCCCTAGAAGCACCTATCACTCCTCCAAAGATTGAGTCATTATCTTATGAGGAGGATTTTCTGAAATATCCCTTTCAAGGGCTGAAACTGAAAATAAGGAAATTAACACAAATCCCAAAGATATCAAATCAGATTTCTAAATCAGCAGACTGAAAATAAACCCATATTTTGGATAGCAAGTTGATTTTAGGAGCAACAGTATGAAAAGCTTACAATTTCACCAAAATATCATTCAACAATGCATCCACAATTTTTATAAACCTTTTAGGGATATTTTAGAATTGTTTTCAACCCCAAAAACATGTTAATGCTCAGCTGAAAAATTAAATATAACCAGCAGAAGTACAGCTCCAAAATAATTATGAAAGCAAGGTTCATAAACTCCAAACTTAACAACAAATAGTAGATTTTGGCTTTATAAATAATGAGGAAGACAAATATGAATGCAAATCAGATTACTGTGCCCTAGATGGCACCAAACCCTTCACGAATGCAAGTTGCTCCACTAAAATATGAAAATACTTATATGACAGTCTACAACATCTTTTATAAGTTATAACTTCACATACATTATAACATCTTGGTCAGGGCCATGCAATTTTGTAAAATTATCTTTTTGTGTTAATAGAACTTTACATTTGCTTATTTAAAAGCAATCTATTTGGAAAACAACCCACTTGGAGAATACATTTGTTCATGTTTCACACATCTTCCCCTGTAACCTTCACTAAGAATGCTTCCTCCTGCTAAACCTCTTCATCATACCATGGTTCACAAATAGAATTTGTAGTGAAGTATTATTTGAGAAGCATTATTTTAGCATGTAGTCTCCTATTCTATAACTGGAACTTAATGCGCAGTGACAAGACCTGAAAGCTGCCATCATTTCACATTATATTCGGCTAGGCTCAAGTTGTTGGTATAACAAAATTCAAATCATTGCACCTGAGAGAGAGAGAGAGAGTGGGGGCGAGAGTGATTCAGAAAATCTAATGTGCTCAGGCTATTGAATTTACTGATTTGCAGGAATTTCAGCTGTGCAAGCTATTCTGTTGCTGCTGGAGAAAGGAGTACAAGAATCAAACATTATTTTTCTCAACCTATTATCTGTAAGTGGATCCTTGTTTACTGTATTCATTCCACGTTTAGTAGAAAAGCCGCCTCAGCCCTTCTTTTGCATCTCTTACCACTGTATCTATAATTCTTTTCTTACAAACTCAACGTCCGGGGGCTCCTTATTAGCATTCATTGCTCAGCCTAACATGCATGGAGTTTGTCAAACAAATAGGTCCAGATCTTGATGGGGGTTTTGTGAGCTTTTAGTTCTTCTACCTGTGGTTTTTGTAATTTTACTGAATAAATGCCTACATACATGCTCGGAAGGATTTTGAGGATTATGTATAGAAAGTTTTGCTACCATCTATGACATCAGTTATGTAACTGCACCGAGAGGTGTCACTTGATAAAACAGACTGTTCATGTATAGCCTAGTTTTGACATAGTGTATATTACTATATACCGTAGTTTTGATCTAAGTCACAAGGGTCGGGTTTAAGATCATGTTTGGCAAGGATAAAGTTCGGTTCAAATTCCACAATGGCTAAAGTTCGAAAACAAAAACACCATTAAATTTGAACGATAGAACTTTTATTTTATCATTGTAATTTTAAAATAAATAAATGCATAAATATGTCACAGGGATATTGATTTGTTTATGCATTGCATACTTACAGTGCCTTCAGAGAAAAAGACTAGATGTGAAATCTTGGAACTAAAATGGTGTAAAATGATGCAGGCTCCTGAAGGAATAAATATGGTATGCAAAAAGTTTCCAAGGCTTAAAATAGTAACATCGGAAATTGATATGGCATTGAATGAGGAGCTTCAAGTAGTTCCAGGATTGGGAGAGTTTGAAGACCGTTACTTCAGTAAAAAAGATGATTCCCAAACTGCTTTCTGAAACATTCCCTTTGCAAATGGCACTTATGCACAAGTCTGAGCAACCGGCCAAACTTCCAATTCTGAATTTTTTAATGCAAATTATTTGTAAGAGCCAGTGGCTCATTGCTATTGGTAAGGTTACTCTCATTTTAGTCAGTTCCCTCTTGCTCTTCATTACTTGTTTGTTTGCATTTCCCACCTAGAGAATCCATGTGGAACTTCTCCCTCAGATGGTAATAAGGACGAACTTAAGTTTCATCCATCTAAACCGGAGTTTTTTTATTCTTTTTGTGTAATATTCGTTCAAAAAGTTACGTGATTTTCATAATACATATATACCCGTTACTATTTTTTACTTCAGGTCTACAATAACTATCATGGCATAAAAATACCGTAACAAGTTTTATTAGGACAGCCCTTCAAATTCTTTTGTGGTCTTATTTTGATTTGAAGTGTATGCCTAGAAATTTAATGCTATAAATTATCAAGATTTGGTAGGGTTATTATATTGTGTTTTGCATGGTTGGATGGTGGAGTTGTAGCCTAGTAGTAAGTCAAAGTATTTTTTGCCACGATGTCTTAGGTTCAAACTCAAAAAGATTGCTAATGGTGATAATGTGAAGATAAATAGTAAAATTTGTAAAATTGAAGATGAAGTGTGTTTCTTAACAAGTTTGCGATACCATTTTGAAACAATTACATTAACATGATAATCACAACTTATTGTAGACTACACAATTTTTACATTACATCAATAATGGCCATCTTTCATAGAATTTGAAATTTTAACAAAATTGCATTGATCCAATTATATAGATTACATCAATAATGGACATCTTTCATAGAATTTGGAATTTTGACAAAATTGCATCAATCCAATTATATAGTTATATAATTTAACTAATGGACATGGTAAGGTTCTTGGTGATTCATGTAGCATTAATTTAATAATTTCTTTGTTTTATTATGACTTTCATATAAATATTAGACCAGGGTCCTCTGGAGGGGGCGATGGTTCCAATTTTATTAGGCAGGTGGCCTCATGAAAAATGAAAATTATGGAAACATGAGATTTCAAATCCTTTACTAAAGAAAAAGGAGGATGCAAGTTTTTAGGTGGAAAGTTTGAGTAGGTGGAAAAAAGGAAAAGTTGGAAGTTTCCCTCACCTACTCCTATTTTGTAGGAAGCCATTTGTCCAAATATTAATTTATGAATGTGTAGACTTCATTTAAACTTTCCATATAAAAAAATATGCAATGTTATTGAGGGAGGCGTCCCCACACGTTATAATCATCAGGCACATCCTAGGGATGGAGGGACAAGGGGGAAGCATTCTCCTCACACTTCTCTTTTAACACATTTCAAGGGTATGTCCCACTATTTTTTTAATATTTGGGGATGTTGGGAACGACGGTGGTTAAGGGACATCCTAGAAACGTCACAACATTCATGATGTCTTTTTAAAAAAATATATATTTCAATGAAAAAATAGTTTTTAAAATTGAAATAGAAAAACAAAGGTAAAAATAACATTAAACCCTAAAAAATCAAACCCTCCCTAAAAGTGACATTCTAACTTATGAAACGACCATGTGCTATCATTTTATAGCACATTTCAGCAAAGAGAAGAAGAGGAAATTGTAAAAGAGGAGAGCAAACACAAGGTCAAGGGCAAAAGGAAGAGGAAGAGGTCTCGGCTTTATAGTTTGTATAGCGTTACGACGAATTGGTCAACATATGGTTGGATCTACTCTTAAGATGAACACCCTAGTTTTTCTTGCTTGATGGTTAGAAACATTAAAAAATGATTAGCCTTTTAGGTCAGAATGGCCTCAACACACCCCCATGAAGTTTTATCATTGCTTACATACCACCACTCCAAAGAGGGCTCAAACCCATAGTAGAATATGCAACTTAAAATAAAACCATTGATTTGACTTTGACACTTTGCAACATGCACTTTGAGACCTTGAATGCTTGATAATTCTACTCTTTACTAGTCTAAAACTACTCTTGGAAGATTTATGAAGGATATGCTTTGTGTGTAGTGATCTCCAAGGAGTGAAATGATGTCCAGATTATTGAAATGATTTGGGATGCATTTGAATTTATAGAAAACCTTTTGTTAGTTTTCCCACTCAACCAACACTAAACTCCCACCTAGGATGATTGAAGACAAGTTACTCATTTGAAGTTATAATCATTGAATAGGAAAAGGACGAGTTTGTAGCAAGTGGATAAATTTGGTGTTGAACATGTCCAAAGGTCATGACACTCAAAACCGAGAGATGGAGAATCTTTGTTAGGATGTTTAGGAAGTTCTTGTGCATCTTGTAAGTGGTTCTAATAATGTTGAATTGGAGAATGGGGACGACATAATGAAGTAGATGGTGTTCAAAGTGGGAAAATATGCTTGAATAAGGTCAAATATGTGTTCTTCGAGAAAGGTCTTCTTCTATACATTGCTTTGGATTTCTAGTCGTAATCTAGTGTAGTCACAAAATCACGCACTTACTATTACATGTATATTATTGGGTATGTTATTTTATATATGGATCTTGCGTAGTAAAAGTATTCACTAGTGACCCATCCTTTGGTCTTGTTGTCAGTTAGTCAGGCGTCATTGTTGTTTTTCTGGTTCAGTCATCACTTGTCATTACAGTTTTGGGCGTCTTTTAGGGTGTCTTAGGTGTCATAATTTTCTCAGTTGTCATCTTTAGGTTTATGTTGGGGTGCCTAGGGTTGTACTGAGGCGCCCTGGGGCGCCCCAGTCCATGATTTTAGGTCCTATGTCATTGTAATTTGTGGTCTTAATTTGTTTATTCGAGGTCAATCTTAACGGTTACCTTGTGCATTCCCCTAGGTCATAGTTGGCAATTGTGGGTCACTAGTGTCAAAATTTGAACAAGAGATCCCTATATAAACATAACATACTCACTACATTATGGGCGGACATCTTACTATCAAGGGAACTATCTACTAAGGAAAGGGACTGCATTTGGGCATCTTCTACATCTGCATCACACAAGCATAGGGGGAAAGGGTTGTATTCTTTCCATTCCATCCACCATTTGCATTTTACATCTAGTTATTTCCCCCTACTACCACGTCATTGACGCTAGGGCATCCTAGGCACAAAATTACACACACACGCACATAGAACTACATTGGGTCCGAAATGTAGTGCAATGCTCAGTCGTAAGACCACTAGTTTGGCAGCTGAGGTCAGTTCTGACCTATTCATATGCATTTTTATTTTTAGGAATTGATGTTTTGGATAGGGTTTTACAGGTATATCTTCACATGACATTTACAGTGACATAGGAGACATTATTGTGACACCTGTGTGATAGGAGCAAAGGTGTTACAAGAGATATTGCGACACTGTCAAACTCAAGTTTTGAGCTTTCCTACAGTCTACAACACCCAGATTACAAACCGGGGTGAAACCCTCGGGTGCCCCAGTACCCTCCTAGCACCTCAATATAGACAAACATTCAATTTCTTGCCCTTCCCGAGGCCATTCAGTCATAGCCTTCCCAATCTGCATACCAGTCTACTACAGTCTAACACACATTGAGGTAGGTTATTTACAGGTTAGTACCATATCCCTCTTAGTTCCATTATTTTGATATATTAAAATACTAAAACAAAATATTTAGGTCTTGAATTTCAATATAGCATTTAGTTTCTATTTAGATTAACTTATAAAATAGATACATAAAACCAATATTTCTATTTTTAGTTAATCATTTTGGTGAACCCTACGTTTCAAACATTTTTCTTTTGGATCCTCTTTCATACCCTAGTGGTTAGCCATAGTTCTTCTTTTCCTCATCATGTCTCATTTTAGTGTCAACCCTATCTATGATGAGGCTGCCATAGCTGAGCTTAAGGCTTTATATAGTGCTCCTATGATCTTACCTAATGATACTCAACAAGCCCTCTTGGAAGGCCAACAACATGTGCCCACTAATCCTGTCGATTATCCTATAGGTATATGCCTTGTTGATGACCCTGTTGCTTTCACTCGTTGTATGCCATGCCATCTGATTGCATGTGATCCTTCTTATCCTTCTTCTGATATGCCACCCAATGTTTTAGATCCCTCTATCATTGATTATTTATTAGGCATTGATTCCCAATCTGGTGTACCTCTTACCTCTCCTCCACCCACTCCTACAGCTACTCCTATGTCTTCTACCACTTCTGATAGTCCTCCTCACACATCTCCTTCGAGCATGCATTCTCCTTCATATTACGTTGATGATCCCATTGATTCTTTTGATGACCATACCACTATTTTTGGAACCCCATCTTCTACTTGATCACCATCATGGATCTCCTTCTTTACATACTACTGCATGTGACTCTCCTGCTCCATTGTTATCCTCTCCTGAGGTTGTATCTACTATTGTACATAAGTCACCCCCGCCATTGCTTCTTCTTCTTCTATTCCCACATCCTCTACCCCTCCTACTATATCTTCACCTATTGAGGTTTCTTCCTTTCTCACCACACCTACTAGGGATTGTGTTGATACTATTCATACTATCGCTCCTACATCCTCATCTTCCACCACACCTTTAGCATCTAACTCCACTCTATATCACCTCTTGACATTCCCATGATCACTCATAATGGCAAACTTAAACCACTCAATACCTTCATCTCATACCATCCCTTTGCAGGATATCCTATCCCTCATGCATGTTGTAGGATAACTCCAATCGCAAGTTCATACTCTTACTTTAGAAAGTAGAGCCTATTATGCCTCTATTGATAACAACTCTTTACATGGAAATCCTCTTGTTCCTAAAAAGATCCATAATTCTGCCTTCCCAAAATATTTTGTCATGCCTACTTTCACATGCTTCGATGGTACTAGTGATCCTCATGCTCATATCCTACATTACTGCACACTTATGGTTGACTACTCTAATGATCACTTGTTGCTTAAGGCATTCCATTATAGTCTTATTGATGAGGCACTACAATGGTACACCCACTTACCCTTTGGGTCCATTAGCACTTTTTATGATATGGAGGATGATTTCCTCTACCATTTTATTCTTAACAATGGCCCTAGGGTTACATATGACCACATTCCTACATTACATCAAGGCTCCTCTAAACCATCAAGGATTATATTTTACGGTTCAATGCTTGTATACATCACCTCATTTTTCAGCCTAGTGACTTAGAAAAACAATTCATCTTTTGTCGTGGTCTTATTCCTCCACTTAAACAAAGGCTCCAATATGACACTTGTGAGTCCTTCATTCTCTTGTGTTATAAGGTTATCGATCTAGAACAAGATATTTCATCCTCACATGTCGTTGCACCCCGACATGTTTCTCCACCGGTTCCATCTTTTGCTCCTCTCCCCTCACCATCTGTTGAGCATCCACAAGCCACCTCCACCATTGTCTAAGGTTCCTTCTAAACAAGCTCAACCCTCTTCTTCCCCACCATTACATTCTCATCCAGCTCCACAGCAAGCTCCCACTTCCACCACTCCACCCCTTCACGAGATCCTTTGTACTTCTCTACTCATGCTTGACCACATGATGTACTTCGTATATTACTCAATGATCAATTGATTTGGTTACCCTCCAACCAACATCATCCTCCACACCACTTTCAATGTTAGTGTGACCAACACTATTGCAATTACCATTGCATTTCTAGCCATAGGGACAATGATTGCCTTGCCCTACGTGAAAAGATACAACAACTAGTGGACTTTGACATCATCTCCTTTACCTCTCATGATTTCTCATTATCTCCTTCACCTCGTCAGCATAGGCATACCCCACTTACATATTCTCCATTAGGGGCTCAGTTTTCTCATCATGCTCCACCACCACATGTTCATTTGGTACACCTCATCCATCATTTCCACCATCACATTCATTGCATCCATTCCATTCACATTATCCACCGCTTCATGTTGCAACATCTCACAGTTTTCCACCAGTCTTGCATACCCCATCGTCACTACACATGACATCTCATTTGGTTCATATACTCATGCTCCATCCATTCCACATGTCTCCACCACCACCCATCATCTTGGTCTTTGGTAGGTGATTTTTATCACCTTACCCCTCGATGATGCACTTGTGTTCTTACGGTTCTTACACGACTATTGAGGGTTTTAGTTCTAAGAACCTTTCATCACATGCTCTGTCATTCATATAGTGCACCTCAATCATTTCCCCATTACAGTATTTTTTCTTACGTGGCTCATAATTAAGAATTCATGAGGAGTCTTCATTAGCACATGATCTTATTTGGCTCATACTTGACTATTGAGGGGTCTTATTACATGAGCCTATTCATTCATACACTAGGGGCCCTTCCCCCCCTATTATTTTCATCACCTTATCCTATTACAGATTATATTACATTTTCACATATTCATTATGATACATTTCAATATCATACTTTCCACATTTATTCTATTTTATACCATTACATTACGCACTACATATTTTATTCATCAACATTCCATCATACATTACATTAGTTATCTACATTGTCATCATTCACCATACATATTTTATCTACCATTACTAACATCATCATGAAAATTTATATTCATCACATACAATACAATACACATGCTAGAACAATAACCATAGAACCATACCATATCCATTACATCACAATGACAAACACATATCAACATTGATCTAATATATATAAAAAATAGGTGTCCATACATATATCATTCATACAATCATCATTTGAAAAAACATGTTTCATAATTGGGGGGCAAATTCCCCCACATCATATACAATCATCACTATCAAACCTCATCATCACTATCACTCTCATGTACCATGAGAGCCCTAAAACTAGATGCCTCACCACCAACACGACGCCACATTTCGCGGCCCCGAAACTTCTCCACCTGCCTACATAACATACCAATCTCCATATTCTTCTCTGAGAACTAATGTTGTACAAATCTACATATCGTGCAAACACATCCTAGGCCAAGGGACCACCACCTACTGCCTCTCGGGCATGTCAAGTCTCCTCACGTGCCTCATCCCTCTCGCTAAGTAGCACTATACATGTCGGTCACTGCTATGGCCATTGGCTCAAACAAGATGGCTCATGCTTGCCTATAATATTTTCCATGCACTCTAGTATCCCTCTGCATAGCACATCTCTTGGCACATTCCATTTCAATGTGTGGATCGATGTGTCTACTATCAACGACCAATATGCATCTCCTGCATACGTAACATACACCCCACGTTAGTACAAAACAACATAGACAATTCATTAGTCATACTATAAGCATACACAAATACTTACACTCTTCCACAACTACCGCTACATGGTCAGGGACACCTCCCTCACCTACTCCTCCTGGTGGAAACTCCATAACACCCACAAATACTGGATATAGTAATACCCACCGATGTGCTCCCACCATGCTCGATAATCCTTGGTACACCCCGTGTCATCTCTATCTACAACGCTCTATCATTGGGTCTACCTCATTTGACCCTAGTGGTATCAACTACTCTGTCATGGGCCCTGGCCTAGCACCCTCCATCCTAGGGGCTCTTGATAGCTCTCAACCATATGTATGGATCTGGGGGCACATCCTGTGCCATACAAAACTGTCGTGATACTCTCTCCACCTGAAATAACTCCGCCACACCTGGAAATCGGTCCTCTAGCCACATGGTCCTCTGAATACATCGCAACTCTGTAGCATCCTTAGGCCATCCCCCATAATCATGATATGGCCTCCATATAACTGACTCTGGCCCCATCCTATCTATCAGGGATCTAAAACTATCTGTTCCATCTTCCTACTGTGGATATCAACCCAACATCAAGAAAATATCTTAGGTTGAGCCCACTCTCCTCGTGGCCCTGCAACTGGTCTCAATACAGCTATATGTTCATATGCCCATACATGTAGTAGTGTGGTGGCCCCTATACCCCCACCATGTTCATCCTGTGTAAACTGATACAAGTCCCTTTATAAATGGGCCAACACACACCATGCCCATGCATATCTCATCCCATCCTCCTCTATCCACTGACATATGTCATGCATCTTATACAAGATTCTAACACCTCCTCCCTCCATGTCTATACATGATGTAATCACCACTGCGATGAATTTTCGCAACCATGAGAACCCTAGACTGTAATATTGCATCCAAACTGATATGGGCCTTGGTAGGTACCTGGGCCCCTACAAAATATCATCTAACTAAGTGCATCTTCCACTCCATATCCACTACTTCCATCACTCGTACCCTCTCCCCAACAACTGGAAATCACAATATGTGATATACATCCTCCAGCGTCACTTTCATCTCCCCTGTAGGAAACCAAAATGTGTACATATCTTACACACCACTCTCTCACATAATGCAGTCAACATGGGCATATTATGGGGCACATCCCCCATCCATGCTATATGTCACAAGGTAGCAAGGTCCATCACATCCCACTCATCATCTGACAAACTCAATCCTAGTAATGTACTCAAGTTACGGCCACCACAAACTCCCTTGAGTGGATATCCCTCTGCACAACACCAAAAACAACAACAAACAAACATTAACACACCTCCCATAGTCAAATAAAACTATTCAACATACTAGAAACACATTCCCTAGCATTATCCATCAAATCAAAATATTTATGGACCACGGTGCCCAGATTCAGGACTAGGGCACCCCAGAGCAGGACACTAGCACCTAGTTCTGGGCACTCCAGTCCCAGGGTCACTAGTTCCCTCACCGCTCTTGTCCTGGGTCCCAAATGCTAGAAAATCAAAAACCCTAAATTTTCAAAAATTCAACTAAAATACCTAGTACACCCTACATTTTTATGCAAAAATAATACACTTACCAACTCCACAGTAGTACGTGACACCACAGCGGTCGCCACTCTCTCAAACTGACTAGGACATAATGGTCTCACTTGAGGCATCTCTACTCACTCCTTATACACTCTCACACTCGTGTAAAAGACTAATGAAGTGATAAGTTACCTTTTCACTTTACTATTTATAATCACATTTCAAATGCCACCTTTACTATGGTCTATATTTTGCGCTTATCACCACAACTAATACACACTACAGTGTTTCACTCATATCTTGAGCATTTTTACTCTGATTTACACCCGTTTATGGAATTATTTTTATAATTCTCACCTACCACCGTATTTTATACAGTTTCACATGCATTATATCTCCTTCACCATTGTTTCTTATGCATTCACTACATATGTGTTTTAACCTCTTGTCATTACTTTCAGCTTAGAGTTCATTAATTTTCATCACTCCCTCTTTCACCAAAAGGGGGGCATATTATTGGGGTCCCCTTATAATCCCCCCTTATCACCAGGTGTTCCAATATCATGAATCCAACACCTTCAATTTATACCGTGACATTTCACCATCAACCCCCTAATGACCTAATATGGGGGAAACAATCATTTAACATTTCCCAAACACAATCACATGATATAACCTATCAACTCCCCCTAATGACCTAACTTGGGGGCAACAAGTGACTAAAAATCATTTTTACGTGACATCTCATCAATTTCTAGCAACTTTCCCCTAATGACCTAACCTAGGGGCAATTAGAGAAAAACCTCTCCATGAGTAACCAATCAAAACAATTAATCAACCAATCAAAATCAACACGTCAAATCAAATCATATCATTAAAATCTACAAGTGGTATCCCAGATGACATAACTTGGGAGTTACATTCACCACTTCTTTCCCAGATGACATAACTTGGGATTTTATTCTATATTTTGTGTTTGCTTCTAGATGACCTAACTTGGAAGCCGTCTCTTTCATTTTGCGTGTTTGCTTCCTAATGACCTAACTTTTTCTATTTCTACGTTCGCTTCCAGATGACCTAACTGGAATTCTCATTTTCTATTGTGTTCACTTCTAGATGACCCAACTTGGAAGCCTTCACATTACAACGACACCTGTGGAGTGGGGGAAAGAGTGTCTTTCCCCTATCACTCCTATATGGGTCAACTGTTTAATCAAAATCATTTGGATCCAAAAATCACAACATTTTGATCTGAGTTTGTCTACAATGGCTAGATCTTGAGGATGTAGTTAAAGTTTGGAGAATAACACACTTTTCTCCCTACACTCTTCCTCTGGCAGTAGGATGCCCAAATCCTCTAATTATTCCATTCATATACAAGCGTTCGGGTTGGGAACTGATCACTCCCTACCCACCTATTCGTTATTAAACCACATTTCAAAATCATCTTATATCCTAATCATCATTCTCATTTACCACACTTCATAGTGACACTTACACTTTTCCTTACGTTGCATGGATCAACTCATTGATCCATGGTTCGACATACTTTTATAGTTCTATCAGCATGCTTCTACTACACATCTACACGTTCTTCTACAACATGGGCTTCTCCAGATTTTTCTCAGGTATGCATCTCTATCTACTTTATGTTACTGAGATTTCTGCTCACCAACATAAAGTGGGGGAAAATGTAGTCACAAAATCACACACTTATTATTAAATTTATACCACTGGGTATGTTATTTTATATATGGATCTTGCGTGATAAAAGTATTCACTAGTGACCCATCCTTTGGTCTTGTTGTCAGTTAGTGGGCATCATTGTTATTTGTCTGGTTCAGTCATCACTTGTCATTACAGTTTTGGGCATCTTTTAGGGTGTCTTAGGTGTCGGAATTTTCTCAGTTGTCATCTTTAGGTCTATGTTGGGGCGCCTAGGGTTGCACTGGAGGTGCCCTGGTGTGCCCTAGTCCATGATTTTAGGTGCCATATGTCATCGTAATTTTTGGTCTTAATTTATTTGTTTGAGGTTGGTCTTAATGGTTACCCTGTGCATTCCCCTAGGTCATAGTCATAAGTTTCGGGTCACTAGTGTCAAAATTTGAACAAGAGATCCCTATATAAACATAGCATACTCACTACATTATGGGAGGACATCTTACTATCAAGGGCAACTATCTACTAAGGTAAAGGGACTGCATTTGGGCATCTTCTACATTTACATCACACAAGCATAGGGGGAAAGGGTTGTATTCTTTCTATTCCATCCACCATTTACATTTTACATCTAGTTATTTCCCCTACTACTGCGTCATTGGCGCTAGGGAATCCTAGGCAAAAATTACACACACACACACATAGAACTACATGGGGTCTGAAATGTAGTGCAACACTCAGTCGTAAGACCACTAGTTTAGTAGCTGAGGTCAGTCCAACCTATTCATATGCATTTTTGTTTTTTAGGAATTGATGCTTTGAATAGGGTTTTGCAGGTAGATCTTCACATGAGACATTTACTGCGACATAGGTGACATTATTGTGACACCTATGCAACATAGGAATGAAGGTATTACAGAGATATTGTGACACTATCAAACTCAAGTTCTAAAATTTGTTACATTCTACAATGCCCAGATTATAGACCAGGGCACCCCACCCCAGTATCCTCCCAGGTGCCTCAGTATAAACAAATATTCAGTTTCTTCCCTTCCCGAGGCCACTCAGTCATATCCTACCATTCCGCATACCATTTTGCTACAGTCCAACACACAGTGAGGTAAGTCATTTAAGGTTAGTACCATATCCCTCTTAGTTCCATTATTTTTATATATTCAAATACTAAAACAAAATATTTAGGTCTTGCATTGCAATATAGCATTTAGTTTCTATTTAGATTAACTTATAAAATAATATATAAAAATACTAAATTTCTATTTTTAGTTTAAGAGTGGGTTCAACTATAAGTCTTCCTTCTATCTCTGTACCTACAATTTTATCTTCCCCATCTTCTCATTGGTGTGTTAGTCTTTGGTCATTATTTTTTCAATGAGGAAGTTATCTCTACTTGATTGGACACAATTTAGTCTCTACTAGTGTTGATATCCCCCTATACAAAAGTGGGGATGTAAATAACCAATCAAACTATTGCATTATCATGATAAACCCTCTCTTTGGAAAACTATTTAGGAGAATGATAAAGCACTAAATTAGCAATTGGGCTGAGAAAGAAGGAAAATGAGCAAAGGGGCGGGTGGGTTTCAGGTCGAAGCATTCCACAATCAATCATTACATCACTCTTAGACACTTGATTGAAAAATTATGACACGATGTTTTTTGTTACTTTGTTGACTTCAAAAAGGCATTTGACTCAGTTCCTAGAAATAAAACTTTGAATTAGAATGGAGGAAATTAGAGTTCCATAGGAATATAGAGTGGTTGTTCATAGGTTCTATGAGCAAGTCAAGGCCAAAATCAGAACAGGGGAGGGAATGTATGAAATTTTTGGGAGCGACATTGGTGTTAAACAAGGATGCCCACTTTCATCCACTTTATTCGGGCTTTACATTGACAAACTTGAGGAGTGGATAAACAAAATGGATGGAGGCATTCACTTAGTCAACTTTGTAATTTCTCCTTTATGCAGATGACCTCATCCTAATTGGTGAAACACCACATAGTTTGAGATAGCACTTGAGAGCCCTTGAGCTCTTCTTTCAAGAAGTTGAAATGCAAGTAAACATCAAAAAACCATACTCATGATCTTTTCTCTACAAAAAAGAGGCAATTTGGCTTTCTTTTTTAGGACAAACCACTAGAAGTAGTGGAAGAATACAAATATCTTGGGTTAGACTTTCACAATAAGCTTAGTTGGGAAACGTGCATAACAAACATAATTCAAGGAGGGTGGAAAGATTTATATTCATTACAAAATAGGTGCAGAAATGCAAAATTATGGGATTGGAAAACCAAAAAAACTTTGTTTGGCTTGATTGTCACACTGGTGGTTCTTTACAACTGTGAAGTTTGTGATAGCAATGTGTCTAATTTTAAGTGGAGACAAATAGAGAGAATCCAAAAATACTTAATCACAAGCAACATCAAAATTAAACGTCGGTTCCATATGACATTCTTTTAGCTGAAGTGGGAACCTTTCCTCTAGAAGCATCAACATTAACTTGATTGTTAACTTATTTGAAAAGGGTGTAAAGCATGGAAGTTCACAGGTGGCCTAGAATGGTTGTGAATAAAATCTAGGTAGGAGGGAAAACAAGTGGATGAAATAGAACATTTAACAAATGAACAAATGGAACATTAACATGCAAGAGCACCCAAACACTAACGAGGAGATAAAGTATGTGAGAGAAAAAATCGGGATAGGCATGTAGCCGCAATAGCTTGGCCAAAAGAAAAAATACTACATCAAATAATTTAATCCAACTTGTGGCCATGGAGAAAAGGCCTACATAGGGACACAAATCAAATGGAAAGAAAAAATGTTGATGGCCTAATTAAGGACTAGTTCACACCATCTTAGGTGTGAAGCTGTGAGATGGACATCTCCTAAAGAAGAGTGGGAGGAAATAATGTGTTTTTTTTGCAACAAAGGGGTAGTGGAAACAAAATGACACTATAGCATGGAATGCACAACCTATAATGACGTATGTATCGGGTATGAGGACAATTTCAAGGTAGACATTTTACCATGTTTGAAGAAGAAAGACTTTCCCAAATTGTGAATCTCTTACTCAAAATCCACAATAAGAGATGTTACATCAAAAAGGCAATGGATTGTATGCAAAACTGTTAGGGTTGCTCTTGGAGTGGCTTTGTACACTTGAACCGTGGCTTTGGGTCCCATAGACTGCTTAGTCTCACAGACATTATTAAAATCATTCATTCATTCATTTGATCACTTCCTTTATGAGTTGTTGGCATTATCTTTTATGATTTTTTGTACCTTCACAAACATGTCCTTTAGGGCCTTGTTCTTTACATTTAATTAGCTACAACACAATGTTGACCAAGGTAGAGTCAATGTTGGTAGTTCCTCCACCTCCATATCTACTAAGAACTTTCTATATCTATTTCCACCTTGTCTTGGATTTTGGTGAGGGCTAATTGTATTTTTGGCTGCATTTTCTCTCCTATGATTGTTTGCAAGTGTGCATTTGACCACACAAGTGTTGCATTACATCATTTTTTTGTTTGTGTTGGACAACCATGAATCATATACCTCAACTCCTTATGACCCATCCCCTTGCACACCTACTCCTTACAAGCTTGACTATGTAGTTTTTCATCTTAAAACCTTTAGTTCAAACCTCTTTTTAGTGCCACCTCTTTGCGATATACATTGGCTTTGGACTTGTGTAACCCATGCACCTTAATTTTGTGTTTGCTTCACACTTGTATCCTATAACTCTATTGTATCTTGTGTGTCTTCTTATGTAAATTTCTCCTCCTTATGTGTGTCTTTTTCTTTCTTGAAAGTTCCTTTGTCTACATCTTTTTACTCCATTACTTGCAATTTTGTGAACCCCATTGCCCCTTGTGTGTCGCCACCTCCTAATTTTTTGGCCGATTTGGATTTATGGAGGATAATGGTTTTTGTTTTGTTGCCCCGATAGATCCTTTGAATGTTCCCGAGGAGGCTAGATTTTTCTGCAATGTCCCCAAACGGGACAATTAGATCCTCACTTGGTTTCTAGGCCAATCCCACAACCAAATGCAAGCTTAACACATACAAATCATATTTTTATCTTGTACACCTGTATTTTATCCTGAAAATGCAACTTAGATTTGGCATAAAACTCACACCAAACAGCCCACAATTTAGTGTTCCCCACTCCAAATATAAATTGCGGAAATTATGAAGTCAAATCTGTCCATAACATATACATAAGACCATGCAAACATCATATTTATTAATTGCTGCAATTAATTTTCAGAAATAGCGACTAGGGTTATTGAGAAAACTCATATAACTCAACAATCAAATGAATATGTTTTCATCCTAAACTGATCTTTGCATTTCTAGCAGCCCAAACATGAAGAAAATCTTATTTTTAGGGACAAATAATGACTGCAATACAGTTCAGAAATCTGCATACAAAGGTGACTGAAAATGCCTATTAAAAACCCTCCAAAAATTTTGAAAGTAATTTATTTTCATCCCCAAAATTCAGTACAATAGATGACAATAATGTTCAAACTTGGAATGTCTCCAAAACAACTTAGAATGGCCAAAAGATGAGTAGCTTAACCTTAAAAAAATTAACAAACAACTGTTGTAACCTTCCTTACAAAGCTATGTTGCAAATATTCAAAAACACAACTGGAAATAGTAAAAATATGTGAAGACACAATGGATAACCCTAGATAGGAAATCCCCAAATACTCTAACAGGGTTTTCGTCCTCTAGAGATAGATCCTAAGGGTTTTTGTCCATAGAATACTTCAGAAAAAAGCTCAAGGTTTTAGCTTCAATTCAAAAATTATCAAATGAACATAGAATTCCCCTCAAGCAAGTCAACTTCTCCTTTTAAGGGAATAAGAGACCCAAAGGAGACCTTTTTCTTATCCAATCAGCTTGCAATGATTATCTCTATGCATATTCCCTTTCTAGTCCTAGTCATGTTTTTCCATAGGGAGGATACAAAAATAATATGGCATTTTTCTTTCTAAGTTTCCATTATCCCTCCTTAAGGAAAGCCGTCAATCTCCCTAGGATCGATACAAAATATTTTTAGACCTCTTTTAACACTACTATTTTCCCCCAAGGCTAGTTGCACTTTTCTATGGTTATTATAATTTTAGTAAGTGCTTTTATCATTTGGTTCACTTTTCTATGTCTATTTTTATTATTAAGTCTATTACTTTATTATAAGTGCTTTTTATAATGTTTTTTTTTTTTTTTTGCACTTTATAATAAAATACTATAACTTAAGTCCCCCCTGTGTTTGTTCCTTAGCTTTCAAGGAGACAAAAAAAGCTAGGGGTCTTCGATTGGGAAGGGGATATTACATTTTATGTTGCACAAACAATTCTAGAGGGATCTATGATTCATGTGGGGGGTTCCATGGTGAACCAAGGGTTTTTATGGGATTCTATGGCTAAGAAGTAACAATCCAATGAGAAGAATGTGGCGGGGACAATGTGGTTGGGGAAGGGACTGTGGTGGATATTGAACATGAAACAACGACAATAGTAGAATCAAGGAATGCAATGGTGAAGGGACGGGATTGTGCAATGGAGATGGAAGAGGTGATAGGATCTGTCCATGTGAGAATATGTGTTTTTCAAAACCTCTTCTTATTATGTGTTGATTTTGGAGCCTGTTGTTCCTTCACCTTTTTATTTTCCCTTTGTTTCATGTATATTTCCGTCTCCTTTTATTCCTCTTCCTCCATCTTCTCTCCGTCCTTCAACTACTCCCTCCAAGGCCTGAGGTACACTTCTTTGTCAACCGTAATGGCATTTGTGTGAGTTATGGGTAGGCTATTTCTAGTCCTTAAATATAAATGAGTCGATAAACTTATACAATCGAAGCAATATTAACATAACCTTTAAGCTAAAAGAATAATAGGAGAAATGGCATACACACAAGATTACACAATGCATAAGATCTCACTCGGGAAAAAACCACGTACAATAATATTTTTCCTTATTGCATTAACTTAATCACTTACAATAAAATAACATACTTCAAATTTCTTTACCCTAATCAATGTGTGAGTATACATAGGCACTATTGACCACCAAAATTTGTCGCCCAAAGATAAGCAGTTTGGGAGTTCCCCCAAGGCATGGGCCCTTGGCTCCTTCAAGGAAAACCTCCGGAAACAAAAAACTCTATTCCTAACCTACCCTAATGCTAACCACCAATCTTAAATTAATCTAACAATGTAAAGGGCAAAAGGGGAGAGAAATAATAGAAAATAAAAGTGGTGATTGCACTAAAGATGAAGGGGGTCTTCCTCCATGTCTAACAATAACACAATGAATTTTAAACCTAACTATAATCCACACACATTTCATCGATCAGAGAAGGAAAAGAGTGACACAACATAGCAGTTAAAGGGGAAAAGCTATAATTAACTTTGTATTAATGTTCATGATATGCACAATCTATAACAGAATGGGGACAGACATTGGATGCATTACAAAGATGGAAATGCAGATGTTTTAGACACGTAGAAACATTTTGGCACCCAAAAAAGCAATGTCAACTCACATTCCAAAGGGGTGGAACCCTTTACATTAAGAATACTTTGCAATTTATAGAACAAAGAAGAGGAGTTGAATTTCGGAAGCTAAAATCTCACCTAAACTATGGTTACAAACATCGAATGTGAAAATCAACTCTCAATTGTAAAATCCATGTGACAAGGATGTGAGATCTCAAAATTGATGCAAATAGGTGGTCTTAGTGAGTGGGAGACTCAATCAACAACAACATCTCCCATTTGAGCTCCAAATTTATCTCTGACTTGTATTAATGGGACAAATTCTTTAGTTAAAATATTCTTAAAAAACATAGACATTCAGGGCTCAGGATATGTTCCATTTGATGGGATTTTCAAAAATCTTTCCAATGAATCCATCCTTGCATGATTTGGTGCCCTAGAAAAGAAGATATGGTCAGAAAACCAGAGCCCCGATG
The DNA here is from genome assembly GCA_019776745.2 of Taxus chinensis. Taxonomy (NCBI): domain Eukaryota; kingdom Viridiplantae; phylum Streptophyta; class Pinopsida; order Cupressales; family Taxaceae; genus Taxus; species Taxus chinensis. Next base: position 747,327,680 of record CM034153.1, read on the forward strand.
CCTAACCATGCCATTAAACGTGAGGTAGAAGTTTGACAAATCAACTATATTCCCCCTTCATTTTTCCCATTGGGCCATGTGGCAGGTTTTGATTAACTTTTCAGAAGCCATTGTAGCCACCCTTTTCACTCTTCCCACTTACAGACCCTCACAGGCTTTTTAGTTTCCCATGTACATAAAATCTCTATTGAACGGCGGAAATTGTAAGTCCTTAGCCCTTCCTATGGTCTACCCTTGGTCTTATCATAGTGAATTTTGCATTTGTCCCGCCGCTTAGTGGTGTTCACGCCTATAAATGGTTAACACCCCCCAGTTCAATGACTGTTGCTACTGGCGATCATGGATCCCAAGCGCGCAAGGAAGTTTGTACCAAAAGTCTACAACAAGGTATGGACTCTGAACCTACCCCTGATGTAGTTATTTCTAATGAGTTTTTGGATCTTGTGGTGCATTGGTATCATAACCACTATCTTATTGCCTGTTTTTTTTGTTGCATCCCTTCTGAGACTTATTTGCAGAACTGGATGAAAAACCATTAGGAGACTATTGACATCTAGGTTTTTGGAGTCCGTAACATCACCAAACGTTTTTATCTCATTACCTTTCGTGAGCCCTCACAAGTCTAGGCTCTTATGCTTAGGATTGCTTGCTGGTATTTAGGCAACACCCTTCTTGTGTTATCGCCATAGACTCTAGATTTCAATTTGAGTAATCAGGTGTCACTCAAAATCCCTATTTAGATTGAGCTACACGGCCTTCCCGTTTATCTCTAGTCTTTTCTTGATGAGATTGTCAAGCCCGTTGGCAGGGTGTTATGCCACGAACAAGGTCATTTTTTCTATGCCCGGCCTAACAAGCTTGTGTGTGTAGAAGTGGACCTGACTAAAGATCTGCGGGACCATCTAAATATTCAGGTTGGGTCCCTACAAATCTCTCAAAAGGTGGTTTACTTTAACCTCCCCAACACGTGTTTTTGATGTCAAGCCTCGGACCATCGCATTCAGTAGTGTCCTCTTTTAGCTTGCTCTAAACCTGCTCCCGCGCCGACCTCAGAGCTGAAGAATTTGGTTACCCCTTAGGCCGATGGCTAGAAGGTGGTTGGTTCAAAGAAGAACTCGAGGATGAAGGCTTCTGTGTATGTTCCACCTCTATCTTCTCCTTCCCTGTTGCCAACCAAGGATGAACCTCTAGTGGAGCAACCTAGTCCTTCGGTCTCTATTCCAGCCATAGCCTCGCAGAGCCAAGATACGCAGATGAATGCTGAAAATTTTGGGACTGTTAATTAGCAGTTTAGATGTTATTTGCTTACAAGAAATCAAGATTTCTGGTTTTTTGCTTCAAACTACGTTGACGTGTACTGCCCCAAATTTTGTGCATTTCTACACTCAACACATTGATGGCAGAGGTGGTGCCAATATTTCCATTATGTCGAAATTCTCGACGTTAATTATTTCATCGAGCCAAGTCCCAACTCATTGTGTTGTGTGGGTGATTATGAATATTAATGATATATCTTTTGGTATTCTCAATATTTATGCTCCTAATGATGGTACCGAAAGAACTTTATTGTGGAGATGGTCAGGTGATAACTTACCCATTGCTTATTGGTTGGTTTGTGGTGATTTTAATATGGTGGAGCATCCTAATGATAAATGTGGTGCACTTCCGATGTGTTGGTGCCTCGGGGAACATGTCACGTGGTATTATTTTAAAAGTCGTTGAGGACTTTCCGATATGTTACTTAACCGGCAGTAGGAATTTAAGGACCACTCTTGGTTTACTTGGACCAACCTCCAAGAAGGATATGATCGAGTATTAAAACGCCTCGATCATGCTCTTCTTTCACAATAGTCCTTTTTTTAATTTTGACGTGCATGGCTCCACGGTTATCAAGGTTTGGTCATAAGTGTCTTTTGTCAGACCACCATCCGATCACATTTAAGGTTTTTTGGCAAGGGGGCCCTCCCAAGGTGCCTAATACGCAATTTTTTCTAAATGTTTCACCTACTGAGTCACCCCGGGATGATCCAACTCATCGCCAAAATATGGAACATGGCGCCACAGTCTGCCATTTCGCTACCAGTTGGATCTCTTGGTGGGAAGCAGCAATCCAGCACACCACAAAATTTCCTCATTGGTTTGGAAAACAGGTTGCCCGGGTTCGAAGAAGGGCAAATTCTTCTCTGCATAAAGAATTTCGTGGGTTTCTCTGCTCCTGGAATCCAATCCCTTTGATCTTCAACTTCAATCTTAGGTTGCAAATCTTAATAAGCTTAAGCTCAGTGAATCCTACCCTGCTCATGATGCTCAAATCCGCTTGAGGCTTCACTGGCTGTGGAAGGGAGATAAAGCTTCTTCAAATCCCTCTGGGCCAAGCATGCTCGTCAAAAGATCAAGGCTATATATGAGTCACACCAGTGGCTTACCAAGCTCCAGAAATCTCTAATGCTTTTGTCAAGCATTATCGTCTGGTGTTTCAAGCTCAGGAGGATTCTATTGAACGTGCCTCTACTTTACAGAAATGCATTGATGTTGTGCCTTCACAACTCACACCTAGAGATTGGGCTCGCTGCAATGCTCCTCTTACTTTGGAGGAACTTCATGCATCCTTGATTTGTTTATTCGATGATAAATCTCTGGGTTTGGATGGCTTCCCAAGCGATTTCTATAAAGTAACCTAGTCCTTTGTCGGACTTGATCTACTCAGAGTATATAATGAGGCTCTCCACTCTACTCTTTAGGGAACTTCATCAATCAAGGAAACATCAAGTTCATTCCTAAAGTTGGTGATCCAGAGCATATTAATAATTGGCGGCCGATCACTATGTTGAATGTTTCGTATAAAATTCTTACTAAAGCTTTGGCTCTACAACTTGCTAATATTCTGCCTAAGATTGTGTGGCCAGAATAGAAAAGCTTTGTCAAATTCCATTACATTCTCGATAATCTGCTTGCGGTTTGGGAAAGTATGGAATGGGCTCGAATTTCTTGTCAGAAGCCCCTTTTTTAAAAATTGATTTTGAAAAAGCTTATGATTGCATCGAATGGCCCTTTATTCTGGGTATGCTCAAAGCGTTAGGGTTTGGTGATTTATTCTGTTCTTTGTGTCACTCTGTTCTCCAATGCTTCTTCTTGGCTCACCATTAATGGCCATCAGTCTCTGACCATTGGTCTCTACTACTCCATCAGAAAGGGGTGCCCTCTTGCTCCAGCTTTGTTTGTTCTTGTTGTTGATGCCCTTGGTCTACTTAATTTCTCATCAAGCAAAACAAGGTCGTATTTGGGAATTGTTTTATCAGACCATACATGCAGTTGATCAACGGGCATTTTGCATATGACTCCTTTCTTATGGTTGCCGAATCGGAATAGAATGTGGCTGCGATTTTTGATAGTTTATCTACCTTTTGTCTAGCCTCTGGCTCTAGCATTCAGATGAATAAAACCCTTGGATTTCACCATAGTTTTTGCCGCAGTCGGATTGACTTAAGACTTACCCCTGGAAATGGATTGGTCGTAGTGAGAAATTCTGCTTCCTAGGCATCCCTTTTACCTTCATAATGATTATGTGACTCTTTGGAATTATGTGGTTAACATAGTGGAGCAGAAAGTGATGAAATGGTCCTCCAAACCACTATCTTTGGCAGGAAAATTTCAGGTTTGCACCAAAATTCTTGCCGCAACTCATGTTTATTATTTTGTCTTGTTGGTGCCCTTCTTGCACTTCTTTCAATCGGTTGGCTAAGCTTCTGCGGGATTTTCTTTGGTGTAAATTTTTGGCTCAACTGGTTTTCACCGCGTTACCTGGGATGTTTGTTGTCTCCCTAAAGCGCAAGGTGGTATGGGCATCAAAGATCTATATCGGCAGAGCGTGGCTTTATGTGCCAAATGGGTCATTCGTAGCCTTTCGGGGGCAAAATCTTGGCAAATTTTGTTGAGACATTGTATTGAATTTGGTGCCTTGTATGGCAAGAATAGTTGGAATGACATTGGTCTTCATACCCTTATTATTATGCCTGTTCCGGTTAATATTAAGGGTACCTTAGTGGCTACGAGTATTTGAAAAGCCTTCGAGTAGGTGAAACATTTTTAAGGTGGATTGGTGATGGGTTTCGTACAGGCCTTTTATTCAATGCTCAAAACATCTAGTGGTCTCCAATTCTCATTAAGGGCATGCTTTCGTTAGCTGAAACCCCCAACATCAAATCCATTCGGCTCTTTCGTAAGGGCATTCACACTATACAAGATTTGGTACACCGCAGGGATTGGATCACTTGGCCTGAGCTCAAAGCTAAATTTAGTTTGCAGAATTCTGACTTTCCGTCGATTTGCAAAATTCAGGAACTTCTTCTAGATGTGATGCTTCATAAACTTGGCCTCTAACCTCCGGCAACCTGGTGTCGGGACTGGTGATGGAATCATGACATAGCCTTTTTGTGCTACAACACTCGCACAATTTATCAACTTTTATGTCCTTTGTCACCCACAATTGATAAGCTTAATTCTGTTGGGGACTCCAATCTCCGTTGTCTACCTGGCTTCATCTACTTGCTCGTGCTTGGAACCCTCTTCTGGAACCCAAAGTTAACCATTTTCTGTGGTGTTTGATTTATCAAGGCTTACCTTTAGGTAAACAACTTAGGCATATTGGCATACCTCCCCCAAATTGCCCCTTCTATTCTGTCATGCGTCATACTTGCATTTATTTTGGTTTTGTCACGTGCACAAACTATCTGGCGATGGATTCATTCCTTGTTTCAACCTTATCACCCTCAGTTCTTCTCATGGCGTCTGGCCTTGTTTGGGGACTTTATTCAGTGGCCTAATTATGTGGCATAATTTCATGCATCATTTTATTTCATATCTGGAAATCTCACAATGCCTTTATTTTCAAGCATGATCTTTCAGATTATCATCTTTTCTACTAATGACAAGGTGATTATTTTGTCTACTATGCGAACACAGATTCAAGCTCAGGTTGTCAAGGTTGCTTTGGAATTTGCGCACCTTCAGGAGCTTATGGATCACTGGGGAGTGTGCCATGCACTATGAGCCAGGTTCCACCTAATCCACAATTTTCGCCACCTTGGCCTTCACCTCCCCGACGGCCACCTGAAGTGGGCACATGTCAAAGGAGCCGCTCGCATATCCACCACTCTACCTCCCCGTGGGACCACTACACCCCATCATCCTTTGGATTGGGGTGGAGTCCGCCCCCACAGGGGAAAGGCATTGCCAACACTCCGCAGTGGGGCTCTTCGCCGCTGGCTATGAATACTCTTGCAGGATCTTCACCCCCTGGGTGGGGAATTATGGTGCCTTTTCAGATGGTTTCCTGAGTAGGATGGTTGGGAAGTGGATCTGTCATCCGCAGAGCCTTCTAGCGGAGCCTTCATCCCTCCCCGGGATGATCCTCCCCCTCCTCCTGGTGGTGGCGGCGTGTTCATAATGTTTGTCTTTTGATTTCTGATTGCCATGTGGGCATGCTCTTCCACAGATCCTTCTGTCCCTCCCCGAGATGCCTTCGTGTGTGGCATTTTGTGCTCTTTCCTTCGTGGCATTTTGTGTTTGCCCATGTGGCGTCCTTTTGTTTCCCTCATGGTGTTTTGCGGGATCGTGAGTTGTTCGGTCACCCCTTACTATCTAACTTTCCTTTTATTTTATTAATAATTATTTATCATGGGATTTTGGGATCTGGGAGCATGTGAGATCTTTGCATGCAAAATTGCTTGGGAGTTTCAAAAGTCTATAAAGCACTAGAAATAGACTATATCAAGTTCGGAACTTTAAGGTGTAATTTGTTACACCTCAAAGTTTGGAACCTAATATAGCATGCAAATTTCTCACTTGGTTTTAAATCCTAAGGTTTCGACAATCAAAAGGGGTGTGTGCGCTTGATTTCTCGGTTGAACATTGTGGAACACTTTTGAGCTATTCAAGCACTTGAACTCTCCTCCCTAGACTCAGAAGGACTTTGACTTGTGCCTACATGTGGAATCTTTGGCTTAGGCCCCCACAGGATTTTTCACTTGCTCAGGAAACTAATTTCCTTGACATAGCCTTGCAGATTTTGGGCCTGCTCTGGCACATAATTTCTCCAACGAGACCTTTCGCAAGGTTTTGGGATCTGAAAGTAGGTTTGCAATTTGCATATAAATTGCTCGCATGCTCTGGAACTCTAAAAGTCTTCCGGTCGAAGGGGAAAATACTATGTCAAGATTTAGAATTTGGAAAGCATCTTACATGTAAATTGCTTATGTGCAGTAAAAGCTCGAAAGTCTCATTAACACTAAAATGTTTTGATCGAATTTTGGAACTCAAGATACAATTTGCAAGTTCACTTGCACAAGTTCTTGAAATTTTTGATTCTCTACAATACAAGGGGAAATTTCAAAGCCAAATTTTTGGATTATTTAAGTTCCTCATGTCTCTTTGAAGTTCTGTAAGTTGATGACCGTTATGAAAGTTCTTGAAAATGTGAGAAAATAGAGGAATTGTGATCTAGTTGCACAAAATTAAGTAGGAAGCTTGTTCTTGGAAATAAAAACATCAATAGAAAATCATCTAAACAATATTATAATATAATTGGTACCAAAAACCATGTTCTAAAACCACCTATAATCACCCATAAGCATTCCCCCATTATGTATGTATAATCTAGAGGAGTGTAGATCATGAAAATTATACAACACATTTCGAACAATCTCCCACTTGTTGAATACTTTCCATTAGGGGCCATAAATTCATAAGCTTCGTCTGTTAATGGCAACTATGCCCATGGATTTTCGAATTAAAAAAATCTCAATGCTCACAACCTTTGTCAATGAATCAACAACTCTCATCTCTATAAGTTATTTCCAACACCACCTTATTTTGCTTAATCGTTCATCTAATAAATGATATTGCACATCAATATGCTTTGACTAAGAATTATAAACAAGGTTCTTTGCCAAGTATGTTTGCACTTTGATTGTCATAATATATCCTTACAACTTTCTATAGGAGACTGAAAATCAAACATAGCCTTTGTAACCATGTTGTTTCCTTTTATGCATGAGTGTGTATTATGTATTTTGCTTTGTTGTATTTATTCTAATAACTACTTTCCTTTTGTCTCATCCAGTACACTCCAAATAATTTAAACACATGGGAAATTATAATTATTTGGTGGTAAATATTTCTAGTCTAGTCAAAATCCACAAAATCGTCTAGATTTCAAAAATGTTATTCTCATCGTGTCTTTTGTCTTAGAAGATAGCATAATTTCAAGTGCCATGCATATATCTAAAGATTATTTTTTCAACAATCTAATGTTCCTTCATTGATTTGGAAATTAATCTTATCACTTTCCTCTTTAAAATATACACATGGATAGATTTTTCTTCATGTGAGCGTAATTCCTAACACATGCATATCAACCTTATGATTCCACATCCTTGGTGATTGCTTCAAACTATAAGAGACTTATTTAACCTAAACACCAAGTCTTCCTTTCTTATTCATCTTAAAAATTATGGTTCTTCCATATAGATTTATTTCTTAATCTCAACGAGTAGATTTTATCGTTATGTCAATATGTTTTATTTCAAGATTGTAAGTGCTAGAAATATCCAAAATGAATTTATTTGAAGTTAGGTTAGCAACATGAGAAAATATATCACTAAAATAAATTCCCTTTACCTAAGAGAATCCATTTTCTACCATGTGGATTTATACTTCGCCATTGTTCCTTCTACATTGTACTTTTTCTTAAGTAATCATTTGCAGCTAATAAGTTTTCTATGAGAAGGTAATATCAATAAGTCTCATGTCTAATTTTTATCTAAGAGTTCCATTTTGTTTTTATGGTATTCTTCTAGAACTTAGTTTCATTTGAGCTACATGCCTCCTTCACAGTCTTTGGGTCTTCGTCAATAACTAATAAAATTGATAACAAAAAATGTGTGACAACAATCAAGTGGAATACCCCTTTCTAGTTCCCTTCTAATTCAATCTCATATCCTCAATATTAGAATCTTTGGATCTTGTTCCAATACTCCATTTTCCTCTTAAGTCATTTGGATCTTCCTTAGTAAACTCCCTTTCTAGTTCACCTCCTTCAGTTGCTTCAAATTCAAACGTATATTTTCCCTCTAATTCAGCATTCATCTTTTCATTGTCTTATTTTGGTGGTTCGTCATGTATCACAACCCCCTCTTAACCTCTCTTAATATTATATTATGACTATAAACAATATTCTTTTTTAGGTTCTAGTACGTATATCATTTTACAACATAAGTATGTGCAATAAATATGCACTTAGCACATTTATTATCTAGCTTAGTCCCTTTTTATATCAAAATAGACATAAACATCACAACCAAAACCCATTCTACATATGAGAGATGGTTTATCACTATTCCATACTTCCTTTAGAGTTTTGGCATGGGTGATCTATTGATCAACTAATAAGAAGCTATTGTTTCTTCACGAAATTCCCTTTTTGAGCTTCACCAATGAGCATACTTCTAGCCTTATCCATCATAGTTATATTCATCATTTCTACAACTCTAATATATTGTGGTGTGTATGGATTTATCTTCTTCCTTTCTATTCCACATTATTTACATAATGGCTCGAATGCATTCGAGTAGTACTCACCGACCATTATCACTTATCAAAACCTTTATCTTTTTATTTGTCAAATTTTCTACAAGATTTTTAAACTCCTTAAAATTATTTAAAACATCACATTTATTCTAGATAAAAATATATTTGTCTTCCTTGAGAAATCATCTATACAAGAAACAAATACAAATATTTTCCTAGTGATGGAACCTTTGTAGGTCCAAACACATCATTATGTATTAAAAGTGAAATCCTTTCTACTCTTGTACTACTACTAAGAAAACTTCATTCAATTTTCCTTACCAAATACCCAATGCTCATAAAAATAAAAATTTAAAGGGGCATTAGAATTCATCTCAACCGTACCTTTAGTTTTTAATTATCAAATGCCTTTCTCTCTAGTATTGCCCATCCTTTGATGTCAAAGCATTGTCTTTTCTATAAGAAGCACAAGGGTCAGATCTATAAAAAAATTAACCTTGGGAAGAACATATTTATTACACCATTACTTATAGTGTTTTCCTAAATATTAACATTGTTCTTGTACATAATCCTCTTACCAATAACATTTCTCTGTAAACCATCTTTGCAACTATCCATACTAAATATTATCTTCACACCTAAATTATTCATCTTGCTTATAGAAATTAGATTCCTTGTCAAACCTAAAATTTGCATATCACCATGGTTGTTTTTAATCCTTTAGCCTTTGAACATTGGCTTGAAGCTTCCTCGACCTATTATTTTATATGTTGCATTTTCTCCCTAGAAGACATCACCTCATTTGATCTTTTCATATTTTACAGAACCACTCTTTATGGGGATTCATACAAAAAGAGGCTCTTAAGTCAATCAACCATGCATCACGGCATGCTTGTGAGCTTGAAAATGCCAAGATTAACTTGACCGAGTATTTAGTAGAGGTATTGTTATCTTCATATGTGACATCATTGGGGGACTTACATTTTACAACTTTTTAGATCTGCAATCCTTCTAGAGATGCCCAATTTCACCATAATTCTACCATTTCCTCTTATGTTTTATTGTAGTCTTAGATTCACCTTTGGAATTTGTTTTCACCCTTGTTAAATTTAGCATCTAGATTTAGTGAGTTGAGTACACTAAAATGATGTAAAGGGGAGCTACAAGATGTTATTTTGATTAATTAACTTCTAGCATTAATTATGTAATATCATAACAACACATTAATTCTTGCAACTAATGTACATAGTACGATATGAGCTTGAAAAAATAAGGGGATGAGTGCACTTAGCTTATTACAGATGGATCTAGGAAGTTTTGGGTGTGTAAAGTGTTGGAACTTAAAGATCTAAATATGAGAATGATTTGTTCTTGAAACTATGACTGGAAAATACCATGGTGCAGGACCATATAGATATATCAGGACCGTCTGTACATTTTTGACCCTATTGTACGGTTTTGGACCTACTTAGAATCTGACTCTGTAACTTCCTGAGTTTGTCACCTGCCTAGAAATGTATGTCATTGTCAAAGCCTAATTATCTCTCATGTTGCAAAGCCCTCTGAATATGTTGAGTGTCGTCTCAAAACCTAGCCATGTGTGGGAGACCCTACAAAACAAACATTAGCTGGGTTGAACTATAATCCTTTCACCACCAACATCAGTTATTAACATACTAGGGATGAGATTTCTTGGAGATTTGTAAGTGCTTAACTTGGTAGAGGAAGAAAAATATCCTAGATTACTTGGTAGACTGTGCTGTTATGCAAACAATGTTGACTTGCACTTCAAAAATTACTAAATAAGCTTCAAAAATGGTATGCATGGAGTAATAATTTTGATGGAGGCATTTTGTATGTTGACTGTGCTGTTATGCAAACAATGTTGACTTGCACTTCAAAAATTACTAAATAAGCTTGGTAGACTGTGCTGTTATGCAAACAATGTTGACTTGCACTTCAAAAATTACTAAATAAGCTTCAAAAATGGTATGCATGGAGTAATAATTTTGATGGATCCAAAACAAGGCATTTTGTATGTTGAAAATATCGAAGAACATGAAGCTTTGGAGCAAATATACAATATTAAGGTTGAAGGGTTGGAAAGCTTCAAGCTAAATCAAGATGGCGTATTTTAGTGGAATGAATCATAATCAATCTCGGATACAACTAGTGTAGCACACAACAACTGGGAACATGGCTCGTATGAGTTGATTAACCATGATTGCGGTGCAGTAAATTCAAGTCTAAATCCGTGGTCCGGTAGGGCATCCATTTCAGCACAAAGGTGTGTAGGAAATCTAAGCAAGGAAAAAATATATACTATACCAAGTTACCAAGGCAAAGGAAATGTCTAGGAGTATCTTAAACATATAGATACATATATGCCCTCATAACGTGTGTGCATAAAATGTGGAGTATACATAATTAGGCATACAATGAATAGATTGTGTGACACTCACCAACCAAGCTTAAGTACATTGAACCAAGTAATCAAAGTCATACACGCCTTATTTGAACAATGGAATTACATGTGAAGAGTCCATAGTTACAGAGGATTAACAAAACCTAGAAGATCGCCTAAGGAAATGTGAAGAGGCTTAGAACTCAATTACCGGAAGTCTCAACCAAGAATTATGGGCCCATGATTTCTACCATACTTTACAAATTTAGGAGCGTGTGTGGTATATGGATTACAAAGCACATAGAGGAACATCTAGCCAAGAGAAATTGAAAGCCAATTTTGTACATACATTCTCTTTTACATCGAAGGTACCCAGGTTAAAACTGTCACTACAAAGTATTAAAAATGCAATCTTTAAGAATGAATCCATAATGGGAGAATGAATGTAAAGGATTCATAATGAGAAGGGAATGGTGCTACCCAAAAATGTTTGAAGAACAAAGCAATAAAATGATTCCAGTGATGAAGATGAAGCTATATGGATGATGCACAACTGATAATGAAAAGGAAAACAAAAGACAGTTTGTCAAATTGATGAAGCAACAGACATAAACCATTTAGGTTTTAAAACTTTATATGGATCCAAGGATGTCATAACAAAAAGAGTACATAAAAAGTGCCACATAATGAACAATTACAGTCTAAGGAGATAAACATTGGAACTGAAGAAGTGTCGAAGATTGCCACTATTGGGTATTACTGGATTCGAGGTTGAAATTACACAGATTTTAGAACTTTTGTGACTATGAAAACTTATTCCCAATAAGCTTCCATGAGATGAAAAGACTACACCCGTCATTGGGAAAAATGCACATAATATTGGTTGAGGGTGTCAAACCAGTGTGCAAAAGACCATATCAAATGAATCCAAACTTGCATGTCAAGGCCAAAGATTAACTAGATGGAATGTTGGCCACATGAGTCATTGTACCATAGAAGAACTATGAATGGATAATATCAATGGTCATAAGCATCAAGAAATATGGGTGCATTAGAATTTGCATTGATTACCATGCACTAAAGGTCATATGTGTAGTAGATATATTTCTAGCACCTTTCACATAGGAGATTCCGGAAGGAGTGGCAGTGATTACAGATGGGTTCTCCAAATATCATAAATTAAATATAGTTGAAGAGTATTACACAAAAACAACCTTTGTAACCAAGTGGGGTTATTTCACTTATACAATAATGTCATTTGGACTTAAGAATGTGCCAACATTTGTCTCAGGTATTGTTTGTAGATTTGAAGACTTCCTTTCAAAAAAATTGTAGGTGTATTTATATGATTAAACCGTGTATGAATTGATTAAGGACCATTGTGAATTTTTTCACCTTATGTTTGAACATCGTAGACAATTTAAAATCTTCCTAAACTTAAAGAAATGTGTGTTTATGACTCCCTTTGGAACATTTTTGGGCCACATAATTTGTAAGGATGGGTTTCTTGTTGATCCAAAACAAAAAAGAGTAATTCTACAACTAGATACCCCACAAATTCAAAGGGATGGGTGTATGTTCCTTGGACACTGTGGATACTATCAAAAATTCTTTATGGGGTATGCAAAAATAGCCACGCCTTTGCAAAAACTTTTGAAGAAACAAAGACCATTTGAGTGAGGTGTGAAACAAAAAAAGGAATTCGATGAGTTAAAAGAATGAATTTCAAACGTGCCTATACTATGATTCCCTTATTGGAATAACCCCTTTCATGTACATGTGTATGCACTAGGAACAAAAGCATGAGCAATACTTGTGTAACTAGGGGAAGAAAATTTAGATCACTTGATCTTCTTTGCAAGAAAAAATTAACGCATACAGAGAAAAATTACACAACTACAAAAGGAGAGTGGATTTCAATGGTATACGCACTCCAAAAATTTAGAAAATATCTTTTGGTGACACAATTTGTCTTTTACACCAATCATATGGTGTTAAAACATTTAGTAAGTAAAGCAGTATTGCATGGGATCATATGTAGGATAATCTTTTTTTCAAGAATTTCAATTCTCAGTAGTAGTGAAGTCGAGAAAAAATGTAGGGCTTGATCATCTCTCATGCATAACTACAAGAGAAGATACATAAACAATTGAAGTTGGAATGCATCACATTCAGTTGTTACAAATCACTAGTGCACTAGAAGAACTCAGTGATATTGTGTTGTTCCTTGAAAAGGGAATTGCATAAAATAATTGGAGTACGTAATAGAAGAAATAGTTGTTATCAAGGTTGTACCGTATCAAATAATTAGTGGGGATATTTACAAAATGGAGTGAGATGAAATATTGCGGTGTTGTTTTCTAGAACATGAGCAAAAGGAAATCGTGTTGGAATCACATGAGGGACTAACAGGTGGGCAATATGTCAATGATGCAATTGTGCGCAAGATTTTAGCAGCAGTGTTATGGTGGCAAATGACGAGTGCATTAATTGACTTGTTTATATCATCTATGTGATTATTGATTTGTCATTAAACATGATTAATTAGTGCATGGGGATGTTTTATATAGTTATATCCTAGTAAGTTCAATGCATTTATCTTGTTTTGTTTCATGCAACTTGTTAACCGTAGAATCTTCCACTAATCGCCTCTTTGAGTGAAATGTGGTGACATGTGCATGATAATAGTGGACACTTACTACCAATGCTGGGAATTGTAATCAAGGAGTCCTAGTCTGAGAGCCGTCATGTAGTCATGGAAGACTTTTTCCATTGACAGCCTTTAAACATGGATCTTGTTTTTAGCAGTTCCATAGGATTTAATGAACTTTAATAGGGTTGTTAGTGGAATAACTTAGTGCCTACAATTTTGGCATGATGTGTAACCGACTATGTCTATATAGACTTCTCCTTGAAGAACAATTTAGTAGTTAGTTGATGTTGGTAATCTGCAATACAGTTTATAACAGTTAGTATCTATTTTCCAGTTATGTACTGAGTATGTTATGGAACTTTTTCGAATCAATATATTAGATGTTATTTTGAATATCACGTGGTGTTGAGATTACCTCCGTTTTGAGGAAGAGCAAGGGCCCACTTAACCAAGGTGACTAGAAGCTTTTACGTTTATGCATGCTCGTGGTTTCTGATAAGTTACAGTTTGAGTGCAATTACTTATTTCCTTTACTGCAATTTCCATTCAGTGTGTGTTATTTCCTTTCATGCAATTTCAATTCTGAGTGTGTCATTTCAATTCTGCAATTTCAATTCAGAGTGGTGTGTTATTTGAATTATGTTATATTGATTTGGTGTGTGCATTTCAATTCCAGCAAAGTATTTCCATTAAATGCATTTCATTACAGTAATGTTGTTTCAATAGTTTAGCATTACATTTCCATAGATTAGCAGAGACAGAGAGAAACATAACAACCAAAACCCCCCAAAAGGAACCACTGAACAATTGAGTTGCATAGAGCTTCATTGCATATAGCCTTGGACACACAACCCCGGTTTTAGAATGACACTAGTAGAAGAATTTGTTAGTTAAATGATTGGAGAATATAACGACCCATCATTTTTGGCGTTTTTGTTGGGGACACCATAAGCACAACACACCATTTTATTCACTTTACATGTTATGGGTGTTAATGAAGTTAATCTATGCAACCAATATAAGTCCTAGGCCTTGTTTACATAACTAACCTTGATGCATAGGCCATGGGACATTCAAGGGAGATTTATACCACGTAATATCCAAAGAATATCTCCAAACAGAGTACAAGTAGGGAACACTGAAAGTGACACTGAATCTAATACAACACCTAGAATGCCCTTCTGAACATTCTGCATTATCCTATTTAGAACCATAACAACCTTCAAAAATGGGAGACAACGGGAATAATGAGAACCAACCCTTGGGTAGAACCTTTACCTATCTCATTGTCTTAGACGAAGATGAGGATGCACCTATGAAAAATATCTCACCATCCATCCTCCCTATCTTCCGAGGAATGTCTACAGAAGACCCGGATCAAGTTCCTGTTTGAATTCAAAGTTCTTTGCAAGACATATGACTACAGAATAGACAATCAAAAAATCAAACTATTTCCTTCCACCCTCAAAGACTCTACTATGAGGTGGTTCATGGGATTGTCCCCTAACTACATTCATTCTTGGGAGAACATGGAGACAACCTTTTTGGAAAAATATCAAGACTACTGCAAGGGAAGAGATAGGAAAGAAGAGTTCTTCCAGATAAAGCAAAAGGATGATGAAAATCTAGAAGATTATCTAGATAGATTTCTCTTTCTCCATCGGAGGAGTGGTTATGAGTTACATGCAAAAATCACTAAGACAACTTTTCTTAAAGGACTTGATGAGGAAACCAAGGATTCCCTCCATCTTATGGGAAGAGGTGATGTGCACAAACTTAGCATGGAATATATCACTGAGCTATGCAGAAGTTACTCTAGAACACGAGGAGGTACAAGGAAAATAAAAACATCCAAGACTGCCCTAGGTACCTCAGAACTTCTGGAGGAAATGGATAACATGAAAACAATACATCTTGTCACAATTAACATCAACCATAGATGGGTTGAAAGCCAAGACGAGTGCTATAAAATAACCTCTAGACATATACTGACCCTAAATGCAGGAAGAGACATCCTTTGAGAGAGTGTCCTTTGGATGTCACAGACATGTGTTTGATATGTGATGTCACTGATCACGATACTAACTATTACACTTTCTTACCTCAGTTGAAAGAAATATTGAATGTCATGTCTCAATAAAATATAGAGGTAAACTTTGTTCAAAGGCCAAATAATCAGGTTGTGTGTGCCCCTAGACCTTCTCATAACCCTTTGATGATGTCATGGCCAAGTTAGACTCCTCAGGCTACTTGGGGACAACTTGAGTGGACACCACCAAATTGGATGGTTTACCCACATCCACCACTATGGATGACTTCCTACAATCAGTAGGGTTGGACACCACCAGCCAATGCAAATCCATGGAAAAACCAACAATGGGCACCTCAACAAATGAGGTTCCAGCAACCACAACATGTTTTTGTAGTGCCCACTTCCCTTTGACACTTTTACATACTGATCTTGATACTGTTGATCTTATTATGGACACTATTATTTTTTATTTTAGTATGATGGATAGATGTTAGATCATGGATTATTATTGATCTGGATTCAGTTATTATGCATGATGATTGTTACAGACATTTTTATATGTGGATGATGGTATACTGTTTGACATGGATATGTGATGGATAATTGTTCAAACATATGATATTGGATAATGTAAATAGAACTAGCATGAGAATTAATTGATGATGATATAGTTGATTAATTAAACTGAAAATGATAATGTTGATTTCTTGATGTTGTTGTGATTCATATAAATAGATGGTTTTGTTAGTATATTTATATCATTTGGGATGTTCTGATATGGCCACGAGGCCGAAGGAGGTATTTGTGTTTTACAGGTTAAAATATCACAACAATGTCGAGGGACTGGAGACTAACCATATTGGAATTCTAGGTGAATGCAACAAGGTCACCATGGCAACATGTTTTGTGTGTGTGTGTTGTATTATGTTAGGGATTCCCATGGGGGAATCACCTTTGTATGTGACCATGGGGTTGTGTATTTGTTAGTGTGGTTTCTTTATTAATGTTTGCATGTGTTTATTTTGTGATGTGTTACCCTTTTCATTAGTTATATATGTTGTGTTAATGTTGTGAATAATCATATGTTAAAATAAACAAATCAATATGTCATAAGAATGTAATAAATAAAGTTGTTGCTCTTAAATGTAATATTGTAAGAGTGTGTAAGAAAGGTTGTAAGAATGTGTAAGAAATATGTAAGATAGATTTGGAGTGTGAAATACTTCATCCTCTTGGGAAATTCGAATTTTTCCTTGGGGCTATATTTGGAGGCTTGTGGGACAAGTTAAACTTGTCCCACGCCTCTTAAAATTATTCACCAACCATACCTATGGTTTGAAGGTTAAATTTAGGCCTTTTTAATGCATTTTGAAATGACTAATTGTAAGTTTTAATTGCACTTCTCTTACTTGTTTTAAATTCAGTCATATTGGAGTTTGGGTCATTTTGGAGTGTGTAAGTTATATTGTCATTTTATTTATTATGTTTAGGTGAATGATGTTGACTTTGTTCTTGGGGTTGAGGAAGAATGATGTGGCATCCCACATGGATCCACATCATCCTCTTCTCTTCCCTCTCCTTTAAAATTCGAACCCCTTGCTTGTTTGAGGTTGTTGAAACTTTGCATACTTTCCTTAGGGTGAATTTCTTGTTGTTTTGGAGTCTTGCTTGTGGAAGGATATTGGAGACCATTACATGTTTGTGTGTTGTCGATTTCTAGACTGTTATTGTGGCATTGGGAAGCTTGTTGATCTTGGAACAAACTCCATTATGGAGAGGTAGGAACTTGAGCCTTTTTAAAATGCTTTCTTTCTCTTGCATACATGTATGAAATGATGATTGTTATTATGTGTGTGTTGGTTGGTTAGGTAGACTGCTTAGGACATGGTGTAGGAGAAGGCTATGGGGATCTCAAATGAGGGGCATAAGGGAATGCCAATGGCATCCGTTTTATTTTGGAGGGAGTTTGGGATTTGGATCCACCATGGAAAATAATTAGCTTGCATTTCTTACTCTTGGGGGGGGCATAAGGGAGAAACTTTGGGGGGCATAAGGAGGGGTTGGGAGGCAAAAGGTTTATGGGATATGATATGTTATATTGGCGGTATGATTATTGGTTGATGCCCAATTCCCAATTGGGAGGCATAAGTAGCTTCCCCCATAGATCCTTGCTCTTTTTGGCTTGCTTGATGAAGCCTCAATTTTGTTTGCACTTGTTTAATGTAGTTGTGAACTACATTCTTCTTGAAATGTGTTTTGAATGTGAAAATGTTGCATGTTTGTTGTGGAAGCCTTTGTTGTCATGTGTTGTATTGCATCTCTTATTTCAATTTGGTTGGGGCTCGGAGGCCAATGAGAAAGGATGGCTTCTCCCTTCTCATTAGATGTCTTGATTGGGTGGAGAGCGTTGCCTTTCCCCATTCCTTGTTGTGATCATGATGAAAAGATGAAGAAACTAGCATGTTGTTGTTTTGGAGCAAGAGGAATACACAGTTTGGCAGTCCTTCCTTTTGAACAAGTTATTGTAATCCTTCCCACTTTGGAGTGGATGAATTGTATAGCAATTTGTAATGTGAAGATATTTGTATTGATAATGGAAGATTAAATTGTAGTCTATAATGTAAAGAAGTTATATTCTACTCTCTGCTTTGGAAAAGAAATGTGAAAGGATGTTACATGCATTGCATTTTGTATTTAGAAATCAAATGGAAATGTGATAAGTTGTAAAGTTGTTATTGGAAATAAATAAAGGAATGCTTCACTTTCTCAAACTTACATGGTTGTATTGGAATTGAATTGCGATTGTAAATTAAAATCTCTGTTGAAAAGAAGAATGCGAAGGAAGGAAGTATATTGTTTTTGCATCCTTGGAAGTATATTAAAATTGAATTCAGAATTTGTAATTTTGACTTGGGAATGAATTTTTAGAATCAGCTGAATGTATTAGACTATATTGGAAATAAGTTGCTACATTTAAATGGTGGAATTGATAAATAGATCCCTTAAAAATTTGATCACTGGCATTATAAATTCTAAAACTGGTAAATCTAAACAAAATGCACAGCTCAAACCTTCACTTAATAACCAACTTAAAAATGTTATGGAATAGCATGCTAAGACACTAAGGAACTCAATTTGATGAAGAAAACTTAAGAAAATAACTCGACCATTGCTAATTCGAATACAATCCCTCTAACAGTCATTTTCCTGTCATTTGACAGAAAAATACAAACTTGAATCAATTGGACAAATCAACCCTCTGAAAACACTCTAAACCCTCCCTAGATCAATTCTCCATGTCTGCTTGACATGTTGAGTGAAGGAGGAAACTGAATTTTATCAAAAGTAAAAGTTAGAAATTACCAACTTGCAAATTAAAATCCTGCAGATTGGTTTCTCAAAATTGACCCTTTAAATTTCATCAGAAAATAAATTTTATAGTTCTTGTGCAAAGAGGGCATCAAGAGCTTTCCGAAAAGTCCTCGTTTTCCCAAAACCGAGCTTTCTAGCTCAAGTTATGGCCATTTGAAGTTTTACTTCAATTTGGCATTCAAAAATAAAATAAATCTAACTATTAACTTTAATTTTTGACTTTGGAAAAATTTCCACAAAAAATCCGCGGCCCCACCATCCCTTAACCAATCAGGACCTGCCATGTGGCACCTCGGAGGGGCGGACCAAAGTTTTAAACTTGTCTTTTTTGAAAATTTTACCTTGGGAAAAAATTTCCATTTTGCCACGCATCTCCATCGACCCGCAGCCAATCACATGCTGACACATGGCTAGGCGGAAGCGCGGGAGGGTTTTTTATCTTAGCGTTTTTTTGTTTCCCTTTGGCAAATATTCCATTTTGCCTTCGTGGCCCTGCTCCTACACCTTGCCTTGTTTTCGCAGACGCGCGTGCCTTTTTGACTTTTATTCCTTCTTGGCATCATGCCTTAGGTTTTTCTATCGCCCCGTCTCCCACGCCAATCAACACACGACACGTGGCACCCTTTTTGTCTTCGGCGGAGGCGCGCGCGAAATTTATCCCTTGAGCTTTTAATCCCCAAAATCCTAAATCTTCTGCCGTTCCCGCTCATTCATTTTCCCCGCGCCAATCCCTGAGCGACACGTGGCTCCCTCGCCAGTCTCGCAAGCACGCGAATGTGACTTGCAATTTTGCACAAAAGAAAGTAAAATGTGCCTAAAAACCCCCGCCGCTCCGCCAACCCCTCACCTTTTCCCGCTTTGAACCAGGACTCGACATGTGTCCACCAGGGACCCGCGGAGGCACAAGAGAAACATGGATTTTGTGCCCGCGCAATGGAAATTTTTCTTAAGCCGCCCCACGACCCGCCAAAAGGCCTTCTTTTCCTCTTGACACGTGTCCCCCTTGGGGAAAATTTAGCCCCAAAACTCTGCCCGGCCATATCTTGAGTTCTACAAGGAGTTAGGAGGACTTCTTTATATCACCGGAAAGGTGAGAAAATTTCCTATCCATTGGAAATGGTTTAGGGAAATTTTGGAAGTGGTAAGTATGAGAAAAATACAGTTGAAACTCAGAGCCTGTTAGAGAGTGGGTATGGGGTAAATTACTCCCTGAACCTAACTAAAACATCAAACCCTAAAATTTGAACCTTGTGAACTTGTTATTAGTTAATGATGGGAACATATGTTGTAGTACATTGGTCTTGTTCTGGAACCTGTTAGTGAAAACTGATGTCTTGCAACCTGGTTGTAGACACTAAAAAAAATTATCCCATAATTTTCTAGCTAACCCTAGGTTATTTCGTGGATCTCAAGTGATTTTTTTGGATGGGCACTTTGAGAGAGTGTCCTTTGGATGTCACATACATGTGTTTGATTTGTGATTTCACTGATCACGATACTAACCATTACACTTTCTTACCTCAGTTGAAAGAAATATTGAATGTTGTATCTCAAGCAAATGTAGAGGTAAACTTTGTTCAAAGGCCAAATAATCAAGTTGTGTATGCCCCTAGACTTGCTCAGAACCCCTGGATGTCATGGCTCAGTCAGGCTCCTCAGCCTAGTTGGGGACAACCTGAGTGGACACCACCAAACTGGATGGTTTACCCACATCCACCACCATGGATGACTCCCCACAATCAGTAGGGTTGGACACCGCCAGCCAGTGCAAATCCATGGAAAAACCAACAATGGGCACCTGAATAGATGAGGTTCCAGCAACCACAACATGCTTTAATGGCCCCACCACAAAACTATCAACAACAGGGGCAGGCATCACAAACTCAACTTCCAGCCCAGCTTGTAGTGAACCCAAAAAACCAATAAAAATATTTAATTAATGAATAAGGACAGATTGATACAATGCAAGTTAATACTATCAATAATATGTGACTAAGGTCTAGAAGAACAATGTATAATCCTCCTACTGTTATCACAAAAATATCTGAGGAAAATGAGAAAGAAGATACACCTGAGGAAAATGAAGAAACTAAACATGTTCCACATATTCAAGCCACTAGGAACGGTTAAGGAAAAGATAAGAATGCACATGCAGCTCCTTTTCCAGAATGATTACAAGAAATTCAAACAGCATAAGAAACAACCCTAGTTCAAGAGTTGAAAAAGAAAAGATGAACGTTGAGGTCCCACTTCTGAAAGCAATAAGGGAAATTCCCAGATTAAACCAGACCATTAGAGACCAATGTAAAGACACCAAGAAGAAAGAAGAAATACCCAAAAATGGTCAAAGTGGAAGGGAATCTAGTTGATCTTGTTGATGGAAATCTTATTTCACCAAAATATGGGGATCCTGAGAGTCCAGTCATTACTATTTTTGTAAATAGTCAGTCAATAACTAACATTTTGGTGGATCTTGGTGTTTCCATCAATGTTATAACAGCATATATGTTTGATTTTTTGTCTTTAACAGGAATACAACCAACCAATATCATTCTTTAATTGGTAGATCAATCTATTGTTGTACCAAATGGAGTGATTGAGGATGTAATGGTCACAGTTGAATCTTGGGAGTATCTCGTCGATTTTATGTTCTTACAGCCTAAATCTCGGAAATTGGGATATCTAGTCATCTTAGGAAGGCCCTGGTTGACTACTGTTGTTGCATATATTGACTTTAGGTCGAGAAAAATGACCATTTTAAATGGGTGAAAATCAAATAATATTTAATTATATCCTCATGCCCAGTCATATGTGGATGTTTGTGAACATGTATGGGTAGATTATTCATATATTAATCATTTGAGTTCTTCTTATCTGGCCACCGTTGCAGTGAAAAGTCACATGGAAGAAATTGTTGAGTCATACACAATGTCTGATGAAGAGGACACTGTGGCTATGGAAATCAAAACTGAGGCTACAGAAATTGGAACTGAAGCTACGGAACCATTTGTTCCAAACACAACAGATAATATTACCTTGGTAAGTGACATTTCTAATGAAAGTTGTAAAGAAACCTATGCTTATCATGAGGAATGTGCAGTAACTGATTTCTATTGTCCTTTAACCAACGTTATGTCTCTTGAAAATATGACTATTTTGCACATGCTTGAGCCTCATGTTTGTCCCTTGAATTCTTTAATTGTTGATGCAGAGCTTGCTATTTTGAAAGATACTGAGTAAGTGACTGTTTACATTGGAAAAGAGCTTACCATTGGTAATAACTTAGAGGCCAACCACGAGACTAGGGTTGTAGAAATCTTGAGGAAGCATTCCCAATCTTTTTCTTGGGATTATATTGATATGAAAGGGATCCATCCAAGCATTTGCACTCACCATATCTACACCGAGGATGTTAAACCTGTGAGATAGCCACAACGAAAAATTGATCCATCACTGAGAGACAGTCACAAATGAGATAGAAAAATTGCTAAATATAGGATTCATCTATCATATATCTAATAGTCAGTGGGTATCACCACTAGTTATAGTTCCTAAGAAAAATGGTAAATGGATAATCTGTGTAGACTATAGGGAACTTAATAACGCCACCAAGAAAGACTACTTTCCCCTGTCCTTTATTGATCAAGTTCTAGAAAATCTTGTCGGTAAGAAATATTTCTCTTTCTTGGATGGGTTTAGTGGGTATAACCAAATTAGTATAGCACATGTTGATCAGGATAAAACCACCTTCACTTGTCTCTGGGGTACATTTCCATATAGATTCCTACCATTTTGGATTTGCAATGCACCTGTTACTTTCCAAAGAGCAGTTTTGGCCTTTTTTGCAGATCTTATAAATGATTGTGTTGAAGTTTACATGGATGACTTCACTTTCCATGGTTCCACTTTTGATGAATCTCTGAACAATCTTGAAAAAGTATTAACTAGATGTGAGCAACACCAACTTTCCTTTAGTCATGAAAAATGTCTAATTATGGTTGATCAAGGAATTGTCTTAGGTCATCATATTTCTACCAAAGAAATACATGTCAACCCTAAAAATATTGAAGTAATTACTCAGTTGCCTACGCCAACAAATCATACTGACATCAAGAGTTTCCTTGGACATGCAAGGTATTTATTATAGGCGGTTCATCAAAGACTTTAGTAAAATTGTTGCACCTATGTTTTCTTTGCTGACAAAAGGTTGTGTTTTTGAATGGTCTCCTCAATGTCAGCAGGCTTTCAATATTATCAAAGAGAAGCTAACTACTGCTCCAGTCTTGAGAGGACCCGACTGGGGGTAGCCTTTCCAAATTTACACCGATGATTCTAATGCAGCAATGGGAGTTGTTCTTGGACAAAAGGATGAAGGAGATCAGATGTATGCCATTTATTTTATCAACAAGAATTTGGCCCCTATAGAGAGAAACTATACCACTATGGGAAAATAATTTTTAGTTGTTGTTTACTCTCTGAATAAATTCAAACATTATATTACTGGATACAAAATCTTTGTTTATACCGATCATTCGGCCATAAGGTATTTGATGAATAAACTAGTAGTGGGGGGAAAAATTATCAGATGGTTACTCTTTTTGCAAGAATTTAACTTAACAATTATTGATAAGCCAGGAAAAGACTAACGTTGTTGTTGTTTTCCTTTCAAGATTGAATGTTTCAGGAGAAGAAGAAATATGAACCAAACTCTCCATACCCACTGCTCCAAAATGCTGCAATTTCCTAGGTATTTTATGATGTTGGCTGGCTATAATTTATTAGGAAATTCGAGAGATTTGATGAAAAATTAGTTGATGGGTTTCTGATAAATTTTGAAGCCACCTACTTGTGAATTGGGGGAAAAAGAGTATAAATAAGTAGTCAAGTTGTTTTTGACCTATTTGGTTTGCCAGAATTTGGTCTCAAGGTTATGACAAATTCTCCTCTTAAATACCTAATTCCCCTATTTCATGAGGTCGCTGAAGCTCTTCCAGAAGTAATTCTCACTTCATATGGTACTTGTTATCCAAAATAATCCCCTTGCTTATTTTTGGCTAACTCCCTTTCATTTCTTCCTTCCTTGTGCCTCAGTCAAATTTTTCACTTTTTCAAGCACTCAAATTTTTTTAGAAATGGTCTCATCAGATAGAGAATCTTCTCAGGTTTCTAGAAAGGTAAATTTTTCCCTCTAACTCCTTGTATTTTGCAAGTTATGGCTTGGCGGAGTTTTGGAGGGAAATTTTCCCTAGGGAGGTCTGCGGACCAATAGGAAGTCGCCACGTGGTGGCGGAATGGCAGGGAGCGGGGGAAAGTTAGAAATTTTCACCAAGGAATGGTGGGGCACACAAAAGAAAAATTTTGGCCCGAAGGCCCGCCGACCAATAGGAAGTGGCCACGTGTCCATGGGGCCGTCGGAGGTCAGACCGGTGGGGAGAAGTTAGAAAATTTTCTCAAATTGGCGCAAAAGGGAAATCTCGGCCCGAAGACCCACAGCGAATGAAAACATGCCACGTGTCCACAGAGTGGCGGGGGGCAGAGGCGTGGGGGGAAATTTTCCATTTTTCCAAAGTGTATCAAATGGCGCAATGAATCTCCGCCCCGATGGCCCGCACCAATCAAAACTTGCCACGTGTCCATGGGGCCGACAAAAATCTTAAGGGGGGCGGCGACAAAGGAATTTTGGAGTTCAGGACCACGCCAATAGAAAGGGGCCACGTGTCTTGTTCGGGGCAGTGGTCGGCGGCAGTGGATAAATTGGAAGCGTGCCCCCGTGGGCGAATAGGAAGATGACACGTGGCAGCGGATCGGAGGAGAAATTTTGAAAAAATTTCCAAAGTTCAAAAAAGGCGTAAAATGATCTTATGAAGCCCGCGGACCAATCAAAATGTGCCACGTGGCATCGGAGTGGCGGGGGGTGGAACTTTTTGGGAAAATTTTCCCAAATTCAAAAAAGAGGGAAAAATTTTGGGTTTCGGCCCGCCGACCCGATTTTTTCTCTATTTTTCCCTAAATCTTCAAAGGTGCATAACTTTTGATCCAGAGCTCAGTTTTCCTTGATTTTGGTGTCATTGGAAATCTATTGAAGTCCTCTACATGATGGAATCTTCAATTTTGTGTTTTGATGGAGTTTGGTGAGAGAAAAATTGAAAACACCTCTAGCATGGGGAAAAGAGCAGAATCGGCGTTTCAATCACCATTTTTAATGAAGTATGGCTTCCATTCTCCTCCAACATGGTCAAAAATCTTGGGGAATGAAATTTTAAGGGTACCCATGTTGTTTTGATGAATTTGGTTGCTGGTTGAATGATTCTTTCCATTTTCCCGCGTTTCTCCCTCCTGGCTCGGGTTTTCATTGTTAAAAAGCTAAATTTGGCTCATTTGTAAGGGTTGGACATTTTTATGTTTTGCAGACTCCCTCCTTCACCCTAGAAAGTGAATTTGTGGAATATCAGACCTTTTTCAGGACTAAAACATGTTTTCTGTCTCTTTGTTGTTGTAATGCATGGAATTTTAAAAAATGGAAATGTCAATGCAAGCTCTATGAATGATTTTCAATCATTTTCTTATGTTGTTTGCTTCATTCTGATCTTCCATTACATTTTAGTAATTTGTGCATGATTTTTGTTGTAATTCTATAATCAGTGTCAATTTGCAGAAGTGAATGTTCACCACTCCTTTAGTGTATCACCCTGTTAGTTTTAGTTTTATCCTTTTCTTTCTATTCCTGTCTCCTTGTCAGAATTAGAGTCGGATTTTGAGTTTAAACCTCTGTAATTTTCAAGCATACATCTGATCAAAGGAGTTAAGGAACCGGCCTCTAATCTGGAGATTCTTTTTCCAATTCTGCAAGTCCCACACTTGGGGAAAAGATTCAATGTTGTGCAATCACACTGGATGTCCATTATCAAACTAGAAATCTGAAAAAATAGCCAAGGGTGCTGCTGATTTGCACTAACAGTTTTTGCACGCCTGGTGGGACCTTAGAGGTCTTCATCTTCACTACAACAAAGGTGATGTGCATTTGTTGTAAGTTTTTTACTTAAAAAGAGCCCTGATTTGCACATCTAGCAACTCCAAAGAGGAAAAATCAATTGGTTTCAACAGTCCAAGTCTGAAGATTCATGAAAAGGATCCAAACAAGGTCAAGGGCCAAATAAGAAGGATTGTCTGAGTATCTGCAGTTATCCCCTGGAAGAAAATAGAGGGGAAGAATAATTCAAAGGTCTCCATCTCCACCAAACAGAACTCTATCAACTCCTCCACCTAGTAGAGATTTCACTCAATCAACAAGGGTTCTCAAGCCAATCAGAATGGCATAAAACAACCCTTATGTCAACTTCACTGTCAGCAGCCCACTTGCTCTCAATGCACAAAATATAGTTCCAGTTGCAGCATTGAAGAACATCCCATACTTTACTGAAGAAAATCAGACCACTCTTGGTGATCATGTCAAAGACATTGCTAATGTTTGTGCAATCCATGAGATTGTTGAGATGCAAATTGTTGTCAAATTGCTGGCATCTTCATTCAAAGGGAAAGCCTTATAATGGTTCAAAAGCCTTGGGGCAGGCTCTATCCAAAATTGGAATTAGTTATGAACAACTAACAGCCATCAAGAGAGCTCCCAATGCGCAGTTGACAGACTTCAATTTTAGATTTAAAATGACTTGGGATAGAATCCCAGTGGCAGTAAGGCCAACAGCTGAAGGTGCTTTCTTATACTATCTCAAAGCTTTAAATTTTGATATTTCTATGTTAATTCAATCCATGGGAGGGGAAAATATACTTGCAGCTTATAGCATTGCCATTAGGGCTGAGAATTGTTTGATCCAAGCTGGTAAACTGGCTCCTAGGCCTCCCATGCCCTTTTATCCAAACTTGGAAAGCCCAAGCACTAGTCAAGAACCTACTATAGCTCCTATTCCCACTCCTAGAAATTAGAGTTCAAATGAAACTTCTACTTCATCCTCTAGTGCCTCAAATGAACTTCAAGAAGTCATGAAATAATTACAAAATTTAGGCAATGAGCTGGTTACACTTAAGAGGCAACAGGCCCAAAGTTTTAGACCTTCTTATTAGTCTCAAGCTCAACCTAATAGACAACCATATCAGTCTAATAGGCCACCCAATCTAGCTACAAATCAAAATCAAGTAAGGCCTCCTGCCAATAGACCATTTTATCCCTATAACCCCAATGCTGCATCTACCTCTAAAGCCTTAGTGCCCAGTGTCAAAATAATGTAGCTCAAGATTATGATTGGCGTTTTCCCATGTAATGAATCTCACAACCAGTCAATGTGCTTCAATGGTGTCTTTTTAACCAAGCTTTGATGGTGACAACAACTAGCGTATAGAGTAAAGTGAGTCAAAAAACAAACTAACAAGAAGGAACATCCCAACAAAATACAACTCCAAATGAGACTACACTTGTGAATTGGTAGGCTGAAGATTTATGTGGTATAAATTAAATAATTTCTCAGAATTTAGCAGCTAACACAAGGTCAAAGAAAATGAATATTGATGAATGTCATTCATTAGCTCCAAGTGATGCACAACCTTCCATCACTCCAGACAGTGTTAGAAAGCAAAAGTACAGTTCCAAATGTGTAAGGACAACCTATGCCACCTTCTAGACTAGCTCAAATGCCAGTTGTTGTATCACATGTACAAGAAAAGAGTGTGCACGCTAGGGGGCAGAAAAGAGATGGTTCCTTCCCATTTATCATCGTTGAATAAATGGAGAAGATAAATGTGAATATATCCATGTCGAAATCACTATCCATCCCAGGCCAAAGGGATTTACTACAAGATGCCATGAAGAATTGGTCAACTTCAAATCAACAAGTTCATTTACAAGAGAAGGTACTCCCAAATGTTGCTCATCCTAAAGGGAATCATGGAAGGACAGTAAGGTAAAGTTTTGAAGCCCCCCTCCGTTCTATGTTCTCATTGATCATTTGGGTTAAACTAGTACATAATTGCATGATTGATTCCGAGGCAAGTAGTTTTATAATGCCCAATAAAATAGCTGATCAGTTGGGCCTCCAATATGAAGTCATAACCAAAGGGGTGGGTGTAATTAGATGGGACAAAATAGTAACAACAGTAGGGGTAATTAAATATTTGAGCCTTACTTTACATGCATGCCACAATGTTACTGTTTTGCAAGATGTGTCAGTGATAGATTTGCCACCACTTTTTGCCCTATATTGGTCAAGGGATTTCATAGCTAGAATTTGAAGCTACTTATTCTAATGATTGGTCACACATGTTGTTCCAGAAGCAAATATGGTACTAAGGCCACAATAAGGTTTGAACCTATTGAAAACTTTCACATTGAGCCTCATACTCCAAGCCCAATCAATGTCAACTATTCAACATTTGATCAAGAGGATTAGCCAAACATAGATGAAGCTAAGCAACAAAAGTTGGAAGAATCCCATATTTGAATTTTGTATGAATGGGAAATAAAGGTACATGCTTTTGATCCCTACAAGGAAATAGAGGAATCCTGAGCTAGGACGTATATTGCATACATGAAGAAAATTAGCCTATTCCTAGCATCACCAAGCCAGACCATAAAGATGACAATGAGGTATGACAGCTGTTCTTTGATGGATCAAGAAGTAGACAAGATGCAAGAGGGGGGGCTATGCTTATTTTCACCTCAAGGCAGTTAATTATTATTCAGCTTTTAAATTTCAATTTGCATGTTCTAACAACATTGTTGAATATGAAGCATCGATACAAGTTTTGCATTGGTCAATCAAGAGAGGTATAAAAAAACTTACAAGTCTTTGGTGACAGTGAGCTGATTGTTAATCAAGTTAAAGGGCAGCATGCTGCCAAAAATGATCAGCTCAAGTGTTATAAAAATAGGGTGTGGGACCTCATTGAGGATTTTGAAGGCTTTGGCATCAATTCCATCCCTAGGAAAGAAAACCAAGTTGCTGACAGACTTGTAGCAGTTGGGGAAGCCTTTGATGTTGTTGAAGTATCAAGGAAGATAAAGTGTAGCCAAACATTCATGTGATTGTAAGGCCATCAGTGCCAGATAATAATGCAAGTTGGAAAGTGTTTGAAAATGACCAACAAATCATCAATTTCTTGTAAGAAGAAGCTGAGTTCTCAGCCAAAAATCAGGAAAAATTAGAACAACAGTATGGTGATCAAGTGGTACAGCTGAGAACCAACAAACTACCAAAGGGACTTGTCACTTTGGAGTCCATTTTTAATCCTAATGATCAATTTAGGAAGGAGAAAGTAAATATCCAAGTCAAGGGAGAAGATTTAGTGCCCATCTTAGCCGAGGAGAAGGAAAATCACTTCAAATTGGTAAAGTGGAAACTGAGCAAGAAAGGTATGAGTTCATGCAACTTTTCCAAGAGTTCCTGGACATATTTTCTTGGAGCTATGAAGACTTGAAAGGTTTCAATCCCAAGCTAGCTCAACACACTATTGAATTGGATCCAAGTGCTAAACCCATCAGGCAAAAAACAAAGGCCAGTCAATCCACACATGGAGCCTCTCATGAAGAAGGAATTGAATAAGTTAATAGAGGCAAGTATCATATTTCCCATCAAGCATTCGAGCTGGGTTGCAAACTTATGTTCCAGTTAGAAAGAAGAGTGGAGAAATCAGATTGTGTGTAGACTTTAGAGATTTGAATAGAGCATCTCTCAAGGATCATTACCCACTTCCTTCTATGGAGCAGATTTTGCAAGTTGTTGCTGGCTCTGAGAGGTTTTCATTGCTAGATGGTTATTCAGAGGTATAATCAGATCATGGTAAAGGAAGAGGATCAGTTCAAAACAGCCTTCACCACCAAATGGGGAACTTATGCATATAGAAAAATGCCATTTGGGTTGTCCAACGCTGAGAGCTACTTTCCAAAGGGCAATGGATATGGCATTCAATGGGGATTGATCAACAAAATAGTGCTGATATACCTAGATGATATTATTGTATTTTCTAAAAGTGCAGCAGATCATCTCTTTCATTTGAGACAAGTGTTTCCAAAGATGTAGAAGATTTGGGGTATCCTTGAATCCCAAATAAATGTATTTTTTTATCTCATGAAGGAAAGCTCCTTGGCCACATTATTTCCAAAGAAGGATTAGTAATTGATCTAGAGAGGGTTGAAGCAATAAGATCACTGCCATTACCAAGTCATAAGAAGGCCCTTCAAAGTTTCTTGGGGAGAATCAATTTTGTTCGAAGGTTTGTTCCAGATTTTGCAGCCCTTGTCAAGCCAATAACTATGATGTTGAGGAAAAGTCATGGATTTCAAATGGATAGTTGAAGGTAAGGCAAGTTTTGAGGCAATCAAGGAGGCTATCTCACAAGCTCCAACTCTCATTAACCTAGATTTCTCCAAGGATTTTATCCTTTATGCATTTGGAGGTGATGATACAATTTCTGCAATTTTAGTACAACAGAACAAAGAAAATGTAGAGCAGCCAATTGCCTTATTTAGCCAAAACTTGGAGGACTATGAGGTGAGGTATTCTTTCATTGAGAAGCATGTTCTTGTAGTGGATTAGGATCTTGAAGAAATTTAAGCATCTAGTTTCAAACAACAAGGTTCAACTGTTGGTTTCTCATGTGGGAGTTAAGGACTTCCTCCTCAACAAGGACCTAAATGAAAAACGTGCAGGGTGGATTACTCGTGTCATGGAGTATGACATTGAGATCAAAGTCACCAAGCTGGTCCGAGGAAAGGGATTATGTGAGCAACTGGTCTTGAGTCAAATCAATGGAAGCAAAAATGAGAAGGATGTTGTTTTGGCGTTGCAAGACAACCAAGAACAAAGAGGTGTTCAAGAAGAGAATGATGGTGTCCTCACTCCTTGCTGGACCCAAGACATAATGCACTTCCTACAAATAGGCCTATGCCCTCCAGAGATGAACAAAACCAAGAGAAGACACTTCAGATTGCAGGCTATCCCATATGCACTTGTTGATGGTGTTTTGTTCAAGAAGGATGTAAATGGAGTGCTGTTGAGATGCATTGGGACAAACCAAATTAATAGAATGCTAGAAGAGTTCCATGGTGGATCAGCTAGGAGGTCATTTTTATCCAAGAGTGACAGCCCTCAAGATCATGAAGGCTAGCTATTATTGGCCCAAGGTGTTCATAGTGATTGTTATGCATGGATCAAGAGGTGCAAAAATTGTGCATTCTTCATAGGCAAGGAAAGATTAGCAGCCCCTTCCATTACACCCAATTTCAGTTGACCAACCATTCATGCAATGGGGTTTGGACTTCATTGGAGTCATTAACCCAAACTCAAGCCAAGGACACAAGTGGATTCTAACAGCAACAGATTACTTCACCAAATGGACTGAGGCGGTGGCACTCAAAGAGCAAATGAATCTAGCATTCTAGACTTCTATGAGGGGATAGTAACAGATTTGGTATACCTACCACTATAATATTAGATAATGCTTTGGAATTCATAGGATCAAAGGTAACTGAATGGGTATGTTAAAAATGGGATTTATCTGAGCACTTCATCAAATTATTACCCTCAAGGTAATGGACCAAGTTGAGTCTACCAACAAGAACTTATTAAAGATCATCAAGAGGACTCTTGATGAAAATCAGAGGACTTGGCATACTAAATTGAAATCAGCCTTATGGGATGATAGGATAACTCCCAAGAGATCCTACAGGTAACTCTCCATTCAGACTTGTTTATGGAAGAGAGGCAATCTTGCCTATGTCACTTGAGTTGCCAACATTGGAACTCATGAAGCAATTGGAGTTGTTGGAGTTTGAACCCATGGAGGTTAGATATGTAGAATTGATGGAGCTCCAAGAGATTAGAGATCATGCAGCCCAAGCAATGGAGAAGGACCAAGCCTTGATCAAGAGAACCTTTGATAGGAAAGCTAAGGCTAGAACCTTCCAAGTTGGAGATTAGTGTTGAAATGGGATGCAGACTGAAAAAATCCAGGAAGGCATTCAAAGTTTGATGCCATTTGGAGTGGCCCCTACATGGTCACAAATTGTAAGAACAACAATGCCTTCCAATTGTCTACATTGGATGGTGAAGAACCACATATTCCAGTTAATGGAATCCATCTAAAGCATTGCTACTAGAAGGGAAACTCTCCACCTTGTACATATTAGCTTAGATTTTCATTCCTCCAAGTGCTTGTGCACATTGTTTTGTTGTAGCTTAGTTTTACATTTCCCTAAGTGCTTTGGCACAAGCTTTGTTGTCCCATAGGATGCATTTTTGCAGGCCATGTTCCAGATCAAGTGATGTTCTACTCTCACAATCTTCCTTTTTGTAATTTTCTAATGAATTGGGAGTACCAAGCAGAAAATTTGATGACTCCATGCCCAATGGATTTCTTCAGGAAACTAGTAACTTCATCCAGCAGGTAGATGACCCCTCTGAGTCACCAAAATTGTTATCCAAAATAAGCCCCTTGCTCATTTTTGGCTAACTTCCTTTCATTCCTTCCTTCCTTGTGCCTCAGATTAGAATTTTTCTACTTTTCAGGGACTCAAAATTTTCTAGAAATGGCTTCATTAGATAGAGAATTTCTCAGCTTTCAAGAAAGGTAAAATTTTCCCTCTAACTCATTGTATTTTCAAGTTATGGCTCGGTAGAGTTTTGGAGGGAAATTTTCCCATCAGGAAGGTCCGCCGGACCAATCAGAACGCACCATTTCAGTGGCGGAATGGCGGGTTAGCGCGAGGGAAGACTTATTGAAAATTTCTCCAAGGATTGGCAGGGGTACACAAAATAGAAAATTTTTGTCTGAAGTCCCACTAGCCAATAAGAAGAGGCCATCGTGTCCAGGGGGTCATTGGAGGTCGGACCGATGGTGAAGGAGTTAGGAAAATTTCCCAAAGGTTGGTGCAAAGGACATTTTTCGGCCAGAAGGCCTGCCATAGCAAATCAAAACCTACCACGTGTCCTCAGAGCATTAGGAGGCGGAGGCGCATGGAAGGAAATTTTCCCTTTTTCCAAAGTGTGGAAAATGGTGCAATGAAACGTCCGCCCCCGATGGCTCGCACCAATCAGA
This sequence comes from Taxus chinensis, assembly GCA_019776745.2. Taxonomy (NCBI): domain Eukaryota; kingdom Viridiplantae; phylum Streptophyta; class Pinopsida; order Cupressales; family Taxaceae; genus Taxus; species Taxus chinensis. The sequence continues at coordinate 747,360,770 of CM034153.1, forward strand.
AACCTGCCACGTGTCCATGTGGCCGGACAAAATTCTTAAGCGGGGTGTGTATAAAGGAAAATTTGGGAATTCAGGCCCGAGCCAATGAACAAGGTACCATGTGTCTTGTTCGGGGTAATGGTTGGCAGTGATGGAAAATTTGGAAGCGAAGGGCCCGCCAACGAAATAGGAAGAATGACACATGGCAGTGGAGCAGTCGGAGGCGAGCACAGAGCAATTTTTGGAAAATTTTCCAAAGACCAAAAAAGGCATAAAATGATCCTAGTGAAGCCCGCGAGACCAATAAGAAAGTGCCACGTGGCATCGGAAGTAGCGATGGGGGTGGGAAATGTTTTGGGGAAATTTTCCCAAATTGCAAAAAAGAGGGAAAATTTTTGGGTTTTCGGCCCGCCGACCCGATTTTTGCCCTGTTTTGCCCTAAATCTTCAGAGGGGCATATCTTTCGATCCAGAGCTCATTTTTCTCAATTTTTGTGTCATTGGAAATCTATTGAAATTATCTACATGATGGAATCTTCAATTTTAGTGTTTAATGGATTTTTGGTGGGATAAACATGGAAAATTCGCTTTTGGCATGGGGAGAAAGGAGCAAAACTGACGTTTCAACCACCATTTTTAATGAAGTATAGCTTCCATTCTTCTCCAACATGGTAAAAAAGTATTGGGGAATGGAACTTTTAAGGCTACCCATGCTATTTTGATGGATTTGGCCAGTGGTTAAATGATTCCTTTCCATTTTTTTCCACATTTCTCTCTCTTTGCTCGAGTCTTCATTGTTAAAAAGCTAGATTTGGCTTATTTTGTAAGTGTTGGACATTTTTTATGATCAGTAGGCTCTCGTCCTTCACCCTAGAAAATGATTTTGTGGAATATCAGACCTCTTTCAGGGAATGCAACGTGTTTTTTACCTCCTCCTGTTATTATAACACACTGTATTTTAAAAATGGAAAATGATAGTGCAAGCTCTGTGGATGAGTTTTCAGTCCTCTTCTTGTATTGTTTTGCTTCATTTATTATCCTTTCATTACATTTTAGCAATTTTTGTATGATGTTAGTTACATTTATGTAATTTGTGTTAATTTGTAGAATTAGATGTACATCACTCCGTTGGTGTATCCACCTTGTTAAGTATTAGTTGTATTTCTTATTGCATCCTTCTATCCTCTGTCCCCCTAGCAGATTTAGAGTAGGATTTTGAGTATTAAAACCTCTGTGCAGTTTGCATGCATACATCTAATCAGAGGAGTGAGAGGAACCAGACCTTTAATCTGGAGACTATTTTCCCATTTTTTGTAAGTCCCACACTTGAGGAAAAGATTCAATGTTGTGTAATTACACTGGATTTCCAATTATCAAACTAGAAATCTGAGAAAACATCCAGGGGTGCTGCTGATTTGCACTAACAGTACTCAGAAGGGGATTAAGCGGGAAATTTTTCCTGGTACTTGGAAGGAAGTTACTGAATGGGTCAACAAGTACTTTATCTGTGACGGACTATCATCTGTGCTTGGAGGGGATTCGCTGAACATTTTAATTCATTTTAAGAAAGGTTGCATAAACCTTGCACTCAAGGTAAATTTACCTGAATATTTAGCTGATATAGTCATTAAAGTGGGACAGAAATATAAAAATGGAGGTGTTAGGGATGCAATGAAACACCCAGGGCTTATTCAATTGATCTATTCATGTGAGGTTTTCTACATACCCAAGAGAAGGATCGAACAAATAAGTGTAGGGGAGAGTTCCAAATAAAATAAAATCAAGAAGGGACCATCTCCCATTATTCGAACTAAGCTCGATTCAGCTCCTCGCCCTTCACGGGAGACTGTGGAAGAACCTGGTAGTCGGGATAGTCCATCTTCTATGACAAAAAATTCTAAGGGTAAAAGCACTTTACCAGTTCCTTCTTATATTTCGTTGAGGCCAAGAAGGTCTTGTACTTTGCAGAGACCTGAAGTTTCCCAGCTAGAAGTATTTCATGAAGATTCTACTCCCATTGTGGAGAAGGAAGAGGTTGGTACCTCGACTGTCCCTGATGACCAATCTAAGGATGATATATTCATAAAAACTATTCCTGCAACACAGAGTCTAGATATTTCTGCAGTGTTGGAAACCGAATCAAGAGCTCTGGAAATGCCTTCAGCACCAGATATACAAACCTTGGTGCCAGAATTTTTTGTAACAGAGATTAGCGGTCAGGAATCACATGGAGATGATTTACTGAGGTGTTATCTGGATGAAATTGCCCTCCTGAAGGAAAAATTAAAAGGTATGCAAGAAACCAACTTATCTTTGCAAACTGCATTTACACATAGAACTGTAGAAAAAGTGAGGGAAATTACTGCTTTGAAGGTAGAGGTTAGCAGTCTCAAAAGACAAAGAGATATAGGCCTTAAATTATGGGATGATTTAAATTTATTATCTCTTCGGAATAAAGCATTAAAAAGGAAAATAAAAAGTTAAAAGAGAAGATTGAGGCCAGTGCAAATGAGAAAAAGATGTTAGACTATATTTTATACTCTATTTTTCCGTTGGCTTGTAAGCTTTTGGCCTGTAGGAAACCTTCTTTTGTCTATAGCATGTTTTTCTAAGAGCAATTCTATGCTTGGCAATTAATGAAAATGTGCAGTCAAGAACCTCGTGAAGCTCCTGATGGCAAAACCTTTTTGTCAATTTATCAAAAGAGTACCCCTGACATACAAAATCAATTGTGTGAATTTTACCTCCACAACATGTTGGTCACCAATGTGCTTGATTTCTTTATTAATCTATTTGTGGGATATTTTTAGTTGAAGGCCTTTCAATCCTTGCTTTAGAACCAAATTACATGGGGCAAACAAACATAAATTTTCACTCAAAAAACTCGCACCATATGTTTCTACATTAGGCCTACCCATCACAATGATGTGGCCATGAAGAAAAATTTCCGATCTCTTTATTATCAGGTCGGTGTTGTGGAAAATACTTCAAAGATTCTACTAAAATGTGTGCATGATTTTGAGGCCTATAGTTAGCAGAATTTTGGTGAAGCAAGACAGACTTGTGATAGAAGATGGGATACCTTAAACTTTCCATTAATATGAGGAAATTTATCTCCCCTCAGAATTCAAGTTGGTGTATGCGGAGGGGTGATGCATTGGTTACAATAATTCGGCAGTTGTCTGAGAAAAATGGCAAGGAATATAGTGATGAGTGGGTAGGAACAGATATGAGTCCACCTCTTCTCCTAAATCTGATTACTACCTAGTAGAATAACATTGCCCAGTCACATGATAGTTTTACAGCTTGGGTGGAATTTATTTCCAACAATCAAGGATGCAAAGGAACCAGGAAACAATATGCAGATCAGTTTGAGGAATATGATATGGCACATCAACTTGGCCTTAGGGCAGGGCAAAGATGAGTTGCATGGGGACATGCAATAGGTAAAGTGCAGGGGAGATGATGAGTGCATTAATTGACTTGTTTATATCATCTATGTGATTATTGATGTGTCATTAAACATGATTAATTAGTGCATGGGGATGCTTTATATAGTTATATCCTAGTAATTTCAATGCATTTCTCTTGTTTTGTTTCATGCAACTTGTTAATTGTAGAATCTTCCACTAATCACCTTTGTGAATGAAATGTGGTGACATGTGCAGGATAATAGTGGACACTTATTACCAATGTTGAGAATTGTAATCAAGGAGTCTGAGTCTGGAGTTGTCATACAGTCATGGAAGACTTTTTCCATTGACAACCTTTAAACATTGATCTTGTTTTTGACAGTTCCGTAGGATTTAATGAACTTTAATAGGTTTGTTAGTGGAAGAAATTAGTGCCTAAAATTTTGGCATGATGTGTAACCAACTATGTCTATATAGACTTCTCCTTGAAGAACAATTTAGTAGTTAGTTATGTTGGTAATATGCAATACAATTTATAACAGTTAGTATCTATTTTCCAGTTATGTATTGAGTATGTTATGGAACTTTTCTGAATCAATATATTATATGTTGTTTTGAATATCCTGTGGTGTTGAGATTACCTTGGTCCCAAGGAAGAGCAAGGTCCCACTCAACCAAGGCAACTGGAAGCTTTTACGTTTATGCATGCTCGTGGTTTCTAATAAGTTACATTTTGAATACAATTACTTATTTCCTTTACTGCAATTTCCATTTAGTGTGTGTTATTTCCTTTCATGCAATTTCAATTCTGAGTGTGTCATTTCAATTCTACAATCTCAATTATTTGAATTATGATATATTGATTTGGTGTGTGCATTTCAATTCCAGCAAAGTATTTCCATTAAATGCATTTCATTACAATAATGTTGTTTCAATAGTTTAGCATTACATTTCCATAGATTAGCAGAGACAGAGAGAAACATAACAACCAAAACCCCCCCAAAAGAAACCATCGAACAATTGAGTTGCATAGAGTGTCATTGCATACAACCTTAGACCCACAACCCTGGTTTTATAATGACACTAGCAGAAGAATATGTTAGTTAAATGATTGGAGAATACAACGACCCATCAACAAAACCCATTCCATGACTTGTAGGGGAACACACACATGTGCTATTGTCAACATATTGGAAAAGTGAGTAAAATAAATGCAATGCCTTTGCGTCTAGTTGTTACACAAAATATTTTTGAGAAATGGGCTATTGATTTTATAGGGCCAACAAATCATATCATGCATAGGGGTGGCATGTGCTACATCATCAAAACAATAAATTATTTGAAAATATGGGACGAATCTGCACTAACAAAATATTGTACAATGGAAAGAATAAAAAGGTTTATTTGGGAGAATATAATCAACAAGTATGGGTGCCCCTTGAGTCTCACCAGCAATAGAGGAACCCATTTCCTTAACAATACTGCACATACTCTTGTCAAAATTTATGGTATCTCACCATAAGACCACCCCATATCATCCACAAGAGATTGGGATGGTAGAATCCTTTAACACAATATTGATCAACACATTGAAAAAGATATGTGACATTGGCAGAAAGGACTAGGACGATAAGGTTTCAACAATTCTATGGGCATAAGGAACAACGTATATGTAATGTCCCTTTTCGGGGACTCTTGGGAAAATATGTAAAGTTGAAAATAAACAACACTTTTCAAATTTTTAGCAAGTTGTTAGTGACTAAAATAAACATGTAGAAACCCTTACTAATTGCCAGAAAACATTCTCCTAGGTAAGAGGCCCCTTTAAAGACTTCAAGTTCACTTTTGGGCCTTTAAACACTGTTGAAAATGATCTTAGATAGTCTCCAAAATTCTTATAAATTACCAGCAACCATATTATGCAAGAAAAACGGATTTTATAATTTTGGAAGTAAGAGATCTGATTTTTAGTTGAAATCCTCATATTGTAACAATTAATTAATTATTCCATAACTATAACTAACTTCCACAGGCTTGGAAAATAGTAAAACACTACCAAAATTCATGAAAATTCAAAACTTTTCCTTTAGAAATATGAAGAATATTATTTGAACCTCAGAATTATGAAATTATTGCAATGAGTTACTAAAATGCTCCCCTAGGTGGGTTTATCCACTTAGAACAACCAATAAGCATGCACAAACACTCCATAAATTAGGTCAGTCCACCTTAAAATGGGAAAATATGCATTAACAACCAGAAGTAGGGAAAAAGATCTTCAATTGATGACCAAATAACACCTTAGGGTAGTTTGTCTAGGGATTAAAATGAATATTACAGTAGCAAATTATCCCTCAAGGGGGTGGAGACTCCTGTGTTAACGTCTTCCCTAGACTGTGTGAAGGGTTTCGTCCTCACACAAGACTCTACAAGGGTTTTCGTCTGTTGGCAAGAAAATTTGTCTTGCAAAAAAATTTGTGGGTTTCAAGCCAACGCTATGGGAATCTAAGTCCCTATACTTGAATGGTGCAGCCTCCGTAGGTGCATGCATAAAAGATGGGTTTCAATGGTGTCCTTTCGACCATAGATCCAATAGGGGCACTCCACTGACCCTGTGGCAAAGCTAGCAATGTCTCACTAGAGAAGAAATTTTGTCTTGGAAAGGGGAAGGGGAGTGGAAATGGAGGTAGGAGAAAACTAATTTTGTGAGTAGAATATTAGATGCCCACACACATTAATTAGAAATTTCATTTACATGCATTTACAGTTGGAAGAAAAACAAATCCGCAGGAGAAGCTACAAGACCAAATAGAATTCATTGGTCACAAGGTACCAATCAATCCCTCAATCAAAAAGGTGAAAATTCCTTCTTTATTATTGAAGCTAAAGTAGAGTTTGTAAAGAGCTTTGAGAATAGAGGAAATTCTAAGGAGAAGGGAAAATAGAAGTAGTATGGCGTTTTCTGTCTTTCCAGGTACAGAGCACTCTGGTATTTTTGAAATCAATCACCAACCCTTGGAATGGCTCTAAGGAGCCATTATATCTCATGCCAAAATGGTTACAACTTTACAAATCATTTACGCCTCTTCAAATTCCTCCATTGTGAAGAAAACACTCATGGCAAGTTAAAAACCAGATCTTGCAACGCGAACATTACATTTGGTTTGCCAGTTTGAATACAGACCGTTTGATTTTCTCTTATAACTTTGAAATCGGGTCATCCATGTGGTAGGAAGATATTGGAGCGGGTACGAGGGAAATCCATTTGCATTTTGTGATTTTTTAGAGATTTGGCAATTTGGAACAAATTGGCCCGCACCCCCGCTTCAACTTTTTAACTTAGGCACGTGGCACATTTTCATTGGAAATGGGGTCGCGCCCTTTTCTATACATTTTAATCTTTTTTGGAAAAAGGTTAAAAAACTCAAAGTTCTCCGTCGTTCCGCTCTCCCGCTTTGACTTTTCAACGCCTGGCCCGAGACCTTGGTGGAGCTGTAGACACTAAATTAGGTCACACTCCCCTTTGGTCCATCGATAAATAAGCAGCCTTCATCACATTCACCTAGCCATGGCCTCCTTCACCCCACTAATATTAATTTAATTAATTAAATTAAATTAACCCATTATCCTCACTATATTTATTATTTAAATATCTTAATTTAAATAATATCCACACATACACTTCACTTAGACACCTCATCAAGCCAACTCAACCTAAGACCTATTCTTAGTAAGTTGTCATAACTAACTAAGACTTACCTAAACCCTAAAAATCAATTCCTACATTCCCTCTAACCACATTCCCGCATGCTTACAAGAAGCTCCCAGTCTAATCCGTAGGTTAACGACATGAGATCCGAGGAAATCAAGAGGATCTCCCTAGTTTAGTAAGCCTAGGAAATCCCACCTTGACCGACGCCGGTTACCCCTAACCGTCACCGGTTAAGCCGGAACCGCCATCAGTTACCCTTTTAACCCCAAAACAACCTTATTCTCAAGGTTGGAAGTTGGAAGAAAAAAAGGTTGGTGAGCATTATCACTTCTCAGAGAGATAACACATCTTCAGAGAGTGAATTCCAACGAGACCACGCATGTAAGGAAGGAGATCAAACATCTTTTCCTGCACAGCCATGTAAGGAACAAGACCACACATGCAAAGAGGAATGCACATACAACCCATGCAAAAGATTTCCTTCAGCTGGTGATCACTTGCAGCCTTCAAGCTCCTCATCAGCACCTCCATCCTTCACACACAGGCATCCAGGACTAGAATCCAAGTAAGTATAATGTCATACTTCTCTAGTTTATTTCATTTCATCATTATTTTATCATCTATTGCTTACCTAGTCACCTATTGACCTTCTCCAACATTTCCACCTCCATATACCCATTAAAGCCTTGCCGAAGCCTACACCAATCACCCAATACCTCATCCCGACCAACCAAAGTCCTTTGTGCAATCACAAAGGAGACCTAAAGCTTGTTCTATGAAATTTCCAAATTTCACAGTAACTGGCACCAGTCACACCTAACCGCCGTTGGTTACCCCTGACCAACATCGGTCTCTGTATTTTCCCATACAACCCAGAACAGAGACATACCCACTTAATTTCATCTCACCCTCATCCACCTGTGATCTACTCAAGACCTCTGTCAAACCTGCAGAACCCAAAACCAATCATTTGACCTTTGAATTCTATTCTAGCTTAGCATGTTAGATTAGATCTATTTCTTATTATGTTTTAAGTGGGATACCTAAATCATTTCAAATTACAATGGGATTTACTTTGTTTACAACATTAAATTGTTTAAAACAGTGGACTAACAACCATCTAGGAAGTATCACACTTCCCGGATCTAGCATACGTTAGACAGTTCACTGCCCATATTTTTTAATTCCTTCTGGTGGTCTTTCTTTGCATTACAGGTAGTTCCTCCTAGCCAAAAGGAATCTCTCATGATCAGTTGTGGATTCGTAAGTCATACGCGCACAACAACCCATCAACCAGCATTTGAACAGGTATTCCTCCTACGCCCGTTACCCTATCTATTTTGTCAACACTTCAAAGAAGCAATCTAAGAAAAAGGTGAAATAGGAGCCGTGGAGCATTCTAGAACTTTTACTTCACTTTTTGTAATTTGGTTAAATTTCCTAAATTCCCCTGATGGCCCACTCTCCTGCTTTGACTTTTCAACGGCGGGCTTCACCTTTGACTTTCTCCCTGGGGGCTTCAACTTTGACTTTTTCCTTTATAGCCTAATCGGGGCTGCGGGTCACTTTTTAACTTTTCACCTTTTTTACAAAGAGGCTCAAAAACACAAATTTCTCCGCCGACACACTTCCAATGAGGTATGTCCACGTACCTGTGGATGATGGGGCCAAAATTTGATGAGGAAGAAAACGCCCATCATTCCCGACTATGGGAAAAATACACAGAGGAAGAGAACTTCATCATTTTGAGTCTAACTTTTGAATTTCCTTCGTGAGCCGGAGGCATGGAGACAAAATAATGATTTGACGACCCAACGAACAATTTCAATCAAAAAGGAGATTGTAAGGAGGATATTACGTGCACAGACCAGGAGATGGATAATTTCTCAAAATGAGCAAAACAGAGATTTAAATATCACTAGGGCACGGATTTTTCTATTTCTTCAAACTTTCAACTTGGCTTAAATACTTTAAGAGGGCGAGAGCTCTAAATTTCAAATTTAACTTGGAAACAAAAAGTGATTTTCGGGAGACAACATCGTCCTTAGGAGAGGGAGAGAGATGTTTCACAAGAAATCTTTCCAAAGAGATAATAATATTCACATAATCATCAAATGGCTACGTAACCTCCTTTTATATCATAAGGGGTGTTAAAATTTAATAATGGTCAACCTCATCAAGGACTTTAATAATCTTGTACAACTTGAGCCTACATACTCACCAAAATAACTAGCTAATTAAATAATTAAATTCCTCTATTGGAGAGCTTGGCTTCCCAATATGAATAAATCATTAAAAAAATAAAATAACTCCTAAATTTTCATCAAATATCTTCATAAACGTTCCTCTTTCTCAAACCCTTAGTTCCACAAGGAATAAATGGGATAAAGTCTTCAAGTGCACTTGTATCCAAAAAAGGGACATGACAACCCTCCCATATTGAAATTACTTTTCCTCAAGCAATGACACGTACCTAGATCCTCAAAAAAATATCAGATATTACTTTTTTGTGCCTACACATGAAGGAAAGTGATTAAAGAAAAATTATTCTTCCATCCTCCTTCCCTCGTGCTTTGAAGGCGTGATGATCAGCTTCCTTTCGTGCCTATCAAACTTCTTGTTCTCTTTGTTTGGATGATATGTATCCATGTTATCAATGACACAGTTGTAACTACTCAATTTCCCTTTAGGAAGGGAATAGATGATGACTGAAATAAATATATGAGAGTTGGTAAATAAAAATCGGCCATGCATCTTTTAACTCTCTTCATACCTTCTCATGATATTGTTTGTCAAACTTGTGTTTGTAAACTCGGTTATGATCCACCTTTCCTGGACTTCTAGTAAGGGATAGTGTAATATTCATTTTTAGGGGGGCTCAGGAAATGACTAAAAGATAAGATGTACTTAAATATCAAATTATGGAGTTGTTGTAGATGGCAGATATAAACCCTTCAATCTGCAAATTAGGCCCTTCCTAGGACAACGACTTCCTTGGAGAGGTTAAACCGTCAAAGGTGGGTTAAACCTTGCTAATGCCCTTTAAATATTATTCCAAAATTATTAGAAAACACTTAGCAAACACAATCAGTTGTTATAAATCATACTTGAGCTTGAAAATAATTAATTATGGAACCCTTGACTAGAGAACGTCAACAAGCTTGGAAAAATAGTAAAACACCTCCAAAATTCATGAAACTCAAGATCTTAGGCTTAGAAAATATGGAAAATAAGATAAGAAATTCAGATTTTCTAAATTATCATCACACATACCAAATAATCACTCCAAAGTGGGTTGTTCCATTGCAAACAAATAGATCATTGAACTAAAGAGATAAATCATGTAAGAAAATGATCATTTATTGCCTTTCAAATAAGCTTGTATACATAGATCCTTATGGAAGGGTTTTTCATCCTCCATAAGTCCTCAACCAAGGGTTTCCATACTTGGGAATGGTCCTCAATAATAATTTTTCATCCTTGAGAAAGGTAGATAAGGTGCTTCATAAGAAAACCTTAACCAAGATATGAATATTCACCAAAACATAATTCAATAATGACCAAGTAACCTCTTTATATAACCACAAGGAGTTCTTTAAAATGTAAAATTGATGGCCAACCCCTTAAGGTAAGTGATTTTAAATATTCAATTAGTAATTAGAGCCTACATTCTCATAATACCTTTATTTCCTAGCTACTTAAGTCATTTTATTGGAACGGTCAGCTTCCCAATAGGATACATGATAATAAATAAAACTTCCTAAAAAACAATAAAAATATAATTTAGATATTCACCTTACCTTCCTCCTTATACCTATGGGGACAAGAATGGGTTAAGGTATTAAAAAACAAGCCTTCAAAAGGGGACAGGACATTCTCCCCTTCCTAAGATTGCTTGTCCCCAAGCAATTGCAAGTACCCATAGCCCAAATAAATCTCAATTGCTCCTTATTTCTTGTTCCTTCTAGCGTAGTATCCTCTCCATGGACTCTAATCATGCCAAAGTATCTCATATCCTCAAGCATATAAGTGGTTGAAGTATAGTCGTGACTACGGAAAACAAAATTAGAGTTCCATTGGGCTCTTGCTTTCCTTCTTCTCATTCTAAATATTTTCTATATTTGAGTCCATTCACAGCTATGTATGTTTGTTTGTGACTGGACCATCTCTTTAGAATTTATCTGAAAGTGATAGATGTAGCCTTCCTTCATTTGGGAAAGTGACCAGCTCCATGTAGGGCCTCCTAATTGTGCAATGAATGCATTTAACCTCTTTGTTAGATGGAAAAAAAGATCTTAGTTGTACCCTTCCCTTCCAACTTGAACCTACACATGAAACAATATTATTAATGGAAATCATAATACTTATTACTCTCCTTTCATGTCATGTTGGTGAATGGAATGGATCTCTTTTTTCATCTTTTCATGCGCTCGGCTGAAATACCTCTCCATGATCAGGAATTTATATTTTCTTCCCTGCAATCAGATTGAAATGTGTTGGTGATGATTACTTATGGGTTGAGTATCCCTTCAAAAACTGAGTTTCTTCCTCTTCTAAGTGGTCAATCTTTAGCATCATAATTTTGTTACCTTCTAAACCATTGTATTTAAGCATGTTCCCTTGTAATTGGGTAATATTAGTGACTGAAATTAATTTTAGGATAGTTGGGTAGACCTATTTAGGAAATTTTGGTCGAGTATCTATCATCCCAACCATTGGAATTTCACCTTCACCTGTTGCAAACATGAGTGGAAGGCTGAAAGAGTAGTATGCAATAGACATAAGAATGTTGTAGTTGCTTCATTTTTGGAGGTTCTTCTTGATTGACAACCCTTTATTGTTTGTGAGTAAACATATATTAGCTAAGAAAACTCCCATAACAACCCAGCATATTTTAATTTGCATTTTATACCTCCTCGTGATGTTATTTTCCAAATTATTCCTTGCACTCTTAGCTATGATCAGTCCTTTCCAAAATTTTGGTAAGGAAATAAAATTAGTCTTTCCTCTCTCAACATGCCTACCTTTCTCACTTCTGATTCCTTGAATTCTGACCTCTTCATTCTTTAATTGGAACTTCAACCCCCTCTTGTGAATTTTGAGGGTAGATTCCCCTAAAGTTTGGATCCCGTGACCCCCAAGAACAATATGTCCCTCATCTAAACTTAAAACAAAGAATTTGATATAAAATTCATACCTTTCTATGGAGATAGTGATTTGGGGTATATTTCTTGTGCAAGGGATAGATGTTACATAGGCTATAGTGATCATGTATCCTTTGAAACCAACCTTGCTTAGACCCATCCTTCTTGCCAATTCTTCTTCAATAAATTTATTTTTCTCTCCACTCTCTACAAGCATGGTGACCCTTTGGTCATGAAGAAGACCCTTCACCTAAGATGGGTGATAAGTATGTGTGCCACATATTATAGTAAGAGTGTTGCATATTCTTTCTAGTTATTCCCTATTCATGGATCCATGGGTCAGCCACCTATGAAATGGAAAATCAAAACCACCATCATGCCTTTGATGCCCCAAACACATCATGATAGAGTTTCCCTCCATATTGATTTTGAAATCAAATATTCATCTTTTTTGTAGAGCTTAACATAATACCTATATTTCACATGTGGAAACATCCTTGAAATTAAGCCCAAGTATCCATATGCTTTTAACTAGAAAAAGTACTTCTTGCCTCATCAATTTGTGAAGTATGATGTGCATGATGATATCCAACCAACAGTGGCATAGGAGAACACAACACACGTGAAATGTGATTACTCTTACTAATCAGATGTCCATGGTGACAAAAAATCTGAAACAACATATTGGAAAAAATTGAGATATCCTCATACCTTGGGCTTCCCGTGATATCTTTATAATTCATAATTTTAGAGTTTAAATCAGCACTCTTCATTGGTATGATTTCTTCATCGGATGGGATCTTTTCCTTCTTGCATTCTTTCAAAAAAAATTTGTGTTTGTCTTGGGAAAGTTGTGGCTTCTTTTCAAGTTTGTGAACTCCATCAAATGACCTCCTTTTGACTGGTGTTTAGAATAGTCCAGCCATCTCATCAAGTGTTTTTCCCACAATCTTGTCCTTCGTGGAGAATTTCTTCTAATCTTCTTGACCTCATAAGACTTGTTGAGATATTGTCAACATCACCATCATTGTGACCCCAAATTCTTCCCTCAAACACATGTATATCAAGTGGATTACAAACCAAATAGAAAGAGGAAGTATTTACCTTTACATGCATATTGTGGGCCTTGGGAAGAGGGTTACCTCTTATCAATCTGATTTCAGTCTTTGTGCATAAAGTGACCTTTGTCTTGATGCATGCATAAATCAAAGGTTTCTTAAAAGGGTGTAAGTACCCCTTACTATTCAATTTCTCTCCATTCTTCCCACATTCATGTCAAATTGTTTATGATGATCATCCCCATGTAATGACGAACTAAGGATTAATAAATATGAGATATGTTTGTTCCTTAGACTGTCATCAAGATATTCATTTCTTTTTACCTTTGCTCCTATGATTGGTGCTTTCCCCTTTTGCACCACCTCCATACCTTGTTCACATGTGCTTGTGGATAATTCTTCATCATTTGTTGTTATGGACATATCAGCAGGATGAAAGTTCTCAATTTCAATTTGTAATTGGGTGTTATCTACCCAATCCCTCTTACCAAACTAAAATTTTGACCTTTCCTTTCCTCCTACATGTAGACCTAGTTTTTTTGCATCACATGTATGACCATCAAGGCTCAAAATGTTTTCATGGGAACTTGAGAAAATTCTATCTTCAAACCTTCTTCATATGTAACCCTTGAATGTGGTGTCCTTATTGAGCACTAACCTCTTCTTTGTTGCTTGGGTTTTTAACCTTGTGCAAATTCCAACTCTCTTTGTTTCCAAATCCACAAACATTGTAAAAGGGAGGGCGTCCAAGACCTTATCCAGAATAGATCTATAGTGAAACATCAAATATAGAGCCTTGGAAGACTTTGTAGTGGATTCTTCTTTTATTTCCCTAGTTCCAACGAGCTTCTCCACATATAGGGCGAGGATTTATATTAACCTTGCTAATTTCCCTTGCATCTTCTCAAACCTTTCTAAATTTCCTTCCATGCTTCACAGGCTAGGAGGATGATGCTCTAATACCATTATAATGTCCCTTTTTAGGAGCACTAAGGAAATTACCAAAATCTTAGGTGTAATTTAAAAATTAGAGTATGGAGCTACTGTAGATGGCTGATGTAAACCCTTCAATCTGCAAATTAGGCCCTTCCTAGGACAATTAATTCCTTGGAGAGATTGAACCCCTCAAAGCTAGGTTAAACCTTGCTAATTCCCTTCAAATATTATGCAAAAATTATTAGGAATCCCTTAGCAAACACATTAGTTGTTAGAAACTGGATTTTAGCTTTAAAGTAAATAATTATTGAACACTCGACTAGCGAACATCAATGAGCTTGGAAAAATAGTAAAATGCCTTCGAAATTCACAAAACTCAAGATCTTGGCCTTAGAAAATATGAAGAATAATATGATAAATTTAGATTTTACAAATTATCATCACACATACCAAATAATCACTCTAAATTGGGCCACTCCACTCCAAACAAATAGATCATTGAACTAAAGAGATAAATCATGCAAGAAAATGATAATTTATTACCTTTCAAATCAACTTGCATACATAGATCCTTATGGAAGGGTTTTCATACTCCAAAAGTCCTCAACCAAGGGTTTCCATCCTTGGGAAAGGTCTTCAATCAAGGGGTTTCATCCTTGAGAGAGGTAGATAAGGTGCTTCACAAGAAAACCTTAACCAAGATATGAATATTCACCAAAACATAATCCAATAATGACCAAGCGACCTGCTTATATAACCAACCCCTTAAGGTAAGTGCTTTTAAATATTCAATTGGTATTTGGATCCCATATGCTCATAATACCTTTATTTCCTAACCACTTAAGTCCTTTTATTAGAGCACTAGGCTTCCCAATAGGATACATGATAATAAATCAAACAACTACCTAAACAACAATAAAATTATAATTCAGATCATCCCATTTCCTTCCTCATTATACTCATGGGGATAATAATGGGTTGAGGTCTTCGAAAATCAGCCTTTAAAAAGTGACATGACAGATAGAGTTCAGCCCCCTTTTTCTTGACCTTGTCAACCTTCACCACCATGATCAACTTAAATACTCCTTTTATGACTTTATCTGGTGGCTGAATTTTTGCATGCCCAATTTTGATTATGTTATCCCAATGAGCTAATATATGAAAAAGAGAACCATAACAAAATTCCCCTTGCTTTTGTACTATGAATCCTCCACCCTCCAAATCTTGAATTCTTGACTTTTTTTTTTATTTTAAAATTTCAATCCTACATCTTGGTGGTTGAGGTTATATTTCCCCAAGATTTGAATCCATTACATCACATAAACAACTGTAAGTTCAGCTAGCTTAATTTCAAGAAAAACATCACATACATTGCACCTTCCTATGAGATTTGACAACAACACTATATTCTTTTTGTAAGGCATGAAAATATTATTGACATTGGCAACCTTGAAGCCTCCAAAGTTAATCATGCTCAGCCCATGCTTAATTATAAGTTCTCCTCTAATTAATTTATGAGTGGTGTCATTATCTACGAGAATTACTACTTCATGACCAATAAAGAAACCAATTACCCAAAAAAGTTGGGTGCTAAACCAAGATGAAAATGTGTGGGTCATTCCCAGACACTCAAGGATGATATTACCAATCATAGTGTTCTCACAATCAAACCTTCTTCATTTTTGAAGCCCAAAATGGTACCAACCCCACATATGCTAAAACAATTTTGGTACGCACCCAAGTATCCATGCACATTTTGCTACACCTTTCAATTCTTACCTTCTCTTCACTTACCACAAACTGGTCATGAGGATAAAAACATAAAAGTATCATGGAGTGTAGTAATGCAACATAGTCATCATACCTGATCAATTGTGTATGGTGAAAACCAAATTGCATTGGCATGTTGGTACGCAATGAAATTGAAATCTTTTTTGACCATGAGTTGTCCCTAACCTTCTTATAACTCATAATTTTTGAGTTAGAATCAACACTCAAAAAATATTTCAAAAGCACCTTACATCTATGGACTTGCTCTGCCCTAATGTCATCCTCTAGGGTTCCTTGAAAATTTGATTGATTTTATGGATTGTGGAGGTGAAAACATGACAAAGTCATAAGAAAGAGTACATAGTTATCATTCCTTCATATGTGTTCATGATATCCATAGTTTTGACATGATACAACGATAGGCAATAAATATGACTTGTTTCTAGGTCCATGGATGCTTACCTTCACTTTATCATTTAGATTCTTCAAAATAGTAATGGTACTCATGCACAAAAATTTATTATGGATGAGTATGTTGATAATTCTCCCACATTTGATTATTATTGTAATAGTACAACAACTTCACCAATTATTATCCTTGGTCCTTCATGGATAATTTCTTCAACAATTAGAGCTTCCCCCTTTTGTACTATGTCCACATCATGATCACATGTGCTTGGGATGTTTTTTTTCTCTTACCAAGGCTTGAATCTTCATCATTATATTCTTCATCGACTGTTGTTATAGACATCCGAACAAGCTTACTGTCACCATGTCTAGTTGGGAAATGGGTTCTAACCATCCCTTTCTCTTCACCCTCATTCTCATCATGCCTCTTTTCAACCTTGAATTCATCACATGCTAAATTAACATCAATATTAACCGAAAAATGATAATTAATTACCCCATAATGTTGTCATTCTGGAACAACAATGGGAGTTAGGGCTAAATCTTCATCCTCCATGACTCCACCTCCTTCTTTGACTATTGTTAAGGACATTTCAGCAGGTTGAAGGTGCTCAATTTCAGTTTGTAAATGTGTGTTATCTACCCAATCTCTCTTACTAAACTGAAATTTAAAATTTTCCTCTCCTCCTAAATGCAGACCTGATTTTTCTCCATCTTGTGTGTGACCATTAAGGATTAAACACATTTCATGGAAACTTAAGAAAATTTTACCATTAAACCCTTTTTCATATGTAGTGTCCAAACCCTTGAGTGTGGTGTCCTTATGGAGCATTGACCTCTTCTTTGTTTCTTGGGTTTTTGACCTTTGTTCGAATTCCAACTCTCTTTGTTTCCAAATATATGAACACTGGAAAAGGGAGGGCATATCGGACCTTCTCCAGAATATCTCTCTATTGAAACATCAAATCTGGAGCCTTGTAAGACTTTGGAGTGACTTATTATTTGATTTCCCTAGCTCCAACGAGTTTCTCCATGACTAGGGCAAGGGTTTCTATTGACCATGCTAATTCCTTGGGAAAGGGTGTGTGTGTGTGTGTCAGAGAGAGAGAGAGAGAGAGAGAGAGAATAGAATTCACATAATCATCAAATGACCTAGCAGCCAAATTTTATATCATAATGGGTGATAAAATTTAATAATGGTTGACCTCATAAAGTACTTTAATAATATTTTACAAATTCAGTCTACATGCTCTCCAAAATAACTAACTAATTAATTAAATTCCCCTATTGGAGCACTTGGCTTCCCAATAGGAATACATTATAAAATTAAAAAAATAACTCCTAAACTATCATCATATATCTTTATAAACGTTCCTCTTTCTCCATCCCTTAGTCCCATAAGGAATAAATGGGATAAGGTCTTTAAGTGCGATAGTCTCCAAAAAGGGACATGATAATGTAAAAGGTTAAATCGGGTAACAACTTTCTAGTTGGTGTTCAAAAAATAAGTAGTGTTACCTATTGAATTCATGGTTTTGTCACTCATGATAGCATGTGTTGTGAACTTGGATAATGAGGCATCAATAATAGATCACCTTACTAAGCTATTGTAGTGGGATGTGAGATGATTGAATGAAATATAGAGCTAAGGGGTGTAGAAAACATGTCATGATTGTCATATAAGGAACAAAGCATTAACTATAGGCATACAAGTATTGCTTCATGACTCAAAATTCAATTCATGCACCATCATTGAAAACTTCAAACACATTGGTTAGAGCCTTATGAGATAATGAAATATTTCCTATAGGGGCATGTAAGTTAAAGGACTTAAGGAATTCCTTACAGGTTAATTCAATGGGAATAGGATTAAACCCTACTTTCAATGAAGGTCTTGTTTGTAACTAAATAGGGCATATACCATTAGGATATGTGTTATTTCAATTCCTAGGGTAGTTTATTTCATGCACTTACAAAAATTTTCTTTCACTTACTCCTTGTTGAAATAAGTGTGCATGTTTCACACAAGAATTCAATCCATAAGAAATAATCATAATATTGTTCTCAAAGAGAGAGATGCAAAGAATTTATATATGATCTATTTATCTTCTTCTAAGTCCTTGATATGAATATATGCATGGAGGAGTGCATGTGAAATTAAGGTGGGGAAGATTAAATATATTTTCTTACTAAGTCTATAAAGCCTATGGAAAAATAATACACTAGCGTCTGTCAATTGGAAATAATATGTGCACTGATACATGTCGTGTGGAAATAATCTCTACCAATTGATAACCTCCTAAAGTGGTGGAGAAACTATTGGATAATATAGATGCTCGGGCTTTAATTTTGCCAAAGAATGTGACTCAAATGCAAGTGGTACAATAATATTGATGTATGCCAAAGAAGTCCTTAGAGACAAAATAGGTGAAGTAGATTCATGAGTAGTGTGTGAAGTAGCAAACATGTGTGGAGGACGAGAAGAATGAGTACTCCTAGATATACCATGTGCACTAGAAGAATTAGGAGAAACTATAGAGATGTCATGTGCACTAGAGTACTGATGTGGGATCTCATGAAAGTGAGAGACACTAGAGATAATGTGTAAAACCAAAGGTTGATCTAAAGACCTATGAGAGATAGATTTGCTAGAGAGTGTGTGCAACCAATGCCTATCAGGAGACTTATGAGGACTAGGTCTGTGAGAGATGGTATGTGCACCCAAGGACCTATTAGGAGACCTAGATACTAAAGTGGAATGTGGAAGATGGGTATTAAGTGTAGTGTCAATTTGGTTTTGAAACTCAAGAGGTTTATGATCATTAGATGTGTATCTAGAATTGTTCACAGAAATAGATTTGAAATCCATAGTCATGGTGACATTTTGAATAGCAATATGGGATGCCCCCAACATCATTGATATAATAGACATAGCTACAGTAGGAAGAGTGTGAGAAATAATAGGAGGGACCAAATTGAATGATTGATTTGAATGTGTTGCAAGGGTAGATGTCATAGTAGAATCTGAGGGAATATCCCATTCAAAAGCATGTGCATCAAGAATATATTATATAGCATGACAAAGTTTTGTACATCAATAAGTATGGTTCCCAATGCATCTATGATATTTATAATAAACATGAGTATTGAATTTATTTCTATAAGGATAGCTCGTATCAACCTAAAAAATGGAGAGAGAGAGAGAGAGAGACATGATTTTACGAACAAGTAAGTGTTTTAACACAATTTTTGGAGCATAAGGTAAATGTGTGAATTTATGTCTAGGTGGGGTGGCAGGAAGATATGGGATGTGATTATGGATGAATGCTTGTTATGATAGAGCACAAAATGTAAAAGGGGAAGGGTCTCATTTGTAAATATGAGTAGATCCTTGATGAGATAATGTTATACCAACAGGTGTTATTTGTAGAGACAAAATTATGCACTTAATGTTATCCAAAATCCCCCCCTTTAAAATTTTGGACAACCAATCGAGTCCCTAGTTAAAAAGCTTAGTCTAGAGCTACAACTTATTGTTTTGTGGGGTTGTTAACTCTATGTGCTTGGTTTGGAGAGGGCCATACATTTGGTTTGGAGCTGGGAAGAGTTGGTCTAGAGCTGGAATTTTGCGTTCTGCAAGTTCTCCTAACCTGTGGGACAAAGGGGAAGCAGAGCTCAATATTTGGGTTGATTTTGGTCAGAACAATAGAAGAAAATCTTGAGACTTAGGTGGAAAACATGGAGTGGGACCTTCATGGCATGGAAATTTTTTGTTATGCAGACTGGGATGAATTTGATATTTTGTGGATTTTTCAATTCCGCGAAACCAAAAACATGAAGTACACCCATGCAAAATCCACAATGCACAAAGGATAAGTTCGAAGAGCCACATGACAAAGGTAACACAATTTAAGAAGTGGACAAGGTCAAAATTGACAGAACAAAGAAATAGTGGTCTGTGAGCTTCTCAAGAAATGGTGTTTTGCAGACTTCAAAACCTGTGAAACAAAGGAAAAGGATTGTCAAGTCAAAACACCAGAGATCGAAGAAGTAGACCTTCACGGGTGTTGAAAAGGGCTTTCCATGCATCAATGAAAATATAAAAAATCCGTGAAGGTCTGCAAAAGGAAGAAATCATAAAAGTTATGGCAGAAGCCATGAGACAAGGCATAAGTCTTCTGCAGGTTTTGAAAAGCAAAACAAAATTCCAGGAGACATTGTCAAATGCACAAAACAAGGGGGAATCCCTTGAAACAAATAAGCATTCAAGGAAGCCATGGAACATAAAGAGAAGGTGTAGAATGTTTGAAAATCCGCATTACATAGGAAAAGCTATGGGAAACCATGAAGTCATCTGAATTTTTTGGATTGTGCACAGGAGCCACGTCTAACATGAAATCGACACCCAACCACCTGACCGACAAAAATTTAATGAAGTATGGACACATTTCCTCAACCTACAATTCTAATGGCATGCTTTAGGTATTATGTCAGATGCCCATACCTATCTACATGCATCTATGGAATTTGGTCCTTGGTGTTTGAATCTCTCATGTTGGCACCTCTCTCTCTCTCCTTCTCTCTTCTTCTCTCATTCTCTATAATTTTGGAACTCATGCATTGTAAAATAGATCCCTCTTTTGTTGTAACAGAACCATGTCAAAATGGTGGATGAATTCCCATGAGTTCTAGACCTCAATTGTTTTTGCAATGTATTCTCGCCCTCTTCCATGAATGTAATGGTATGTGCATCATTCAACAATAACATCTTGTGTTCATGGCTATTTTCTGCCCCATACTCATGTTTATTATGTTTTGCCTCTTCATTCTTTCATTGGTGTGTTTTATGTGCTTCCTACCTGTATGGTTTCCATTTTTATGTGTGTTCAATGTGTGGGAGGGGTTAGTTTTTTGGCTCTTGGTATGTGGCACATATATCTTCCATTATCTCTTACATTTTATTACCTGTCTTCCCCTTATGGAGATTGACCACCCCTTCTTTTTAGTCTTATCACCACCCCTTTTAGATTAAGTTTTGTTTTCTACGTCCCTCTCTCCCTATTCCCTTGAATGTGTTAGAGTATGATAGCTTAGGAGTAGTGTTAGCATTAGGTTAGATAGGAAGAGGAAGCTGACATTCTTCAGAGGTCTATCTCAAGATGCAAGTCCCACACTTGGAGACGGTCTCATGTTGTTCTATAATTCTTAATCTACTATGATCAAATCTTAAGGTGTAAGTTTGAGCTACAACAGTTTTGACATGCCCGGTGGGAGAAGATTGAAGCCCTATAACTTCTCATCACCAATATTGATGTGTGTTTGGTGATATATATCCTTTGGATACTTTAAATTGGCACATATGGCAACTCCACTTATAAAAAAAAACACATTTATCTCATCCACATACCTTTTCCTTTCTTTTATTTTCCTCCTTCATGAAGTTACACAATCATGACTTCATTTCCTCATAGGAACCGGTTATCCCAAATTTTCCCCTGGAAAGTTTGGTCAGAACAAGCCTTACACCATGAAAGAATAAGATATGACACGAGAATTCAACATTATTGAAAAAGTTCGGTAATTTGTTCCTACATTTATTGGTGATTACATATTAAATTAACATCTATTAAGTTTATGTGGGAGACAATAAGGTTACAAACAAACTTACAAGCTAATGGAGAAATATATAGCATAACCTACAAATTTTTGTCTTAATACCTTCTAAAATCACTGAAATAACTGATACACAAGGGTTCATGTGGGTCCTCCACCTTCCCAATCAGCAGAATGAATATAATGAGGTAACTTTTGAGGTGGACCATCAGTTATTCCTATCCTTACATTTTGAAGCTATATGCTGTGGAAATTGTGGCAACGTCATAAGGAAAAATAGAAAATGGAGGAATTATTTCTCAGTGTTCCACTAAAGTCCGCATTGACCGATACAAGCCCAATTTTTATCAAATTCTCACCAACTATTGGGATTTTTGCATTTTACTTAAGAAGGTAGATACAACCAAGAAAAATGGTACACTTAACTAAATGCCTCAATAAAAAACTACTTCAAAATCTTCCTTGTTATAAAGTCTAATGACACTCATAGATGAGAAAGGGTTTCCTCCCAAGACTTAAGATACCAATTCATAAAAAATTTATAGGACAAAATAACCACATTTGGAAATCATGCTAATGGAAAACATAGGGATGATTTATTTGGGAAAGGGGGGTTGAGGGTTCAAACCATTGATAACCAGTGTGCTTGGATTTTAGACTATGTGGGGAATGTAAATCCCTGATCCTTTGCATCGGCCATGAGTTTATTTTGTAAGCCTCAATAACGCCCACACTTCACTTTTTTTTCATTGGTTATGACAAGTGATCACCTTTGTTTATGGATGCCACGTAGGTGGCTGGTGGGTTGATTTACCATGGGGAAGATAGTAATGATGAGGTGGATTAGTGGTGATGTTTGTGTTTTGGAATTTCAAAGGGATTGTGCACGACCGAATATGTTGATGCTAAAATCTGGATTTGTGCCAGTAGCAATTTTGGTCTGATTTTTATTCACCATGTAGGTGAAAAGTCATATGATAAAGTTGATAGGACTCAATGTTGGTTGTGATGTCCCGACCTATCGATTTTGAGTAGTTTATGAGCTCATTCAGATAAAAAAAGATGATGGGTAATTTCCTATCATAAGAGGATCCCCGATTATTCGAAATATCCCCAACTAGCCATCAACTCAAATCCAACTAGGTGAGTTTTCAATGAATACAGTTTTATCACTCCAAAGACTGCGTCCCCTTAGGAAAATAAAAGTACCTACCCCTTATTTGACCAATGTCTTACACCATCGAGTGACAAAGATGGTTAAAAAAATATCCAAGGACTCATTCCTCTAGATTTTAGTTTTTCAAACAAGAATCATGTTGATAAACGTCATGACAACAACATGTCAATTCTCTACAACTGGTATGCAGTCTAATTTGTTACTTGTGCCTTGATTTATCCTGTGAATACCCTATTCTTGTGTGGGATGCATCTAGAGCATAAGTATAGCCATGTGTGTGACATGGTAAATAATCTTAAGGTGCAAAAAATATCTCAAAGTTCCTCTTCTTGACTGTACTGTAATGATCTTTTGAGATATTTGAGGAAGAATCTTCTCACTCAATTGACCTCTGTATCATACCTCCCCATTAAAAAGGATATGGATGGTTAAAGTCCTCAATAAGTCTATTTTTCACCGAAAAAGTGGTTGCCAATCATCTTCCATACATTTCACAAACAATTAATAGGTAGAATAGAAATACCATAAAGAGGTTGTAGATACCACCTACTTGAAATGGTTATATTAGATACTTCCCTTATATAGACAAAATTTCATGTGGAGCCCTTTTTACAATAGAAAATTATTCTCCGAATAGAGGTGGATCTGTACATGATTACTGATACTTTAAATTTAGTTCTACTCACATCTTTGCAAATTCCCTTAGATAAGTTTTAAAAGAGTTAAAAATTAAATGAACTGTCTAACTGATTCCTTATAATATGTTTTGTCATTGTGACTCTAGATTTCCATCACAAATAATTGGATTAGTATGTAAAAAATAGACACTTGTTCGCCAAAAGAGGAAAGCATTGATTGCTGCTACTCTAGGGAATTATTTGTTCAATACTATAATCAAAGTTCAACCATAATAGATCAATAATGCAATACATTTCCCTGCCTAATAATGAGGAATAGTTATCTGATGACCTAAAGTGGGCAGACTACCATGGGGGTAAGTGTTCAACTATGAACATGTTAATTTCCTTTTATACCTTTGTAAGGTTTTTTGGTCGAATGTTGTTACCATATAAGGAAGATCACATTTATCACACCTGCATAGAATATCCCATGTTATGCTTCTTATCAGGTGTTGCTACATGTTGATGTGGAATTGGATACATTTTATTGAGTAATTCTAATTTTCACAAGGATTCCAAAATTTATATTTGAATGCTTAACTGGAATGCATCCTAACATATTCTATGCCATTATGAATTTAGATGGATCATGCCACAAATTTGGTACATGGAGCGTTACTCTACAAAGTGTTAACTTATAAAAACATAACATTGTCATTTTAGTTTCATCAATCTGCATTAAGTTTCTGAGTGAATAAATAATGTTACTCAGTATGAGGCCCTCTATACATGGAATGAGGGTTTATTCAAGGCACCCAAACTATGAACCTCAAGTTGTTAGAGGATGACTCTGAAATTGTTACTTGGAAGTAAAGCACTCTAGGAAAAACCCAATGTGACTTAAGAGAAGCATAGGTTAAAGTAACTTGCTAAAGGACTTTTAGAGCATTTCATGAGCTAACATGGGTATTTTATCAACTTTAATATCCAAGAAACCTCATGTAAGGATTCAGAATGTAGTAGAATAATTATAGAGCATTCCTACAAAATTTAAAAAGGGGTATCCCAAGATTTCTAAGTGAAATATTTGGGGACACCTCACGTACTGTAAATGGATTATATCATTATAGCTATATGGTTATACATTCTAAATGTATCGAAAGACATATAAAGTATTGGAACAGTGTTTAATGACGAATTTGGTCTCAAATGAATTGGAATTATTTCTCATTTTTTCTTAAATCTGAAGTTGACTAATCCAACCATAAGTTGATTTGGGGTCCCTTTTAGTAGTTGTTAGTTGATCTAATAGGAAATATATTTCTTTTTGAAGGAGGTAATTCTCATTAAAAAATGTATGATAGATCATCAAGAGGGTTGGTTAGCTCTTGAATCTGACGTGTGAATAGGGATGACATAGATTCTCAAATATCCTACTACCATTATCTAAACATGTCATAGAATTTTACTTTAAGTGAAAAGGAAAGAGGTCCTAACTACAAGATCATCTTTAGTAATTAGGAAGTAACTTGAACAAAGAAAAATTAGGAAATTTTACATCCAAATTGTTGATATTATCAATATCAGGGGTATTCCTTTTGTGAGTTCTATTCTGAACAGTAAAGGGCTAGAGGGAGGATTTTTTATTAATAGTGAAAAGGGGTTAAGGGATACTGTACGATGGAAAAGCAACAAGCGAGCATGGGAATCTAAAAGTAACTCTTCCTTGCACCCGACCTCCCAAGGTCATGCCTAGACAGCCAGTGGGGATGGACTGTACATGAGGTATGGAGACAAGCTAATTAGCGAAATCTTATGTCTTCGACATGCACTAGTGGAACTCTGTGAATCTAAGGAAAATAAGGCCCTTCTAGCCTGAACTAGCATGATAGATCAATCAGTGAGGATGATTGCTCAAAGGCTCCAATCAATATCGAGCTCTAGTGTAATTTGGTCTATAGGTTTGTGGGATGCGGGGAAAATGACTTGGGATTATTTCATTTATGTCACCAGACAAGGTCATGAAAATGGACGATGGATGTATAGTGGACTCTACGATCAATTCTCTAGTTTATTCCAAAAATCTTTAGCTTTGTTAGCTGCTATACGTCTAACGAGAATAACTATGCGATGATGATAGGCATGGAATTGGAGTGGATCTAAATACTAATGTGTGTAAGCAAGCATCAATGTCGGATTGTCCTATGGGACTTGTTGGGTTTTGGGACTTGTGGGTCATAACCATAGATTCATGGTTGTTGTGGACCTAGTATGGTCATATGCAGGGTTCATCCTCTACTCCCTAGTATCCAGTAGTTATATGCCTTCCCGGTCTCTATATTCATAATTTACAGTTGTGCAATCTTCTCAGAGTATCTTACAGGTGTTCTTGGCAACCTGAAATCTAAAGCCGGTATCTATGTCAGTGAGAGTGTCTCTTATGTTTAGCTATGGGACCAAAGGGTCACAACCGAACGTTTTCTCTCTTTCAAGCCTTTCTATAGTCATGCGGATATTTCTCTAGGGTAATCTATAGTTTGGATGGTTTTGACCAAAACATGTACGCTTCTTCCTCTTCTACGTTTAACCCTCTTAGCTATGAGTTGATTTCTTGTAAGTCCACTATTAATACTCAGAAGACCTAAATTCTGAGGTTTTGATCTATATCAGTTATTGTTGTGCAACAAGATTGGGTAAAGGCACTATTGGTTCAAACACGTATTCTCTGGGCTCTTTAGGTCCTGTGATTGTCATGTACGAAAAAGGAAATGATATGAAGTTAACTAATTGCAGCAAAGTATAAATTAACTATGTAAAGATATGTCTACGTATACATATATAATTTATTTATTATTGTATTTTTCTGATGAACTATTTGAACAGATCTTTAAAGAGAAACTATCTAAGATATCTAGAAATTGACAACTAAACTAGTAACGAAATTAAAAACAAACAAAGAAGCTGAGTATATCTACTTGTCTGTGCAGTTGTAAATCTATTTTGAGTAACCAGATAACTGATCTAATCTATTTGAAAGACTCTCGATCCTACCTCAGAAGTGAGGAGTGAATTATAGTTTCTCAGAAACTATCAATCCCCATAGCTTCCCTGGGCAATATCGAAAGTGAAGACTAACTAAAAATGAAATGATTGACTACTATATTTGATATACTTTAATTATAACTTTGAAATCTTAAACCTAGATTTTGTATAATAGTGGCAAATCCGGTTGTGTGTGGCTTTGACCCCTTAGTGTGATTTCTTTGTTCTTTTGTGCTAATGTGGATCCAAAAAAGCATGTAATGATAGCATCAATAGAAGTAGATATTGGAGACAGTGGTAGTTTAGGATGCAAACTTAATACAATGCAAGTAGGATAATAATAGCACAAGAGAACAGAGCTTGGCTTATACAATTCTTAGTGGGATTTATTGTGAGTCATGCAACATAAAATGTTCAGAACCTGAAACTATCATGTTTAACGAGACAAGACCTACAACTTTAATCACTTCCTACTAAAAATCAAACTATCCTATTCTAATTGAATTGCATGAAATAATAACAGCACTAGCACAAGGAGAATTATGTGGCTTTCTAACAGCTAAACAATACTACCCATGCATATAACAAATGAAACTATGAATCCTAAGCAAAATTGAAAGGCTAAGCTATTGAAATGAGAAATTCAGAGGAAAATTTTGAGGGGCCATTTTCTTGAGCACAAGCCAACTATTTATAGAATCCCATTTACCCAAAGGTGAAAACCAATTTGAACTCTTTTACAATAAACAACGGAAAAACACTATTCCAGGGAACCAAAATCATTAATTCGAGCAAAGGTGGTGAAAAAAACTGGTAAATGTTGAAATTTCATGTGAGTTGCGATAAAAGGAACATTCTGGAAAAATGTGTGAAGGATCGTCACCCTACCACGGCAGCGGTCACGAGACCGCTGCCCAGGCAAGGTGACGGTTTCGTCACTGAAGACCAAAACGTAAAGGAAAAGAGGGGAAAAGAGTAAAACAAAGCACGCAGGGGCTAAACGGGGCATGTGAAATGTTAACGTACACTTGGAGATATTTTTAGGATCCTGAACACCTTGCGAGGAGACCTGTATCATCATTGGGGAACATGTAACATTGTTTCGGAGGTGCAGTACCCTACAATTTTGGGTACATACAGGAACCCATGGAGATCACATCATTTTTTCCTCCATCTCTCACATCCCAAGCACATGAGCCTATTTTCATAGAGGAGAACATTCAGGAACAGTAGCCTACACTTCATAACAGCCCTCTAGAACCAAGATTGGAAGACATGACTCTCTCATGTTCTTCACAGGAGAAGGAAGAGAAAAAGTAGGAAGATGTCGTCATCCCTCTCACACCATCCATCCAAGAAGGTCCACAAGAAGAATCCATTTTTGGAGTTGAATTTCAGAGAAATGGTCACATCCAAAGGATCAAACCGTGCCTGATCAGGTACTTGGCTTCATTGGAGCCAAAGGAGAAACCAAAGTCAGTCATGCCTACTTCAGGGCATGAGGATGAGCATCAAAGTACCAAGGGTCATCATCAACACCTCCAGAAATCCGATGCAAGTCATCTTAAGGAGGTATTTTCCATTAATGTTGATACTTTGATGATTTAGGTGGAGGACCGACTTATTGTCAGTTTTTCACTCATCCAACCAGCAATGTTCAGTGCCAAATCAGTTGCATGGCTGCCATTTTTGAGGAAGGGAAGCTATTTCTCCCTACCAGTTGCAGGCTTTGTTTGAGCTCCCTTTGCTCTTGGTTAGAGTAGTGTAGGTAGGTTTTTTTTCAGAAAAGAAGTGTTTTTACACACTCTACATGTTCCATTTTGAGCATGTATGATTTTTAGTTTGTACATAGTTTTGAAGCTATTGCTCTTGCACGGTGCATTCAGTTAGCTTTTGGTGAAATCCAACTTCAAGTTTCAGCAGGTTTCCAAGAGGCTCAGAGGTCAGAATTTCAGAGTTCAAATCAGAATCAGTTTATAAGGCTGGACTCCATGCCCAATAGATGCTTCAAGGCCACTGGTCTCTTCATCTAACAGGTAGATGTCCCCGTGAGTCGCCAAATTGTTATCCCAAATTTTCCCCCAGAAATTTTGGTCAGAACAAGCCTTACACATAAAGAAAACATGAAGGGAAACATTTCGGATCCGCGAGCTCACATTCCAAGATGAAAAACAGGTTATAGGTGGGCTCGGAAATGAAGGGGCAGTGCTGCAAGAGAAGTCAGGAGCAAGAAAGGAAAAACGGAAAGGATCCAAAGTTTTCAGGCTCGAAAATAGTTCGGGAAAGAGTCTAAAACTGACTAAGTATGAAGAAGCAAACGAACGGAGCCACGTGTCCTAATGGTGCTAATTCAAGGGTCAAATAGAGAAAATGTTTCCAAATGAGTGTCAGACTGACGCGTGTCCCAGAGTCTAAAAGTAAGAGGGACCATTGAAAAGTCCACAGATAAGCAGAGGATGACAAGTGTCAACTCGACGCTCCTCCAAAGGCAAACTTTGGGTCAGGTTTTCAAGCAAGTGTGGTGCCTCCACGTGTTATATCAAGAGGGGCATATCTTTCGACTCAAGGCTCGAAATATCGTGAATCTGACACCATTGGAAAGATCTCGGCCTCACCTACGCCATGGAGGTCTAAGACTTTAATTTTGAGGAGGTTAGGTAAAGGAAAATGGAGGAAACATCTTCGGGCCTTCAATGCAGATTCCATTTGTCTCAACAACTAGATCAGATTCGATCTGTTTCTATCGTTTCCTCTTCCTTCAAGGTGTCAAACCAAGGATTGATGTAGTAAAGATGGATTTGGGGAAATATTTTATTCAAAGCATTAACAGCAGTGGTTAAACTTCAACCTGCTTTTCCCGCTTCTCTCCCTCTTTCTTATCTCCAATCAAATCTATAAATACAGGGGCAGGATTCATTGTAAAGATGTTGTTCATTCTTCTTCCTTGCCCCCCTCTCTCTTTCTTCTCCAGGGTCGAATGTGGAGTTTAAGCCTCCTCCCTTAGCTTTGTAATGGAATTTTCTTACCTCTTTCCGGTTAATGTTGTACTGTGTGAACTCCTGGAGAAATAAAATTTGTTTCGTGATGTGTTTTGTCCATCCTTTGCTCATTTTGTTGTCTCTTCTTGCCTCTCACCATTACAGGGTATACTATGCATATCTCTGATGTCCATTGCAGGTTTTGGGAGCTGTGTTTAAGGGGTTTGAAATGGTGTTCTGTGTGAACTTTATCCTTGGTCTGTGATATATCTGTCCATCATCTCCATTGCTCACCTCTCTCCATTTCAGGCAGTTGGGTTTGTGATCAATAGTTCCCTTTTCTCGGTGCTATCACCTCTGTAGTGTAAGATTTGTTTATTTTCATGCTCTCTCTCTCCTTGGTCCCTTGGAATTGTTAGATTAGGAGTAGATAGTCGCATTTCCTTCCTTATAAGTAGTTTAGCGCTAGGATTAGGAAGAGGAACCAGCCTTCTCTAGAGGATCATTCCCATTTGCAAGTCCCATAGCTTGGGGAATGGTCCAATGTTATGCAAATCACACCAACTGACCCTGCCTTAGAAAAGCAGATCCATAACTCATTTGGGGGTGTTGTGATTTCACACTAACAAACCCCTCATTTTCAAGAGTATTTTCATTCCCCCCCACCTCCATTTGTTCCAAAAATCCCCCTCCAGATGAATTTTATGGGCCCTATCATGATAAATATGCTTATAACCCAACTCCTATAGATTAATATGGTTATCCTATTAACCAAAACATTACTCAAGAATAGGAATATGTAGATGATGGAAGTGATTTCCATATCAAGATTTAAGGGTTGGATGAAGGCATGATACAGTTAAGGGTGAATCTTGTAATCAAGGTGATGAAATTTTTTTAAGGGTTCCCTATCCATGGGTTGGCCCTATGCCAAATTGGTTTAACCCTCAATAGAAGCTAGTTTTTATGGCTGAGTTGTCTCCTAAAATATCAGAGTGGCTTGAGTTAATGCAGGTTCACTAATCTAATTATATGCAACCTTGTCAATGGAGTGATCTTACACTAGCATCTTACATCGCTCCCATTTCTTCTTCCAAACCTAAACCATTTTAGTCTAGTTTCCATGTTCCTAGAATCTTGTCATCTCCTCTTGAGGATCTCCCTTCTCGGTCTCCTACCCTTCTTTCTCATCTTATTTTTTCTACCCTCTTTCCTCCCAAACTCTCATCCCCTCCAAAATAAAATGTTACACCTCCTCCATCATTTTAACCATTAAAAACTCATCCTAGAACTCAACCTCTCCCTCACTTCACAAAATCATATTTATATGTTCCTGAGCCTCATGAACAACCAATTATAATGAAGTATTATATATTAACCAATAGAATGAATGCCCAACTACTTGATTTCTTGATTTCCCATTCCTTCATGGTAAAGATGTTTAATATTTGAAGGAAAAAGGGGTTATTCTACATCCTTTTGGACATGAAGATGCACATGCATGCCTACATGGGAAGATTGAGAAAGAGCCAAACAAAGAATAAAAAATTCAAAGTTTCAAGAACTGGAGCTAGGGGTTTGAGGCCAAGAAGGTTCGTCATCAATAAGATATCAGTCAACCTCCTACAAATGCATCAAAATTAGTTGAGGTGAGTTCCATTATAGACAATCATGGTATATTTGTTGAAGAATGGACTGATTTTGATAGCATAGTTGAAGAACTTCCCAAAAACATTGAATAACCTCTTGTTGTTTCCATTGAGAAATCTACAAAGGAGTAAATACACAGCAAAATAGAGGAAGAAATTAGAAATGAAGACCATTTTTATATTCATGTGGAGGATGAAGTGACTCGGATCAAGAAGAATGAGCTTGAAGCTAATTGCATCCTTGGGCAACTAGAGGAAGAAGCAGTTCCAAGTGAGCAAGATGTTTAGAGCTTACTGAACTTTTAGAAGGTTGTAATGGTATGCCAATAACAACTATGGAAGCCATAACCAATCAGCTAGAGCTTCATGGTGAAATGGAGGATAAGTTTGATCTTTCAAAATTCCTTCTTGGTGTGGGGGAAGATGAGGAAAATCAACATGTAAAAGAGGAGGAAGATTTGTTTGCACAAGAGCATTTAGATCATATTTCTAATCAGATTGCAAATAATCTCCACTATGAGGAAAACATGCATGATGACCCCATTTGTGGGGATGAACTTGAAGGAAATTAGAAAATCTTAAGGATCATCCCATCAACTTAGAATATTGTGTGCCCAATCAGATATTCGGATAGTTTAGGTTTATAAACACAGTTTCCACCAACCATGCTCACTTCAGAGTATGAGGGGGAACATCAAAGCATCAAATGTCAGCACCAACACCTCCAAGAACTAAATGTAGAGCAACTAGAGGAGATATACTTCATTGTTGTTTTAGCTAATACTTTGAGTAATAAGTAAGTGCATGTCATGCTTGCATTCCCACCATGTGATTTAGTTACAAAATTGAACACAAGGCCACATTTTTTAAGAAAGGGAATCTATTTTTCCCGGCTTGTATCAGGTGTTGTTTAGCTTCCTTTTCCTTTTGGTTAGAGTAGGAGTAGATCAGGTTTGTTATTGCAAAACAAGTACTTGTGCACACTCTACATGCTTCCATTTTGAGTATGTATGATTTTCATCTTTCTACATAGTTTTTAGCCTATTTTGCAAAGATATCTCAGTATATGGCTTCTTTCTAATGGTTTGATGTGGTCACAAACATTGATCGTTAGAAGATGGATGAGGAAATTGTACGATATGTTGTAAGGGCTCAAGGGCCAAAGAGGTATTGAAGTTGGATTAATAGCAAAAGATGACGAAGGCTTGGAGGTGGACGTCTCATAAATGGATGATTTGGATTTGGACCAAGGTTGTTTTTCTAGAAGACGACATAATGTAGGTTGGAAAGTAGGATCACATTGTCATCCGTTAAGTTGTGATGTAGGAGTCAAATTGGATGATTGACTAGAGGAAATCTAAGTCGTGGAACTCTTCGATGGAGGAAGGGGTCGTCGAGGCAACTGATGAAGGATGCCCTGCGAAGAAAGGGAGGATAGTGACTCAAAAACTGAATCATATGTTCGATCAATGGAACTTAGAGTCACATGAGTCTTCAAAGGAGGAAGACATAGTTGAGGTGATTTGGAATAAAGGTCCTACGAAGGAAGAGAGGACCATGATTCGAGATTTAATCTAGGGGTATCCGAATTATAGTTAGGATATGAATCTTCAGAAGAAGAGTGGGGGTCCAAACAATCGTTTGGATCTGAATCAGAAGAAGAGTGGGGGGAACTCGAATAATAATTTGGATCAGAAGCGTCCAAACCATACCACCGACTATGAGTTGAAGGTGGGGAACAGTGTACCCAAATGGACCCTCTAGTACGAAAAACTAAATTAGGTTTAGTCTTAATGGGAATCTTTTGATTTAAATTCCTAAACCTAGGTTCGGTATTTTTGTAGGTGTGAGAAACCATGCAATAGTCAGTCATTGTTGGCATCGTATAGGTACAAATGCCTAGACCTAGATAGTGTGATCAAATTCCTTCAAAGTGAAGAAAATTCCATGCCAATTCGGGTAGCATAAGGGCAACCAACTAGACATTTCGCAAGTATGGAAATGCGTACGTTACTTTATGAAGAAGGTCTAAGGAGAATAGACATCGTGATGATGCAATTTCGATGAGATCAAAAGGGATTGTCCTAGAAAACAAGTTTTCCAAATGAATGATCACAAGGAACAATCAGGCAAGTGTGAAACACAAAGCCAATCAATAAGGACATACTCCCTATGTAAAATGTGTGTGCAAAATCATAGTTCGATGCAAAGATGATCAACACAATTTCAATACTTATGTCAAGCTCAAAATGAACAAGGTGTAAATATTAACAAAGGGTAAATACGATTCCCACTTAAAGGATACTACAACAAGCTTAGAGACAAGCAAGGCCTAAACGTCAAAGGGAGAAGATTACAAATTTAAGCCACGTAACCACACCAATTGGACACGTCTAACAAGCTTCGTGGAGAAGCGAGATATTAGTGTCAAATTGGTATTGAAACGACACAAAATAAATTAAATGAAACCCGTCAAGATTTAGAGCAATGTTAGAACTTAAACCAAGTCAAAGTATACTGAGGATGTGCTAAAATGTGCATAGTGTAATGCCACAACATGGCTACTTAGATCATGTTCACGAAAAACATGACGTAAGTATCTTAATTGTGTCGAGGCAATGTGAACAAGGTAACACGTCAAAGGGGACCAAGTGATGAAGCAATCCTAACTATGAAGATGATCTTGAAATTAAGATCAAAGGACTATCAAAGATACGAAAACATATGTGCGCACTTTAGATGTTTAACAACCTAGCTGCAAACATGGATGGGCATAAACAAACAAAAAAGTGGTGAATATTGTATTTGATAAGATACGCGACATATGCCTCCTTCTCACCCAAAAAATGGGTGGCAAGAATGCTGAAAATAAATGAAGCACCATTTGGGTAGAGTTTCGCCTCTTCTAAAGTTGAGAACAAAACCAAGCTAAGTGGGACGTTATTTAGTTTCGTGATGAAATGCACTTAGTTCAAACTTATGTGGGCTCTTTGCCTTGTTTGAGAAACAAGGTTAAGACTCCAAGTGAGTCGTCACTTCATGATGGCTTAGCGCAAAAATGGACTAGTAAAGTGGGCTCCAAGACAGAATGGCCTCCTTAATAGGTTCTCTCAACTAGGTGTCACAAGCTTGTCTAATGCGAGCGATATTTTCCCAAAAAGTCGCACTAACTGATTTAGGAGTATCTCAGCTTTACTTTACCCCCTTCTAGTATAATGAGCAACTAATGCATTCAGTTGTACCATTACTGGGGTCGTGATACAGACAATCTTTGACTCTCACTCATAATGCAAACTAGTCAAGTGGGTAAGCGAAGCGCTTCTTGTTTCATCCACGAGGTTACTTAGTGGTGGATTACTTTAGGGTTCCTAGAACCACCCCCATTGTTGTAGCTTAAGGTGTTATGCCAAAGGGGTTATGTTCTAGTTGAGCAGATAGGGATGTACCCTCTTCTGAAACCTGCAATACAGTGTGAAGTGAAATGGGTGTATTTTTTATCTTGCTTAACTTAATGTGGTTTTAAGTAGCACACCATTTTGGCAACCTATATTAAAACACGTGTGTTAGAAGGTTTTGTGTTTTTGTTTTGGAGTTTTTCTTTCTTTGATAAGTGTTAGGACCTACACACAAAGATTTAGTAATTTTCCATCAAATAAGAAAGAAAGTTTACACATTGTTTTTTATTCCTAAGATCTCCAAAAAAGGCACGAAGGAAGAGCATACACAGCGCAGAAAACTCTACTAAAATAAGCCTTTGTGAAAAAATACTTCGAAAGATAGAGTTCATTTTAGCCAACCTTGAAAGATTAATCTAATTATTTGAACGTAAAGTAAGTGTTTTTAAAAGTGACAAGGTGTTTTTAGAAGTGTTTTTGATTCCCAAGATCACCTAGAAGGTGCGAGGAAAGAGCATACAAACTTTGAAAATCCCCTTTTAACTAAGAAAAATGAAACACTTGCTACTTTAGTCAAATAAAACCAAAAAATAAACCTACAATTACTTGTCAGAACCTGCAACCAAGTTAGAAAACCAAGAAAAATTAGGAAATTCCATAAATCAATTTTTAGCAAATTTTCAATGGTTTTTAGTATTTTGTGTTTTTGGAGGTCTTTGGGGCACTTTGGGAGTTTGATGATAGAAGTAATGATACCAAAGGTATATTACTTTTGGAACTTCCCTCACAAATTTCACTTCGTTCTCTTTCTGACACTTATTCAAACTCTAAAAATGGGTCAACGGGTCAATGAGTCAAAAGATATGACAAAAACTAGGAGCACCAAAAATCATATCTACAAATTTGGATCAAACAGAGATGTTTGAGACCCCTTAAAGGTGTATGTGCACCATTTTAGGCTTGTGCGGATGGGTTAGGGTATTTGCGCCCCTTTGTGTAAACCTAGCTAATCTGCATGGTGCCTGTGCTACCCGAGAGATGTCTGTGC
This sequence comes from Taxus chinensis, assembly GCA_019776745.2. NCBI lineage: Eukaryota > Viridiplantae > Streptophyta > Pinopsida > Cupressales > Taxaceae > Taxus > Taxus chinensis. Next base: position 747,396,711 of record CM034153.1, read on the forward strand.
TAGGGTAAGTGTGCTCACGCCAGGAAAGCAGAAAAAATGGTAAAAACTATGATAGGGTGCATGCGCTAGCAAAGAGGTACCTGCTCTAGCAAAATGGTGTATGCACCACGGTTGGGCATATGCTCGCTTCGTAAAATTTTTGACAGAGGGCCGAGAATACTCATGGTGTTTGCATGTGGGTTTGGGTGCCTGTACACCTAGTAGAAATGACAGTTGGCAGAGTGTGTGGACTAGCAGAAGGGCGTGTGTGCCATGGTTTGGGCATGTGTGCCTGGTTTAAGGTACCTACGCGTGGTTTGGGTGCATGTGCACCTCTTCTAAAAATGACAGTTTGAAGGCGTCTGCGCTGACAAAAAGGTGTGTGCACCCCTGCTTGAAAAAGAACCAAAAAACACGGAAAATGAAATTTTAAAAGTGTCAACAGGTTAGAAAATAGCCATTAAATGCAGTTCTTAGCATAAATTTAACAAGGAAGCATGAAAATGAGGGTTAACTACTTAAAACCTGACCAAAAGGTCCAAGGAAAAATATTTAACACTACAAAAACATGTAAAAAGTTAGAAACTGAAGTAAAAGCTTAAAAAAGACCCCATTAATGGAGGATGGACTTCATGTCCCATTGGGTGTGCCAAATGTATGCAATGGAAAAGTTGCAAAGCTAGGGAATGAGGCTAAAGAACCTCAAAGCTTAACTGACTCAACCATGCATCATGAGATAAGAGATAAATAACGGAAACTAACATGAAATCATTATAACTTTGACAAAAACATCAAAAAATAACATGTATATTACTCTCTACTCTTTGAATGCTAATTTAAATGAACCTAGAAGATCCTAGCAATTAGTTTTGTTGTTTACTCCATGGAGGTGAATGAATCTTACTAAGTGGCTACAAGACCAAGTTTAGCATATTCCATTGCCTATCATGGATGCAAGATGAAGTTATTTTAATGGTGGATGGATGCAAGATGGAGAGGCTCTTAACAATAGAGGAAGGAAAGCTTTAGATCAAATGTCTAATTAGCTTAAAGCTAATACAAATGAGATCTCAAAGCTTTCTTAGGCTTGTTTTGGTTTTGTGTTATGTAAAGTTGTGTTGTTTGAATGGGTAGGCCTAGCCTTGTATTTATAGTTTTCCAAATGGAAGAGTTTGAACTTTGGGTGCATGTGGGACTAAAGTCTAAAAAACACTTTAGGATTAAGAGCTAAGTAAACATGCTTTAGACTAGTTAAGCTAGAATTAGGTTAGTTAAACTTGGTTTAGGCTAGTTAACTAGGGTTTAGGCTAGTTAAACATGATTAGCAAGTGATTAGAGACTCGTTGAGTGTTGGGAGGGGTCTGGCTAATCAATTATGACTGATAGATAGCCTAGGAAGCCATTAGAAGTGATCTAGAGAGAACTAGGGAGGTTTTGAATGGTCGAAAGGAGGAATGCTTAGCTAATAAGAGATATATTAGCCCAATTAGCTAATTATAGGAGGAATACGACCAAGAAGGTGTCGTAAATGGGCATCTGAGAATGGATCGAAGAGTGGCTAATTAATTAAGTGTTGTTAATTGACTAAATTGGAGGAAATGCTAAGTGTAAGCATATTTAGGTGTCTACAACTTCATCAGGTAACTCTTGTTGAGAATCTTAATGTAGGTATCTGAATTATTGTTCCAATAATGTAGAGTTGTTTTAGGTGAGATATCCACATAAGTTTCAACATTGGAAAGTTTGAAAAAATCTTCAAGGTAGTCAACATCTAATTTGATCACTACAACTCCATCTTGATCCTTAATAGTCCATGATTCAGAATCATATTGTGCAGCTACTATGTGTAAAAACTATGGGCACTCCATAAAAGGTGGGAAAGTGGTTCTCAAGGCTAAACCATTATCGTAGATACTTTTAATCCAAGTGGACTTGGATGGAGCCTTGATTCTTTCCCAAAAATTAGGGAAGTCAATATGATTGAGATCATTGTCCCCTTTGTTAGAAAAGTTTGATGTAATGTTTGAAGGTGGATTCGCCCCTTAGAAGTTGTATTTCATTGCCTTCCCCTTGCCTTTTCATGAAGACTCCATCATTTACTCAAAGGACCTCTTGAAAAATCCCTTGGAAGCACCTAAATCCAATGATGAATAGGTCAAGCCCTAAAATGTAATTGCCAACCTTTGAAATTCAAAGGGTGGAACTCAGACCTTGTTTTTCACTTTTTAACTCTCGACTTGGTCTTGGTAGAAGTAGGGGATTGAAATGCAACTACTGACTTCCAAAATGGTCTGGGAGGAAATTAAACCTTGTTTTTTAGTCTTCAACTTCCAAAATGAAATTCCCAAGGATCGAATCCCACTATTTGTAATCTCTGAATGTTGAGAAATAATTAAGCAAATCTAAAACTTGTTTTTCACATCAAACCATGATCAAAACAAGGAAAGAGAGAGAGGACATACAAGGAGGCATATTAACAAAATAAAATCCTAGTTATTGACATGTCACGAACAAAACCTAATCCCAAAACACCATATACTTAAAGAAATGTGGAAAAATGCCTCATAAAAATGACAAAAACCTCAAAAAAATTTCTAAAACACGAGGTCTTACTGATAAATCAATTGGGTTGCAGAAGAAATCCTGAAAAAGCTCAAAAAAATCAAGAAAATAAGCGGTTAGAAGTCAAATGGTCGTTTACAGTTGAAGCATACAAAATGACAGATGGAAATGACGTGGAAATCCAACTATAAATAGAAAATGGTGCGTGTATTACACGTAGGTGACATGTATGAGGGTTTGGCATTAAATGCATTGACCAGACATTGGGGTTTGACCACAAAAATGCAAGTTGACCGGGTTTCAGGTTTCATTTTACAATTTGCATGCAACTTGAAAAAAATGAACCTGAAACCTAAAATGCATTTATTCCTTTGTATTTCAGGGATCGGGTTTCATTTTGTCAATTACAAACTCAAAACCAAAACCTGAAATGCATTGAGTTATCAGGTTTTGAGGATCGGGTTTCATTTTGCAATTTACATGCAAATTACAAAATGAAACCTGAAACTTGAAATGCACAGTGTTTTGTGTTTTGGGTTTCAAGGTTTGGGGAATAATTTACATGAAAATTGTAAATTGTTTTCCAAACCCCAAAATCTGAAATGCAAAGGAAAATTTAAAGACTTAGCCCCTTTTTCGATAGGTTTTAACAATACAAAATATGGTCTTGCATCAAAAATTTCAAAGCATGGATTTTTGTAAGGAATTAGTCATCAAAAATAGAAAGGAAATTTTGGAAAGGTAACTTGAAAATTCAACATTTTTGGTGATCTCCAAGGAATACTTTTCTGCTAAGAAAAATTCCACTAGTCCTTAATCAAATTCATTAGGCACCAGAGTCAACAAAATCCTAAAACCAAATAGAACTGGATTAGCCTTGCAAAAAAACTAAACCAAAAACAATAACAAGACAAAGAAAAAGCGATGCAGTGTGTAAAAGCACTTAGAGAAAGGGACACTAAGCTACTTGTTGTACAAGGTGAAGATACCTACCTCAATAACAAGATTTGACGTGCATCCCATTTACTGGGATGGTTAGTTCCTCTCCATTGAGTCTAGATAGATGAAATGCAGTTTGCTATGCTTTATAGTTGGTGATCACATATGGACCCATTCCAAAGGGAATCAGAACTTCATATTCCTCCCTAGATTAGCTTTATCTGCATCCCACTATAAGAAATAAATCTCCCTCTTGGAAAGATCTTGTAGCTTGCTTTATTATCAAAAGTATTAATTTTTTTGAGCTTTATCAAGTTCGAGAGTCTTCATTGTTTGATTCCTTACTTCCTCTAGCTCCATTAGCTCAGCCAATGTTACTCATCATAAGATTATTTTCTATTGTTTCCAGCTATTGTGCTAATTCTAGATATGGTAGCTACAAAGATAAAGGAAGTTTTGTCTTCCTTCCCATATACTAGCATAAATGGGGAATTTCCAATGGCTCTTTTCGGGGTGATACTATCAACCTAGAGGGTGGTCCTAAGATGAGTATGCTATGTTCTTCTGGTTATTATTCATTTTTCTTTTGATGGTCCTTATCATATTTTTGTTAATGGAATTAGTAAACCCGTTACCTTAAGGGTAATTATTTGATGAAGTCTTTAGGTAGACACCATATTTCATAGCCCATTCACTGATCATGAGCACCTACGAATGCCTTGAAATTGCATAAAATGATGATGAAGGGAACACCAAAGCCTCATCATGATTCCTTTAAGGAATTCCAAAATGGAATTCTCATTGGATCTTATTTTAACACCATTATTTTTTTCCACCTGGTGAAGTAGTTGGTAGTAGTTAATACCCATTTGTGACTAGCATGCTAAATGGAGGATTTATCATGCCATTGAAATATAAGACCCGTTGTACAAAATCCTTTTCTATCTGAAACCAGATGGAGAGAAAAAGCGGCCAAATTTTGTTTTCCTGTGAATATTGCACATTCATTACAACTCCTTACGAACTTGTGGGCATCCTTGAATATGTCAGGTCAATAATAACCATCCTTCATGATTTTGGTAAAAATTTTCCTTACTGAATAATTGCCTCTTGATAACCCATTATGGAATTCCTGAAGTAATTTGTTGACTTGGAAAGGGAAGATACATCTTAGGAAAAATCCATTTAATTCCTTATAAAAGAGTACTTCATCAATAAGAATGTAATAAATTAATTGAATCCTAAAGCACCTTCTTTGAGCTTTGTCAAGAACTGGAGGGTAATCACTTGATTGCAAAAAGTTCCTCATATGGGAAATATAATTGAAAGGAGCATGAGTTTCATCTGGGTGATGATTGTGTAGTACATCGTTGTATCCTTCCTCCATTTCAAAATTTGAAATGAGTTCCTGACATAATCCTTTTCCTCTCACCAGCTTGGTGACTTTAATATGGATTTCATACTCCATTACTTTGGTAATCCATCCAAATCTCTTTTCATTTATATCCTTATTCAAGAGAAACTATTTCACACTTAGATGCGAGACCATTAGTTGGATTTTATTGTTAGACAACATATGACGGAATTTATTCAACTCCTTTATGATGATAAACACCCGCTTTTCAATAAAGGAATACCTTAATTCATAGTCCTTGAGAGCTTGACTAAAAAAGGAAATAGGTTGCTCACATCTAATCATTGTTTTTGTTGGGTCAGAATCCCAAAGATATTTTCCAATCCGGAAAAGGCATAGAGGATGAAGTTTTTTTGTAGTTAGGGTTTACCAATGTGAGAAATAGCATTTTTAATAGCTTCAAAATTATTCTTTCCTTTCTTGGTCCAGCTAAAAGGTATGTTTTTCTTCAATATAGCAGTGAACAGCTTGGCCAAAGTGGGGAATCGAGGTATAAAACTCGTGAAAAAGTTAGTTGTCCCTAGGAAACTTTGAAGACCCTTCTCATGACTTGGAAGAGAGAGGGCCAAGATAGCACAATTTCTTTCTGGATTGATTGAAAGTCTTTTTGTTGAAACAATATGCCCCAACAACTTGCCTTCATGAAAAATGAAAATACATTTTTTGGGTTCAAGGAAACACCGAATTCCCTGCACCTATAAAAAAAATTCCTTAGATGATCCATATGTTCATGTGCGTCTTTGGATTACACAATTATATCATTTAGATACACAAGGATCATATCATTGATGAGTCCTTTGAAATCCATATCCATAGCTCTCTCAAAGGTATAGCTGACGTTTGACAATCCAAATGACATCTTGTTGAAGGTGAATGTACCCCTCTTAGTGGTGAAGGTCATTTTGAATTGATTAGATTCTTTGACGAGTATCTAATTATAACCATAATATCCATCCAACAATGAAAACCTTTCTACTCCTGCTACAGTTTTGATAATTTTCTCCATAGAGGGAAGAGGATAGTGGTCCTTACGAGACGCTCTGTTGATGTCCCTAATTTCCATGCATAATCTGATTTCTCTATTTTTCTTCCTCATTGGAACTAGGTTGGCCACGTAGGAGGAATGATTTATTGTTAATATGATATTAGCTTAAATGAGTTTGGAAAGTTCCTTTCTCATCAAAGGTTCAACCTTGGGATTGACCGACCTCTTCTTCTACCTAACTAGTTTGGCATTTGGGTCAAGTTCAATGGTGTGTTGGGTTAGGCCTAGATCAAACCCTCTGAGATCCTTATAACTCCAAATATATATCATTGTATTTGATTAAGCTAAATATGAATTTGTAATCCTGATTTGAATGTTATAGTAGCAACAAATGAATAATATTTAAATACAAAATTTACACCCAATCAAACAAAGCAAGAAAGTATGAAACCCTAAGTACAAAGAGAGGGTAAGAAGCCTTAGCTAATTTGCAGAGATCCCGGAGGTGTTAAGAACTGGAAACCTAGAAAATGTGAATCACTAACCGTCACATTAGAGCTCAGAAAAATGTAGATCTGGAAGAATGACCTATTCTGGGGAGCACAAAGAGGGACAGGGGCGCATGCGAGCGCCCTAGACTTGTTTCCGTGTGCATGAGTCTGCGGAAAGGCTCATAAAACCTCCTTTGAGGTGTCACAAGTTATTTGCAGTTGGTTTCCTTTTTTCGTTATAAGGTCATACCAATTTTTTTCGAGGTCGTTGGAAACCTGCAATGAAGTATGAACCTCTAAAACCCTCAAATAGACATCAAATCCTAAAAAAGAAAGATGCAAAATGAGGGATCCTACTTTCCTCATCTATCATAATGGTGAAATTATGACTGATTGTTATGCTACATCTCAGATCCAATGTATTTTTGTGTGTGCATGTGTACGGAATTGTTCCGTAGGTGGATCTTGTGCGTGTTGCACTTGATAGTGAGAAAATAGCTAGATGTATAGAAATGTAGTAAATGTGTGCATATAATAGAATGAAATTCCCTCTTATGAGGTGTATGTGGAAGAACCAACCCTTATGTCCCTTGTGATGATGCGAGATGGATGCAATGGAGCTCTTAAATACTTGATGGATGCAACCTTAGGTGGTGATAGCTAATGCTTAGTGTTTGGTCCTTTATTATGATCACATAACTTTATATTTATATGATTCATTTGCTTAAATTTCATAATTAACCCTGAAAAGGTTGACTACCAAAAAGATAATATGCTCAAACGGCTAGAAAGGACCGAAAAAGTGTGAGTAAAGTATGCAGGGGACAAGGGCACCTGACGATGACATCCTGGTTGGGCACTAGTGTCTTGGATGACAACAGTCAGAGTATAAAAAGGAAAACTATGCAAGTAATGGTGTAAGACTAAAAGTTGCAACAGAAAGCAAAGAAAGGTGGCCAAAGACATGGGTTAATTAGTACTTTTCTTACTTAGGAATCATATGAATAGTAGTATACAACCAGGACTAGATAATTACCCAAAGTGCATGATTTAGAGTCTACAATATTATTGAAAAAAGGCCAACGAAAGATTTCCTTTCACCTTGGTACATACCTTTCCAATCTTCAAGTATTTGTCTTCGGAAATCTTGACTTGTTTAAAATCATCTTCCTTGATGGCCATGTTTGTTTTTTTTTCTTTATGAATTAGTCATCTAAGTTGAAGATGGATTCTAGTGTGACCAAACCTTTAGGTAACTTATTTCTTTTCAACTAGATGATTTGGATCATAAATTTCCTACAACCTAGAATGATTTCTTGACAAGAACTCAACTTCTTCTTGAATAAAAAGGATGATTTGTTTATCACTTTCAAAAACATGCCAATTGTTTGCATTATCTGGAACAGTTAGCCTTATAACCATCTTGACTGACCTGCCTCCTCCTTTCATAATATTGACATGGACATCATATTAAGATCCAACAGTTGCGAGCATGTCTACGTCTTGATTTTAAAACCTAGGAGCCATATGAATACCAAAAGCCTCAAAATCCTTAATTAGGTCCCATACTCTATTTTCATAGGACCTTAATAGATTGTTCTTTTCTACACTTCAAGCTTTGAATTGATACAAATTTCTTGTCTGTGAAGACTTTCAATGCTTTGGTTCCTCTTTTCTATGTCAGTTGAATACCTTGTACTAATGCTTCATATTCAGCCACATTTTTAGTATAGCTAAATTGAAGTTTGAAGAATAAGAAATAGCCTCATGGAGATATCATCATGACACCAACATTGAAACCATTTCCACTCCTTGAGCCATAAAATAAGAGTTTCCACAATCCCTTGAGGTCGTCTTGAGATTTGAATAGGTTGGACATGGTAAATCCTTCTTCGTGAATACAGTAAATTCCCAATCCGGTTTGCTCCAATGTCTAGACATACAAATCAAACTGGAGTTCAGCTCCCCCTTCTTTGAGTAAGATATTTGGGATCTCCTCAGCAAGAGTAGTTTCCTCATGGTCTTCAATGTCATCCTCTTGGTCATGTAAGGTACAGTTCATATTGATGGTATTTGGGGTATAAGGTTTTTCATGGTCGTTACATATTGGTTCAGCTCTTATGGTTACCTTAGTTTCGTACCTGGTCTTAATGAGCATGTGTGACCAATCGATAGATAAAAAATCACCCCTTTTGGATGTGAAATACCTGGAAAGGCATATGGAAAATAAGGGAGGGAGATCAATGACAAATATATCCTAGGTGAATGAAAGGCTTAGGCATGTAAGAACGGTAAGATTTAAATCCACTATCAACCCAATAGTTTGGACAACAGTACCATCTAATTTGACAACTCTCCTAGACACCGACATGTATTGAATACCCAATACATCAGTAATTTTATTGGGCATCACAGAGCTACTAACGCCAAAATCGATCATACAGTTGTGTACATGATACTTACCAATGATTAGAGAGATGTAGAAAGGAGGTGGTTTGTTGGTTATAGTGGAGTTCCTCTCCTCTGGTTGACATAATTTAGTAGAAGCGGATGACCCGCATTTCATTTCTCCGTTGGGTGCACTAAAAACTTTCAAAGCCTATTGCAATATGTTCCTTTTTAAAGGAATATAAAGCGCTTCCCACATGGTGATGTTGAGGTTTATTTTTTTCATTTGTTCCACTATGTTGAATAGAATACCACCTACCTTTGATTAAGGCTTTTCTATTGCTGCATCCTCTTTCTGAGGTTGGGCGCTTGACGTTGACATGTTGGGATGATTATCCTTCTTTGCAACTTGATTAGCTTGGGATATGGAGGGTTTACTCATTGTACCTTTCTTCACAACTTTTTGCAGATGAGGCAGAGAAGTAGACGTTTGATCAACTTTTTATGGTTCAATTTCCATTTCTCTCTTCTTTGATCTCATATTAAATGCCACCACTGCTGAATAAATGTAGATTCCTCTGCTATATTGATACCACAAAAATCTTCTTTTTATCAGTTTAACAAGGTTGACTCTCCTTGTGCTTATGTTGGGTTGCGTCTCCTTGTGAAGGCACTTCCACTTGTTGTTCCATGGGTGTAGATAGAATTTGAGCCATGAGCACTTGACTAAGCACTCCATTGGGGCACATGTTTTGATTATGTGGTTGTGAGCAAGGGTAACACCATTCATAATCTTAGACAAGATTATTCTGGACTAGAACAATAGCTCTAGAAAGGTTTTGCATTAGTAATTTGGCCTTGGATTTGAACATTACTTTGAAAGGGTTTCTAGTTTGTCTCAAATGACTGATTTAGAGATTGGTAAGGACGATTATATTGTGATTTTTGGCTCTTGAGGGAAGCTAATTCATTGCCAAAACTTTAAAGTAACGATATCACTTCATAGAGATCATTTGAAGGAGGGGTTGGTTGAGCTAAAGGGAGAGGAGCCATGCCAGGATGATTAGTAGGAAACTCAGGAAACATGGATTTTTGTGGCCTTGGAGCTATCTTTCCGGTTTGGATCGAGTAATTTTTAGCTGGTATAATGATCTCATAAGAGCTCAAGAGATTTGTTCCACCCATTGATTGAATCATGATTACCACTTCATTGTTAAAGGCCCACAAATAATACAAAAACACATTATTTGGGGAGGGATTAATAAAAAGTGGGATCCTATCCCACATCTTCTGAAAACGGAAGTTGAAATTTCCCATGAATTCTTGAGGAGCTCTCTTGATGGTAGTTAATTGTTCCATGAGGGACAAATGATCACTTTTTTCTTTAAATTGCTTGCACAGTTTCTCCTTAAACTCGTCCCATTTGTGTATGGAGTTGGGTTGCAAGCCTCAGTACCATTGAAGCACTTTTCATTAGAGTTAGGTGGTAAGAAGCTTGACCACTACATTATCCTATGTGATATTGTGAACCGAGCAAATATTATCAATATCTTGTATACAGGGAAAATTTTAAGACACGCCCCAAAAAAATCGTATAAATTCATTGGTGAATATGGGAAAATTGACTTTCATGCTAATGGCGAATATGAGGAAAATGCAAATATGTTGTCGTCCGGTAGGATTTTTAATGCTACCAGTCAACAACATATATTATGGTGTCGATTGATAGTATATGATGTCGGCTAAAAATATATGTAATTTTTTGAAAAATCATTTTTTGACAATATCAATTCGAGACATATGTCCTCACAAAATATGGCACATACAAACAAAAATCAAAAAAGTGATTTTTTGTGAAAAAATACAGATTTCGCTAATTTTGTATGGGAATTTGTTTTTTGAATTTTTTTGATGTTAGCAGTTAAAACGACCGTCTCAATGAGAAATTTGTCCTCCCGAAATATGGCGCAAGCAAAAAAAATCCCATACTTTTAAAAAAATAAATTATATTGCTACCAGATGGTAGATTTTTTGTATGCTACCAATCGATAGCATATTTTTATGCTACTGGCAGAAAACAATAATATAATATGTCATTCGATAACATATTTTATGCTATTGGCCAACAACATATATTATGTTGTCGACCAGTAGCATAAAAAATGCTACCGACCGATAATATTAAGGAAAATATTGTGAATTTTATCTTTCACAAGGATGGAAAATTGATCCCTAAAATTAACTTGTACCTAGGAAATTTTGGCAACCCAATCTTAATTCTTACCCTATATTAATGAAGATTCACCACTAAATTTTTCCATGCTTGTATATGCTCTATCGAGGTTATATTGTTCTCACTAGTTGATTAAACAAAATATGGATTTAATGTTATTGAAAATGCTTAATCTAATTGGTATTGTAGCAGTAAATGATTAATCAATTAAGTACAAAAAGTAACTCAATCAAACTAAGCTAGAAAATGTGAAACCCATAGTTGCAAAGAAGGAATAAAATGACTTAGTTGATTTGCAGAGATCTTGAAGATGCACAAAGCTGTAAAACTAGAAAATCTGAAACATATATTGTTACACTAAAGCTCAGAAAAATGCAAATATGGAGGAATATGCTAGATAGAGACACCCATAAAGGGGCAGGGGCACTTGTAGGCGCTACAGACCAGTAGTGGGTGCCTGTGACTGCGAAAATGCTCTCAGAAAACCATATTTTATCGGTCGCAAGGTGTTCTCTATCCTTCACCTTTGTTTGCTAATGGGTCGCACAATGATCGCTGAGGTCTTTGGAAACCTGCAATGAAACGATGACTTGCAAAACTCTCAAAGATATATCAAATCCTAAAAAAGAAAGATGCAAAATGAGGGGTCGGACTGTCCTCAGTTGTCAAACAAGTGATCTTACGATTGAGCATTGCACTACATTTTAGACCCAATGTATTTCTAGGTGTGTGTGTGTGCGCGGAATTACGCCCTAGGTGGCTCTTGTGTGTATCACACTTGATAGCGAACAAGTAGCTAGATGTAAAAGATGTAAATAGATGTGTGCATGGAATACAATAGAATCCCCTCCTATGAAGTGTATGCAGAATAATGTAGTCCCTTGCCCTTGAATGGATGATTAGAATAGATCTTGAATGCTTTGATAGCCTTTGGATGCAACCTTAGGTGGTGATAGCTAATGCTTAGTGTTTGGTTCTTTATTATGATCACATAACTTTATATTTATATGATTCAATTGCTTGAATTTCGTAATTAACCCCGAAAAGGACGACTACCAAAAAGATAAGATGCTCAAATGGATAGAAAGGACCCAAAAGTGTGAGTAAAGTACAAAGAGGTCAGGGGCGCCCAGAGGGGACGGGAGCACCTAGCGCTGAGCATCCTGGCTGGGTGCTGGTGTCCAAGATGAGAAACTGAAGGTATGAAAGGTCATAACTGATCTAGAAAGGTGTGTAAGACCAAAAGTAACAGTAGAAAGAAGGAAAATATGGCCAAAGACATGGGTTAATTAATAATTTTCTTACTTAGGAATCATATGAATAGTAGTATGCAATCAGGACTAGATAATTACCCAAAGTGTGTGATTTTGTGTCTACATTTGCCCCCACTTTATGTTGTTGAGTGAAAGGTCGATAACATAAAGTAGATAGATATGTGTACCTGATAACCATGTAGATTAATGGCGAAAAGCATTTCGAGAGACAAAGAAAAACATGGAGTGATAAAAAGGTGGAGCGTGGAGACTAAAGATGAAAAAGCAGCAAAAATTGATGAGATGATGACCCTAGGGTGACAAATAGATGTTGTAGATGTTGCCAATGTTCCTGTTGTTGATGTTGATGTTGATGTGTGTGAGTTTGTTGATGTAGGATCATGTTGATGTAGGATGATTTTGACTACCGCTTCCCATAAGGATGGACCATGCAAAAGAGAAGAATGAACAAGTAGTCAAATACACATGTATATGTGTAAAATTATGTAAGTGAATTATTTCAAATGAAAAATGTGAAAAAGGAACATGTGCACATGATTTGTGATGAGGAAAGAGTGTAGAAAGGATCATGTAGAAGAGATGTTCGATCTCATGCTAGTTGTGACGGCTGTGAGCTTTTTGGGCGATCTCACGCCAATGATCTGGTAGAAGTGTAGGGAGAAAATTATAACGTCATCCTCCAACCGTTAACTGCTTCCTAATGTATGGAAACCACTGCATATGGTGTGTAAAAAATCTGATCTGGTTCAACCAATTTCGATCCAATGCTGAAAGAAGAAAATAGTGAATGTTGTGTGTATGATGGGTGCTAAGGACTATATGCCCTGTAAAATTCATTGTGTGGAGTGTTGTAGATTGTGTTGCACTGAAGAATTTGTGTAACTGCCCCCTGGTCACAGGTGTCCAGGAAGGGTCAGTGGGCACCTAGGAGACTACTATCTGGGCTCTAGGCACTGGTGTCTGTGTTGTATGAAGGACCCAAGTCAGGATTTAGCCCTATCCAATGTCTGATGATTATGTTGTATTGGTATTGTGTTGTGATGAACTGTGAATGTTAAATTATTGTATGGGGTGATTGATTCACCCAAATGATGCCCCCTCATTTGGGGTGCATGTGACGTCATTGAAGGAGTATGCGGCCCAAAGGAGGACCTATTGCTATGTTGAAACTATGCCCTGTAGGGGGAAGGGAGTGTTCTTGGTAGAAACCAAGGCACACACAAACAAAGTGGCTAGGAGACAAGTGTTAGTACAAGTAAACATAAACGTAAGCTACATAAGAAGACAATGTAAAATAAGAAGAAAACATGCAAGAAGCTAGACCATGAAAAGTGAGTTGCAAGTAATGGTACATCTATCGCAAGACAATCAAATCCCACTAAGCCAAGAAAACAAGTGTGTGATAATTCTGGTTTATATTCTCACAAATGCAACACCGAATAAAACTTTACAAATAATATTCTATTTGAAAATAAAAGTTTTACATAAGAGAGGTTACATATATAAACATGGAGTCAACATCACTCATGATTTCACAAGACAATCAACTCTATCTACGACTAAGCTCACAAAGCACTCTTACAAGTAGATAATAAAATTGCACACAAGAAAAAGGGCAAAAGTGTGCAAACAGTGGAAAAAACAAAATGACAATGACAAAAATAAGACAATGTAACAAACAACCATGGTGGAAAATAGACCTGCAACACAAATGTTGCACATGAAGCACCCATTAACATGTTAGAAAGGATAAAAAGTATGTCAAAGTGTGTATAATCAAATAAAGTAATGTGCTATGAAACAAAATAAAACAATTTCACTTGTAGTGTACGAAAGTGGATGCCCCCAGGAGCAGTTGTGGGACTGGTAATAGGTATTGCACCAAGCATCTTTGTTGCGTGTACGGATCTGTAGAATATGCGATCACAACTAGAAAGGAAGTAATGTGCATGTGTGTATGGAAAAATATAATGACATACAAGATATTTATCTAGCATGTGTAATAAGAGTGTACATGTAACTAGTAAATGTAAGCAAGACTAAATGCGACCAAAATATGTAGTATGTCGTGGAGATGTAGATGGAATGGAATGCAAAGTGTGTGATAGGATCCGCATGCCCCCCGAGTGAGTGTGAATGGTGTGTGTATGCATGAGATGAGGTTTATTTATACATGCCCCCTCAGCAGTCAAGAATGAACCATAAATAAGAATGTGTCACTTGAGAAATGATTTGAACTTGTGTGCAAATGAGAATAGATGTGATCGTCAAATGCGCAAAGCGTAAGAGTGTTGTGAGTGAGTGAATGATTGGTTGAACGCTTGTGTGAATGGTGAGGTCTATTTGAGATGTAGACCCTCAGCAGTTCGAGTATGGACCGTGGAGCTAGAGTGCGTCATAGGGTTAATGACCACAAAATGTAAGAGTGGATGTCAGAAATATATGACGTGAATGCGTAGAGTAGATATGCATAGTAAAAAGGAAATGAAATCCAAGATGTGTAGTGTGCTAGTGTGTAGTGTGTAGTGTGTAGTGTGTAGTGTGTAGTGTGTAGTGTGTAGTGTGAGTGTGTAGTGTGTAGTGTGTAGTGTGTAGTGTGTAGTGTGTAGTGTGTAGTGTGTAGTGTGAGGTTCATGTGTATAGGATTGCCCTCAACAGTCAAGTGTGAATCAAAGCACGAGAGTGCGTCATCGGGTAATGATGATACAAGCATGTGTATAAAGATGTGTATGTTGCATGTGAGAAACTAGATGTGATATGAGGAGTGAAATAAGTATGCTGTGTAGATGGTATAGGGGGAGAAATAAGTGCGATGCCCCCCACGTGTGTAAGTGATGGAGATTCTAATTGATGATGCTAAGTGGATCAATGTAAGGAGTAGTTTCCTTGAAAAAAGTGATTGGATGCTAAAGTGGTGATTGTGGAGGGACCTTGCATGATGGTGGCTTATTTGATGATGTTGTGGAAGACTTGAGTGGAGGCCAGGTTGAACTAAGCTTTAGAGGAGGTTACTTAAATTGACTTGGTAATATTGTAGATGACTTAGTAGGAGGAGGTGATGGAGAACGAACATTGAGAGGTGATTGCTTAGTTTGACTTGGTAATTTCACAGATAACTTGAGTGGAGGAGTGGGACCATTCTTAAGAGGAGGTTGAGTGGATTGAATAGGTGGAAACTTGTCTAACCGAAGAAGGCACCTTAGAAGTGATAGCATGATGCTCATTAGATATAGACAGGAGTAGATTTAGGATCCCATTGAGATGTAGCATTTGTAGATGAACATGCAACAGAATGTTGTGTAGTGAATGAGAGAAACCCTTGATGCTCAAGATGCTATGATTCTTCGTTGTAAAGCATAGCAATCATTTTCATTATGTCCATTATTTGATGATAATTTCAATATGGAAGACCTTGATATTTTGCAAGCTGATAAGGAGGATAGCAATGAGTAGACGGAAAAGTTGATCAATTGATGACTAAGGAGCTGCATTAAGAATATCATATTGCTTAGCATTGTGATCAAAGTGAGAGGCTCCGATAATGGTATGACTTGAGGCTCACTGATATGAGCACATGTAGAAGACATAGAATGAAGATGAGATGAAGAACTATCATGAGCCTGAGAAGCATCTTTAAGATGTTGGATTTCAGATTTAAGAGATGTGATCATGGATTTCATAGCCTGAAATTTATCTTAAAATAAAGAATGCAAAGCTTGAATTGATGTCCAAAATAGGTTGATTGAGATGGAGGATCATGAAGGATAGGGTCATCAGATAGATGATCGAAGATAGGACTTATTTGATTGTGGCGGTGTATCTTTAGGAAGATACATGGTGTCTAAGGTTTTTTATAGAACAACTTTGCAATTGGGATGCATCTTAAGTAATTCAGAACAAAGAAATTTGAGGAATTTTACGACCCATGATAGTGGAAAAATGAGGATCCTAAGCAATGAAAGCAGTGGGGTTCACCAAAATGATTAAGCAAAATATGAATATAAATGTTATGAAAATTGCTTAATTTGATTGCTATTGTAGCAATAAATAAATAAGTCAATTAAGTACAAAAGTAAACTCAAGCAAACTAAGCTAGAAAATGTGAAACCCTAGTTGCAAAGAAGGGATGGAATACTTAGTTGATTCATAAAGATCCCTAAGGTGCACAAAGTTTGAAAAATAGAAAACCTAAAGCACAAACTACTCACACTGAAGCTCAGAAAAATGCATATCTAGAGGAATATGCTGGACAAGGGCACCTAGAAAGGGGAAGGGGCACCTGCGGGTGCTACAGACTATAATAGTGGGCCCCTGTGACTTTTAAAACATTCTAATAAAACCATATTTTAATGGTCGTAAGGTGTTTGTTGTCCTTCACTTTTGGTCACTATGAGGTCGCACAATGATTTTCGAGGTTCGTTGGAAACCTGCAATGAAACAATGACCTGTAAAAACCTCAAAGAGACATCAAATCCTAAAAAATAAAGATGCAAAATGAGGGTTCAGACTTGTCCTCAACTGTCAAAAAGTGATCTTATGACTGAGTGATGCACTACATTTCAGACCCAATAGTTCTAGTTCTCTGTGTGTGTGTGGAATCGTGCCCTAGGTGGCTCTTATGCGTGTCACACTTGATAACAAGAAAATAGCTAGATGTAAAAGATGTAAATAGATGTGTGCATGGAATACAATAGACTCCCCTCCTATGAAGTGTATGCAGAATAATGAATTCCCTTACCCTCGAATGGATGTTAGAATGGATGCTTTCATGTTCTTTAAATAGCCTTTGGATGCAAATCTTAGCTGGTGATAGCTAATGCTTAATGTTTGGTCCTTTATTATGATCACATAACTTTATATTTATATGATTCCTCTTGCTTTAATTTGTTAATCAACCCCAAAAAGGATGACTACCAAAAATATGAAATGTTTAAATAGCTAGAAAGGACCCAAAAGATATGTGTTTGAATTCGGGTGTGAATTCTGTAGAGTTTGTTGAGCATAGCTCCAAACATATATGGGTATTGTATTAAGAGAGTGGTGGCTTGTAATAAAATCTGAGCAAGTGATTCTTGGTGGACGTAGCCCAAATTGGGTGAACCACGTTAAATACTATCTCTTTGTGTTGTGTTATTTTATTCTGCACTTTTATTTAAGATCTGTAATATTTTTCTGCATATTAGTTTCTATTGTTGCGATTCTGTGAGGGATTATTCCGCATATTTTATCCCTTATTACCTAACAGAAAGCAAATATGGCCAAATACATGGGTTAATTAATACTTTTCTTACTTAGGAATCATATGAAAAGTAGTATGTAATCAGGACTAGATAATTACCCAAAGTGTGTGATTTTGTGTCTACACTACTGAAGTATGGTATGCTTTTCATAGCTACTACAAGTATGTCATCTCGTTGAGCAAGAACAAGAGGATGACCACCATTGAAGTTAGTGAATACTTGGTTCCTTATTGCCATTGTAACAAACTATGGTTGATTTACTCTTGGCGGAGGGAATATTCCAAATGGAGGCATTGACTGTGCTCTAAAGGAGGATGATGCATCTCCCCCTTTTTTCCTTCTTGGCGGAGACAAAGAAAGCTCAATGGTCCATTTGTTTCCCTTTCGTGAAGAAGCCCTTGTTAAAATCCATTGCATAAGTGCACACACTTTTCTTTGAAAGCTAGAGATATGGAGTCACTAGGTACCCTTTGAAAATGTAATTGCTAAGAGAAGTGCCGACTATTAGCTTGATCTCTCCCACCGGGCGTGCCAAAAATTGTGTCACTTGGATCATGTACCCGTTAGATCATTAAGTTGATCCAGTGCAACATGGGAACATCCCCAAGGTGTGCGACTGTGATTCCTTGGGATGAACCTCTTAAGTAGGCTGGCTTCCTCCTAAACTATGTGCATCTGATTAAATATTAAACTGTAGAACCTACAATTACTTGAAATAAAATTTAAGTGCAACTATTCATGGCTTCCCTGAGAAAAGGGAGAGGGAGATAACTAAAAGTAAAAGTGTGGTGATGCGCTAATAGTAAGGGAATAAAATAACAAACTTTTATAGGCACAAAACATTTGATAGAAAGAACAATAATATGCACAACAATTATTTTGTATGAAGGTGAAGAATTTAAATAATAATAGAAGGGATTCACATGTGATTCCACAAATATCACAAATAAGGCCATTTTAACGCAACATACAACCTGCAAAGAGAAGAACTAACTCCATATGAATTTAAAATGGATCATATAAGCACCAAGAAAGAAATATTCACAAGTACTATAATCAACCATTGACATACACAACACATGCAATTGGAAGAAGGAATAATATCAGTTTTGTATTAAATATCAAGGCCTGAGCCTATGTACAAGTACTCAAAAAAAGGGCAGAGTCCCTTACACAAATAGATCAAAATTCCCCTAATACATTGTGCATCCTTGTATATCTAGATAAAGAGGTTGAAAAACATCAACCACACCTCTTAACTAATTACATTCTAAAACGAGGGCGCATTCAAATCTATGAAAGAGTCCTCCTCAAACATAGCTAAATGGTTGTGCAGCTTTGACTGGTCAAACCTGCAACTCAAAATGATCAAACTGAAAACTGGAGGAATGTGTAAAAAATGATAACGACTCAAAGGAAAAATCAGCTGGGGATGGTGCCACCCTTTGGTTGTGCACCATGATCTTTATCTCTTTCGACTTCCTCAATATCCTCTTTAGTTTTTTTTTTCGATATTCAAGAAATCGTTTGATGATTTATTGTACTTTTTCATCAGGCCCACACACATAGTGATTTAGGATTTCAACAAAGTCAGTAGTTTGACTCAATTTTTCATGAAGTCTCTTGCCCCTACCAATAATATTCTAAATTCAAACCAAAAAACCTTGATACGACACTAGCCTGTCAATAGACTGAAGATAAAATATCTAGGTTACTCATGTACCCTCCTCAACTAGGCTCTTGGATTCAACAACTATATCATCTGTTGGGAGTGTGTTTAGATCGTTTTCTTGGAATTTGTAATACATTTTGTCAAAATTTTCAATGATATCATCAATGGTGTCGATTCCTTGATTCATGGCACTGGTAAATTTATAATTTTCTTAGTTAAGAATTTGAATGTGAAACTCGATGGCCTTGAAGTATTCGAAGATCTTGTTAGAATCACTAATGATCCCTTCGCTAAGGAAGACATCTGGATTCATTTTCTATAACTCTCTCTAAGTCTCTAGAGTGAGTTCCCAATTATCACATTCATCTCCCAAAATGTTAAACATTATGATTATAGTACTCTTTTCCGTTTCAAGTTCGTTGTGCATAACCATCGCATATCTAATTACATGTTCCCCTTCCTAGATCGGAATGTCCACCTAGGCTCCAACGACTTTCCCTTATTGACCAATTTTCTCCATTGTAGAGAAGGAAGTGGTGTCAAATATTTTTTTGATTATGAGGGTGGTGGAGTGTGTAGGATACATAATATTATGAAGGATGAATGCCAGTTTATCTACTTTATATTTGAGCTTGTCCTTGGTGAATTTGTATTTATCAATATTTTCTGGAAGATTTTCAATGGAAATCTCGACATTTTGTTTTGTAACTTCATGTGGTGGAGCCTTTCCCAAGGAGACCTTAGAGATTTAGTAATCAGATGCTATGATATATTCTTTAGATTTATCTATAGAAAGTGTTGCAATCTTGATAAACCTCTCTCCTGATTGATCAACCTATTAGATGAGACATTATCTTTCAACTTATTTTTCTGGTGCCGAGGAGTTAGATCTAGAGTGCTGAGATTAAAGTCATCAATAATAGATACCTTCTTCTTGTTCTTACAAGTTTTGGATACTTAATCTAGGAAGGAGTGAAAAAAGATATCATTTGTTGAAGGGGACTGGGAAAGGTAAAGAGAACAAATGGGCGTAGAGATAATGGGTGATGACATGGATAGTCCATTGTGATGGTCACGAGTGGAAAAGAAGGGGTGACAAGGGGAGGAGGATATGTACATAGAATGGCTGCAGGTATGGATGGAAATGGGAAGGGTGATAACAAGAAGGATGATATGAAGAGAAGTGGGAAGAGAAATTTTGGGGAAAAGGAGTCCCTAAAGGATAAGCTCAAATCCATAACTATCTTCACATGAAAGACAAAGGAGGGAAGAAAATAATTAAGACATGGAAGGAGAGGAAGTATACAGGATAATGGATAGATACTGTGTAGTGGAAGGAATAAAAGTTGTGAGTAGAGGGAAGGTGAGAGGTGGAGGAGGGGAAGGTAATAAAAACAAGGAAGAAGGAAGAGTAGGTGAGAGAGGATAATGTAGCTCTTGGATTGTAGAGGATGGATAAATACTCAAATCCATTAATTTTGTAGCATGAGAAAAAGAAGAAGTATCCAGTGCCATTTCTTACAAATATGATCTCTGCGGGGCCTTAGAAAGTGGGTCTTTCTTATTTTATAGTGGTAGGTTTGCCCACCACCTTAGATTATACTTGAGTCTTGTGTCAAATTGTAGTATACTCTATGAATGTTTGGGTGGAATTCTTAAGGAAAGCATCCACTGATGGTTGTGATTAATGAAGTTCTGCTACAGGTGTTCCTTGGAGACTATACATTCCTAAAGTGACCAATTTATTAAGAGTATAAGGTGGTTGATCGTTTACATTTATTTAAGTGTAGGTTTGCTTTTAGAACTTCCCCATCATCTATGGGTACCTTTAAGAACATATGTAATGACCGTACTTGGTCACCTCTTTAAGGGCCAATCCTGTAATAAGCATTTCTCTCTTATGGCCACCTCTTTTATGCAATCTATCCACAAATCCTATAATTGAGGAATGTGGACACTTAATGGCCTAGATCCCGCTAATACCAATGACACCTCTTACAATCAAAGACTTACTCATGGGTAGATATGTCTTGATCTATAATCTGTATACATCTCTTCCTTCGATATTTTTTGCCTTGTAGGATGACATGCACATGCAGTATCGGTCCATTGTTATAGGGAAGTGAAATCCTTCCTTATGTTTTACTTTGTTGATACTTTTGGAGATGAATCAATTGTCCTAACTAACTCCATCAAAACCTATTTTTCAGTAGGAAACCTTGGTATTTTGCAAAGAGCACCCGAAAATCCTCCTACTCTGAGATATGTGAAATTTGGGAATTGTAAGAAGATGCATCCCCAAATTTTGACCACATTCCATGCACTATTTGTGATTTGATGATTGTATCGGTCTCTATCAAACATACACATAATAGCATAGAATAAAGTGTCGTTCACTCTTCTGAAGCATTTTGGCCCATCCTTCATCATCAATTGGGGGTAGAATCATAAATTTGTGTTTTATTCCTTGAGCCAACAGATGTTAGCCCTAGGTAATTTCTCATCCATGTTGTGGTATACACAAGATAGGAAGTCATGTAAAATTTACTTGTAGTATGAACTTCCAGCAATTGAGCATGTATGGCATCACTGATATGCTTAGTCCATCAGATGAGGATGGTATTTTTCCGAATAATGGAGATGTATTGGTACATCCACTCTTGAAAATTCCTGGAAGAAGGAAGGCCCACAACTTTGCTTAGCAAGGTAATTAAATCATTAACTTCTTGGATGAAGTCAAAATGGGGAATGGTTTTTAGGAACCTAGTTATTGATGGCCTTAGCTTCGTTAGGTAACTCTTGTTGAGAATCTCAATGCAGGTATTTGAATTATTGTTCCAATATCAAAGATCCATTTCAGGTAATTTTTTCGCATAAGTTTCAACATCTAGAATTTTAAACAAATCTTTGAGGTAGTCAACATCCAATCTGATCACTATCACTCTGTCTTGATCCTTAATAGTCCATGATTCAGAATCATATTATGCGGTTGTTGTGTGTACAAACTTTGGGCATTGTATAGAAGGTGGGAAAGTGATTGCCAGGGATAAACCACTATCGTAGATAATTTTAATCCAAGTAGACTTGGATGGAGCCTTGATTTTACTCCAAAAATCGGGGAGGTCAATATGACCGATATCGGTGTCCCTGATGTTATCAAAGTCTGATGTAATGTTTGAAGAGGGAGTCACCCCTAGTAAGTTGTATTTCATTGCCTTTCCCTTTCCTTTTAATGAAGACTTCATTGTTTGCTCGAAAGACCCCTTGAAAAACCCCTTAGAAGCGCCTGAAACCAACGACAGAAGTCGGGCCTTGAAATGCAATTGACAACCTCCAAAATGCAAAAGGTGAAACTCAGACCTTGTTTTTCACCTATTAACTCTTGACTTGGTCTTGGGGGAAGTAGGGGCTTGAAATGCAACTATCAAATTTCAAAATGGTCTGGGTGGAAGTTAAACCTTGTTTTTCAGTTGCCGACCTCCGAAATGCAATTCGCAAGGATCAAAGCATGTTTTTCACAATTTCCAAATGTTGAAAAACACTTACGCAAATCTGAAACTTATTTTGCACATCAAACCATGATCAAAACAAGGAAAGTGAGAGAGGACATACAAGGAGGCAGGTTAACAAAAGAAAACCCTGATTATTGACATTCCACAGAAAAAACCTAATCGAATGCTTGTTTCATATGGATTTCAAGTCAGCTATCAACCTAAGTTTCACAAAGGAAGATGACATTCTGATAAATACAATTAATCATAAATAGGGTTGCAACCCTCTTTTATTAATTGATAGATATTTTACATGAGTAAATCTTAAAAACCAACCCAAAGCTTAAGTTTAATCGTATCTATCTACATTGTTTCTATGATGACAACTGTAGCTTACAAGAACACAATTGAACTATTGCGTCATGCACAAGCACAAGAAAACATTGAGAAAAGTAGGAGAACATGGTTGTGGATATATGTCTCCTTATATTGGAATCTATTACTTACACCAACAACCCCAAAAAAAGGAAGAAGAAAAAAGAGTTATAAATATTTCATAAATTTGCAAAACATTTATGGGATTCCAACATGCTATTATCACAGAGCTAATGGAACTATCACTTGTCCATTTGTGCATAACATGTGACTATAACAGTAGAGATTTCATACACACAAAGCTCTTACCAGGATTATTATTTTAGAATCCCCAACATCGACATTAGAGCATGAGAGTTGTCACAGATTCACAAGCATAAAAGTGGCGTACAAAATAATCTTAAAAAATGAAGAATGAAAAATGTAGAAAAAAATGTTGTTTAAAGAATTTGTTGCTCTCATATGAGAAGAATCCAAAAGCATATTGTGCTGGTATACAAATCTTATATGAAAATAAAATTTTCTTCTATCAATTTGATTTAACCTTAATTAGTATTCCAATTAGAAAATAAATAAATAAAAATATTTCATTAAAGGAAAGTTGTCTCATCTAATAAATACATGTCAGTTTTAGAATTTGTGGTTTAAAATTTTACCAAAAAAAGTACATCCCAATAAAATCTAAAACAATATTTTCACCAATAAAAATAAAAATAAATCATTTTTTTGATGAAAAAGATCTTATATTATATTAATTCAATATGATACAAGATAACTTTCAACAAAAAAATGGGCAGTATGAGAGCACGACCCAAAACCACAAACAAAGTTAGGCCGAGCCTAGAAAAACGAGGGACAAACTAGGCTGACCCTAAGAGATTACAAAAGTTAGGCATCACCTAAAAGCAGACAAAACACCAAATCACGCAACAACAACAAACATGCCCGAAGTGGGTGAATCATGATCACCCAGCCAATCCGAGCCAAGTAAGTCTTTGCTAGCATCTGGGAGCTCCCAACCAGCAACAACTTCTTCCTCTGGGTCCACCTCCCCACGAGTAGGAGTGAGAGGCTAAGGCGGGGGAACTTGTCAGAAGATGGTGGTGGCGGTGGCGGGGCGGATTCCAACCATCAACAATATGAGGCGTGACGAAAAGAGGAGAGCCTCATCTATGTTGGCAAGGTAGTGATCCCCAGCCCTACTGGCGAGATGGTGAAGGACTCCTGTAGTGATGAGGTGGCGAGCCCTGGCCATATCGGTGAGCTGGTGAGTAATTTCTTTGGTGCAAAGGGCTCGGGGAACAACGAGCTCGGCTAAAAGCATGTCATTGTGAGCGGCTATGTTGACCACCATAGGCTGGAGGCGAGGACTACCTGCTAGGAGACGGTGGCACATGAGCAACATTACATGGGGCTTCCCTCCAGTGGCGTAGTAGGGTTTGGAGGTGGTCCACCTCCAGCGCAACCTTGTTTGCCTAGACTTGTATCTGTAGAAGCACATTGGAGATTACCATAGATTTATTATAAACTGAAAACGATTGATCAACTGCTGAATTAGCAAAGATTTTTTTTTTCTTTCTTTCCAAATCCAAAACAAAATCTCCCCTATGAAAACATGTCAAATTTGGGTGAACATAGGTAGAAGCTTGGGATTGTCTCCCAAGAGGATATGCTGCCAAGTAAAATAATGGGGCCTTAATGGAAAGAAAAATAAATGAATCCGATTCCAGGAAGTTTGAGCTTTAGGAAAAAACTAGAAGACATGCAAGATTGTTTCTAGGTGGCTGCAGAATGGGCATTTGGGAGCTGGGATCCCAATCTGAACAAGATGAGCCCCGATAGGAAGTCCTTGGTGAAGAATACACCAGAGGAAGTGGGCAATTTTGGGCTCCACACATAGAGTCCAAATAGTGGCAAATCACCTAATCTAGGTAGATGGAGTGGAATGAATTCTCCAGCTCGTGTTGAGTTTATCCACCATGGACAAATGTGGCGAAAGCCAACGGTAGCCTTTACTGGCTTTGTAATTGCACAATAATCTTGTGCAACATGTGGTTAGGAACCAAGCTGATCACAGTGGTATAAGTATCCTAGTCCTGGTTAGAGAGTCAATAACAAGCTTTAAATGTTGACAAAAAAAACTAGAAATAAATCATTTTAAAATAAACTGTAATATTATAAATTTGTCACCTCAATGCTTATAACATTAAAAATATTGGCATGAAAACTTTATAAATTCGATTGGTTTAAAAATACCTTAAGATATTACATTTATGTCATTATATGATACAACAAGGTGTTATTTGGATCACAAATTGACGTGTAAAGTTTTGATTTATTTAAGATCACATAGTACGTATGGATCATGGAGGCCCACTAAGGTAGACAAATCCGAACCTATCACCAACCAATCTATAATTTAATTGAAGTGTGCACTATTTCTACTTTACTAGGCATTTCTAGCGACGGGATAAGATATTAATGGAATGAGGCAACGTAATGTTTAATTCTATTTTTAACTAAGAATGTTAAGGTGGTATTATTGTGTTATTTTCATGATCAATATAAAGGGTAAATTAAACTCTCTTATATTTAATTTATAAATTTTATCTTCATGATGATTTTGGTTTATATTTTATTGTTATTCAAAAATTATAACATGATGATATATACTTTTAATAATTTTGTAGTAATATTTTATTAGTGTTATTTAATTGTTATTTCAATTTATAAAGTTTAATTTTGTTTATTCACATTTATGATTTTTTAGTCTTTTATTAAGACCGTTTACATGATCATGTTATCTATTAATACTATTTACACGGCGAAGACCCTTTTTGTACCTTTATTTGGAATGAATAGGTCTACTCAAGTCTTGAATTGGGATTGTCCATACGAGCATGTTACTTATCAACATTGTTTGCATGGTCATGCCCCTCTTTGTACCTCCATTTGGAAAGGAAAGATCCAACCACCTTTCTCCTCATTTTTTGTTTTAGGTTGTTAAAAGTTGACATGTGATCGAATGACATTTGGCTCAATGGTGAAGATGTTGGCTCTTAATGAGCCCACCAGGGCTCAATTCTCGCTACAAGTGAAGTCAGGAGATATTGTTAATAAGGGATGAGGCTGGGATTGTGCCCCGGGCGAATTTGGCGGAATGGAAACCCCTCAATCCTTGACAACTAAGCCTAAGAATTTGTGCACCTAACCCGTGCAATTGTTTCAGATTCAATAAAAAAAAAAGTTGACATGTGAATGAGCCTTCTACCCCCTCCATATCTTTACATGTTTAATTAACCAATTAATTAGGCATTATTTACTATATTTTACATGTTTTATAATGTTTAATTAGTGATAAACATATTATGTGCACATAAAAAGTGAAAAATACATATATTTTAATTAGATTTATCTAAAAAAATGTTGATAGATGAAGGGTTTCATATTGATTAATGAATCCATTACCTCGCCACAAATGTTACGTTGATTGGTGATATGTTACCTCAATTTAACCACACAAATGCAACTCCACAAGCGCTATGATAGTATGATTTTTTGATTGACTTCCCAAGTAAGAAAATAAACACCTCTCTATAAGAATCAAATTCAAGGTCAGCGATCTTTATAAAAAATATCCTATAAATGTGGTTCGTTCTCAAATGATTATATAACCTCAAAATACGCAAAACTAAATAAAAACCAAGTACTTAAAAGCCCTCTATTTATTGGTAGAGTTCCTCCCCTATCAAAAGAGGCTAAGGAAATAACGATTGTAAAAGTTTTAATAATTTTTTCTAATCACCACCCCTTCATTGTTATCACAAGTTACACTTATGGACTCAATTAAATAAAATTCACTCTCAAATAATTACAACCTAAAAATAACAAAAACCAAATAAAAAAGAAGCACTTAAAAACCAAATACATAATGTCCTCAAATCTTTCCCTATCAAAAGGGGCATTTACATAAATAAATACCATTTACCATAATTACCAATAAAGATCCTACTTATAATTAATTACTTAAGAACTAATGACCATTGATGAGATATCTACATCATAAGTTAAGGAGCCCACCCAAATACATTTCCTCAAAAGCTTTGAGAAAAATGAGGGACAGGTTCACACAAAATTTAGTGGTATAACTAGATACTCTGAAACCAAGGAAAAATGTAGACCCATCCTACCAAAGTTTGGCCAAAAATAGTTTTCCTCCTCTTAAGGTGGAAAAGCAGTTATTTTTCTAAAAACCAACATGCCAACCTCCATCCTAATGAGCTCTCCATTTTAACTACTTTGAAAACCTTTCTTGATCTTTCGTGCGGAAATTCAAGTTGATACTGTTAGAATATAATAATAATCTCCGGAGCGCAAAGATTTTTTTAATTGAAATATTTATGCCTTTGAGTACAAATTTTGAGTGACACACACATGCTTATGTACTAAATATTGCCCAACGACTTGTTTCCCATTGGCCTTGCTGGAATTGAGGAAATTATATTTGTAACATAAAGATCCATACCAACTTAAATCTCCGCCCTCCCAATTCTATGTTTCATTGATAGATTCCGTAGAAATCCAAGTGAGAAGATTCAAGCAGGGCGGGCCGAGAATCTTTCTTTTTCGATCTTCTGGCAGGGGTTTCGGGTATGTCTTTTTCACGGTTTGAGAGATAAACAGTGTTAAACCCCTTAGGAACGGCAGATATATATTTTTGGGATCTAGATTTAGGTGTTTACAGCCCTTAATGTGACTTGGGTATGTTCCAGATCCAGGATTTGAATGCTTGTTTTCTTCTTTTGATTTGAATGGAGTAAATACTCAAAACTTGAAATGGATCCAATATGTTTTTTGATTGAATGCCGAAGCGTTACAATTGACACTGATGTACATGGATTGCTGTCATCTCTGCCCATGCTTGGAAAGAAACATGTAGCAAAATTACAATACTAACTTATTAAACAAACTAAATCAGTGGGCACCTTTAGTTAAGCAGCTATGGAGAAGGGGCATCCCCGGACATTGATCCTGGCCTCAATCTCTTGAGTCTCCATAGCGGGGCATTGATGGCCTTTGCATTCAGTAAGAATTGATCCCTGGTGAGCTCTATATGAGCTAAACAACTTCACCAATGGACCAAACAACTTTTGACAAAATGGATCCAGTATTTAAAATCATGCTATTGTTCAATTTAATTGGGTGTGGGCAATGCAGTTAAATTGAGTTGGGTATGTAAACGATCAAAAACATCAATCCCAGTTACATACATATGTCTGTAGATATGTATAGTGTTTATATTATTGTATATTTATGCATGGCTGCTGTACCTATTTCTCTGGAGACCTGTGTACATGTATATATACTTCTGTGTGTACACACACACACACACACACACATATGCCTGTGTGTATGTAGATATGTATATATAACTACACATATCTACCTTTACACAGACATATTTATATGTATGTATGCCTATGCGTGTAGATATACATCTTTGATCCAGCGATACCCAAATTAATGTAAGTACAGTTCCATTTTCAGGCTCGATTCAAAGCATTATCCAAATCTATCACATGGTTGTAAGGATTCATGCATATATATCTACATACACATACACATCTGTGTATACATACATGACTTTGATCTAGTGATACCCAAATCAATTGGCATATAGTTCCATTTTCAGGCTCGATTCAGAGCATTACCCAAATCAATCACACGGTTGTAAGGATTCATCCATAGATATCTACATACACATGGGTATGTGTGTGTGCACGCACCTGTGTATGTGTATATATATACATGTCTTTGACGCAGTGATATCCAAATCAATTTAAGAACAGTTCCATTTCTGGGCTGGATTCAGAGCATTACCCAAATCAATCATATGGTTGTAGGGATTCATCCACATTGCATACTCAAACCATATTCAAACTAAAACAACTGCACCGAGTATTAATAAGTTTGATCTATGTTAATTAGCCAAAGCTTCCATTTAGTCATTTCTCTAATAACCACGTATATTGGTAATAATCATAAGGTAAGGGGGTCCTCGAAGTGCACAAGCACCCCCAAGTGATGTTAAGCACGTGAGAGAAAATGTTAACACGACATTCAGGGGGCTTTCACCCCTAAACTTGATTTGGGTTGAGAAGACTTTGAGTGAATGTAATTATTATAAGCCTCCCTTGTCTCACAATTATTTACATCATCGGCAAATCCTTTAAATGCGGTCATGGAACTGGTCATCAAAGAGATGACTTAAATTACAAGCCCATTACTGTCTGTTACTGTGCTGAATTCAGAGCATTTGCATAGTCAAATTAAATTAGTGGCTGCAAGTGTTAATGATTTTGATATGGTGCATATCCCATTAGATACATATCTTTGTGGGATTTATAACCACATGGGGCATTTTAATAATATTGGAGTGATCCTTTGATAAGCTATTTCCCATGTGTAGTAATCTTTTCTATAACCATATGTTAGCAGAAGAAAACAGAAAAAGAAATGAGAAGAGGAAAACTGCATTCCCCAGAATGGAGGTAGTAGAGTATATTTATTAAAGAGAGGTGGTTACATTCAGTTAGTGGTTAGAGGCAGGTAAAACTGCATAATCAATCAGAAAAACCATATATATTCAACACCCCCTCTTAAACTAACCCGGAAACAACACCAAGTTTGTCTCTAAACTTGACAAACAACAAACGACCAAGAGGTTTAGTCATTACATCAATAGGCTGCTCCTTAGAAGGACAGAAATGAAAAGAGATATTACCTGAGTCAACCAACTGTTGAATATAGTGATGATGAATCTCAATATGTTTAGTGTAGGCATGATAGACAAGATTCTTCACCATCTTTAGAACACCTTGATTATCACAAAAGAGTGAAAGAGGTGTAGTAGTAGCTTGAAGAAATTGAAAATCAATCAGAATCCGACGAAGCAATTCCCCATAGATCTGTTGACTCGGATATAGTCAACTTACATGCAATTATTGTGGAGGGAACATCCACTATACCAGAAGTACAGGAGGTGGACATGCCTTAGGAGGATGGATTTCCTCATTCTGAAGAACAGTTTGTTGTGGATAAAGACTCCACTATTCAGGCTGCACTGAAGGTGCATGATGGGATGGCAGGCCAAGCTAGTCACTCAGAGGTATTTGTACGAATGACAGTAGAGCATACCCAGTTTGCTCATTGTATTGTGAAAGACCTTTCCCAACAAGGGGATAAATGAAAAAAGAAATGAGAGGAGGAAAACTGCACTACCCAGAATTGATGTAGCAGAGTATATTTATTAAAAAGAGGTGGTTACATTCAGTTAGCAGTTAGAGGCAGGTTAAACTGCATAACCGATCAGAAAAACTATATATATTCAACACTATCATGTACATTGGTAATAAACACAAGGCAATGGGACCCACACACAAGCACCTCTAAGAGATATTGGTACCACAGAGAGGGAGGATGCTGACACATCAAATGGAGGAATTTCACCCCATAGCCTGCTTCTTGATTAACAAAGCTTAGGTGCATGTAACTCCTTTTAAGTGTTACTTCTTGTAATTATAAGGAGTTACATAATTATTAGGAGTTACATGCACCTAACACTTCTTGATTAACATTGTGCATAGCCCTTTGTTTTTACATAAACTCTCTTAGATAAGCCAGGAAACGGAAACGTATCTCTATTGTGGAAATGTCAATTTTTCCAAGAACCTTTGGAAATGAACAGCACGGAAATGTCTGTACAATAAATTATAAAAAAATATAAATATATATATATATATATATAAATGCATAATACTCTGTTTTAGTCCATAAAAGATAAAACATGTAAAAAATATAGTAATTCATGAAAGTTCAAAACATTCAACATGCTTAATATTTCGCATGTTCATGTGACATACCCTGTTTTGAAATATTTTTTGCTTTTGTCTATGAATATTAGATTGTTTTTTAGTTTTCTGAGTTTTTTCCCTTACAAACCTTGGTAATTGAATTCCATTTACACTCTTTCCACTATAAGTCAATGCCTTGTAAATTGAAAGCTACTCTGCTGTCATCCAGGTAATGACTAACTAGAATGTTTTCTTAATGTCTTGAAATGAAGAAGCTTTCTCATTTCCACCTCAATTCTAAACATTATAGAAATTTACGAAGGCTGGCTTCCAAGTAAGCTGGATTTTTTTTGTCTGTTGTCACATCCAGGTCATTTGATTTTCTCCTGGCATCCAGCACAACTATTGAAACCACTCCCAACTAAATGTTGTAACCCACACACATGTATGTATATATATGTATATGTATATACTATATACATATATGCAGATACATATATGTATCTGCATATATACAAATACAATTCTATATGTGTGTAGTATGCACTGTAGATGAATGCCTTCAACCCTGTGATTGATTTGGGTATGCACTCAATCCAGCATAGTGATAGGCGTAGTAATGGGCCCGTGCTTATTGATTTGGATCTTTGGATATGCACTAAATCAATAAACAAACCCTGCTGCAGCTAATTTGATCAGAATATGCACTATAGACATCCCTTCAACCCTTTGATTGATATGAATATGATTTGAATCCAGCACAGTTATGAACATAGTAGTGTTCCTGTGCTCGATTAGATTTGGGTGTGGTCTTGATCAAAGACATCAATGCCTACTACAACTAATTTTTCTTGAGTAAGCACTGCAGATGAGTGCCTATAAATTTGCAATCCTCACAGGTTTGGGTATGCCCTGATTCCAGCATTGTAATGGGCTCTGTACTTAATATGAACATCATCTACTCTTGCATTATTATTCCTAGAACAATATATGGTGTAAATACTAGTGACCAAAAAGTGATTCTTTTTTGCAACTACAAGTACCCAAATGGCCGGATGAATTGGAGAACATGATAACAAAAATCCTAGAATATAGAGCCTGTTGGAGGTTTTGGGTGTACTAGCATGTTACTTTTGGTTATTGACATAATTATACTTTACACAGTCATTGCCAAGGGCTTTTCAGCCCTGGTTCTCCTTGGTAGCACCTTTTGGAAGTGTATATACATGAGCTCTTACTTTTTCATTTTTTTATCTTCATTCTCGTAGAATAGAATATTTTCCCCTCTTTCTTCTTCTACAATTGATATAAATAGTTAGCATACTGTTCTGCCTTGCTCTATTATGTTCCAAACACTGACCCTGAAGTAGGCGAGCAAAGCCTTGTCACAAAATTAGACCATAATATTGGATCGCAAGCCTTTTGAGCCTTTTAGAAGAAAGAGAAGATAGGGTAATAATAATATTGATTATATGCAAAGGGTTGCTTCTAACTCCCATTACGTCACAACTAGACCTTTTGATACTTATATAAGAACATTCTATCATATAGTGGCGAGTGGAGGCAAATACGCTAGCCATAGAACCTCACATGTTCTATTCCATTCCTATACGATATATGTTATGCTTTATTTGAATTTTTGTGTGTATCCTTACCGAATGGAGACACATGTACGCTAAAATAGCTAAATGTTGATTAACCCAACTGACAGTATGCAGCTAAGTTGCTGCATTCAAATTCATGTTCAATTTGTGGAGGATAGAATTCATAAAAAAAATGGTTGCTAAAAAATCAGCCATAGTATTTGTGATTAAATTTGA
This sequence comes from Taxus chinensis, assembly GCA_019776745.2. Classification (NCBI taxonomy): domain Eukaryota; kingdom Viridiplantae; phylum Streptophyta; class Pinopsida; order Cupressales; family Taxaceae; genus Taxus; species Taxus chinensis. Next base: position 747,429,427 of record CM034153.1, read on the forward strand.
CTAAATAAATATTATGTGTTTTTAGATTAATATTTAAAGAAGGAAGAATGAATTTTGATGATTTTTAGTGGATTCTAACAATTTTTTGTATGCATATTTGGTATTTGGTGAATTTTGGTTTCTAACTTAAAATTCGCTGAATGCCAACTAAGGTAAGAAGTACAAAAAGATTTAAAAAATCGGGCTCCAATTAGGAGTAACCTATGAAATTGGTGTTGGATGATGGTACTTCAAAATGCATCCCCCATTAGGGGATACATGTGGAACCCAAGTGCGCTTCAGCAGCTGTAAAATTATAGAAAACAGCAGTACATATTCATCGGCTGTCCGATTCTTGACAGTCCTATTCTTGGCTGTCTGGATTCTAGTAGTTGCTTTTATGCAGTTTGTTTTCCTAGTTATAGAATAGCAGTTCTTTATTTAGTATGGTTTGCATTTGTAAAGTTTGACTTTGTCTATTTAAATGTGACAACTCCCTAGGATAAAATTATTTCAAGGGTTGATTCAATTTTAGGATGGATCTAGTTTTAGGATCGAGGCTATATTAAGGTTTTTTCTTTAGCTGTAAAAGAAGGCCTAGCTGGTAGATGTTTTATTCATTCGAATTTTTTATTTAGTGCGATTGTTTTTCTAGAGTGTGTTTTAAAGCATCGATAGCTTCTAGTTTTCTGATTGATAAAACAGTGATGTGATTTGGAGCAGATTTGGGCATTTTTCAGTTAGTGTTTCTCTATTGTATGTGATTGTAGATTCTAGCATTTGAAGTTCAACAATTTTGATTGGATTTTCGTTTTGAGCTATCTAGTTGAGGGTTCTTTAAGATCATGAGTCAATGCTTACCATGGTCCAGAGGAATTTTCTACGCGGTATCAGAGCACAGTTCTTTAAAATCTTCTAGGTTCCATATATGGAGAGATTAGCTATGTCTGGTGTAGAGAGTTGTTTGAGGATTTCAACAGGTAGTATTAGTGATCGAAGTGGAATTGTGTGAGTAATCAACACGTGGACCTAAGTGATCATAGATTGAAGTTTGTTTAGAACAGCTTGCAAGCATGGCAACTCCTAGTATGCAAAAGAGTCACTTGTTGGAGGGATCCTCTAACTATGTGCGGTGGAAGTTAATATTGTAGTATTATCCTAGAAGAAACAAAATTATGGTACCTTGAGAAGAAGATTACACCTACCACATAGATATTGAATGATATGACAAAGTTCAAACAGGTGGCGAAGGTGAAGCGAATCCTGTTGGATTCGGCAAAGCAAATCCTGCTGGATTTGGCGAAGGACCATCTGATCCCTGATATCGCCATCGAGAAGACTCCCAAGGAGATGTACCTAGGGTGATGCATATGAGGAACAATATTGACACTACCTGCATGAGCAAGACATATACGGTGGCAAGCTATCTGGATGAACCTAGCATAGAACTTAGAGATTAGGTTGGTGCAATTGGTGATGAAGTCAAAGTATAATGAGCTAGTACAGAATTGCTTTGAATGGCTTTAGTCCACCATGGCACAACTTTGGTCAAGATTTTTTGTGGTTGGGAGAAGTTACCTGACTTTGAGCTAATCATGTGGGATGCTTTCTAATTGGAGGAGAGATGAGACTAGAACAAGTCTTCAAATAGTTTTAAGGACAATTTTCCAAAGTCGGACCCTCATCAGGAAAGGTGAAGAATGAAGGAAATAAAGGGTTTAGGGAATGGTCACAAGAAGAAATAAGACTCGATTGTCTTTTAATCATCTAGAAGATGGATTTGAGTCATAACAAGTGCTTCAATTGTCAATAAGCATGGGCACTATGCTTCTTAGTGTCTAGATGAAGAAGAAAGGGGAGGACAAGCAATAACCACAGACAAAAACAGTTTGCAGCAAGTGTAGGAAGCTTTGATATTAGACGAGTTGATTGCCAAGCTTGACACAACCTTTTCCATGGTGTCATGCCTTTCCACCAACACAGTCTTAGGTGTTGGGTGCAATGTCGAATAGTGGAAGCCTCAAGACATATGACTTCGAACATGGTAGCCTTCTTCAAATTGAAGGAACAACATATCTGGCATGCAAGGCGGAGCTTGATGAGGATGTCAAGTACTCAGTGATTGGGATAGGGTCTTATCTTCATCCTGCATGCCAGTACAGGGGAAGTTTATGGAGCTGCTTGAGGTACTTTATGCCCTTGGTAAGGCTAAGAATCTCCTTTTCAGTTTCTTGTCTAATACATTTAAAGTGTAGGGCTAAGTTTGGTGATCAACAAGTAATCATCAAGAAACATAGCCCTATAGCATGGTCGAGTCTTGGTCAAGGGAGTTCGAGAAGGTGGCTTTTACATGTTGCGGGAAAATCTAGTGAAGCAAAGAGCTTTGTTGACTAGCAATGACAATTTATGTGAGCTTTGGCACAAAAAGATCTGGGCACTTGATAGTATGGGTCATTGCCTCTTTTGAAGGACATGGTGGTTGGATACCTTGACTTTAAGGTGGAGAAGAGGGTTATGCAAGGGTGTGCATTTGGCAAAGCATGCCAAGGCCCCTCTTCCGAGCAGTGAGCATAGGTCAAAGGGGGATTCTATGATCTGATTCATTCAGATGTCTGTGGACCTATGTCATAAGCCTCATTGACAGGTAATTTGTATTATTATGCCACTTGCATTGACCATTCTTCGGATGTTAAGGGCGATTCTAGATCTGATTCATTCAGATGTCTGTGGACCTATGTCATAAGTCTCATTGACATGTAATTTGTACTATTATGCTACTTGCATTGACCATTCTTCCAGAAAGACCTAGGATTTATTTTATGAAGACCAAGGATGAGGTCTTCAATAGGTTGAACGAGTTCAAATCCCTTATTGAAAACCAAATATGCAAAAAGATCGAGGTATTGAGATCAAACAATGGAGGGGAGTAATGCCGTCTAACGACTTTGATTCCTTTTGTAGAGAAGTAGGGATCAAGACGGAAGTTTACATTACCATACAAGCTTACAATAGAATGGGGTTGTGCAGAGAGATAACATGTTCATAGTAGAGACTATGCTAAGTCTATGGTTCATGTCTTAGATCTGCATATGTTTCTTCATGGGTAGAAGTTTGTAGTGTTGCAGTCTACATACTAAACAAGTGTCCTCACAGAGTAGTTGAAGGAAAAGAATTTAGAGGAAGCTTTCATAGGGGAGAAACTGGAAAGTTTCTCATTTTAAATTGTTTGGGAGTCTCAATTTTCATTTACGATCTAGAGGGGAAGAGGACAAAGCTTGAACCCTCTAATTTGAAAGGTATTTCTAGTTGGCTACAGTTAGACCTGTTAAGGCTTACAATATCTATGTTTCGTCTTAGAGGAAGATAGTGGCGAGTTCAGTATGTGGAGGTGGATGAGGATGCATGGTCTTCCAAGTTCAAGTAACTTCTAGCAATGGTTAAGTAGAGGACAACATTTTCTGCCCCAATTGTTTATCCAGAGGTTTCGAGGAGTACAAGGTTCAGATCTACGAAAGTTATAGTACATGTGACAAAGACAACTTTACCTTCCTAACACAACCAAAAAGCCTAAATAGCTTAAATCTACATTGCAGGAGCCAAAGGAGCAAATTGATGCTCTAAAGATTTCTTTTGAGGTATGTCAACCTCCTAAGAAGCTTCCCTAGTTATGTTGTATTGATGTCTTCCATAATTAATGCAAAGCCTTCCTAGTTATGAGGATGTGCAACAAGTCAACATGTTTGAGTAATATGCCATGGTTGATGAGTACGATTCCATCATGAAGAATGATGTGTAGGAGATACTGTTGCAAGAATAACAGGGAAATTAGTGGTGGATTTTAGGTCGTTATACAAGGTGAAGCATCCAATCGATGGCAACATAGAGAACTACAAGGCTTGACTTTTAGCCAAAGGATTATCTCAGAGAGAGGGAGTTGACCATGAGGAGACATTTTTTAATGCCTCCTTTCATAAACTAGTTCATTTTGGAGACTTCTAGCCCATTCCACTTCCCGTGGGTGAGAAGAAGGTGAACAAGGGAAGTGTTTGTTGAGTTTTTAGTGTTTTTTTTGTGAGCATTTACATTTTTCTTTCGTGTTTTCCCTTATGAGGCAGGTCAGCTGGGTCTAAGAGATGAAAAGCCAAGTTAAAAATAAAAGCAACATCATTATGCAGGTCGTTCATGGGGGGAAACTCCCTCCTTGGTTTTAGCGCCACCAAAAAGGTATTAAAGGGGGGTCACTTGGACTCATTTGTGCATCATCTTTCGGCATAAAATTATACTTTACTTGGTTTTGGACTGTTTGCTCAAATTCCTTCCACCAAGGGACATAAATCCTTTGGTGTGGCTTCACAAGGAAGATGAAACCCTTCCTTGTCATTGAAGAACAAAAACTCTTCAATTAATTGTTGCAAGTGTTTCAAAGAGGTGGATAGTGCATATTTTCAGCGAGGGTTTGGTCCTAAAGTGAAATTCAGCCCCTCTCTTAGGGGAGCGACCCACCTTGGAGAAGTGATTGGTGGTTTCTAGGGTACAACGTCACTCAACTCAGCCATCATTACATTCTCCATATTTTTGGTAGTTGGAATCTACTTTGTATTTCATTTGTAAGGCTCGGAATCATTCATTTCCAGCCATTTTGTAAGGGCATACTTTGCTGTCATTTATTTAATTTCCAGCTGGGTTTCGAGGTTGATTTTTTGGTTAATAATTGTTCTAAAATATTTCTAAAGTGCCTCTACATACTTTGGATTATGTGAATGGTGATATTTTGATGAATTATTGTTTTTACTTTGTTGTTCTAATAATCAGATTGCTATTCATTGCTATTTTATTTTTCAATTAGTTGATATAAAAATCAATATTTTCAGTTTGATTTTTGTGCTAAACCCTTATTTTTAGTTTCAGCCCTAGAAACGGACATTACAGTGGTGTCAAAGCTTCGATCTTCTCAGCGAAGAGGGTATTCATTCAGAAGGAGAAGATTAAACGACAAATATAAATTTTGATGATGCTAGGTTTGAAAGGTTTGCCAAGAGAGGTTAGCCGATATAATGGCATGACTGATCCATAACATGCATTCAGGAAGTTCTCTAAGGGAAGAAGTCATTTTGGAGGTATATACACAATATGTAGTACGACATAATATTGTGGCCAACTATATTTTTTTAAATTTTTTTTAAAGAAAGACCAAAGTTATATTATTAGAAATAAAATATACAAATTACAATGCCAAGCCATGATACTCATACTCCAAGATATATCCTTGGAATTCCAACAACATATTAAAGAAGAAAGAGAACATATTTGCAAATTATCCATTAGATTATTGCAAGTGAAGGATCTGCTCAATCTGTTTCTGCTTCTCTGGAGACTACGCCAGAGGTAAAGGACCAAAGTTGATGAGATTATTATGATCCATTCCCAATTAGTTAAAACATCTACCACCTTGTTCTGATCTCTAGGATCATGTTGATATATGATGGTCTGAAATTGTTGAGCAATAACTTTAATATTATCATGTATCCCGGCGATTAACAAATTATTGGAGCTATGTTCTCTTGAGTTGACAGATGGTTGATGATAACCTTGGAATCTGATTCAATTATAATTCTAAGACAACCCAATTTAGTTGCCTCCAAAAGAGCTTTCTGAATTGCCAAGATCTCAGCCACGTTATTAGTGAAGTGCCCCAATTGATGACCAAAGAAGAAAAGGGGAGTTCCCAAAGAATCATGAGCTACCCCTCCAGTACTAGCTGGACTTGGATTGCCACTTGCTGCTCCATCAGTATTTAGTTTAACAAAGTCAAACGGAGGAGGCTGCCATTTTCCCTTTGAACAGAGGGGATTGATAGTCTAGTACATGACTTAAATCTTTACTCTGCTTTCCTCCAAATTGAATTTTTGTAGTAAAACTTTCCATTTTCCAGGTAAGGGGGAAGGGATTTTCATATTATGTTCAATAGTTTCAACTATATTATTGCGTGTTAATTCCTTGACATACCAAATGTCTCTCTTTTTTGATTTGAAGATACGTCTATTTTGCTCTTTCCATACATTCCACAACATAAGAGAAATGGCAATCCAGATTCCTTTGCTAAGGTCCTGAGTATCAAAGGTTGAGCGTTTCCAAGCTATAACAATTTCTACAAGATTCATTGAAGAGTCCCAAATGACAGATAACCAATCCGCTAGAATATTTCATAGAGATATTACAAAAGGGCATTGAAGAAAAAGGTGGATCAGAGTTTCATCCGCTTCTTTGCATAGAGGGTACCAACTATAAAGAATATAGGGATCTTCTGAATGAGATCCAGGATGCTATTTCGCTTGCTGAATTCATAGGGGTAAGCAAGGGAAGGTCAAGGCTGGGGCCTAAACCTCATATACCACAGAGGGATCCTCAAAATGCTTTGGGGAGGTGACACTCTCCACATTTGATGGCTCCAACAAGGAGACAACCGGAGCATGGATGAAGATGCTAGGGTTAACCCCTAGATCATAATATGCATACTCAACGAGTACTCTCCATTTTTCCCCTGGCCGAGTATCCACACGAAAAACTCGCCAAAACCTGCGTAACCGATTTACTTGGACCAATCAACTAGACGACTCAACAAACCCGAAGACAAGGGTTTAGTGGCCTCTACTAATTAGCTAGCAATTAATTCTCAGCTGAACCTACAAATCAGATCTAGGCTTCTTTTGCAATCAATGCGATCTACTGTTATCAAAACTGCTACTACTCTGATGGCTGCCCCTGAGGCTTAATAACTACTCCAAACATGCTCTCAAATCAGTGCTTAAAACATCACAAAGATATGCAATTACTTGGCTGCCCATATTATAATATCTGAGTCAAAAGAGATATGCAATCAAACTACAAACCTCTGCTATAATGAAGGTGAAAACATCCTTCAAACTCAAATTACCTTTATTACCACAGTTCGCTGTTATAGAGCTCCAAAGATACCCTTAAACCAGGCTGTATACAAGTCTCCACAAATCAGCAACAAACAGCCATCTAGATCACTTTGAAGGGGACTCAAAATTATTCATATTAGATCCCAAACAGCTACACTCAGAGTGTTGATCTTAAAGGATTCAAATCATAAGCGAGTGTGTGCAAGATCCCAGTCGCTAAACACAGAATTACATAGACTCTCAACTGAGTAATGAATATATAGGAAATCGCTGCTAGTAGACCAGCAACAGTATTTAAACGGGGTCGCTGATTTTAGTAAAGGACAGCAGCTCCTTCACACTCCAAAATCAGACTACAATGTCATCAAATACTTTCATTGTTGTGCCCTGGAAGAGATCGCTGCAACAGGTGTATAGTATCATGCACAAGATAGTCAATCTATTCCAAAGGTGCCACGAATCAGTTATTAAAACAACTATGCAATCGCTGGTTATCGTAGACCTCCAAAAGTGCATGCAAATAGATTTATGGTAAGTTGCTGGAGCTAATAAATCACAGTCAATCCATTTGTTGGCAAATAAGCTTCCAAACATGCATTAGAATATTCATAAATTTAGCCAAAGAAATCGCTGTAAAAAGAAGACACTATCATGCAACCAGCTGAACGATTCACATCAACGAATGCTCTAAAAACAGACGACAAACATCATAGAAGAAGTCGCCTAGGGTTTAGAGAGATCATACACCAAATCGATTTGCAATAAACTCCAGAAATTCTTCAATATGATAACCAAAAACCAGCTGCCACAGTGACGTCGCTACAGTAGAAAATACAGATTTCTACTTGCAAATTCAACCAAAGCAAATAACGTCTTCAATTTGATATTCAACGATCAGCTACAAAGATCTCCCAAGCATGAGAGAGAGAAAACATCAATGGGCATGCATCCCAACTCCAAGCATGGAGTATCAAAATAAGTTCATCATAACATAATAATAATAATAACCCTAGCACTCCTTTTATAAGCAAGAGTCACAAAATTCGAAAACCTTAGGAGAAGGAAAATATTAAATAAAAGCAGTTTGTTCTCCCTAGGTGTGGCGTCCCCTTTTCAAAGGGTGATTTTAACAATAAAAGTCACTTAAATGTTTATTTAAATTAATTCCCCATTTAATTTCTATATTTTGGGAATTAGATTTAATAATCTTCATAATTAAATAATTAAATAATTATTGCTCCAGGCAATAATATTTAATTATTTAATAAAAATGTTCCCTTTGCACATCCCGAAGCCCACAGGGACGTATAGGTTAAGGGTCTTCAGAAATGGGGACATTAGTCTTTAGAAATGGGGACATTACATATTTTACTTAAAATTTATGTTTTTTAAAGAAATTTGCGTATTTTTTAAGTTGTCGAGTTTTGTCGAGTATTCACCGAGTCTTTTTTTTTTGGGTCTGCCGAGTATTTATCGAATACGAGTATGCGAACTATGCGCTAGACCACAAGAATACACCAAGGAGCCAAACCCGAAGGGGTTTTTGTTGAAAGAAGAATGAACTCCCCAAGAAGACTGATGAAGGACATGGAGAGGTGTTACTAGATGAAAAACCAAAAAGGGTTTTTGATGCAGCAAAATCTCCAAAGAAAGAGGAAGAAGTCATGGAGTATGAGCCAAGGAAAGAAGAAAAAATCGATTTGCAAAATTATGGAGAGAATTTTATGGTTGAAGTCAAATCTTCAGTTGATAATGATGATGTTCAATTTTTTGGAATTTTCAAAACAACAGCTCATAAGAGTCAAGTTGACGGTGTTCATGGCTTTGGCAAGAACCACATAGAGGCTCCATGCTTGTGCCAACAAAATATGGATGAAGTCAAGGTGGGAAGAGCTTTACTAGTTGAATATGAAGAGAGCTCAACCAAGCTTCATTCGATAAAAGGAAAAGTTGAGGACAACCCAAGCTATGATATTGAAAATCACATTTCAGTTTTTTGGTCTCCTCCTATGTCGCTGCCATACTTGTGTCATCATGGGCAGCTTGTTGAAAAGAATGAGCCTATGTGAAGTTTGATGCTTCATAGTATATTTAGTGGTCATCATGGATAACATAGTGGAAATGGTGATAAAGTGAAGAACAGTCTAAGTGGCAAAGGGTACATAGATCCTTTGAGTTACAAAAAAGATGAAGTCCTCAATGGGTCACATGTTACTATGGCTAGTGAGTGCTTCATTTTGTGCATATGGTTAAAAAGAAATTTTATGAGAAATCATATGGAGTTTGTTGTGCATTTGAACTCCCTTGTGAAGGATGAGATGTTACAAGATGGCCTCATCATCCCTTGCCCCAAAAGTTTCCAACAACTCAAGCTCACCTTGGGAAAGCACATGGTAAGTGGTGATTTCTATGTGAATTGTAATGAAGATACAGATTTGGTACTTGGAGTGCCATGGCTACACTCTTTGGGTAAATTTATCCATGACTACCAAACCATGGAGTTGAGGTTCGAGCTTGATGACCAAGAGGTTGTGCTTCCAAGCATGACAAATGGGATTCCTCAAGTTACTACAACCAAAAAGAGTGGAGGAATTTTTGGAAGAAGACAAGACATACAGGAAACACATAATGAAGTAAAGCCTACAATTTTATTTCCAAAACAACAGTCATATTATAAGGATTTTGAATCCCTAATAGATAAGCATGCTCTTGGAGGGAGTGCTCCAATAGAAGTAGAAGTTGAGTTCATGAATTTTGTGTTTAAAATTGAGTGGGATGGTTGTTATCTTGTTGTTCCGAGCATTGTAACTTAGCTGAGATTTGGAGGTATGATTGGAAGTAGTAGGAGTCTTGATTTGTGGGATTTCAAGCATGTTGTCATGTGTTTTTGTACTGTTGTTATAGACATTCTGAGCTTGTCCAACATTCTGTTTGGTGCCATACAAAATAGGACAGTCGTGAGAAGGGATAGTTTCCAATCTTTTGGAGCATTTTCAGTCAATAATGACTCATTCCCAGGCCCCATTGCATTGTTTTTTAGGAGATTCATGAAGGGCTTTCAGTTTGACAGATGCTGTACTTTTTTGTCATTCACTGTCCACAACAGTTTTAGCTTCCTATTCGTTTTTTTGAAATCCAGAGATGAGTATCCAACCATGAGGATGAAGGGTTTCCAGTTTATTGCGATCATTGATGTTTATTAGCTGTCATAAGAAGGATCCCAACCACTATCCTTATGATTTTGGGGGACAAAACACATGGTTACATATGTGTTTGGGACAGCCTGGGTGAACTTTTGAATATCCATCACTTGAGTCTAGAATATGAGATGATTGCAAGCCATGGAAGAGAGCTAGCTTTCATACCTATGAGGCATGAAAAATGATATTGAGAACTCTTGTTTCTTTTAATATGTTTGTTCTTTGTGTAGGCACATGGATAACGAAGAAAGAGCAGCTGAATTTGTTATCCATCTGAGCATATGGCGAAGAATATGGGAGCGCTGCTGAAGATGAAGTTGCCATAATGGAGGATGGCAAGTTTGTGATTGCAAAAAGTTTCATTTTGCATAGTAATAGAGCCCCTCCAATACTTGGATTGGGAGTGAAACATAAAGGATTGAAGGAAGGTGCAGCCCAACCTAGGACAACGAGAAGAGGGCAGCCTAGACCATTTTTGGGCAGCCCAGCTACATCAAGGTAACTCTAGGTGTTTGAATTTGGATCAGTTTTGCATGATGCTTAAGTTTGTAATCAAGAGTTGGGGAATGAGGTGTTATCTACCCCAAGTAAGAAAGGAAGTGTTTTTATGGCAACCATGAGCCAAACTACCATCATTGATGCTGCTGTCATCATCTCTAGCAGCCACTACCTAATTTCAGTTGCATTTGTAATTGGGAATATGGAGTGTTCTTCCACCTTAGTTGACAAGGATGAAACAAAGAATGAGGAAGCTATCGTGGGACAAGCTTGTGAAGCTTCTGATTATTCATCAATTTCTTGCTTTATGACTGAGTTTACAATAGTTTGGAAGGTATTTTATACAGCTGAGCATGCAAACGAAGAAGTTTTTACTGCTATTTTTGAAGTTGAAGATGAAGGGGACTTCAATGAAGAAAAGGGCAACGGGTGTCTGAGTTTGTTCGGGCAAAGGCTCCTTCATTTGATAGGCATGGGATCCAGATTATGGGAGCACTACAACGTGTTCACCTTGGTATGATGACACTTGGTCATGAGAGCTTGCAATTGCTTGTGGGCAAACAAGTTTGGGAAGGGAGGACTGTAATGTCCCGTTTCGCAAACTAGTTTATTTTGGAGACTTCTAGCCCATTCCACTTCCTGTGGGAGAGAAGAAGGTGAACAAGGGAAGTGTTTGTTGTGTTTTTAGTCTTTTTTTGTGAGCATTTAGATTTTACTTTCGTGTTTTCCCTTATGAGGCAGGTTGGCTGGGTCTAGGAGATGAAAAGCCAAGTTAAAAATAAAAGCAACATCATTATGGAGATCAGTCATGGTGGAAACTCCCTCCTTGGTTTTGGTTCCACCAAAAGGGTATTAAAGGGGGTCACTTGGACTCATTTGTGCATCATCTTTTGGCATAAAATTATATACTTAGTTTTGGGCTGTTTGCTCAAATTCCTTCCACTAAGGGGTGAAAATCCTTTGGTGTGGCTTCACAAGGAAGACGATACCCTTCCTTGTCAATTGAAGAACAAAAACTCTTCAATTAATTGTTCCAAGTGCTTTAAAGAGGTGGATAGTGCATACTTTCAGCGAGTGTTTGGTCTTAAAGTAAAATTCAGCCCCTCTCTTAGGGGAATGACCCACCTTGGAGAAGTGATTGGTGGTTTCTAGGACATGGCATCACTCAACTCAGCCATCATTGCATTCTCCATATTTTTGGCAGCTGGAATCTACTTTGTATTTCATTTTGTAAATTTCCTTTACAGACACCTTTAAGAAATGTATTGGTAAGACAAAATTTCCCTTTTCGAAGTTGACTTTTGGATTAGAGAAAAATCCCTTTCTTATCTGACAAAGAAATGAAAGGCTAACTAGATAGATGTTTGTTTTAGCAGAATCCACATTGAACAAATCTCAAGGCAAGGATTGAAGAAACCATATACACATGGGAAGAATTCAAATCTGATTCTTGAATACCAATAATCTGAAAGGTTCATTTGTTTACAATAATGAGATTATTTCCCACAGATAGGGACAACCTTAATACTATTAGGAATGTATGAGACATTTTTGATAACATCAATTAGTATGGCAAGAATAAATATCGAAGAACTTGTACAAAGCAGAGGTAGATTTCTCAGATAAAAGGGACTCTGATTTGATTGAATCAGTATCATTTGCACTAATTGAAGTGTAACTACCTAGAAAGTGAATGCTTCAATGAAGAATCCACATATTGTATTGAAGGAATTGATACATTGACAAATTGATTATATAAGTGCAATCACATCAACATTGCTAAAATTTCAGGAAAGCTCACAATTTTTGACGGCCATAATATTCTTTTGCCTTGTCACAGCACAATCCATAATCAGATTATTAAAAGATCAGTAAAACCCATGCAATAGGAATACAAGATAGAGCCAAAATCTTTGCTTAATATAACATTAAGATCATTTTTGTGAATAGTGATTTAAAAAAGTACCATAAAAGTCAGAAAGTTAGCTGACCTTTTAAGTTTTTACTATTTGTATTTTAACTAGCTCCAAATTAGTTTATAGAATTTTCAAATTTTAGGTTTCTGATGTCCATGTATCGCGGAAGAAGTTCTCTTCTATTAGATTGTGTGGATGTTCTTTAGCATGCATAATCTATGCACATAATAAGTTTGTTTCAGCCTTGTTAAACAACCGTTCAATTTGTTAAGAAGAATATAATTGCTCTCGTGTTTGTTACTATTTTCTAGCATTTTCAAAATTCACTTTTTGAAAAATTAAGCTTTAATGCTATATTTTGGTCTTTAGGTTTTCTTATTAGTTACATCATTGGCAAAACAGCAATGGAGGACTTGATGGAGACAACTACAAGTGCTCATTTTTCGGGTCTGCTTTTAGATGACGTGCGATCTTCTACTTCGACTGATAAAGATGCACAGAAGCAACCTTTTGTAATTGGTAATGTTTTATGGGTTTACTTGCTGTTTTCTTATCACTTTTTCTTAAAGTAGTTCCCATTTGTAATATCTTCTTAGGAGTGTAGTTTTAAACTAACGAGTAAAAATATCTTGATTTTTTTTGCATTTAAATACTTCTTTGTAGGCTTACAAATAAATGCTAATTTAATTGGAAAAGAAAATGAAGAACAATTGCTGTAGTAGTAAGTTTCATGGATAATATATGGAAGCTGTGACTTCAGATGTTATAAAATATAACGCTTTATATAGCATGTAAAACTGTTATGTAGTTGTGATACGGTTGGTAACTGTTCAACCGAAGTGTAACCACCTCCTATAATAAATTGGACCTGCCTATGTCATTTGAGCAGTGCAGTTTTCCTTCTCTAATTCTTTCTTCTCTTTGTATATGCTAACATTGGTATCAGAGCGTCCAAGGTTGCAGTTCGAGGAAGCCTTCAAGAGACACAAACTGAAAATTCGAGAAAGATCTAACAGGGCACGAATTTGGCAAAACGTGAAGGTATTTGAGAAAAATACCAGACGCTAGGACAGAGAAGGAAGAAATCCCTCCATTCGTGGGCAGTAGACTGTTTGCAGAGAAAAACGAAGGCATTCGTGGCAGATCCAGTGGCTAGAAGACAAACAAAAACGTGGCTACTGCAAATACCCAGTCATGAATGCTGAGTCACAAATCGTGTGAAGGAGACATTGTGAAGGGCAGTTCGTGAGGCAAAGTCTGAGCAGTAGATTGTTGCAGAAGACAAAACAAGAGCACAGAAATAGTGCAAATCCACAATCGAATGTTGAGTCGTTGGAGCAGAAAAAGTTTGAGGGCAACATATTTGTTTTATTTCATCTACAAAGGTATTCTCACATTAATAATATTTATTAATGCAAATATGGTTCGAGGGCAGTTTGAAGGTGCTTTAATTTAATATTATTTGGTGGAATAAATAATAATTGTTTTATTAAGTGGGCATTTTCATACGAATAAAGTTATATTGTTTTATTAAGTGGGCACACAAAGTTGGCAAATACTTTATTTTCATATTTGCTCGAATAAAGTTATATTGTTTTATTGGTGAGGGTCCAAAAATATATTAGCTGGAAAAAGTAATATTTTATGAAGTGTGGGGCAAAATTTTATTATATTATTTCTGTTATTTTGGAATAATAAAATAGCAAATATTTCACACTTACTTTGCCGGAGACACAAAAATTAACGGGCACTAATTTTAATGTATGGAGTCATAAGATTTTAACGCTTGCGGAGTTTCATGATTGTGATAAAATAATCATGAGTAGTGAAAGTCGCCCAGCAACTAACTTCGCGGATTATGACAAACATCATAAGGAAGCGTTATTGCTCCTCAAGTTGTCGGTGTCGGATGATACGATACCGGAAGTGCGGAATGCCACTGTGGCAAGCACGTTGTGGGCCAGTCTGAGGGATAAATATCAGACATCATAAAAGAGTCGGGTTTTATACCTAAAGAATATGCTCTTTTTCCGTAAAGTTACAAGAAGGTGGATCGTTGTCTGAGCACCTACTTCGGATGAAAGACTTCCGAGACCAATTATCTTCCATCAACAAAAAGGTGGACGACGATGATATGGTGGCTCTGGTTTTGAACAACTTATCTTCTTCGTATGAGTCATTTGTGGAGGCACTCCATTTAATGGCTGAAAGTCAAACACTCACGTTTGACAAGGTGAGTTCCTACCTGTTGCAAAAAGAGTAGAGACAACTTTAGGCAGAATCTAATTGTGACCATTCAGAGAGTGCTCTTGTCACTCAGTCAAAGGGAAAGTGGAAATGTCAATCTGGTGAGTCTTCCACTCGGTGTCAGGTCACATGCTATTACTGTCACAAGGTTGGACACCTCAAAAAGGATTGCCGGAAGCGGAAGTATGATCTTTTGCAATGGAACAAAAAGCCATGCGATGAGGAACATGTGGCAGCAGTTGCAGAAGAACGGGATTCAGATGACAGGCATGCTCTTTATTGTCTTACGACATCATGCTCGAATGATAGTGGTACCAGTTGCTGGATCATTGACTCTGGTGTCTGCACACTTTTCATGTTGTAGGGACTGGTATGTTTCACTTATTGCAAATATTTGTTTTGAATCAATAGTGCTAGTTGATGGAGAATCACGTGCACTAGAAGGGATAGGAGATATATGCATTGTATTGAATAATGCTCATAAATTGTTGGTACGGAATGTTAGATATGTACCTTCTTTACAAAAGAATCTTCTATCTATTTGTCAATTGACTGAAAATCCCAATATTTCTGTGGATTTATGTGGAAAGAAGTGTGTTGTCTCTGATGTGAAACAGAGACGAATAATTGCCCTTGGTATTGGAGAAGGTGGTCAATATCGGCTTGTTGATCCAGCTGCGATCAACATGAATGCATGTGTGGAGGACAGCTCCACCATTCAGGATGTGCAAGAGGCTGCAATGCCTTGGGAGAAAGCCATTCCTCACATATCTGTTGACTTGAATGTAATCAACCTACATGCACCAATTGTGGAGGGAATATCCACTATACTAGATGTACGAGAGGCGGACATGCCTTGGGAGGATGGATTTCCTCAGTTGGTTGTGGATGGAGACTCCACTATTCCAGATGCATTGACGGTGCATGGTGAGATGGCATGCCCAGCCACTCACTCAGAGGTACTTGCTCGAAGGACAGTAGAGCATGACCAATTTGCTCATTGTATTGTGAACAATCTTTCCCAACAGAGGGGGATAGATAAGAAAATAGATAAGACAGAGGAGTTGGTTCTCACTCCTATTTCTCCCACTGATGAGACGGAGATGGTTATTTCTCCTATTAAGACGGAGACCATGGAGATGGTTATTTCTCCTACTATTACAGAGTTGGTTCTAACTCCACTGCACAAATGGTCACATTTCTCTTATTGAAAACGTTGGATGAGCACTACCTGGTGTTGCAAGGACATGATCGAGGTGAATTCGATTGCAGGATAATTGAGTCTCTGTATAGACTTCAGCAGGCTACACAAGCCTGAAACAAATTTTTCAATCCACTTCTCCAAGGTTCTGATTTCAACACTCTGGAGATGGGGCTGACATTCTCAGCATTGGTGATTCATCATTGGTCAATGAATCATGTAACAGAGAACCAGTGGACCACTTGCCATATCCTTTGTTCATGGGACCAAATTTTTGTTTTGTGGTTCTTCTTCATTCGACAACCGCAACACAGTCATGGACTGCTGATTTTAAAGTACAACCTATGGCACAGTCTATAGATGTAATGACTAAACATATGGGCTTTAGGAAACTTGTAAAATTTCGGGACAAACTTTGTCTTGTTTCCGCTTTAGTCATTAAGAGGGGTTGTTAAAATATAGCACTTTATATAGCATGTAAAATTGTTATATAGTTGTGATACGGTTGGTAAACTGTTCAACCGAAGTGTAACCACCTCCTATAATAAATTGGACCTGCCTGTGTCATTTGAGTAGTGCAGTTTGCCTTCTCTGTATTCTTTCTTCTCTTTGCATATGCTAACAAATTGTGACTCATAAGCTAGTAAAAATCTGTTAGAATAATGTTCCGTTTGTCTTAGTCATAATTCATAAGCTACTATAAAGGTAATTTTTGTGAAGAAAACTTCTCAGCTTGATTCTTTGACTAAACAATACCTTGAGTGATTGTAATCATGTTATATAGGGTGTATCTAAAATTTCTGTCATTTTTTGTGCTGAGAAAACAGATTCCTGGGAAAAGGGTAAAGGGCTAATTTGTAAAGTCTGACTGAGAAATGGTGAGCCATATCAAGTTATTTCGACCATGTTGCAATTTCTGACTGCTTTTCCAAGAAGCATTAGTTCCGCATCCCAATTCCAGAAACATAGATTAATATGTCTGCTAACATCACTAGCAGCTGTAGATTCCTTAGGTCAAGCAATGGAATAGCTTTAACCCCTTAGTTCCTTCTGATGGCTTGAAGTATAGGATTTTCGTATGATGTTAGAAATTCTCGATTTAGAATTTATAAAAAGATGCAAGTATGCACCTATTTTACTACATTTGTAGTTGATATGGTATCCTTAGCAATCTTCATTATGTTCATTGACTACCTCTAGTGATATCCAGATCATACAAAGGACCATTATTTTGTTAAATGCTTATTCGTCACCGGCCTTAAGGATTTTTTGTGCATTTTTTTCTATTTAATGCCATCTCTTTTGCATGGAAGCATGGATCATGACATATGTTAGGCATGCATCTGTAAAACCTAGTTCATTTGTATATGTTTGGAGGCTAGTCACCAGCCTTTGGATTTCAACATTTCATGTGCTTGTTCACTAGTCTTTCCTTTAAATGCATAATCTTCAATGACCTTTTATATGGATCTATAATTGTCAATGGTACAAGTTGCATGAGTCGAATCTATGACTTTTGTAATCCTCTTAAAGGTCATATGCCCCTTTTCGTTCTCAGTTTGATTGTTTGAACGATCTCCCATTTGTAGAAAAGGTCTATTGGTCTAAAATATATATTTTATATCATGTAACCAAGCTATATCAGGCATCCAAGTTAGATTATTTGCCTTGACCTCTTTTTTCTTGGACGAAATTGACACTGTTAAATTCTGCAGGGGTCGCTGGTGGTACAGCTTCGGGAAAGACTACAGTTTGTAACATGATCATTTCTCAACTTCGTGATCAACGTGTTGCTCTTGTGAATCAAGTAATTTTTTCTATCCATCCTTCTTTGTTTTAAGTTTTAAGTTTTAACTATTGATCCTCTCAACATTGATTTGAGCTTGTCTTCATTTGCAAGTCTTGACAAGATTGCCTGCTTGCTTACTTGATACACATCTTAAATTTGAAATCTAAAGAACAAAATGTGGCTTCCAGTTCAAATTTCCTAGATTTTTTTTGACTAATTTATGCTATGCTTATATCAGAATTGGGGATATGCATCATTTAAAAGTTTATAACCAAACTTGAAGTATTCTCTTTACTGCCCACGTGAATCTCTTATAATGCGTGCAAGCTGAAGTTTCAATTATGCAGAAAGCCGGGTTAGAAATGCCAACAGAAATGATTTCTAATCAAGAGTTTCTAGAAGAGTGGTAATTTATGCATGTGGAATCCTTCTTCCTTGAAGACATCATTTTTGTCTGACATTCTGTTATGAAAAAGGAAGTTATTTACATGTTTTGCAGAATATTGGAGTCTCATCTTCTTTTTAACAAATGTCTTCTATATTTCATTGTTTTTGTTTTGTACAGAGCTCATTTTGTCTTTGACGTGTTTATTTTGCATTATTCATTAAAAGATTGATTTTTGTATTGTCTATTTTCACAGGATTCATTTTATCGAGTTTTGAATGAAGAAGAGTTGAAGCGTGTTCATGACTATAATTTTGACCACCCAGGTAATAGGTTAATATTGTTTTGGTGGCTTAATCTTCTCTAAGAAGATCCGGCACAAGTATTTTTCCTTAAATGAAATGCAATTTCTGTAAGACATGGACCATATATTATGATACATGCTCTGGGAGAGTTTGGCTGTGGTGCATAAAGTTTATATGCTGAAAAATTGTAACTATGCTAGCTAGAAGTTTAGAGCTAATATATGCATTACTTGTTTTACAAAATACCCTGATACTGGTTTGGGAACATTTTCTCCATTGTATTGTCATAAATAATCATCTGCCGAAACCTTTCTTTCTAATTCTTGTTGCTCAAGTCATAAAGAACAGTCAGTGACATTTCCCATATTTACTCCTTTTCTCCCCTGAATTCCACACTGAAAGGGCATACATAACCTTCTAATGGGAACTGTCTTTACATCAGGTTAATAGATTTCAGTGAAACTTGATTGCATTTTCTGATACATGCCTCCTTTTCTCCTCATCACTTATCTGTATAGAGGGATCTGTAGGGACTAACAGTTGAGGGGGAGCATTGAGGATTACATGTCTTTTCCACATGACAATCTGCTTAAAACGTTTCCCTTGAAAATGATGGGCAGAACTTCTGACATTTTAGAATCTCAAAAAGGGCCTCTTCATCTTAGTGAGCATTAGTCAGGTCAATTTATTTACTCTGTTTTAGTGAATTCATGAAGAATTGGTAGAGGTGTGGCAGAGTTTCGAGTGAATTCTCATGTAACAGTTGCAGTGTTTGTTGACAGTTGTGATAATTGGAACTTCTTTTGTTTGTGTGCAATCTAAAGACTACAGAGGTTATTAACGCACAACCGTGGAGTGTACTAAGGCCTCTTAGGGTCACAACCTAAAACAAATGCACTACATTTGTTACTGCGTGTTATATATAAAATATTGATGGGGACAATACATCTTTGTTTTTAAAAACATTGTTGCATTTGAATCTGCAAGTTTAGGTTTTTGTCGTGCTGTTAATTTTGGTCACCAATGATGTTTATGAGTGACTTTCTATTTTGGTTTCATAATAGACTAAAAAGAGGCACACAGCACATCAGTTTTGACAGCAATGTAGATTTACAAGAGGAAACTGAAGAAGCTGAACCTTATATTGGGAGAATATGTCCTCATGTAGATGTATAATTAAAAGTATCAGTAATAGTGTGGTCTATGTTTGATGAGGTCACTGCTGTTATAAATGCAAGGTGTTATATATAAATTATTCCATACAATCTCCCAACAAGTCCTGTGTAAAGACTCAAGAGAATCATTATGCTTTGAAGTTATGAGGAGTAGTTTTCCAGCTGGGTATTGTGATTGGACTTCACAGTCAGCTCAGCCTCAAGTGGAGTCTCATGGGTACATTATTATATGTATCTTATATTATCAACCCAGCTCACTTAGCATTGCAGTTATGTATTTATAGGATTATGTTTTCTTTGGGGTCACAACTTAATGTTGTAACCCTAGCCATAACTTAAGTGATGTAAAGAGTGAATAAACCCTCTCGTATGTATGTGTACAAGTGACTAACATGCCTGTGTGTTTGTAAACTATTTTATTAACATCCAATGAAAGTTGCATAATATGTGTATGGTTGTGAAAATCTCTCCTCTCATTCATGTATTGATGCTTTCTCTTGTGGTCACTCTTTCCACTCATGTATATGGCTCCCTTGCCCTAACTGTGCACATATTGATTGGTATCTGAGCCTGGCAATGTGGCATTTTACTTGCTTTGTTTCTGGTTAAAAATATAGGCTTTTGACCTACCCAGAATCAAACTCCTATGTACTTGTAAGTTGCAACATATCATTTTTGAAGGTTCAGAGGTTCTTATGAAAACATCACAATTCATTTCCTTTTATTATAAGAAAGTTTCATATGTGGATTCTTTTATTTAGTGAATTGTTCCATTTCACCATCTTGCTCCACCAGACACGTCCTTTTGTCCATGGCATGCAAACCAGGTCTACTCAGCAATAGCAGATGACTATTTGGCTGGTCATGTGGGCACTCTTTTGATTCAAGAGAAGTGGGTGTCTCATGCATCTTGTGGGAAACAGTTACCACATCTACTACAGAAATTGGGGACAATGTACTCTAAATGAGGCTATGATAAAACTTGGGTGTCAACTTAGCCTCAAGTGTTTGGCTAACAACTTAGCCTCAAGTATAGTCTTGTGTGTTGGTAGGTATATTATTATCTTCCCAACTCACTTAGTATTGCATGTATGCATTGATAAAATTTCAATCTTTCTATGTTTAGGAGTTGAGGATTTTCAATGTTGTCACGTATTGCTGGAATCTTGAAGAGTTGTGTTTTGTTCAAAATTATTCTTTTTAAGTCTTGATGTTTTTAAATTGTTGATTATAGGTGGTAATATTTTAATGCTTTTTAAATTGAAATGACATTGTTAGGGATCCAATTTTTTTATGGCTTATGAATTGTGTGCTCAGATGCATTTGACACGGAGCAGCTACTTGATTGCATGATGATGTTAAAGCAATGGAAGTCAATTGATATTCCTAGCTATGACTTCAAGCTTCATAAGAGATGTGCGCCTACCCGAAAGGTATTCTTTTACCAACTGTTATTTATTAACTTTATCAATGGTGGAAACTGAACACAATTAGATCTAAAGTCAACTCCAATGAAATATGAAGAAATGCCCATTCATTGTTTATGCTGGAATCTTTGTAAAGGGTAAAACATGTGCATTTTGTACATGTATTCAAGTATGACAAATATAAAACAAGTATACTAAACAATTAATGCAAACGGTCTATTACAAGGGCAAATCTCCGTACATGAATTTACATTCTTCATCATCCCAATAGTTCATGGAGCAAGAACGAGGAGGATGAGATGGTTTAGGGTGATGGATCATATAAGTAAAGGAGTCATAGGAAGCCTTCCAAAGGACATGATGAAAACTTATTCTTTGTCATAACTGTCAAGAGGAAAGTAGTTGTACAAGCTGGGAAAGGTGGGTGGGCATAGTCATTGACATACCCAGCCTCAAAATGGATAATTGGAGGTTGTAGCTGCCCATATGTAATTGATATATCTATGATTGATCTAAGTATCTATGGAGCCTTCTAGGCATTTTAATAATTAGTTATTATGGCTCTAAATAGACGTTGATTACATAAAAAAACTAATAACTGCATTTTCGAAATTCTTGAGGATAGTTGAAGGCCTTATATGTGAGAAGGAACACAAGTTAGACCAAGAAAGGGTAGATTGAGCCCTTTTTTTCCTAATGGCCAGGTCCGATCTGGCAATGATGACAACATTTATTACAGTTCTACTGTTGACTGGGCTGACATGTAGAGTATTTGCAACTCTAGCAAGCACAACTACACAAGGATAAGATCAATGGGGGCACCTGCACACCAAAATAAGTGGACTGCTCTTGCAAATCCAAAACAATAATGGAGGAAACAATTTTCCAAATCAAAATGTGAAAATATCAGTGTTTTTGATGATAAATGGATTGAAATTGATTATGAAAAGGGGGAATAGCTCTATTATATAGACAAGACCTAAATTTAAAACTATGGTGGTATTTTGCACATGGTATTATAATACGAGTAGTACCCACCTACTACCACTAACTAGAACATTCTAAGATGTTGCTTTCTCTACAAGCTATTAAACTATGACTAGATACAATGAACCTAGTATCTGCTAGAGGAAGAGGTGTCCCCATCACTTACAATGACGCTCAAACCATAAAGTGGGAGCTTATTACAAAATATGAGTTTTCTATCAAAATAGCTCCTTTACCCATTTTCTATAATATGTTGTGCCTTGGTACACAACATGCCCTTCCCCTTGGGAAGTTTTGTCCCCAAAGTTTCAAAAGTAAAACCAAATTGAAGCTCTCCCACGGGTTGTCTTTTTTTTGCGTCTCTGTCCTTTGCTTGGAGATGAGCATATGCAGCAACTTGAATTGGTAGAAGCTTTGAAAATAGTCCATTTCAAAGAACATGGTCAAATCATCCATTGTACTATAGTGTAGATGCTCAAGGGTATCATATGGATCAATGTAGTGTTTAACTAACACAATATCAACCATCATAAACACGTGATCAAAACTGTCATTTGCATGGATGTCTAATGCTAGTTTTGACAATGAAATAACACTTGTTGAAAATTATTCATAAACTATGGAAGACCCAAGACATCATCATTGTTTGTTGGCATTTATAAGGGAGAATACTTGTGTTGAAGATTCTTCTCCAGTACTTGCTCATGATTAGCTACATTCATGTTTGCCTCAACTTCTCTTTCTGAAAATTCATTTCTCTCATTGGAAGATTCAGTCTAAGGAAAATGATACTCGCCATATAAATATTGCAATATCTTCTTTGCCTCAAGAATATCCTCATTACTTGGAGACTCGTCATAGAGGGGGGGAAAATCATCAAAGATATACTGAAAGTATTTTTTTTTTTTATCATTGATTGAAGATTTTTCATGAAATAGAAGCCTAATTACTTTATCACCGTCCAATTGAAGGAAATCTTCATACCATCCAATGTATGCATCCTCCAAGTCTAGCCATGCATCTATTTATTTTTCATATTCTCCTTTCACATCTAAGTGACGAATAAATTTACAAAATGCACTATCAAACATTCAACATTCATTTCCGAACTTCATTCCTAGCCTTGTTTGAAAAATAATTTTAAAATATTTTCAGTAATATTTTCAACATGTTTTGAGGATTTAAAACTCTCAACTTTCAAAGCTTCTTTCTCCTTGAATATGTCATGTAAAATTGTGAAAAAACATTTATTTGAAAGGTTTATAAATTTAATTTCATATGAACAAATGACACCTCAATTAGCTGCTTGAACTGAAAGATATGATCTGTTGGAATAAGGTACCAAAAAGTGCAGTATGTTTCCAGATGATTTCGCTTTAAAATTGACAAATTTATGCTTCTATTTCCCAACAATTTTTTTTTAATCTCAATTTGATGATCTAAGCAAAAGTTATGACTTATGCGACAAACAACATTTTCATGCTATATAAATATGAAATTGGCTTTGATACCACTTATAACCATCTTTCACATAGTAAAATGACGGGCACACAATGATAATGTGTGCATTCCGGTTTCTCTTCATCCATTCTTTGTACATTCTAATATTTCTTTATTCTTTCTATCTCCGCATATTCTTACATTGGTATCAGAGCGAGACAAGCGAGGAAAGAGAGAAGGGAAGAAGATCAGTCCCATTAGGGTACGAAGTTTGAATCAAAGGAAATCGAAAGATTTTCGTTTTGATTCTCGAAGGCATTATAGTCGCGCAAGGAAATCGAAGGAAATTAGAAGAAGATTTTTGAGGGACATTGAGGGAAAAATTGAAGTAAATTGAGGGCACGTTTTCAAGCAGAATACAATCGCAGAGCCAAAGTTGAGGAAGGGCACATTTTCAGGCAGAATACAATCGCGAAATTGAAGGACACAGTCGTGGAAGACCTGACAGACCTGTTTCATTCACTTGTGTTATAGATTGAGGGGCATTTACTGTGTTTTACGATTGCAACCGAAGGTATTTACTGTTTTACCAATCGAAGGGGTCTCTTTTTACAGTCGCGAAGTGCAAATAAGTACAATTGTTTTTTAGTACAAATACAAACATAATATAGGGCACGAAAAACCAGCGAATCAGAAGATAATAAAGTTGTGGAAGGGTTTTATAAATTTTTGAAGAATACCAAGAGACGTAAAATACAGTTGAAAAAGGGAAAATGTACAGTCATCTAGGGCATGCACGGAAATCCTATCTGCTGTTGCAAATCACAAACTAGGGCTTTTTATTTGGCCATGAATGGACTGTGTTACTCTTGGAGCAAATGATAAAGAATTGTGATGAAAGTTTATAATAATTATCAAGTTATTGAATGAAATATTTTTCAAGAGACATAAGATCATAAAGAAAAAGATGAAGGGAAAATTTCAAGACAAACCAAATGAAGCCGGTGTTGAAAATCCACCAGATGCTGATATTGACGAACTCATTGATAGAAAATGCATATTTTAAAAGAATCCCAACACTTTGAAGACGTGAAGGAATCCAATGTCGGTAAAAATCGACATAGATGGCTGTTTAGATAGTTCAAGAGTCTGTGAATCTCGGGAATTTACCCTTACAAGGGTCATGAGACAACTTGATGGAGCTTGTGAATGGCTTGGTATGAATGGTTGTACAACAATTTGGGAGATTTTGTAATTCGGGAGTTTGGGGAGGTGTAATTTGGGAACTCGGGAATTCAACTTGGAACTACACCTTTACTAGGGTCAGGGAGACAACTTGATGGAGTTCTACTTGGTCAAATCATTGTTTTCAAAAGGGAAAGCTTATGAAGAATGTGTGGTCTAAGCCACAAGGAAGGTTTCCATCCTCCTTGGATACCACACAAGAGGTTTTTCATCCTCAAGTGGAATGGTATTGAGCTACTAGCCCAACAAACCAAGTGTAAGTGTAAATACGCCAAAAAATGATCTCCACATGAGGTCATACAACCTCTTTTATACCCCTTGCTTGGCGCCAAAGGCCAAATAGATGAGGACTGACCTCCAAGCTCACTTTATCTTTTAATTCTTTGTTGGGAAACTCCTAATCCCAGCCAACCTGCTTGGAGGAGGTAAACACTAAAGAAAAACATTAAAAATAATTTAAAAAATTAGAAACGAAGCTCACTTCCCTTGTTCACTTAATCTTCTTGGCCATGGGAAGAGAATGGCAAGAAGTCTTCATTTGGCCTCAATTCGAAAAAGGGGACATTACAATGGTATCAAAGCTATTTCCTTGCAACTTGTTGGGAAGAATTAATGTTTTGCAGACACTATTTGATGCATATCCTGTGAATCATGGAGTTAATGAGTAAAAGATGATTTGGGAATAAAACTTTACAGAGCAGGGAAGAAACTTGAGCAGCCTCATTCAAAAAATGTTCTACTTAGTCTTTTTGGAGTAAGTAACAAACTATTTGTCCATGATAAGACAGTCAGATTTTGAGTCTATGTTTTGGGAAATGAATCCATCGGCGATTGATTTGGCTAAGCCCAAGCTTTTGAGACATCCACATGCAGATGTGAGACTTAGTTATCACTTGTATTTGTGAAATTACAAGAATAACAACTCCTGAACAACCATACAACGACAACACCATGAGGGAAATATTTCAATTGATTGTGGGAAGTTTTGAGGGTCTAGAGGACATCAAAAGTCCTTTTGCTAAAAGGTGCACAATTCTAGAAACTATGGCAAAAATCAGGTCATGTGTGGTGATGTTGGATCTCAAATGTGATGATCTTATCGTTAAAATGTTTCAACGTTTCTTTGCAGCTGTTAGTAAAAAATCATACAGAAATGTAGTAGCCTCAATGCAGACAATTATGACTTTGGCTCTGAATGAGAGTGATGATTTTTTCCAGCCACTCCTATCAATTTTATTGGCTAATATGAGAAAGGATGAGCACAGAGTCTCACCAGTAGCACATGCATTGGCTCAAAAGGTAGTTAATTAGTGTGAAGAAAAGCTGAAGGTGTACTTAACAGTAGGAATGACAGCTGAATAGAAGGAACCCAACATGCATATTGAAGGTAAAGATTCTTTAATGGTAGAGAATGTTTTATTGATTTCTAATGATTGCATGTATCGACAAAATAGTGAGGAATTCAAAGGGAAAAAAGCATCACTTGATGAATGCACAAGTGAGGAAGATGTTCTGGATCAATACACACTCATCAATCCACCAGGGATCAAGTCCATGCTATAGAAGAATGTGTCAAGTCAAAAAGCCTATGAGGTTGAGTTTCTAGATGACTATGTTGAAAGGCATGCACATAAGAAAGGTGCCTCACCGGTTACTAATGTTGATTTTCAGCTTGCTGAAATGTTCAAATGTATTGTCCCCAAAAGGACACTTTTGACCCCAAAGGGATTTGAGGCGAATCCCAACTCAAAGATTTTAGATTAGAGAATTTATTGTAGATTATTCATTGCAAATATGAATTTTCTAGAGGAAATGCGACTTGCACAAGTTAATAAACTTACCAAAACTTAGTGCTAACTCTTTGAATATTAAGCCCAAATGATTCCAATTTTTTTGCAAGAATGGAAACACAATAGAAAGACCAGATTTAACCTTGAAGAGGGGGAATTTATTTTATAAAATATGCAGACAGGCTGCCCTCAGACACAACTAGAAATGGTACTTTCTTAACACCAAAAATTCTGAAAATGGGTTGATTTGGCCTCTAAAAATCAGATCTGTTAATGGAAACCAAAATCAGATCAAAACAACTTCCACACACCTCAGATTTTCCCTAGAAGTAGGTCTCTTCACATGAGATATGGCTGAAAAATATAAGGAAACTCAGCTGCAACCTTTCATTTCAAACCCTTGGACAAAATCTGCAAATCTTCTCCCTTTAATTGTTGGCAACACACTGAAATTTACTGCTAATTCAATGATGCACAATGAAAACCCCAAGGTGGAGAATCCTCTCAACTAGAGGAAAGGGTTTTCGTGCTCCTCTAGAACTCTTGGAGGCGTTTCGTTCTCAAGAGTGAAGATGCAAGCAAAATGCTCAACATGCAAATCTGAAATTTGAGAATAAACAAAGTGATCCCTCTCCAAGCGAGTAGCTTAAATAGAAGAATAGAGCCCAATTGGCCACTCTTATATCTAATCAGATTTTTCCCCATATTTAATACTTTCCCCCACTTGTTTTTCCCTCCTAGGCAAGTCGCATTTTCCCCCTTGAATAAATAACTCTTGCTAATGCCTTTTTGTCTTTTTCTTTTTCTTTTTAAATTTATTATTAAGTTCATAATAATTTATTATAGTACTTTATAATATTTCCTTTTATTTTTGCACTTTATAATAAACTATCATAGCTTAAGTCCCCCTTAAGTTTATTCCTTAGCCGCCGTGAAGACAAAATGGGCTAAGGGTCTTCAACACGATCACCTTAGGAAGTGGGACATTTCACCAGATTAGCAAATATTGATAAGCATTGATTACAACCCAAGGTATGATGATCATATCCCAAATTTATTGCTCCATATTATGTCCTTACTAGAATCTTGTCATCATGAACAACATGCTAAAAGGGTGATTCGGTGAAGGATACTACTTGCAACATAGGGCAAATGGATTCTTTGATTCAAGCTCCAAATTATTTTTGGATATGGGATCCGAGTGATCTTTTGAGGAACAAAATGGATAAAGGCTTTAATGAGATTAATATTACTATTTCTAGTGAATTCTTCATCCCATGCATTTGGATAAAAATGAAGATCATGAGGACTCATATAGAATATGTTGTGCATTCAATCGAAGTTGTAAACGATCAATGCTCATGATTCATAGATCACTCCTTGGAGCTAAGTCCCACATTTGGAGACAAAATTGAAGAAGGATATGTTGGAACAATTGTAGCCTATTGTTAACCTAAGTTATGTAATGATCCTTATATCATGGGTCTAGGTGAGACATGGATCAGTGTGGGAGTTGTCTTCAATTTTAGAGCTTTCTGTTACCCACATTTCCAACTTTTCTGACATTCTAGTTGCATCCATAAAGGAAGGTTATATCACAAGGTAAATACACTTCCTACCTATTGTCATGAATGAAGTGTTTGCATCTGATACAAGAGGGTTTCCAATCGCTACAATTCCGATTTCGAGTAAGAAAACGCAATGCTCTAGCCATGGTATAATGCTCTTCCTAGTTCATGTGTTGAATTGATGGAGTCTACATGGAAGTTGGAACAACCATAGATTTGCAGATGTGGAGGAATTTTTTTGGCATAATGTTTGTTGTGAAAGGGTTCGCTTGTTGAGATCAATTAATGCCAACATCCCAACATCCTTGGTATTGTTTGGGAAGAGATTCAAGGTAACGTATGTCTGTTATACTTGCTTATCAACACTCATAAGGTCTGATCCGAGCCAATTTTTATAGAGATAGCTTGGGGCAGTAGGGTAGGAACTTTTAGAGTCCAAAGTGATCATTATGATGATAATATATAAGAGAGGAGTATAGTTGTTGGCGTGCAAGGGTTACATTCTATTGGAGAGTTCACTATGGGGTTAAAATCCAAAGGAAAAGTGGTAGTGCTTTGTAATGTCCCTTTCGGGCTCAAATTTGAGGAATTTGGATTTTCCCCAAAACCTTAGCGGAACATTGCTGAAAATGATACTAACCACATGTAGAAAACCTGATTTTTATGACAACAAACTGATTTTATGCAAACATTAGGGCAACGACTTGTTTTAGGTCCACAAAACCCTAAGTGACCTAGGTAGAATTCAGATTTTAGCCTTTCCCACACACAAATCTTCAAAAATACATCAACATGAAACACTTGATGAATTTATGCAAAATAAATGCTTCAACAATAAATTACAGACCGCTGGAATTAATTATTTCTAAAAAATAGTTGAAACTTCAAAATTCCATATCTTCATAAATACTTGGACATAAAATGTAAATAATAGCTCAAATTGACCACAAAAATATCAGCTATCTAATAAAATTAAAATCAAAATTTTCCAACCATGAAAACCCATTGAAAAGTGATCCCGAAATCTCCAAATGGGTAGATCAAGCTAGAAATGAATGTGGCAGCCCTAAAAAAGTGTGCCTTAGTTGGAGTGTGTGCCCTAGCACTGATAAAAACCCTTTCCGTTCAAAAATTCTGAATTTTGAAGCTCCAATGTGACTCTCAGATGAAGTCACCAATTCAACAAATGAGGGGTTTCTGTCCCCAAGTGTTGTGACTATTGAGGGTTTTCGTCCCCAATAGGATCCAATGAGGGTTTTCACCCTGAAAGGGTGAAAATGAGAGTTCAATGCTCAAATTTCCAAAAGAGAAGTATATAATTCACAAGATGATTACAATGAGCCCTAACATTTGCTTTTATAGCCTTTTCTTTCCTTTCCTTGTGGAGCGCTCCATGTAGGCCTCTTTATTTTTTTTAACATTTGCTTTTCTCTCTTAAAGAGGGACGACCTCTCCCTTTTAGCTGACTGAAAATAATCAAAATAGGCTAAGGGTCTTTTTTCTACTTTAGTATTTAAAATTACCTTTTATTTTAATAGTAATATTATTCTTGTTGTCCCAAATTGAAGAATTGGTTGGGCCCAACTTAAAATATTATTAATTGTTTTTAATTTAGAAACAGGGACATTACATGCTTCCAGGAATCAAAGATGGAGCTCCAAGAGTTGTCATGGTCGAGTGGATGGAAAATCAATTGGTGATAACCTTAACTTCATCCATAGGTGAGACACTTGATCATGATAGCATATTGCAATTATGTTGCAAAGGAAACGTAACAGGGGCTACTATCATCATAAATTCCAACTTTAGGGTTAATGTCATCAACATTTCCAGCTGCTACACTACAGCCATACAAGTGTTTTCAGTTATAGGATTGAGGGATTTTCAGTTTATTGCTGTTATCGAAGTATTTTCATCATTGTATGGTTGTTTCCAGCCTCTACATTGCTCACCTTTTTGTTTTTTTCAAGGAAGTTTCAGTCTTGCAGTTAAAGCATTATCATGTTGCTGGTCTTGAAAATATCAGGCTTGGTACTACTGTTAGCAGTCATGAACAACTGCAAGTTTGCACATTTAAGGGAGTATCAACGCTGGATGAGGTTGGTAGAAGGTTTCGACTGAAGGCAACCATTATTCCGGCCACCATAGTTTTGATTCAGGTGGAATTCTAGGGTGTTTGTGACGGTTTGTAACTTGTTTCCAGCCTCTATATTACTGACATTGCTGAATTCTACAAAGAATTTTCAGTATTATAACTGTTGTACCATTCTTATACCACTGATTTTCAAGGTTATTGATTTTGTTGTTATCAGTCACATTCAACACCCAGTTTGCAAAATTTAAGGAATTTTTCTTGTATCATGCGGTTTGTGAAGGGTTTCAACCATTGGATCCGCTGAAAGCAATCACTCTAGCTGTCATACTGCTGTTTTGGGGAAGATTCCAAACAAACCATGACTGCTGCAACTTTGTTCCAGCTTGCAGGCAAGCTGAGTGGTACAGATTTATGAGGGTTTCTGCCTACAATATAGTTGTACGATTTATTGGAACTCAAGGAAGTTATTATGTGATTCAATGGGAGGACTCCAAGACACTTGATCGAACAAAGGCACAATTTTATCTTGCTCCTACTATTGGTTTTGAACAGTGGCATTATCAGATTGTATGTGAACGCTTTGGAAGTTTACTGAAGTTTTCCCTTAGTTTGAAAAATTGGGTAGTTGGTCACACCAATTCCCAAGGATGATATGGGATCCGGGTTATGGGAGCTCCGAATTTGCAGCTCGTGGAGGCTTTTTAGCCTCCAATTGTATCAGAATGATGCAACAAAAGCATGATGAAGGGTTTTTGAGATTGGTTTGGGATCCTGACATTGACAGAAAGGTTCAGGTTGGAGGAGCTGTCCCACTCCACAGGTACATGCTCTAAATTACATGGGAATTACAGTTTGATTCATCACATTGGCACAGTGATACTTGAGCATATGGGCTTGCATTTGCTTGAGGGCAAGCAAGTTATGGGAAGGGCAGAGTATCATGTCCCCTTTTCTAGATTAAAATAAGTAATAATATTATTTAAGTTGGACCTGGTCATTCCTAATCTTTTGGACAACTTAATAACAATATTATTAAAATGAAAAGTATTTTTAAATTCTTAAAAGTAAAATAATAATATGACTAAGTTAGCCAAAAAAGTAACTTATGTTATATTAAAGGTAACTTACGTTTTACTACTATTTAATTAAAAGGTGATTTTGTATGTAAAATAAAGTCAACGCTAAGATAGAATTATAAATGTTACTTTATTAAAAATAAAGAAAAGGCCCAAAGTAGAGCACCCAACTTGGGAAAGGCAAATGGAAAAATATAAAAGGCAGCCTTTGGGTTCTTTTGAGGAGGATCTTGAAAATTTACATTACTCTCTCATGCATGTTGATGCTAACGCTTCATCTACAATAATAGAGGATGAAAACCCTCCATTGCAATCTGTTTTGTGGGGACGAAAACCTCCATCTTCCCATTACCGATCCAAGGACAAAAACCCTTGGTTTGTTCGGGGTTTGAGCAGACGTAAACCCTCTTGAATTTGACATTTGGGAATCAAGGACGAAAACCCTTGTTTCCAATCTTGGGTGATTCCATCCGGGACTCGCAATTGTGCTGATTTGTGGAGGAGTTGGAGACATTTTTAGTGTCGCTACAGTGCCGCTATAGTGCCGCTATAGTGATTTGTTGAAGGTTGCATCCCTTTGGAGGGTTGTAAGTTGTTGCTACAGTGACTTATCAACAAATCAGTATTTTTTGGGCTATTTAATGTCATTGTGGAGGCAACCTACGGGTATTTTCTGATAGTTTCAGCCAAAAAAATAAATAAAAAATCAATTTTCAGGGAATAAAAATTACAGCTGCTTGTTTCTGGGAAATAGAAATTCTTCCTAGTGATCTTCAATGATTTCTATCATTTCCCGCTTGTTCTAGAATTCTGTCACAAGGGTTTCCTAGAAAATCCAGATTTCTCCTATTTTGGGTATTTTGTTTCAAGGGTTTGCTGTCATAAATGATAGAAAATCAGATTTGTGTTTTTCCACAATTGTTTGTTGCAATAAAATTTAGATCTTATTTTTGCTGCCTTAGGGTTTCCCGTTAAGTCTGGAATTGTTTCCAAATGTGTGATTAGGGACATTACAGTTGCTTGCTATACAAGCTACTAAACTATGACCAGATACATTCAACCTAGTATCTTGTCAAGGGGTGTCCTCATTGTATACACCTTTTTTTCACTTACTGACATCTTCTCTTGTAGGACTTGCCGGAGCATTAATCTCTCTGAGTGTACTTCCGAAAGAGTACATTGGGATTAGGTTGCACCGAATAGTAGCATTTTGTGACTGGTTCTGCATGCATTACCTTTCTTATGGTGTTAGTTTATGTTGTCCTAGGTTTCCGTTCCCCCTTCTACCCTTGTGCGCATTTATTTGAGATCATCGGCTCCACCAACATCTTATAGATCCCCTGTTTTGGTTGGCATCATCAATTAGGCCCATGACATGCTATTTTTTGTAGAATCTTGTGTGTCATCAGACGAGCCGACAACATTTGGTGAAAATAAGTTTTTGGACTTTAGGGTTTAGATTTGTATTTATAGGGTTCCCTGTTGTCATTTTTCAACACATGAACATTGAATCTGCTCAAATCCACCTTAGGAAGAAGATGAGGAATTACAGCTAAGGAGATTACACCAAGGAAGACAAGTCAGCATAAAAGGCCTTGAAGATAGTAAGAATAAGATCTCTACCTGCAAAGTTTACCTTAGTCTTTGGAGTCCCCAACTGAGGTCTTCTTAGGGCTTCATCTATCCATCTTGACTTAACCTTCCAATCTCTCACAAAGTTCTACAAGCCAAGGATGTGATTAATGCCAACAAGTCAACCTAAGGTAAGTATTCCTATTTCTATACTCTTTCTTTTGTACTTTGGTTGGTGAAATTAGATTGGTGTTTCATGTTTTCCATGTATAGATTAGCATATATATGCTTATTAGCTCATAACTATCTTTTACATGCTTGTCATTCATAGCTCTTGCTTATGCCTAGAGGCACTTTATACTATATTGCAACCTTTAGATTAGTTATATCTCTTGCTTCAGCATCTAATGCATAGTTACTAGGTTCGGAAATCCGATTAAATTCGGAAGGGCAAAAAAATCCGAAAATTCGGAGTTCTCGAAAAAATCCAAAAAAATACGGAAAAATCCGGTTCGGAATATATATACTTATATTATTATAAATTTATATTATTTTATACTTATATCATTATATATAGACAAATCATACAAAAAAAGCATCCATCTACCATAATCATCATCATCATAATGATTCTTTCAAAAGATTGCAAGAAGTTGCTTGGTCCAAAAAGGTACAAAAATGGATTTTATGAAAATAAGAAAAATATTGCCATCAATGCGTAGAGCTCGAGAAAATATATACTTTTAGAGAAGACGACACCTAAAACGGAGCCACAGAATGAAAGTTATGGCACATGCAAGTTTTTGCTGCTACATCTTCCCGGACCCTTTCCAAAAATGGCAAATTTTTTCTTTCCTTGTGATTTCTTCAAAAAAACTATGCCAAAAAAGGAAATTTTTTTTTTCCTGCAAAAACAATTGGCCGAACCGAACCGGATTTATTCGGTTGCTTCAAAAAATACGGTTCAGAACCGGATTTCATACAAATCCGGGCCGACCCTGGTAACTATGCTTCTAATGAGAGGAAGAGAGAATTTTACTAACATCTATGTACAATAAACATAGTGAGCCCTCTATAAAGTTTCTGTTATAGCTCCTGTTTCATCGGTTAATGATAATTTGTATCTACTTATGCCCTTCACTGAATGTCCCAATCCAGTGTCTGCGCATGTGTAGAATACACTTTTAGATTCCTTACAATACAACTTTCTACATGACCCTTGTCTATAGCCCCGGGCTGACATTTTATGTATGTTGGATCCAAGAATGGTCTATCCATCTATAGTTTGTCATATCCAGACTGATGCAGAAATCAGATACAAAATACTCAGTTTAAATCTCAAGCCCAAATCAACAAAATCCCTGCTTATGGCATGATCTATTGCCAGATCAAGCTTACAAACATCCGCATTGAGAGGCTACAATAGACATTATAAAATATGTAAGTGCCTAGGTGCACGATAGCACCCCAAAAAACTGGTAGGAGTGCACTTGCCAAGCACTAATAGTAGTCTTGGTGCTAATAAATATGGTGTGGACTGGACATTTACAGAGCTTATATTGATCCGAGATAAAATCCCACTGGGAAATGTCATGTTATATTGACCAAGCAGAGATTAAACCTTCGCTTGAAAGAGGCTACAATAAGTCAAAAAAATTGTACTAATGCCTTGCAAAGCACCCCTTTGTCGGCTACTTGCATTGGTCCTGGACTTACTGTCTTACAAGTTAATTGACCCAGTGTTCAACATTTGTACTTTTCTGCAGTCTTATAAGAACTTGATACCCCAGATCACCAACTCTATTATCATCTAATAACCTGCCTAATGGATATCTTCTTTGTTGAGAGAATCATAATGGGGCTTAAGGACAGCACCCAGAAATCATGCTACTGTCTAACTGGGACTTTCATCGCATGCCTAACTCTCATAAAGCTTGGTCCAAAGTTTACTCACAAGCCCTCTTGGATGTTAGGCATAATACATCAGAACAATGTCACACAACTCACTATCAATCAATGGCTCAACAAGACTTCGGTGCAGAAGCAGTGCAGTAAACTTTTAACAAGAAGATTTATGGATTCACAGTAAAATAAAGCTCGTTTTCCAACTGAATGGAATCTGAGATCAGGCCACACAAACGGGGATTCACAATACACCAAAATGGATTGAGGACATTGACTGTCGCGATTATACACCAACAACTTCAGGGGGTATCAGCTATCATTTAACAATTGTTTTTTAAGATTACAAATCTGGAGTATAGAAGCAATATGTCACAGGAGTTTGCATTTGATCTATGACCGTAAAAAATTCAGATTTTATGCATGTGGGTTCATTTTGGGTAGAGGTTAAAATATCAACAGTGTACTATAATTCTCTGTTACAAATCCAGAATCAATATCCAAATCTCAAACCTTCTTTCATGTTTTCTGCAGGTGAATCCCTCCGATGTTATCATTTTAGAGGGCTTATTGGTTTTCCACAATCCAAGGGTCCGCGAGTTAATGAACATGAAGATATTTTGTTGACACAGGTTTAATTTTTTCCCTTAATTGCTTCTGGATTATTTAAATTGCAGGAACATAAGATCCACTTGCAGTTAGCAGACCAATTACCTTAAAATTATACTCTATATATCAAGATGCTTATGTGTTTTCACTTTTCCTTGCGAAAGGGAGTGAGCTGTCCCTAAAGGCCACATTTTCAAGTTTTCAAAATATAGAACTAAAATTGAAGCTTAAAGCATTATTTACATATGCTGTAAAATCTGGCAAAATGGAAAGTCAATATTTTGCTGTATCGAATACATTGGAATTGCATGTGTAGCACAGGGTTTGTAGTTGTACTTTGAGCTTTTTTGGCAGCTATGTCTCAGATACAGTTTATTTACTTTTGTATAAAGTAGTGTTTTATGTCTCTCTTATAGGAGATTGTTTTACTAATAAGCACTTATTTCTTAGCCATTTCCGATGCTTGGCCTTACTTAAATCTCAGATTCTCAAGTGTTTCTGACTGTTTTGGCATTTATCTAAGCATAGATTAATTTTCAACACAGCTGAAAATAAGATGCCTGGAGATGTGGGAGTTGGGGGGCCGGTAAGGGGGACGGGGCGCCCTTTAAATCAGGGGTACATGACTAAACAATAACGGTATGGCTATATTGTATATAAATATAGTCACCGGAAGGTGTGGGTTCAGGGATGTGGTCCTTGTCCCCATACTGAAGTTTCCTGGTAACTATGTTTGTCCCACTTCTCCTTTCCTCAACCGGTGGTGTAAATAATATGTGGACTGATTGATTTGATCCATTATGCCATCCCTCCCTAGTTTCTGTTTCTGGTTTTGCAATGCTCTCCACGTCAAGGCATTGAGGCACGTGCAATTTGTTTAAAAATTTTCCTTGATACCTAGAGCTGATTTGCTTGCAATGTGCGTAATATTTTTATAATAAATGATGAACTGCCAGATTTTAGATGGCTGTTCCTTTTATATGAGCCTGCCAACTAAAGTCGGCTTTGGAAACTAACGGTGGGTTTCTGTTGCTAATAGCTTTTTGTTTTCTCAAAATCCTGCCTTCCATATCTACAGTCAAAATAGCAGTCACATGGGAGATTATTAAGTTCTAATTTTAGGATTTTAAAACTCACTAAAGTGTGGATTCCAGAAAACTAAGAACCCTATACCTGGCTGTGTACTTGCTGGGACGTGCAGGCTGAAAATGAGAGGTGTATGCAGATGATTCTTTTCCTTAATTAACGTTTTACAGTTCTTCTTAACATATGGCAGTAAAATATATCCTTTTTTATTTTCTTAGGAAGGAAATAAAATATATCCTGTGATTTTCTATTTTTGCAACCATTTTATCTTCAGAGTTGTGGGGCAAGCTTGATATATAACTAAATAGCTGTGTTGTTCTTCAGTCTGTATCTTGGGGAGTAGTTACAATCTTAATTTGGTAAGAGAACAGCATTTCATTACGAAAGTGCAGCAATAAAAGGACCTTGACTAATTCCTCTCCCTGTGTTCTCTCCCTTATTAGAAGTTATTAGATATTGTGCTTCCTTGTTTATCTATGAAATCTATCTTGAGAGTTTGCCTTGCAAGGTACTCAGCAAAAAAAGTTGTGGATTTATCTTCAATGATGAAAGTGCATTTTTTAATGTTGCAATCATTTCCATGGTTGCCACTGTCGTGTTCTGTAGACGGTGTTTTTTATCTGTCATTAATGCTTGGGGTAACACCTGAAATATCCCTTATAGGATACCACTTTAAAATATGCAAAATACAGACAAATTGTAGCCAAACAGAAATCTGATTTTTGTAGAAAATTAAATCTAGGGCAGCGAACAAAAAATAATGGATAACTCCAAAAATACTTGCTCAAATCTCTTGAAATTTTAAATGGAGCTTGCTAATACAATAACAAATATTATAGAACTGTTTTTGGAATTTTTCGAATAACAGAATGCTGCCAGAAAATTACAGCGTGTCCTAAACAACTGAAAACTTCTAAAATTAATATCTTCCGGAATATAGATGCAAAAATTATGAAACCTTGGAAATATTATCTATAAATATAGGAGATGATATCCCAACCTTCAAATCAGAATTTGAGGAAGTGAAAACCCTTCAAAACAGATCTGCAATCTTCAAAACAAGTCGCCCCACCTAGGAGATGGCTAGAAACCCTTGCAAATGCCTTCAAACTGATGCTAAACCTTGGCAAAGAGCTTGCCGTAGATCTGCCTTGAAAAACCCATAAATCTCTCCTCCAAAAAATGCCCAAAATCCTCCAAAACCCTTCACTGAAACCCTCTGAAAATATCTCTAAAGAACAGCCCTGATTTCAGCTCCAAAAATGACAAACTAGGGTGTATCTCTCACCACCGAAAAGTGCCGTATTAACTAGGGATGGCTCTCTCACCACCGAAGCTAGGGTTCCCGTGGGATCTTACTCCACAAGCTGGATATTTGCAAACAACAGTTGCACATGAAAGGAAATATAAGTGTATGTATCAATGATCTTCTTTTCACCCTTCCACTCCTTTTATAACTTTTCCCATGCCAAGGAACCCTAAAAAGCCCAAGTCGCACTTTCCCCTAGGGAAGACCAAATTAATAAAGTAACTTAAAGTTACTTTTTCCCTTTCAAGTCGCCATGGTCCAAAAGGTGACCCTCAATGCAAAATTAGAACACTAGGGGTTAAGTGGCCCCTTCCAACGATAAAACATAACATCTAGTCCCTTTGAAAGCACTTTATATTCTTGTCAACGGAAAATTATAACAACTGGACTAGATATTCATACCCAATAGCGCACGGCATCCATAACCCCTTGGGTATGACCAAGGCCTGGACTTGAGTTAGCCACTAGGCCTATGGCGTAGGAAAGAGGACATTACAACACCTAGGGTTAGTGTTTTCTACCTCAGATTACTATGCTTTGAATTTGTTTTGATTTTTCCATAGATTTCATTGATATACATTACTGTGAGATGAAGCATGCTTGAATACTTAGGATAGAAGTAAAAGAAGATTGGATATTTTCACTGTCCATAAACTGTAGTAAGAAGTTTTTGGATAGTAGATGCTGCAAAATCTGGTCAATACTACTTCTGAAGGTTAAATAGCAGGTCTGTGCTTGGTCAATGCAGTGAAAGACGGCAATTATGATGGTGAAAACAGTTAAGAGTGAACACTACTGAAGAAGTAATCTATAATTAGCGCAGAATTTATCAGCATTGCTGCTGAAATCATCTTACTGGCAGTTCTCTATGTCTGCCTTTCTGTCTTGGAAAGGGCAATGCAGACTTGAGGAATTGATCTATATGTTTGAATTAATTTCAAGTTCCATATGCTGACATCAATGCAGGCTTATCCAGTCAGCTATATTTTAATGAAATAATAGGAAAGTTATTGCATGCAGAAAAGGAAACTTGAGCAGATTGGTCAAGAGAAAAGTGGTGAGAGGTTTTTGATTAAGTCTGCCTTGTCATCAAAAATAGTAATTGTGAGAATGCGTGTAATTATGATGTTATTAAATCCCTGGGTGTTGTCAACAATGTTATCCTTTTCCTCTGTTTTCAAACTTGGTTGTTCTTCCTCGCCTCTCAGCTGAGAGTGGGCATTGTCTTGAAAATGTAGTTAATTGCTTTATTGTATCGGGCTTAGTCTGGGTTGTTACAACCCATATGTTTGTTTTTGCAAAATTGTATAATCTAGGGGAGGATAGCGTAGTGAGATTGATTTTACAGTCTTTCTGCCCCCCCTGATAATCCAGTGTTATTTTCTCTTAACAGTTCCTGTCTTATATTTTCTTTAAGAATCTTAAAAGTATTTTTATCCTGGCTTAGCTGTTTTTCCATTTACTAATGTATGCAATTGAAACCTGTGTGCATACTGAAAAAAATTGAAAGTGAAACCATGCGTACTAAAAGCAATTGAAATTGAAACAAAGCACGCTGATTTTTTTTGAAAATGAAACGTACACATTGAATTTTTATTTTTTCTACTTTATTTGATTCATACTTGTAGCTGTCTAGCTGTTATTACTCTGATTATCTTCATGAAAACTGTTTTCAGTGCAGATGCTGATACAAGACTGGCGAGGAGGATAAGGCGTGATACGGTTGAGAGGGGACGAGATGTAGGATCAGTCCTTGAGCAGGCAAGTAATTCATTTTTGTATGGCTCTTATTTATCTTGTTACCAGTATAAAGTTACAGTTCATACCTAATAGTATCATTTTTGGATTTTTTAGTGTTTATTTCTACTTTTCAAACCTTTTTGTGATCAATCATGGGAAGTTCTTAATCGATTCAACTGTACCTTTTGCATTTATGGATTGTGCTCTTATTTATGCACCTTGTAAGCCCAAGGGATTGCAGGAAGCTAAAAATTTCATTCTATTGATGAAATGCAGTATTCCAAATTTGTGAAGCCAGCATATGACGACTTTATATTGCCGTCAAAGAAGTATGCAGATATAATCATCCCTCGTGGAGGTGATAACCATGTTGCCATTGATTTGATAGTGCAACATATTCGAACAAAGCTTGGGGAAACACGATTTGTGTAAAATATATCCCAATCTCTATGTTATTCACTCTACGTTTCAGGTAAAACATTTAGGTTTCATATCTTTTCCATAATTACCGTTTGCTCTGAAGCTAAGCACTTTCCAATGGTCCCCTCATATGAACAGAAATTAACTAGTAAAAAAATTATTTTGCATTAGAGATTTGTAAGGATAAAAATATCAGATAACCGGTTCTACCTTTCTTGTCTAATGATCTAAAGGCAAGGACAGAAGCCTAATGCTTTTGGACTCTGGAGTGGATAGGACTTTTAAGTATATTTTTGATTCACAGATAAAAGGAATGCATACGTTGATACGCGATATTGAAACTACCAAACATGATTTTGTATTCTATGCAGATCGGCTTATTCGTTTGGTAATTCTGCTGTCAATACCTTTACTATTAAAGCAACTCATCAAATTGTTTATTTTGTTGGGATTGTGATAGCAGTTTATGATGTCATCTAATTCATTTGATGAGTGACTGAGGAACATTTAAAATTTCTTGCAGGTTGTTGAACATGGTCTTGGTCATCTTCCATTTACAGAAAAGCAGGTGTTCACTCCTACTGGTAAGAACATGATGGCCCATATTTATTTCCACTTGAATTTTTCAAAACTATTATGTGATATATTTTCAATAAGATTGTATTCATCATTGCTAAAATATAATATGTTTACAAGTCGGCCCAATGTTGGTTGCCTAGCAGGGCCATACAAACAATATGTATCTTATGCCTAGTTGAAGAGCCTCGGAAAAATGTGTTATGCTCATGTGAGATAACCTTATTTCA
Source organism: Taxus chinensis (assembly GCA_019776745.2). Taxonomy (NCBI): domain Eukaryota; kingdom Viridiplantae; phylum Streptophyta; class Pinopsida; order Cupressales; family Taxaceae; genus Taxus; species Taxus chinensis. Next base: position 747,470,120 of record CM034153.1, read on the forward strand.
AGATCATATGCATGGCATCATGTGGTTTGCATATTACAATCATATTCAGTTTCTTCTTCTTTACAAATTATGTCTACATCCTAACTTTTTGTGTTCTGACAGAAATTAAATGCTCTACAAAAACTTTCATCACTACTAAAAAGCTTACCAGTTGAACTTAATGTCTTTAACCAAGTTGATATCATTTGGGTAAGAATTTTTAGCAACCAACTGCATTTACCATGGTTGATGTCGTTTGATGTCGTCAAGTAGAACCCTTTTTCTAGCTAACTGCATCAACTGTGGTCAATGCCATTGTCTAAGTGAAATAACGACTTTAGGTTATGTTCTTATGTTCTCATATAAATAGGCATCATTGTTGTCATTTCTCAAAGATATCATCGCAACATATTATGCCCTGCACTTGCACTTGCAAATCTGCTCGTTAAAGGTCTTAAGAGGTTTAATGGTCTTAGTGGAGCTTATACTTTGGAGGTCATACTTTGGAGCATTGGGTTATGTAGGAGCAATTAAGAATAGGAGTTGCACCAACAGAGGACCACCTTAGTCTTTGGAGTCGCTTAACTTTGGTTCTACTTAGGTCTTCTAGTTCTACCTATCCCTCTTGTTACTCCACCCATGACAATCTCTCTCTATGAGGTGCTACTAACCCTCTAGGGGAAGTTAATGCACCAACGATCGTCTTCACAATGGTAAGTATCCTTAAGACCTTTCTCTTTTCCTTTAGGATTGTTTTGGTACAATTGATTATGTTGAATGTATCATGTATCTAGATTAGGATAGTGTTAGCATATCCTTTGTCTCTTACATTATTGTTCCGGTTTATTAGTCATATGCCTTTACTGCCTAACACTCGGCTTTGAAAACCCTTAGTTTAGATCCTTGGGATTCACTTTCCTCCTTGCTTATTATTAAAATCCTTAGTCTAGATATCTTAGTATGCACTTGCTATGCTATCATATCCCTTAGAGCCTTTGACTATGAGTGTTGATAAATCTCTTCTAGATCCACAAACTTAGGCTTTGCACCCCTAGACTCTATGATTTGATTTTTGTGTTATCAACCTCTAGATCCATGACTCATATGCTACATAGTTACAATCTTGGTTTAATGCGTTAGTATTATTGAAGACAGAGAGGATACTCATATTGACCATCTTGTACGCCCACCTCCAGGTTCTCTTATTTTCATTTGGAACTTCATGTGACTATCCACTGATTAGTTTTTGGGGCACTATTGCCAATTCTTTATCCCCTTCTAACCATTTCCTCACCCATCTATTAGTTTGATAAAAGATTACATGGGTGTGCTCACCTTAGAAATGAGCGTTCCCACCAAAAGGAGCAACTTTGTCTACTCAACAGTTCTCACATTAGAATTGGATTTTGAATTGTTTGCTAATCACATTCTTCTAAAGAATTAAAAACAAATCTTATAACACATCATATTTAAAGGAAAGGGTTACCTAATCCTTAAAATATGTCCAATACTCTAGGCTTTTGGCTGGAATTTCCTTTAGGCTAGTTGTCCAAAATCAAACTAAATTTAAAATATAATATATAACTATTAGACAAATAGGAAAAATTAACCTTTTTTACTAAGTTTATAAACAAAAACTTGTGAAACAGATATTCTCCCCAGAGTTAAAAACACTCTAAAAATTAGTAGGAATGAAAACCTATAACATCAATGCACAAAATAGTACATTGGTAAAACTTTGAACAAGCACATTGTGCAAATGCTACAATATATACATACAATCAAGAGTAAATCAGCATACTTTTTGTGTCATTATAATATTCACGCCTCCATCCTAATTTTTTGATCAAGAGCATCAACACCATGATGTGGCAGTGTCTATTCGGGCATTAGCTCCACTCATGCAAAACAAAAGAAAACAATTACATATCCTGCAAAAGCCAGGTACAAAAGTTTAAACCAACAGTTTGAATACAACATTATAGGGAAAAATAAAATGGGTGTTTTTTGAAGATTTAACCTATATCTAAAACAAAAGAATAATTAATCTCTTCCTTCGTTTGAACTGTGGGATGGCTCGTGTTTATGTTTTTAGATATGTAACCCAACTAGTGAGGATCCAGATGCCTGCTCATACCAAAGTGGGAATCCACAGGCAAAGGGGGACCCCATATCCAAAAAGGGACAGTCAACCGTGTGCGTGCAGTTGCGTACCTGGTAACAGTAGAATACCAGCTGAATTGCACACTAAGTTAAAAACGTAGTGGGAGAGGGAGCACCCCACTCCATCTGTCAAGAGAACTAGGACACAAAGTACTTATGGTGTTTATGGAAATGGACATGCCAAGCAAAGAGTCCTCAGAAAAAGCCCTATCAACAAAAAAGAAGCAAAAACAATATCGCCATCTAGAGTTTCCTCTAAACCTTCAACAATCTACAGACCCCCTGAGTTCACAAGATGCAACACATGCCACCTCCATTGGCAAGGTACAATGAGTGCCAAGCTAGTAGCGCCCAATTAAATCTCGAGCCTTTGCCCTATAATCACCTACGCGGGAAGATCCTTCTTGTACGATTTTCAACCCTTGCCACCAAGGATAACACAATGGTGACTTAGGTTTTTGTGCAGTAACCACCAAATGCCAACGTGAGAGTACATGATTTGCACCTGAATCAGCCACTCTGTTGCTCATAACTCTAATTCACTGTTTCTTCCAGATTCAAGCCCCAACCTTTAGCCAGATCTCTTCAAGCAAGCTGTAATAGAAATTGAGCTTAAATACAAATATAGGGAAATTCCCTTTTGAAATTTATATGACTGATGTTTCATGTGAGCTCAAAATAAGTGAACTTCCCTAGGGAATTCCTAATGTTTCTGCATGAGTGTGATTGACTCCTCAAAACTACAATCCAACCTTTATTGTTTAGATTTCAATCTGTTTTTTGTTTTTGTAGCCAAGTTTCTTCAGGACTCATTGGTTGTCATGAGAAATCAACTTCAACACATAATACAGGAAGTAAGGTAATGTGAAATGCTTTTATGGTTTAGATTGTCATGCCGTTTTTTGAATTCTCAATGCGAATGTTAGAGTGTGATTGACTTCAGCCAAAACAACAAGGGTAGGCTTAGGATGCCTAACCCAAGTTATAGTTCTTTCCGACTTTAGGAGATGCCTGTTTGGAAAGGGATGGCAAAAGATTTTTTTCACTGCAGGGCTTCATAGCACAATCCTGCACCATTCACTCAAAATATGGGACCCTCTTGGAGAGCTGAGGACCGATGAAAAGCTTTATGAGTCACATTCTACTCTAAAGAAACCTTGAGCACAAAGATAAATATAGGTTTCATCCTACCTGTAGGGTAATCTCTCAAGAGGATGAAACCCACTTTATGGGGCAAAATTAGATCGACCTGAAGAGACTCTTGACGTATAGATCCTTTCATGGTTTTTGTAGAAGTCTTCTTGGTTAACAACCTCTCGACCCAAGTCAAGTTACGAAGATATCCAAATCAATTTTGTCAACTTACAAAGCAGGCAACAAAAGTCCAGTTCTACAACATGTCGTGGACCTTTTGGATCTGCTTGAAGCAACAGATGAGCGGCATCCAGAACAGTTGCATATTGGAAGAATGCCTGAGAAACCCTTCTGGAGACATTTCCATTGCCAAAAAAGTTAGAACACCACTAGCAAAAGCAGCGATCTTGAGTCCTCCTCAATGATTATCCAATCTAGTTCCACAACTCAAAAAAAACTCTTACTGATCTAATTAGATCCAACTTTACTCAACGTACTAAGGGACTAAGTATCTGATGACATTGATAGTTCGACAACTGTTCTGAAATGGACTAGATGCACAAGCATATCACTGCATCTGAGAGTGCCTAGGGAATAAATATTCATGGGTTGAATCAACATGAACATAATGAAGCACAAATAGGACCATTGCGGGTGCTCTTCATGCCAGTGGATTTACAGTCTGTAACATGCAAGCTATAGTTAGCAGTTCGACACAGGGCATAGGGTTTACCTTCTCGGGGGAGGGACTTTTGTTGCTTTAGCGCTCAAGGGGTCGAGTCGGAGAGTGTCTTTTTCTTACTCATTTTTTCAGCCCCATTAGAGTTTTTTTGTGCCTAAGTATTATTACTCTCCATCCTTGCATGCACTCTTGAGCCACGCATCATGACACTAATGCTTCATTTCACTAGTAGACATTAACATGATTTCTTTACCTCACTTGTATCATCTTTTTAATCTTCCATGCAATGTTATGGAAAATCCGAACAAGCCCTTAACTGATGTAACTAGTTTCCATGTGTTTTTTAAGACAAACTACCAGGCCACTTTATTTGTGCTATCATCTTTCCTTTTCATATTTTTCCTTTACGTTGTCTTACACTTCTCACATTGTTGTCAACATCTTGACTATTATTCCAACTTTTGTAGACTTTCTCCATCGGCTCGTGTCTATGTAACAAAAGTGATTTCTTGTATACAATGAACCATGATTCTACAAACCTAAAGTAAATAAAATAATCAATGCGATTGAAGTTCATAAATATTAGGTAATAATAAATTAGTTCATCCCTCTAGGTTTGCCACCAATCAACTTTATCGAAGGATCTTTCCTTTGATATGTAAGCAATGATGTGACAAAGTCTGGTATTAAAAAACTCATGATCAACGTTTTTATGCTTAAAAAGAGGTCACATGAAAAATTGATCTTGTAAGCAAACTCTTTCTGCTCTAAAATAAAAGATCGGTTTAAACATTGGAGTTGAAATGTGTAACACACTTTGATGGCGTTTTAGAAAATTAAGCAGGTACAATTTTATACTGCAAAAGACCTATCTTAAGTTTTTGTTATTTGAGGGGCATCATACGTATTAGTTTTGGGTCTAATATTAATAGTTAGTGTTATATTAGTGAAAGGCAAGATTGTTTTGACAAGTGTTGGCTAGATTTTCTACATAGCATAAAACCTAGGCAGTCATGAGATAAATCTCCCTCATTTACCGGTGAGGCTCCCGTGTCAGATTTGTCAATTAAAGTATGCTAGTATCTATATGGGGTTTTACTTTAACTGTTCAGCTCATGAACCATAGCTGTATAGTTCTGCAGCAAGTAAGCAGCTGTTTAAGAAAGGAAATATTTATAAAGGAAGGGAATTATATAAACACAGAGAAGAAATGGGGAAGATGTGCATCCCAATCAATAGATAACAGAGTTGATTGCATGCACATAGAAGAAACCAATAGATATAAACACAGAATTATAAGCAAAGGTAACTCTAGATCTAGATCTAAAATAACACAAAGTTTATTAAAAGATCTAAGATATAAAAGCTAGAAACAAAATACACCGTGACACAAAGTTCTCCGGAAATCTGCTCCTGTATATTCCTTTGCTTCAAGTGGCTCTCAAGGGTTTCAGCACAAAGTCTGGAACACAAGGATGCTGCTTACAAATTCTGATCATTAACCCGGAGGTTCTTCTTCTACTTATAGAATGTAGAAGGGAAAGTACAAATGGGAAACTCAACTGAACTGAAACATAAACAAGTAAAGATGACATTTGGCAATCATCCTCCACTAACTTCTCCTTAAGTGACACATGTATCACTTAACTAATAGAATTGTTCCACATAACTTTAAGTAATGGTTTCAAAACCAATAACTTTAAAGTTTTACAATTTCATCCGGGAACGTGGAAAACAGAAGAAGAAAGAATAGAAGAAGTCAAGCCAGCTGTAACATTTATGTCTTCTTTTTGTTCTGATACTGGATATACTTGTCGAACATGTAATTCAGCATCTTCCCATCTGTTTTAGCCACTGCTTCCTTTTCTGTCCTGAACTGCAGCAATCCTTCGTTCAACACCTTGATACACGCTTCCACATCCTCCAAGCTTGGCCCGAACCTCGCAATATCCGCCTGCAGTGCCACCAGTCTGCTAATGGAATTCATCGTGAAAGGTTTAGTAGCTCCATCAATTCTCTTTTGTACCATCAGAAGAGACCCTTCCAGGGAATTAGGCACTCTGCTAGGAATGATCCGTACGTATGAAGTAACATTCCGACCACTTCTTCCTCAGTGAAAGAAATGATACTGTCTGGTAAGGACGATGTCTTACTCTCAAGTGCCTGCATCCTCTTCAGCAAAACTCTGCAGATCTCCAAACGGAAAGATACTGCAAACTCCAGCTGCTTCCCCTTCTCAACTGATCCGTCCGGTACAATCTGCTCCGCAACCAATACTTCTCTTGGCAGCTTGTTGATTTCGGCCAAAGTACTCAGGTTACTCTCAGCAACTGTGTTCATATCTACTATGCTTGTCACCAGTTGCTTCAGCTGATTTGCTGCATCATTCATAACCTTCAGGCGGGCTGACACCTCTCCAAGTTGTACAGAAGTTTGACGAATAATCAGATTCTTCCATTCGTCAATAGCTTTCACCTGATTGCTTGCATCCTCCATCTCCTGCATAAGATGATCACTCACCTGCTATGAAATGGGCTGAGTGGAAGGTTTAGCAACCTTGGCTATGATCTCGCACAACTGAGATACCTGCTTCTGAAGCTCGTCTTTCTCCGCCTTTTCTCTGTCAAGCCTAAGGAATAGAGCATCTATCAATGTCTGTGTATCCTGCTTCAATCCTTCTGTGGTGGCTTGACCGATGGGTACTCTGGTTACTGTTACATCTTCTGCCGTGAGCTCATCTTCCTTCTTTCCTTCCGCCGGAACTGACATCTCAGCAAACTTCTGCCCGACTCCTCGATGATCAACCTTGAAGTTACCTTAGAAACTTTAGGCCTTCTGTCTTTTCCGCCTAGGCTCCGGAGTAGCTGCAAGTCGTGTTCCTCCAAGTTCATTTCCACTCTAGCTTCTGGAATCAACTGCGAAGCCAACCATTCTGAGAAGTTACTTCTCGGAGAATGAGAAGTTGCTGAGTGCACTACTATCTCCCGGCTCTATTTCCTCTCCATCAAAAAGTGCTACAATGTTATGGCTGCCATCTTCTGAATCATCCAAGGACAAAGCTCTTTCGAACTCTGCCATCTACAGCTTCAACGTCTCTTTTGGAACAGGTGCTGAACGGAGTTGCTGAGGAGAGAAGATGAATGTCGTCGGATTCAGTGGAGGCATGGAAGTATCCTCCTGAGGTGCAACAGATGGTGAAGTCACTAGGTGTTCAGAGAAGCCGGAACTGGAAGTCATAGCCCTGGAATGATCAACCTTTGACTGAGATCTTCTGTGTACTTTCATGTTCTCGACCCTTCTGCTGCTTTGTACAAGCCGTAAGTGTATCTTCTCCTATTAATGAGATCTTGTATTGTGTGTATTAATTTAAATGAGATGTGAAACTCATTTAATAATAATATAGTGTGAAGTTGTAATAAACAACTCACAGATAGAATTGAGTGAGTTATCCTAGGGATAAGTTCAGAATGTTGTCAGAACGCAGTATTTGTAGAGAGATAAGTGGATTCAAGATGAAGATTTGAACAGCCATAATAGGAAGGTCAATCTCTATAATAGTGTAATCTACGTTTTATGAATACGATATCCCGAATGAATCCTCAAACCATTATTCTATTATTCGGTGTATAGTTTCCAAGTAATTCTGTTTTTAAGAAATCTAAGACCAAAATAATATTTGGTATAGAGCAGGACGCATTGTCTGAAGTTCTGCTGATGTATTTGGTTTTGCTCACTATGGCTGTGTTATTCATTCACTAGCAGCAAAAGGACTTTTCAATCTTATCCATTAACTCGCATGCAATCTACCTATGTGATCTGTAGAAGGGAAAGTACCAATGGTGAAACGTCAATTTAATTGAAACATACTTTATGTCCAAAGATGACATTTGTCAAATCCTGCCACTAACTTCTCCTTAAGTGACACATCGGTGGATCATATTAACTAATAGCGATTGTTGACATGCACTTTAAGTAATGGTTTCAAAACCAATAACTTTAAAGTTTTACAATTTCATCCACGAACATGGAAAATAGAAGAAGAAAGAATTAAGAAGTCAAGCCAGCTGTAACATTTATGTCTTCTTTTTGTTCTGATATTGGATATACATGCAAGTTGTCGAACATGTGATTCAGCATTATCCCATAATGTTTTAGCCACCGCTTCCTTTTCTGTCCTGAACTATAGCAATCCTTCGTTCAACATTATTGATACAACTTCCACATCCTTCCAAGCTGTGGCCCGAACCTCGTCTAATAGCCTACAGTGCCACCAGTTTGCTAATGGAATTCATCGTGAAAGGTTTAGTAGCTTTGTCAATTCTCTTTTGTACCATTAGAAGAGACCCTTCCAGGAAATTAGGCAAAACTCTGCTAGGAATGATTCGCACGTATGAAGTAACATCTCCGACCACTTCTGTCCTCAGTGAAAGAAATAATACTGTCTGGTAAGGACGATGTCATTACTCTCAATTTTGCCTGCATCCTCTTCAGCAAAACTCTGCATCGATCTTAAACGGAAAGATACTGCAAATTCCAGCTGCTTCCCCTTCTAAACTGATCATCTGGTACAATTTGCTTTGCAACCAATACATCTCCCGACAGCTTGTTGATTTTGGCCAAAGTACTCAGGTTACTCTCAATAACTGTGTTCATATCTACTATGTTCGTGACCAGTTGCTTCAGCTGATTTGCTGCATCATTTATAACCTTCAGGCGGGTTGACACCTCTCCAAGTTGTACAGAAGCTTTGAGAATAATCAGTATTCTTCCATTCATCAATAGATTTCACCTGATTGAAATACACAGTTTCCATCTCCTGCATAAGATGATCACTCACCCACTTGAACATGGGCTGAGTGGAAGGTTTACGTCAACCTTGGCTCCATGATCTCGCACAACTGAGATACCTGCTTTGATGAAGTTCGTCTTTCTCTGCCTTTTCTCTGTCAAGCCTAAGGAATAGAGCATCTATCAATGTCTTTGTGTCATTGCTTCAATCCTTTGTGGTGGCTTGACCGAGGGGTACTCAGTTACTGTTACATCTTCTGCCATGAGCTCATCTTCCTTCTTTCCTTCTGCCGTAAACTGACATCTGTAGTAGAAACTTCTGCCCCGACTCCTCGATGATCAATTTTTCTTGAAGTTACCTTAGCAACTTTAGGTCTTCTGGGGTTTTCCCGCCTAAACTCTGGAGTAGCTGCAAGTCGTGTTCTGTCGAAGTTCAGGGGTTCCACTCTATTTCTGGAACCAACTGCGAAGCCAACCATTCTGAGAAGTTACTTCTCGGAGAATGAGAAGACGCTGAGTGCACTACTATCTCCCGCTTTGTTTCCTCTTAGGGGAAAGTGCTACAGTGTTATGGCTGCCATCTTCTAAATCATCCAAGGACAAAGCTCTTTCGAACTCTGCCATCTGCAGCTTCAACGTCTCTTCTGGAACAGGTGCTGAATGGAGTGGCTGAGGAGAGAAGATGAATGTTGCCGGATTCAGTGGAGGCATGGAAGTGTCCTGCTGAGGTGCAACAGTCGGTGAAGTACTGGATGCTGGAGAAGCTGAACTAAAGTCATAGCCGTGGAAGTGATCTTCTCCTTTGATTGAGATCTTCTGTGTACTTTCATCTTCTCGGACCTTCTGCTGTTTTCTCCTCCGTGCTTCCTCTTAATAGGAATCTCCTGTGCCAAAGTTGCCCGTGATTTGATTCATCAGTTTCATGAATAATATCCCTTCGTCAGCAACAAGTTTGAAGTATTCACCAGAACAGTGCCAGTTTCCTTTCTTAATCTGTATGGCAGCCCCCTACGTTATCTTGAAGTACGAGCTCTATCTCCTCCCATTTGATGGTAAGCGTCAAGTAACACATTCTCATCATCTTTAAGATCCGCAGGTATCCGTGCTAGTCCAAAGTCGAACACTTGCCGTGCTGATAGCCTGCTGAAATCCTTCTTTCTAACCTCGTACTCACTTTTGCACTTCATCCAGAAATCCTCTAATGAAGGCACATGTGCGTACTCCTGGGAGATCGTCTTCCTGGCTACTCCAAATGGATCAAAGTTCAGCAGTGCCGGAAAGAACTCTTGCTCATACTCGGATAACATTTCCGCTTCTAATCCTCGAGCCTCTATGAATGCTCTGGCAGCTATAATGTCCCACAGTGATCGGGAAGAAGCCCGTAGACTTGTGCCGTTTCGACTAAAGGTCATGTATCTCCACAAGTTGTCTGCTCAGCTCCATGGTGATCAATCTATCATTCGGATATCTGGGTAGCTTAACCGGTTCTCCAGAAAAGCCAGTAACCCTGAGGTATGTGAAATCTGCAAACTGAATGAATAGACTGCCAATCTTGGATACAGCTTCCCACGCTTCCTTGCTCACCCTGTTGGCCTTTAGGTCCCTGTCTAGCCTGCAAATGAATTCGTAGAAGAATCCATCGTTGACCACTTTGAAATCTTTCTTGCATGCAGGTACAGTAAGCTGTGGGTAGCACTCGAAAATGGGGTCCTTAGAAAGAATGCCACATCTATCCAGCTTGGAGAAGATGCCTTGTGAAGCTGCAGCGTACACCAAGTAGGAAGTCATTTTGAAGCTGAAAGTACGCTTCACGTTACGGAGTTGCTCACCAATGTTGTCGCTAATGATTTCCGACCAATTGATTATGGAATCAACCTTGTTGACTTCAATGGTCCTGATGAAAGCATACATCCATGTACGGAAAGTGTGAGCATTCGCCTCGCCATTTATCCTGCATAACAATTTGGCAATATCATCTACCTCCTGCACCAAATTGGACCGCGGAAGAGTTCTTGGGAACTTAGAAGGAGATCTGGGCTTCTTCATGTATCTGTTGTTCATTATGTTCACGCAGTCAACTCTATGCTTCTCCCACCTGCTGACGGCATCCTGAATGCTAATGGAAGTCACCACCTTTCGAGCCGGAATCTTCAAACAATAATTTGAACTCTGTGTCCAATCGAATTATTGTTTTCCCCAGTAGCATCTCGCACTGATCTGGATGAAAGATGGTAAGACCTAGCACACTCCATAACGAACTCCCTTCAACTAGGCTGTGTATGGAAAGACTGCAGCTCGAACAATTCCACTGCTTTTAACTACACGCATAAGTGAAGTTTTTCCTGCTCTGGATCTATCAATCAATTCAAAAAGAGGTTCCAAACCTAGATCTGTGTCTCCTATGTCTGCAAATTTGGAAGTGATGCATGACTCTGTTGTCTTCTTTTTCATCCCTCTTTGCCATGGCTTTGTCTTTGTCTGAACAATTTTTTTTCTTCTTATTTGGCCGGAATTCTTCAAAACTGGTGCAGATCTGGATAATTCTTCAGATTCGGAGGATATATTCAATGTATTGGACATTGATTAAAGCTCCTTTTCTTTTGTAAAGCACCTGTAATGAATTCCTGCAATTAATTCAGACAAAGATGGCAACCGGAACATGAACAACGGATTTTAATCATAAAAATCTGCATTATTCAAGTCTGCTGCCCCAAAAATTAATGTTTTATTTGCATGCAAAGCATGAGCATGAATTTTACCAACTTCACCTGAGCACCTGTATCACTTATGCAAACAATTATCCAAACACAAATCAACTTCCTTCAACCTATGCGCCAAAATTGGAAGCTTTTAGCCTTGATTCACCTATTTTTGAGCAAAAATCCTCTTCAAATGGAGCGCACTTTTCCTCTGGGCTGCACTTCTTTACCTGTGAATTAATTAATTCATCCTTATGGCAGCCCCTGCTTATATAACCCTTGTGATTCTATAATTAATTAATGCCTTTGCTATTACTGGCAATTAATTAATTAATTAATGAGCTTCACTCTTCAAATGGGGCGCCTATTTTGTGCATGTTTGTGGCTGCCATTAAATAAATTAAATTTATTTAATTTTAGACTTTGCTTCCACTTAACTCAAGCCTCACAGTATGCTTTGACCTTAGCCACTGAAAATAGGAATTAATTTAATCATTTAATACTTTAAAAAGTATTATCTCTCTCCCAAAAGGGGCACACTTTTTGACATGAAGGGGCTGCCTTTAAATAAATAAATTTATTTAATTTTAGAACAATCTATTTTCAATTCACCTTTTGTCCTTTGCCTTTGTTGACTTTTCCACAAGCCTGGGCGCTTATTTTGGGTGAATAATTAATTAATTAATCAATTTAAAGGCTGCCTTTACTTCTCCAAAGGGGGCACACTTTTTGACATAAAGAATTCTATTTTTAAGAAACACATGACAATGGGATTTTTACCCTGCAAGGCAGCCCTGAAAATCCCATGATTCACTTAAGTCATTTGACTTTCATAATGGGATTATTTACCTTGCAAGGCAGGCAATAAAATCCCATGATTCACTTAAGTGATATTTCTTTTATTCCACAATGGAAATTTTTACCTTGCAAGGCAGGTAATAAATTCCCGCTTACCTGCTGCCTCTAATTTTCCCATTGTCACTTAAGTGGATTGCTTCCATGGGAAAAAGTACCCTGCTAGGCAGGTACAAAATTCCCACCTGCCTGCTGCTTCTAATTTTCTCATGATCCACTTCAATTCTTCTTTTTCCAAAAATGCGGCTAGCCCAGAAGAGGCTTTTTGTTGTACGACTTCGTCTTTTCCCAGTGAACCAGACCTCCGATGGCGACTTCCTTCTGGCATAATGTGCGTATGTGATCCCCAATTACTCCAGGCCAAGAATCAGGCCAAACCGGCAAAGGAATTGATCTAGAGAAATTTCACAGAAAACGAAACGGGAAAACACAAAAACACAAAAAGTTGCCAAAAGTCACAAATAAAGTGCAAAACTTATTCTTAGTTAAAACCCTTCTGGTATATAGGAATAATGATATGTTCGATCACAACAGGGTTAAATCGGAGCGCAAATTGCCTCAAATGGGGCTCAAAATAATTAAATACAAATTTCCTGCAGACAAATCTCGACGACAGAATATAACAATTTTGGGCATCTAGGTATTTGGAGAAAATGGCTAATATGGCTCTTTGGGAATATCTTGACACAATACAAGAACTTTCTGGCAATAAAAACACAAAACGACCCATTATTTTAAAAGTACGAAATTTTTTCAGTATCCTGCTTCAATCCTTATGTGGCGGCTTGACTGATAGGTACTTTGGTTACCGTTATGTTTTCTGCCGTGAGCTCATCCTCTTTCTTCCCTTCTACCAATACTGACATCTCAACGAACTTCTGCCCCTGACTCCTCGATGATCAACCTTGAAGTTACCTTAGCAATTTTAGGTTTTCTGTCTTTTTCGCCTAGACTCTGGAGCAGTTGCAAGTCGTGTTCTTCCAAGTTCAGTTCCACTCTAGCCTCTGGAACCAACTGTGAAGTCACCCATTCTGAGAAATTACTTCTCAGAGAATGAGAAGTTGTTGAGTGTACTACTATCTCGCGCTCTGATTCCTCTCCATCAGAAACTGCTACTGTGTTGTGGTTGTCATCCTCTGAATCATCCAAAGACAAAGCTCTTTCAAACTTTGCCATCTGCAGCTTCACTGTTTCTTTAGGAACAGGCGCTGAACGGAGTGGCTGAGGAGAGAAGATGAATGTTGCCGGATTCAGTGGAGGCATGGAAGTATCCTTGTGAGGTGCAATAATCGGTGAAGCACTGGATGCTGGAGAAGCCGGAAGTAACGTCATGGCCGTGGAAGTGATTTTCTCCTTCGAACGAGACCTTCTGTGCACTTTCATCTTCTCGGGCCTTCTGCTGCTTTCTCCTCCGTGCTTCCTCTTGAGGGAATCTCCTACGCCAAAGTTGCCCGTGACTTGGTTCATCAATGTTTCATCAAGGCAATATCCCTTTGTTAGCAGCCAGTTTGAAATATTCACCAGAACGGCGGCAGATATTTCCTCAATCGTATGGCAACCCCCTACGTTCTCTTGAAGTACAACTCTATCTCCTTCCATTTGATGGTATGTGTTAAGTAACACAACCCCATCATCTTTACGATTCACAGGTATCCGTGCTAATCCAAAGTCGAACACTTGCCGTGCTGATAGCCTGCTGAAATCTTTCTTTCTAACCTCGTACTCACTTTTGCACTTCATCCAGAAATCCTCTAATGAAGGCACATGTGCGTACTCTTGGGAGGTTGTCTTCCTGGCTACTCCAAATGGATCGAAGTTCAGTCTTGCCAGGAAGAACTCTTGCTCGCACTCAGAGAACATCTCCACCTCCATTCCTCGAGCTCTATGAATGCTCTGGCAGCTATAATGACCCACAGTGATTGGGAAGAAACCCATAGACTTATGCCGTTTCGACTAAGGTCGTGCATCTCCACAAGTTGCCTGCTCAGCTCCATGGTGATCAATCTATCATTCGGATATCTGGGCAGCTTAACCGGTTCTCCAGAAAAGCCAGTGACCATGAGGTATGTGAAATCCGCAAACTGAATGAATCGACTGCCAATTCTGGATACAACCTCCAATGCTTCCTTGCTTACCCTGTTGGCCTTTAGGTCCCTGTCTAGCCTACAAATGAATTCGTAGAAGAATCCATCATTGACCACTTTGAAATCTTTCTTGCACGCAGGTACAGTAAGCTGTGGGTAGCACTCAAAAATGGGGTCCTTGGAAAGAACACCACATCTATTAAGCTTGGAGAAGATGCCCTGTGAAGCTGCTGCATATACCAAATAAGAAGTCATTTTGAAGCTGAAAGTACGCTTCACGTTCCGGAGTTTCTCACCAATGTTGTCACTAATGATTTCTGACCAATTGATTATTGAATCAACCTTGTTGATTTCAATGGTCCTGATGAAAGCATACATCCATGTACGGAAAGTGTGAGCTTTCGCTTCGCCATTTATCCTGCATAACAATTTAGCAATATCATCTACCTCCTGTACCAGATTAGACCGCGGAAGAGTTCTTGGGAACTTGGAAAGAGATCTGCGCTTCTTCATGTATCTGATGTTCATTATGTTCACGCACTCAACTCTATACTTCTCCCGCCTGCTGTAGGCATCCTGAATGCTAATATAAGTCACTACCTTTCGTGCCGGAATCTTCAGACAATAATTGATGAATTGTGTGTCCAACTGAATTATTGTTTTCCCCGTAGCATCTCGGACTGATCTGGATGATGGATGGTAAGACCTAGCACACTTTATAACGAACTCTGGCAACTGGGCTGTGTATGGAAACGATGCAGCTTGAATAATTCCACTGTTTTTAACTGCATGCATGAGGGAAGTCCTTTCCTGCTTTGGATCTATCAATCAATTCGGAAAGAGGTTCCGGACCTAGATCTGTGTCTCCAATGTCTGTGAATTTGGAAGTGATGCATGACTCCGTTGTGCTTTTTTTTCCATCCCTCTTTGCCATGGTTGTGTCTATCTTTGTCTGAACAATTCTTTTTCTCCTTATCTTGCTGGAATTCTTCAAAACTGGTGCAAATTTGGAAAATTCTTCAGATTCGGAGGATATATTCAATGTATTGGACATTGATTTAAGCTCCCTTTCTTTTGTAAAGCACCAGTAACAAAATTCCTGCAATTAATTTAGACAAAGATGGCTACCGGAACATGAACAATGGATTTTAATCATAAAAAAATCTGCATAATTCAAGTCTGCTCCCCCAAATTTGATGTTCTATTTGCATGCAAAGCAAACATGAATTTTACCAATTTCACCTGAGCACCTGTATCACTTATGCAAACAATTATCCAGACACAAATCAACCTCCTTCAACCTGTGTGCCAAAATTGGAAGCTTTCAGCATTAATTTCACCTTCTTCTGAGCAAAAATCCTCTTCAAATGGGGCGCACTTTTCCTCTGGGCTGCACTTCTCTGCTTGTGAATTAATTAATTCATCCTTATGGCGGCCCCTGCTTATATAATCTTCACAATTCTATAATTAATTAATGCGTTTCCTATTCCTGGCAATTAATTAATTAATTAATAAGCTTCACTTGGGGCGCCTATTTTGTGCATGCTCATGGCTGTCATTAAATAAATTAAATATATTTAATTTTATACTTCTGCTTCCAGTTAACTCAAGCCTCACAGTATGCTTTGACTTTAGCCACTAAAAATAGAAATTAATTTAATCATTTAATACTTAAAAAAGTATTATTTCTCTCCCAAATGGGGCGCACTTTTTGACATGAAGGGGCTGCATTAAATAAATATTATTTATTTAATTTTAGAATAGTCTATTTCCAACCTCCTTTTGTCCTTTTACCTCTGTTGACTTTTCCATAACCCTGAGCGCCAAAATTGGAAGAGAAATTAATTAAATTAATTAATTTAAGGTTGCCTTTATTTCCTAGGTAGCCGGTACGTGGGTACGGTTCGGGTGTGGGTACGGGGATCCGGTACGTTGCTACGACAATTTTTTTGGGGGCCTGGGTACGGCACTTGGGTACGGCAGTACAATATACATATAAAATATTTTGAAATGTAACAAGATAAGCAAAATTCCAGCCTTAAACATGCATAGATTAAACAAATCTGAAATATACATAGGTGAAATAGCGACAAAAGTTAAAACATATTGATAATTCATTGTTCGAACTTATAACCAGTACATTGTTCAAATCAAAATGTTACAATGTATTATCATTATCTAACATTGTAAACACAAAAATGAAGATACATCAACATTCTAATTAGTAATAGTCTAATGGCTCTGCATCTTCTCCAATGTCTTCAATGAGAGCATCACTACCATCACATGGTTTATTAGAACCACAAGCACCAGGAGTACAACAAGAACTATCAGCAATGCCACTCCCGCTAGCCCCACTTTGCAGCTCACGCAAAGTACTATCTAGGTCCGGGTCTAGCAATGAAAGTTGGGCAATGGGAACATCCAAGTTTGGAGTCTCTGGGTCTATATCCCAACACTTTGTTGGCCCTTTCCTGTACTCATCCTTCTTATGTGATAGAAGGCGCAAGTTAGAATGCACAAAGACCAAATCCTCCGCCTTTTTTCCTCCCAACTTGTTGCAGTTAACCGAGTGGATAAATGAATATGTACCCCCCAATTCCTCTCAGTTGAAGAAGAACTCGCAACCTATTGAGGCAAGCCGCAAAGTCAATGCAAAATTAAAATTTTAAACTTATAAATATAAAAGTAAAAAAGAAAGAGTTAAGAAATTAAAAAAATTAAAATCTTACTTGTGATAAAACTTTTATTACAAGTGGCATGAGGTAGGGGTATGCTTGTCCATGGAGGTACCATCACGAATAAGCATGCATCCTGTATTTGTCACAAAGAGCGCTAATGGAGTGATCCCTGGAGGATATGAAATTCACAAACTCACCTCTAACCATGTCTTCTACTTCTGTATCTGGGAAGATTCTAGCAAATGCCGCCTTATACCCCTCACTAACTTCAACACCCCTATATGGTGGGACCCTCCTAGGCAAAGAAAGGATCTCTGCGCTATAGTGTTTTGGAGTCAAGGCCAAAGCAAGAAGATGCAATGGAGTAGTCATTTTGTTCTACCTTTTAATGAGGTGTGAGTGCACTTCCTTAAAGGAGGTCTCTGTAGGATCTTGTTCTTTGGCATTCATGATGGTCTTAATTGACTCAATCATTGAGTCAATTCCATCATAAATCTCACCCATGCATGGATGATCCATATCAACAAATCTCAACATACTCACGATGGGCTCAGTAAAACTAAGCAAGTAATCCACACGATCCCACCATGTTTCATCCAGGATCAACAATTTCACATTTCTAGCCCTCTCACTGTTTGCTTGCCTCCATATACCCCAAAGGTCACTGATAACCATGACACTCAATGCCTCTCGCACCTTCAAAAGCCGTCTCAAGACGAGCGTGTGCGAGGCAAATCGAGTCTCGGCAACCTAATAAGAAATCAAAAGAAATAAAATTAAGACAAGTAAATTTAAAACATTCAAAATTCTACAAATTACAAACTTATAAAATTAATTTAATGAATTTTAAAAACTAATAATTATTTTAAAAAATAAAAAAGAATGTTACGGGTTACCTTCAATAGTTGCAATATTGAGAATTTACGAAAGATGGCTTTGGACATGTGGTGGTTGCTGACGAACATTTGAATCTCACTTGCCTCCTAATATACTTGTTTGATCCAAGCAATTTTTGTGCCCAATTTTTGTAACATTAAGTTGAGGGAATGAACAGCACAAGGTGTCCAGAATATGTGTCCATACCGTGCCTCAACCAACAACCCTGCAGCTCTACAATTTTTTGCATTGTCTGTTACAACTTGGACAACATTTTGAGGCCCCACCGCCTCAATAGATTCTATGAGGATGTTGGCAATGAATTGGGCATCTTTCACTTGCCCCTCACAATTAATAGCCCTGAGAAACATTGCCCCTTTAGGACACATGGTAACCACATTGATCAATGGCCTATTTGTTGTATCTTTCCATCCATCAGAAACGATGGACACTTCTGTTTCGAGCCATTGATTCTTGATGGGTAACAATGAGTCTTCAACTTTATTTTTTTCTTTTGACAATAAGGTGGTGCGCACCTTTTCATACCCTGGGCTAATGTACCCTTTAGGGACTTCATTAATACATCTCACCATATCTTGCCAGTATGTTGATCTAACAACATTAAATGGGACACCACATGCATAAATAAAGTGTCAAACACTTTGGCTAGCTATGTCCCTACTTTCATTCTGGAATGCCCTTTCCAATGGGCCTACATCTTTTGTTCTTTTGCGAGAAAGAGGTGAATCCTCTTCCCCTCCAGTTGCAATAGGTGTAGACAAAAATGGGTGATCTGGGGCCACAACATTAATAGAAGGAGAAACAGGTGGCTTGCTAATGCTATGTGATCTTCCTTTTCTTGCCATAGGATGATTGGATTTTAATGCCATTGTTGCATCTACTTCCTCTTGCTCTTTGATGTATGCAAGGGTTTTTGCATGTGGCAACCCCTTTCCATCCAACCCTCCACATGTTCTAATTCCGTGGCCAATAGCCCCACACAAATGGGCTTTCACCCGACTGTAGGAGCTCTTAAATGGCATATTACATTGTGAGCAAACCCAAACAAAACCCCCTCCACCTGGTAATTGTTCTAATTGTTTGACATAGCTCCAAAGGGGGGAGGATGGATCACTTTTATTAAGGAGACCTTTACTACTTTGACCCACAGAACTAGAACTCGCAGAATTAGAACTCGCAGGCATTTTAAGTTTTTAACTGCACAATGCATTTAAAAAAAATGAAAACAAATTTAGTCTTGAGAAAATGTTGGAAGTTTAAAATTTAAATTTAAATGAAATCAAATGTAGAAAAATGAAGCTTAAAAGTTAAAACAATAACAAAAAGCAAACCAAAAAAACAACTAAAAAATAATAAAATATTAAATACAATTAACAAACTAAAACACTTTAAAAAAATCACAAAATACTTACCTCAATACACCCAACACCAATAATGCAAGCTCCTTGAACTCCTTGTCACTTGTTGCAAGCTCCTTCAACTATATGGCACTTGAAATCAACCCTAAGCAATTGAAAATAGTGGAAAAATTGAAGGTGAGAGTCAAATATGCAAATAAGAGGCAAGAATGCAAATGTGATGTAAATGACTTGTTGTTGTTATAGAGTTTGGGGGCACAAATTAGGGTTTAAAAAAATAATTTAATGTTTAAGAAGTCGGTTTGACCTTTTTTTGGACCAAAAAACAAAAAAAAAATTAAAAAAGGCGTCAAAACATGGCGGGTACGGCCAGGTACGGGCAAAGTTCTTCCTGCAGGGCCCAGGTACAACCGGGTACGTCCACAGACGTACCCGGCCGTACCCGGGCACTGCAGGAAGAACCTTGCTCGTACCCGCTGTGGACCGTACCCGTACCCGGTACATACCGTACCCGTACCTACAGTCACTAGGGGCCGTATCGGCTACCTAGTTTATTTCCCTAAAGGGGTCGCACTTTTTGACATAAAGGATTTTTATTTTTAAGTCACATGACAATGGGATTATTTACCTTGCAAGGCAACCTTGAAAATCCCATGATTCACTTAAGTCGTTTGACTTTCATAATGAGATTATTTACCTTGCAAGGCAGGCAATAAAATTCCATGATTCACTTAAGTGATTTTTCTTTTATTTCACAATGAGAATTTTTACCCTGCAATGTAGGTAAGAAATTTCCGCCTGCCTGCTGCCTCTAATTTTCCCATTGTGACTTAAGTGGCGTTGCTTCCATGGGAAAAAGTACCCTGCTAGGCAGGTACAAAATTCCCACCCGCCTGCTGCTTCCAAAAATCCCATGATCCACTTCAAACCCTCTTTTTCCAAAAATGCGGCCAGCCCAGAAGAGGCTTTTTGGTGCACGACTTCGTCTTTTCCCAGAGAACCAGACCTCCGATGGCGAATTCCTTTTGGCACAACGTGTGTATATGATCTCCAGATACTCCAGGCCAAGAATCAGGCCAAACCGGCAAAGTAATTGATCCAGAGAAATTTCACAGAAAACGAAACAGGAAACACAGAAACACAAAACGTTGCCAGAAGTTACAAAAGCCCAGAATGCATTCCTGGTTAAAACCCTACTGGTATATGGGAAAAATGACATGTACGATCACAACAGGGTTCAACCGGAGCACAATTTGCCTCAAATGAGGCTCAAAATAATTAAATACAAATTTCCCGCAAGCAAATCCCGACGACAGAATATAACAATTTTAGGCATCTAGGTATTTGACGAAAATGGCTAATATGGCTCCTTGGGAATATTTTGACATAATATAGGAACTTTCTGGCAATAAAAACACAAAACGACCCATTATTTTAAAAGTACGAAATTTTTTCGGATAGGGTAGTCTCAGATTTCAGGATGAAATCTGGGGACACCAATTGGTTAGTTCAGTTGTGAGTCATGAGTTAATGTATCAATCAAACGAGTTGATTGATTGATAAGTATCCAATTTCATGTCATCCAGTTGACTGGATGAGGTGTAATGATGCGAGCTATATTCAAACTTGAGTGCTAATATAAAATAAACAGCGAATTGTTGGATGGTTGAATCAATTGCAGGTTGCTGGAGTTTATTACAGCAGTCATTTGCTTTGCAGTTTGAGTATTTTGAAGTGCTAAAGTCAGTAATTTCTTTCTCTTCTTCCTGTACCAGTCTACTAAACTTCTAAGAATTGATCCTACTGCTCGATTCGTGTTTTAGAGGTGATATTGCATCTGCAAACTAGCTGTGATTTACAAATCAGCATGTGATTTACAGGCAACAGCATTGGTAGGTGTTTAAGTTATTGTTTGTAGATTGTACTTAATGGTCGCAGGCCTGTTACAATGGGAGTTTAACATGGTACGAGAACAGATTTATTTGTTTTGTTTTCTTCAGCAAATGGTGAAGGACAGCATGCAATGTCACCAAGCTACAAGAAGATTACAGTTTGGTATGAAACCTTTGATAGAGCCCGTGACAGTTGGATGATTGATTGAATTCCTGTGAAAGATGTGCATAGGTGAGTTTGGTGTGACTGAGAGAAAGAATTGGTATGCCATTGAAACAACAAAAGCCATGATTCATGATAAGGATTTTCCCATGTGTCTTTGGGCTGAAGCATGTAATATTGCTGTTTATATATGAAAAGGTGCCCACAAAGAATTTTTAATGACCAGACACTGGAGGAGACCATCACAGGTGAGAAGCATGAGGTATTTGATTTTTGCATTTTTGGTTCTCTTGTTGACATATATGTACCTATAGATAGAAGGACAGATATGGAGCCTCTGAGTATCAAAGGCATCCTTGTGGGGTGAAGTGAGACATTCAAGGCCCCTATTGGATCTATATTCCTAAGAAGAGGAAGATAGTGGTAAGTAGAGATGTAAATTTATTGACGGATGGTCCTAAAGTTCTCAGGAGCTTCCTAAAGTGACTAAAGAGACTGAGCCACCTGCTGTATCAAATTCAGATCAGAAGTGAAGATTGATTCCGGCCAAGAAGGAGAAGTCTTATCTTCATCCAATTCAGCCCGAAAATTGAGATGGGTTTTCAGGTTTTACAGGATGCAGAGAAGCATGTCGGCAAGCCCGATACTTGGTTTCGGCTAAAGCCATCTATGTTAGAAATTCCATGGACATCTTGTATTAATGACTTCTATTCTTGATACAAAGCCTTTGAGTTATGAAAAGGTCGCTCAAGAACAAGTATGGCGTGAAGCCATGAAGGAGGATATACCTCCATTGTTGAGAATGATGTCTAGGAGATTGTACCAAGACTAGGGGGAAACAATGATTGATTCCTGATGGCTGTTCTAGATTAAGCATGCTCTAGATGGGAGCATTGAGAAATACAAGGCAAGATTTGTAGACCACAGACTCTCTCAGAAAGGACTGGTGTAATGTCCCCTTTTTCAAATTAATGGACATTAATAATATTTCTAAGTTGGGCCCGATCAATTCATCATCTAGGGGCAACTTATTAATATTATTATAAGAATAAAATGTATTTTTAAATACTAGCAGGTAAGAAGACCCCTTTTTAGCCTATTTTCCATTGTATCCAGTCGGCTAAAGGGAGAATAAAGGAGGAATTAATAATTTAATTTTAGTACTAAAGTAATTCTTAGTACTGGTAACTTTAATTAATTATTAAAGGTGGGTGAAAAAACTAAATTAATATTAAAAATAGAAAATAAAGTTACTTAATTAATCCCACATGGAATGCCCCACTTGAAAAATAGAGACAGAAAAGTATAAAAGGAGGTGAAGAGGGGTTCATTTGACATCTTTGGTCATTTATCTAATTTCACTTTGGAGAGTTGAATGCATTTGCTTTCACTTTCAGCCATAGAGGACGAAAACCCTCCTAGGTATCCTACTGGGGATGAAACCCCTCAATAGAATTCAGATTTGAGGATGAAAACCCTCAACATCTATTGGGTGACTTCATTCGGAGGTCACATTTGGGCGCAAAGACAAAGTTTCAGAGCTAGGGCACATTTTCCAAAGACGTTTTATACATTTTCCGCTTCAAATCTGCATTCCAAGCGAAGAAAATCAGCCAGTGAAGAGACATCTGCCAAGATTTCAAGCAGGGACAGCTAGGGCACGATTTGTAACCATAGATAGGGCTATCTACAGCCTGTGGGATTTCAGACTGGTGTTTAGGGTATCATCCGCGGGAAGATTTCTTCGATTCCGGGTTGCATATTCATCATTTGGCCTCTTCATGCCACCCACAGTGTCATTTATCAGAAAATTGCTAGGTAGCCGGTACGTGGGTACGGTTCGGGTACGGGTACGAGGATCCGGTACGTTGGTACGACAATTTTTTGGGGGCCCGGGTACGGCACTTGGGTACGGCAGTACAATATACATATAAAATATTAAAAATATTTTGAAAAGTAACAAGATAACCAAAATTCCAGCCTTACACATGCATAGATTAAACAAATCTGAAATATACATAGGTGAAATAGCGACAAAAGTTAAAACATATTGATAATTCATTGTTCGAACTTATAACCAGTACATTGTTCAAATCAAAATGTTACAATGTATTATCATTATCTAACATTGTAAACACAAAAATGAAGATACATCAACATTCTAATTAGTAATAGTCTAATGGCTCTGCATCTTCTCCAATGTCTTCAACGAGAGCATCACTACCATCACGTGGTTTATTAGAACCACAAGCACCGGGAGTACAACTAGAACTATCAGCAATGCCGCTCCCGCTAGCCCCACTTTGCAGCTCACGCAAAGTACTATCTAGGTCCGGGTCTAGCAATGAAAGTTGGGCATTGGGAACATCCAAGTTTGGAGTCTCTGAGTCTATATCCCAACACTTTGTTGGCCCTTTCCTGTACTCATCCTTCTTATGTTATAGAAGGTGCAGGTTAGAATGCACAAAGACCAAATCCTCCGCCTTTTTTGCTCCCAACTTGTTGTGGTTGACCGAGTGGATAAATGGATATGTACCCCAATTCCTCTCAGCTGAAGAAGAACTCGCAACCTATTGAGGCAAGCCGCAAAGTCAATGCAAAATTAAAATTTTAAACTTATAAATATAAAAGTAAAAAAGAAAGAGTTAAGAAATTAAAAAAATTAAAATCTTACTTGTGATAAAACTTTTATTGCAAGTGACATGAGGTAGGGGTATGCTTGTCCATGGAGGTACCACCACGAATAAGCATCCATCCTGTATTTGTCACGAAGAGTGCTAATGGAGTGATCCCTGGAGGATATGAAATTCACAAACTCACCTCTAACCATGTCTTCTACTTCTGGATCTGGGAAGATTCTAGCAAATGCCACCTTATACCCCTCACTAACTTCAACATCCCTATATGGTGGGACCCTCCTAGGCAAAGAAAGGATCTCTGCGCTATAGTATTTTGGAGTCAAGGCAAAAGCAAGAAGATGCAATGGAGTAGTCATTTTGTTCCACCTTTCAATGAGATGTGAGTGCACTTCTTTGAAGGTCTCTGTAGGATCTTGTTCTTTGGCATTCATGATGGTCTTAATTGACTCAATCATTGAGTCAATTCCATCATAAATCTCACCCATGCATGGATGATCCATATCAACAAATCTCAATATACTCACGATGGGCTCAGTAAAACTAAGCAAGTAATCCACACGATCCCACCATGTTTCATCCAGGATCAACAATTTCACATTTCTAGCCCTCTCACTGTTTGTTGTCCTTCATATACCCCAAAGGTCACTGATAACCATGCCACTCAATGCCTCTCGCACCTTCACAAGCCGTCTCAAGACGAGCGTGTGCGAGGCAAATCGAGTCTCAACAACCTAATAAGAAATCAAAAGAAATAAAATTAAGACAAGTAAATTTAAAACATTCAAAATTCTACAAATTACAAACTTATAAAATTAATTTAATGAATTTTAAAAACTAATAATTATTTTAAAAAATAAAAAAGAATGTTACGGGTTACCTTCAATAGCTGCAATGTTGAGAATTTATGAAAGATGGCTTGGGACATGTGGTGGTTGCTGACGAACATTTGAATCTCACTTGCCTCCTCATATACTTGTTTGATCCAAGCAATTTTTGTGCCCAATTTTTGTAACATTAAGTTGAGGGAATGAACCGCACAAGGTGTCCAGAATATGTGTCCATACCGTGCCTCAACCAACAACCCTGCAGCTCTACAATTTTTTTGCATTGTCCATTACAACTTGGACAGCATTTTGATGCCCCACCGCCTCAATAGATTCTATGAGGATGTTGGCAATGAATTGGGCATCCTTCACTTGCCCCTCACAATCAATAGCCCTGAGAAACATTGCCCCTTTAGGACACATGGCAACCACATTGATCAATGGCCTATTTGTTGTATCTTTCCATCCGTCAGAAACGATGGGCACTGCTGTTTCGAACCATTGATTCTTTATGGGTAACAATGAGTCTTCAACTTTATTTCTTTCTTTTGACAATAAGGTGGTGCGCACCTTTTCATACCCTGGGCTAATTTACCCTTTAGGGGCTTCATTAATACATCTCACCATATCTTGCCAGTATGGTGATCTAACAACATTAAATGGGACACCACATGCATAAATAAAGCGTCCAACACTTTGGTTAGCTATGTCCCTGCTTTCATTCTGGAATGCCCTTTCCAATTGGCCTACATTTTTTGTTCTTTTGCGAGAAAGAGGTGAATCCTCTTCCCCTCTAGTTGCAATAGGTGTAGACAAAAATGGGTGATCTGGGGCCACAACATCAACAAAAGGAGAAACAGGTGGCTTGCTAATGCTATGTGGTCTTCCTTTTCTGCCATAGGATGATTGGATTTTAATGCCATTGTTGCATCTGCTTCCTCCTGCTCTTTGATGTATGCAAGGGTCTTTGCACGTGGCAACCCCTTTCCATCCAACCCTCCACATGTTCTAATTCCGTGGCCAACAGCCCCACACAAATGGGCTTCACCCGACTGTAGGAGCTCTTAAATTGCATATTACATTGTGAGCAAACCCAAACAAAACCCCCTCCACTTGGTAATTGTTCTAGTTGTTTGACATAGCTCCAAATGGAGGAGGATGGATCACTTTTGTTAAGGAGACCTTTACTACTTTGACCCACAAAACTAGAACTCGCAGGCATTTTAAGTTTTTAACTGCACAATGCATTTAAAAAAAATGAAAACAAATCTAGTCTTGAGAAAATGTTGGAAGTTTAAAATTTAAATTTAAATGAAATCAAATGTAGAAAAATGAAGCTTAAAAGTTAAAACAATAACAAAAAGCAAACCAAAAAAACAACTAAAAAATAATAAAATATTAAATACAATTAACAAACTAAAACACTTTAAAAAAATCACAAAATACTTACCTCAATACACCCAACACCAATAATGCAAGCTCCTTGAACTCCTTGTCACTTGTTGCAAGCTCCTTCAACTATATGGCACTTGAAATCAACCCTAAGCAATTGAAAATAGTGGAAAAATTGAAGGTGAGAGTCAAATATGCAAATAAGAAGCAAGAATGCAAATGTGAGGTAAATGACTTGTTGTTGTTATAGAGTTTGGGGGCACAAATTAGGGTTTAAAAGAATAATTTAATGTTTAAAAAGTCGGTTTGACCTTTTTTTTTACCAAAAAAAAAAAGGCGTCAAAACATGGCCGGTACGGCCGGGTACGGGCAGGGTTCTTCCTGCAGGGCCCGGGTACGGCCACAGCCATACCCGGGCCTTGCAGGAAGAACCTTGCCCCTACCTGCTGCGGACCGGACCCATACCCCGTACCCGGTATGTACCGTACCCGTACCTACAGTCGCTAGGGGCCGTACCGGCTACCTAGGAAAATTGTTGTAATGATACATGGGTATTTTCTTGGTTTTTGGGTATGAAAAATAAATAAAATAAATTCAGATCCTGGCTAGAAAAATTATTTTCTTTCATGATTATGTTCCTAGAGGCTTCTTGGATGTAAGCCTTTTGGGTATTCTAGATTATAGATATTTTGATCAATAAATAGAAATTTCAGAAATCTGTGTTTTTTTTATATTAAGGGTTTGAAATAAAAATCAAGTCAATATCTTATTCTTGGCATTAACAGCTGATTATTGTCATAAATTTCAGGCTGCTGTTATATTTTTGCAGAAGGGTCTGTGGGAATATAATTTTACCCTAAGCGCTAGGGTTTGGAGAATTAAATTACTGAATATTCATTCTTTTCCAGAATTTGTTGTTTGCTGAGTTTGCATGCTTTCATGTTTTATTTTTGGGGTTTTGGGGAAAACCCGTTTGGTACTAATTTTACTCTAAAAGGGGACATTACAACTGGACTACGGTGAGATATTTTCCTTGTAGCAAGACTAAAGAAGACAATGTATGGGTCTAATGCAAGCACCATAAGACTATTGCAGACCTTTTGCCATGCGAGTTTAACATACTATTGAGGAGACTAGGTGATAAGACGTTTTCAAACAAGAGCTCAGATGTCAATATCCACAAGAAGCCACCAACACTGGATCCAAGGTTATGCACTCCAATCATGAACGACCTTCCTTGGGAACCAAGCAGCTTCACTGTCTAGGAGACTGAGCGATAAAATGTTTTCAAAAAATAGCGCAAATGTTGCAATGACCAATCATCAGTCAATTTACTTTCAGTCTTCACAACAGCTCTGCTCAAGATTTTCCCATCTATGCTGCTTTGTAGCAAAACAAGGAGCATGACAGCTACTATACCAATGTGTTTGGAAATAATAATTTTGATACCTGGTTTGAGGGTGCATATATGTCTTTGTTGTGGATAATGCATATTCTCCAAATCGAGAATGCATATATGGCATAGAAGAAGTTTTTTGCCGATCAAAAGAATAATCCTTAGATGATTCGCTTTTTGGTTTGTTGTGATGGGACGAACCAATAGACTGTCTATGATCTATCTTATGTCAATCAATGGGAGAACCGTGTTGCTATCATTTTACATTTTGTGATACGAGGATAGCCAAGACTTACTCTCTTAGTCGTAAGTCTAATTTACAGCTTGGTGGGAGTAACAATGCTTTTCTTATGCTTTCCAAGTCCACCGCATGTATATCGTGCACGGTGAAGCAACTTGGAACTGATTTCTTTTGTATGCTTCTCAAATTCACCAATGCCAAGACAAGTTAACTCATTACCGCTAACCAAATCACGGACATGGAGAATGTATCAAGAGCAACAGCATTGGAAGCATTATCATCAAAACCACCATCACTAGAAGCACCAACTTTGAAGAAGTAGAAGAAACATCTTTATCAAAAGAAGTAAGAGCATAATTATTATTGGAAGAATTAGGTCAACATCGTTTCCATCGGAAGTGCCAACACCATCTTGTGATGAAGAGGTAGATATCCCCATCATATCTTAATATGATTGCTCGATAGCTCATGGATTTCCTCTTTCTCTTCCTTCTGTTTGATAATATCCTGAAAGAAACACTTATAGTGCAACAACCCATATATCAATTCTACAATTCCAAATATCGACACATTCCTCATTCTTTTTGCCATGGTACTGTAAAAAGCAAAATGTGAGAGATTAAAAAAATTTAAAACATGCTTTAGCAAAAAAATCAAAAAATGAAGTCAATAAGGCTAGGGGTCAATGTTGATCTTCTCTCTCTCTCTTTCTCTCTCCAATAAACCAAATTTTTATTTGTATGGCTAAAAATATGCGTGAATGTGATATTTTTCAAAATGGAGGATTTTCGCTTCATTGCTTTTCAGAAATTGCAGTAATGAGTTTGGAATTATCTATAATATAAACATGAGTAATCCTTAATTTACCAATTCCCTCAATAAGGGATTAATAATGGAGTTTCAAGTTTAGGCTATCTATTTCTTTCTCGACCTACAGTATCTCAAATGCGACGACCTTGTCCTCATCACTCAGACTGGATGACCTCATTTGCCTTATTAAAGAGCTTCTCTAAAGTCTCCCATACAACCGTAGTCGTGTTTTTGGTATGACACGACAACTTATCAGAGACATGAAGTCATAGCTAAAAAGCCATATCTCTCCAATTTATGTATAGGTTCCTTCTTATCACCAATGATAAAACACTACAAAAGCCACGGGTTCCTCAGTCCTGCCTAGCTGAAACACCGCAAAAGATAGTTTTGATGGCTAACTAACAGTCTAACTTGAATATAGTTTTGATGGATTAAACTTTGTTCTGCTTAATAAAAGTTCATCCATAGTCAAAGTTGTGTGAAGAAATACTTTCTGGAAAGCCCTAGATACAAACTAAATGATGTTCAAGGAAACTCTGGACAATTTACAGGAGAATTTTCGCAATCTGCAGAACAAGTTGTTTTGCCCTAAAAATCTTAAACGTTGCAAGACAGCTACGATATTCAGAAAACTGTTGGGGTCATCTCTCAGATTGGAAAACCCACAAATATATTTTTGAAATAGTCCTTCGTTTGCTTTCTACAATCAAAAGGAGGCCTTTACCCCATCGCTTGTATAATTCAGCTGAATGCTTCCCCTTTCAGTTTCCATGCATTACAAACTTGAACACTTCAATAAGCTTTGTCCACTCTGATACCATGTCAAATTATGCATCAAATCCAACCTAGATTTGCATGGGAGTAATATCAAATTCACTCCATAATGACCACACAATCCTAGTATCCACTCTATAAATTGTACTTCCTTTGAATGATTGCCTTCTGATAATCTTTGAGATCATGTACTCATTCCTTTATATACTTTAATTGTTAGTAACTTGAGTGGCTTTGATTCATACAGCCAACATAGAAAACCTAGTCATTGTTAACTCACTCTGACATTAATCACAAGAACATCTAAATTTTGTTTTTGTATTACTTATGGTAGATTGTGGCGGAGCTGTTAATTTGTGAATGGTGTTGTAGTTACAGAAACTAAGAAGCTTATGTGTGTTGTTTTTTAACAGTGGTGAAAGCATGGAGAATGCATTGCGGGCGTGTTGCAAAGGAATTAAAATTGGTAAAATTCTCATTCATAGAGATGGAGATAACGGCAAACAGGTTAGTAAATCTTCAGTTCTTCTTTAGAGACTACACTAATTATAATTGGAAGTTTGCATCTACTTGTCATTTAGGACAAATATTAAGCTCTCATTCTATTTTTTGCAATATCATGTAGTTGATATATGAGAAGCTGCCAAAGGACATTTCAAACCGTCATGTGCTGCTTTTGGATCCAGTCCTTGCAACAGGTATGGAAAATATTTCAGAAACAATATAGGTATTATTAAATGTTTACTCAAAGATGTAAGAGAAATAACTGGTCTGCAACTGATGCCATATCTCAGTTAATTGGTTCTAGTGCTCTGTATTCTATGTTCTGTCAGTTCAGTACTAGCAAAATGTTTGGAGTTCTGCAATTTTGTAAAATTGTCCTTTTATATTAATAGACCTTTTGCTTGGATTATGAAAATAATCAATGTATTGGGGTTGATATTAACAGACATTTTGTTTATCCATGTTTTAGCACATTTCCTGCTACCATTAATAAGAATGCCACTTCCTGCCAAACCTCTTCATAATCCATGTTGTTCACAAATAGATTTCGTAATGAAATGTTATTCTGGATGCATCATTTTAGCATGTCAACGAGTACAATAAATTATTGTTCTATAACTTGTATTCAGTATGTAGCGGCAATACCAGAAAAGCTTCCATCATATCACGTTTATTTCAACCAGGTTCAACATATTCACTTAACAAAGCATTGCATCTGCCAGGTAGTGAGTGGTTCCGAAAATCTAATGTGCTCAGGCTATTGAATTTAATGATTTGCAGGAAATTCAGCTGTGCAAGCTATTTTATTGCTGCTGGAGAAAGGAGTACACGAATCAAATATTATTTTTCTCAACCTTATATCTGTAAGTTTAAACTCTTTTACTGTCTGTTCCAAGTCTAGAAGAAAAGGAGCAGCCTCAGCCCTCCATTTGCACTCTCGCCAGCATATGTACAGTTCCTCTTATAAACTCATGTCCAGAGGCTCCCTTATTAGCACTAATTTCTCAGGCTAAGGTGCACAGAGTTTTTCCTACAAATAGGTCCCGATCTTGATGGGTTTTATGCCGCACTTGTAGTTTGTCTGTCATAAACACAGATCATTGACTGAATATATTATTAAATTCCTATTGATTTGTTCGGAGATTTTGAGACCGTGTATAGAAAAGCTTTTATCATGTGTGATGTCAGTGATGTAATGGCACGAAGTCATAGCATAGTACCTGTAGGGCCTAGTGTTGACCATAATGTATACACCATAGTTTTGGTGTGGTGTTATCACTCTATATACCATAATAAGAGCCAAGCTTGCACATTGGAGACTGTCTACATCATGATTAAGTTATATTATACTTCATCTATTCCCTCATGTTCTTATATGATTTGATGATTACTTATGTAAGTTCTCAGTAGAGCAATTCTAGTGTTTTTGAAAACCTTATAAGAAGTTTTATTTGTTTATGCATTGCATATCTATGGTACCTAAAAGATTATATGTAAATCTTACAACTAAAATGGTGTAAAATAATGCAGGCTCCTGAAGGAATACATATGGTCTGCAAAAAGTTTCCAAGGCTCAAAATTGTAACATCGGAAATCGACATGGCATTGAACAAAGAGTTTCGAGTGGTTCCAGGAATGGGAGAGTTTGGGGACCGTTACTTTTGTACAGAAGATGATATCCAAACTGCATACTACAATACTCCCTATGCAAATGGCACCCACGTACCGGTATAAACAACTAGCCAAATTTTCGATACCAAACTGTTTATGCAAATTTCTTGCAAGGGTCAATGGCTAACTGACATTGGTACGTTTACTTATCACTTGGAGTCGAGATTTAATTAGTTGGCCTGGCCACGAAGACTCTTTCTTGTAATGTGAGTTTGTTGGCCTGGCCACAAAGTCTCTTTCTTGTAATGCGAGTTTGTTGGCCCGGCAGCAAAGTCTCTTTCTTGTAATGTGAGTTAGTACCCTCTTGCTCTTCATTCCTTGCTTGTTTGCATTTCCCACCTAGAGAATCCATGTGGGAATTTAGTCAGATGTTAATAATGGAGGGACGACGTTTCATCAACTAAAAGCAGGAGATAATGTTAATTTTTTATTCTTCATAGTTTTATATGTTCAAAGCAAAAAGAGATAATGTGAATTTTATATTCTTTCTGAGCAATTCTCAGTCAGAAGTAGTAATTAATGTGATTTTGATATTTACACTTATTATCCTCACAGAAATTAAAATGCCCCCATTCTTGAGTTTGGGTCTAAACACCATTCATGGCATAAAAATAATCCCCTAAGTTCTTGAAATGAACCTTCAAATTATTTTGTGGGTGTAATGCATGTTGAGAAGCTTAATGCTATAAACTATCAAGATTTAGCAGGTTATCAAATTAAGTTTCCCACTTAAGTCAATTCGTTGTCTTGCGGAATGTCGGAGCACTTACTGCCACTATGGTCCAGATTCAAACTAGATGGGCTTGCTTGCAGTAATGCAGATATAATTAATAGAATTTGTAAAAATGAAGCTTGCTATAAAAGCACAATGTCCTCATGAGGTAACAATGCCCATTTGCTGAGAGGGTTATAACATCTTTTTGGAACTGCACCACCACATCAACAGAATAGTAACAATGTAATTTACAAATCTTGTTGGGCTTAATGAATAATGGTAATATTTCACATAATCTGGATTTATTTACAAAATGGCATTGATCCAAACTTTAATTTAATATAATTGGAAGTTAATTTTGAATTTAATATAATGTAACGGTCTCATGGACATGACTGCTCTATATATAGGCGATCTTAGGCCTAACCCCAATTTCATAATCTGCCCTATGAGGGGGCTCCTAACTCCTAATTGATGGCCTATAAAATTCATACTCAACTGCTGGTTGAAATCAGACCGACGAGAAATGACAATAGTTAGCTGATACCACTGAAAGTATCTATTGCATTCCATGGGCCACTGAAAGGAGAGAGAGAGAGAGAGAGAGAGAGGCATTATCTATTCTACAGGCCACGGCTGACCGCTGACAAGAGAGGCAATAGCAAACTAGCAATGGACTGGTTGGCAATTAATAACAATAGGCCACCACCCAACTGGCGAGGCAATTGGCAACCAGCAAAAGAGAAAGGATAAGTTAAAGGATTGGATGCATCATCACTCAGTTCATACACAAAATCTTTCACATAATCTGAAATTTTTCCAAATAACATCGATGCAATTGTAAATTTAATATATTTTAAATATGGAAATGGAATGGTGCCTAGCAATTCAAATATCATTATGTTATTGAATGCATTTCTTCTACTTTTATTATAGATTAACATTTTGGGATTACATTGTTATAAGGAACAATGCAACAAAAGACCACTTAAAGAAAGGAAGAGTGAAAACATACTGAAATGATGTTCATGAGACTTTTTCAAAACATTCATGTTTGTAAATCAGCTCCCAAGTCTTTTCAGAAGCTCTTTTCATAACTATATTGAAGTTGAGAATGGCCAACACAAGTTAGAACATCCAATGACTAAAAGAATTCATGGTAAAAAATACAGGTGATTGAACCAAGTCACTGGGAGACTTGAAAATAGAATAAAATAAGTAAAGCTTAAAAATTAATCTTAAATTTTTAAGCTTTACTTACATTAACTGATTATTTAAAAGAATTGGTTGAGTATTCACTGATCTCTTTGGGTTACCAAGATTAAAAAATAAATAATTTAAAATATTAAATTAAAACAAAAATGTTAAATGTTGGAGGAGATAAACCTGTATAAAGTGACACTAATCTTTATACTTAATGATATCATGCATAATTAATTTGACAATCGAATTATACAAAAATGTAAATATTAATATAATATAACTATAAAATATTATGTTAACGAAACATAAATACGAAGATTTATGATTAATTACAAAATTACAAAATATTTAACTAACTATTATGTAATATAAGGCTTAGATGTTAAATGAGTATTTCGGTTACATTCTACTTAAGTTACTCAACTTTTAAGAACATAATTATGCATTGAAAAAAATATATACAATTTAATGAGTACCAAACAACTATCATTTGGAAAGGATGATGATTAGATTTCAAACAAATTTTAATTTAATTTATATAAATTAGTTCAAACATGTCTTATTTACATATTTTTTAAAAGTTAAAATATACTTTAAAAGAAATTATTATTCAAAAACTTAAAAATTTGAAGATGTAAGTTATCATAATAGTAAAATTGACTATACACATTGAATTTTTATTGATATAATTTGTTTTTATCAACATTTATTTTGGATGGTAAATGTTCTTATTATATCGAAATTATGAATCAAAGTGGTGGAGCACCTTCTCAAAGTGGGACATGGGGATGGGCTTAGGTCCTTAATATCTACCAAGTGATCCGCACTTGCAGTGACTTGTTGTGTTCCGCTTGATCTAAGTGGAGAAATTCAACCTCTACCTCAATGTCTTCCTATGGTCATTTATTGAAAGTGTCCAATGGACTCAATGAAAATGAACTTGGGTTGATATTACAAGCTACTTATAACTCACTAATAGCCTAAAACCTGGGGTCTTTTTTGTTTGATAAAATTATTTTTAGAATCTTGAATAATTTTTGAAAGAATTCTAAAAATTGATAGAAGAGATAATACCTTAATCTTAAAAGATTTATTTATTTACGTAAATTAAATTTTATCTTGATATTTAATCAATATTTTTAATAATAAACAATGAAACAACGTTAAATCTAATTTTAAAGAAGAAACACATTAATATTAATAAAAAAAAATTAATACTTTTAATAAATATTATATTATTGTCAAAAATAAGTTAAAATATAGTCAAACTTGATTTTAAATTCAATTGAAACCGATTCTTTAATGTCATAGAGGTACTAATTTTTTAATTTAAATTATTGATGCAATATAATATTGTAGAAACTAAATGCATTGATGTAATAAAGGTATTCTAATATATTATAAAAGTTTTAAATTTGTTTTCAAAAGGAAAATATTGCATTTATCATTGTTGAATATGAAGAAAACGTGTAGAAAGAGAGTAACAAGTGCCTTTATTCTCCTAGGGAAATGTAGGGGCTTTATAATCCATCTTATCATGGTAATATATATCATAAGGTTCAAGCTTTTTAAGAGGAAACATGCCAGACAAAAAAATATGATAAATACTACAACAAACATAAACTACTACGTGTGGGTTGAGACCACAACAAACTTTAGCAAGCTATGTTCATTATCCATGGTTGATTGTTAACCATCATCATAACTAGGGAATCTTCCAAAATATCCAAGGTATGTTCTAACTTTGTTTCATGTTTGTTATATTTTGGAGGACATGTCTCTACTGATGATATGACTTAGAGAGCCACACAAAACCATCATGTGGTAGAACATGATGAAAGGCCCGTCACAAGCATAGAAATGTGAATAAACTTTTCTTTGCGATAAAAAATCAAACCATAATCCATGCTTGAGATCAAAAGAACTTAGAAAGGCCAGATGAGAGGAACCAAGTGAACCACAAGCCATGTAGCCATGAACATTAGTGAAATATATGTTTTTTCTTAGAATGCAACATAATCTAAAGAAGTGGATCTTTGAAACTAACTTCTAAAAAAGGCCTCTAAAAGTGTTGCAAGTGACTCAATAAATTTTAAAACTTTCCCACATGGAACAAATTTTCCCTCTTTCTCACTTGTTTTTAAATATTTTTTTGTTTCTTATTATTATTATAATAAAATAAAATTTGTATATAGAAAATATTTTTCTTGGAAAGTGTATAAATGTTACAATAAGTGTGTGATAAAATCTATAATCAAATAAAGTTTATTAATTATGTTATAAAAATGCTATAAATTTACCTCCATCCTAAATGAATTTCCATGTCTTGATTGATGTTAGCTTAAGTGATAGTGGAAAAAACATTGTGTTTGAGAGGTGTGTAGATAAGTGATGCACATGATGGCATCAAGAGTGCAATCGACATCAAAAAAAGACGAATGGGGACAATTTTTTTTTAAGGAATGTTGGTGTCAATAGAGGACACGACAAGTTATGCAACGATGTTGCGTGAGGAGGGGTACAATGTAGGTTGTGGTAGTGCTCACAATGGTAAAAACTACGAGCATGAAGGCGCAATGGAAGTTGTCGGAGGAAGAAAGCCACAAGGGAAGGCATGTGGGCACGATTATGGTAGGGAAACTGCTTGTGGTTGCAATAGATGTTAATCAATGATGCAATAACACACGAGTATTAGTAGGGATAACAAGAGGTAGATGGTAGTAAATGAGGGTGCAAGTCTACTTGAGTGTGAGGATAACATGGAGTAGTGGATGACAAGAGACACATGCCACATTTGGGTAGTAACATGATTACGTTGTTGACAGGTTTGTGTGGCACGTCATTCCCCCCTCTATAAATGTATTTATATGTATGTATGTGTATATGTATTCAATGATCCCCCAATATGTCTATAATTTGCACATAAAAAATAAAACTAAGAAACTTTGGGCATCAACATCTTAGTGTTCAGGCATCTGTTTCTGATAAAAAATGCCCATCCCCACTAATTCGAGCACTTTCAATGCATTGGTGATGTCAATTTTTTTCTTTTTTCTAGCTCATCAAAAAAATTGTTGAATATGCTTTTAATGTCCTGATTCTAACATTGGTCAGGAACAATGGTTTGTAGAAACTCAAGGGTATAAGTACGAAGCTACAACCCTTTGAATGATAATACACGAGATTGTAGAATTCCCACGGAGTAAAACCTACTCCAACACAAATGATATGCCTTAGAGAGCCACCCGCACCATACACGATGGTCAATGTGTCCACATGTAGTGCGACAATTGTCTCCATACTAAAGAAGCCACAGACTTGGTTAACAAATGCATAAAAAATGAAATGAGAATTTAAATACAAATTCAATATATAAGCTGAGAATGATCTCTATGGGATCTTCTCTAAATTAGAATATGGTACAAGACTATACTAGAGCCAATTCACATACAAAGCGTCGGTTCACAACATGGTCCAGACTATAACCATGGGGAACAAGAATGTGGATTGTAATGGATCTAAGGGGTAATCTACACTCAACCACTAGGGATGTGAGTTATAGGGTGTAACTAGATTCTAGGGGCTTCCTCTACGCCAAAGCAAGGGCTATCTAACTAATGGTTGTAAGATTCCATTTGGTAGTAAGCAAGAGGTATAATATACAGAAATATAATGTAAAATATAAAGAAATGCTACACTTTCCTATATAGTACATGAAATATATGAACAAAAAGGGATGAAATAAAATGAAAAAATAGGGATAAAGATATTTACCTTTAGTAGACACCTTTAATGCAGTAATCTCTTTTCTTGGCTTGTCACACCTTATAAAAGTTTGTTGTGGGGGAAGGCTCGAGAATGATAAGAAGAATACCTAAATAGAGCAAGTTTGGGGACTCCATAGGTCAAGGAAGACTTTTCTACCTCAACTCCTATTCTTGATTCTCCAAGTGAGCCAATACTCTAATAATGAACTCCAAGAGAAAGCTCTACCAAACCCTAAGACCTCTTAAGGATAGATTTACGAGAAAATGCAAAAAAAGATTGTTTGGATATGATATTGACAAATGAAATGTACAAACCATATGTATTCAAACTTACACCCTAGAATAATAACCCAATTTCCAGCCAATGTCTTCAACTCGGTAGATGATGTGGATTGAAACAAGGTTTCGAAAAAATGGCATTATGAGAGCCAATGACATCAACTGTAGAAAAATTATGTAATGCCCACATATTAATACTAACATCACAAGTTAAAAAAATGCTAAATCGAAGGTACTTTTTAAAAAACCACTTAGGAACACTTATTACAACATAATAACTCCTGAAACACTTACACAATCATGAATCCACTAATGCAACACTTTAAATTTTAATTGGAACAAGAGAGAAGAGATAATGCTACACCAATTTAAGGATGACATACTACTAAGCTTAGACCATAAGTGTAATGCCCCTTTCCAGAATGAGCTGAAAGAAAAAGAGAAATAACACCAACCTAATCCACATAAAACTGAAATTTAAAACAACAAGCTACAACAATCCAAAATCTTACAACAACAAGAGGGAAATTGTAATGATTCACCACCAATACCACTTTTACACCATCTAATGCATGTAGGAAACAATAATAATTATTTTAGAGAAAGTACAAACCAAGAATTGAGTTTGTAAAACCCTAGCTGAAGTAGAATAATTAGTTTTGCAATAACAACGAAGCCACTTACAAAAATGACCAGAAATAATGATTCCAAGCCCCAAAGTTCAATCCGTAAAATGTAATCAACCTTGTAAATTAGGAACAATCTAAATATAAAAAAGAAAGAAGTGTCGTGCACTAGATATCAATAAAACCTTCCACCATGTAAGTCATTACCCTAGGAGGGGGTTTACAATGAGTTGGAAATGACGTGTTCCCAAGGAAGATTTGTATGTGGCCCAAGTTGTGACCTATGTATGAGATCACCAATGAATAAATGAGGGGTTTCCTCCTCAAATCAAGTACAAAGAGGGTTTCCATCCTCAATTACAAGAGAGAGAAAGCAATTTTGTGCTCCAAATCCAAGAAAATGAATTTCAAAATCAAGAATGTCCCTCTCCAAGCCAAGAAATCCCTTTTAATAGCTAAAGGTGGTGCCAAAATCAAAATATAATCCTTGTAAAGAGGACCGACCTCCTTGGAGACATATGAGTTCCCTTTTCTTTTATTTTTCAAATGGCTTTTACGCTTTTTCGAACTAACTTTACTTTACTAAACTATGATTATAAAATTACTTTATAAAATAATACAAAGCTACAAAATAAAATAAAAATAATGACATAAAATACTTCCCTTGCCCTTTCCCTTTTGGCCCACGGGAAGTGGAATGGGCCCAAGGTATTTGAAATGAACCAGCCCTAAGAAGGGGACATTACAATCCTACCCTCCCAAAATCGTTTTCCCTCAAGCAATATTAAAACATGCTCACATGCCCAAGTACCATCTTGCCCAAGTGACTAAACAAGCTATAATGCTCAAGGAGTTGGATCCCATGTCTGTCAATGCCAAAATAGGCTCCTACACCTATTATCCCTCTTCTTATTAATGTTCCTAGATAACTTGTGAAGTTTAAAAACTTCCCCGATGAAGAGATCAACCATTAACTCAAACTCATCATCTTCGATTTTACCTCTAAAAACATCATTAGTGAATTTATTCTTTGCAGGTTCAATTGCTCTTAAATCCTTCTGATGTGTTGTAATCTCATTTTTAGATCAAGGAATAGAAGAATAATCAATAGCTTAACAAGCTAATACAAACTCCAATGTGGAATCCTTACTCTTCATTCTAATCTTGTCAAGCATGGCGGGAGAACATCCTATATTCACCAATATGAATGCAACTGAAATAATGTGGTGACTGTTAATGATGATGAAAAAACATAAATGGTTGAAATTTGGCTCATAACTACCTTGGTGGCTATCATAAAAATTGTCTTAAGCTAAAACTTCTTTCCAACCTTTTTCATTAAGGATTTTTGCTTAATTTGTGAAAACTTACATATGTCTTTAGTTGGTAACAACAATCTTATACCCGTTATTTTCATGACCAACAACATTAAAAAAATACAACAAGAACCAAAGTGGATTTTCCTTGCAAAAATCAACAATTTGGGTAATGTAGGGGCTAGAAACAACCATACAAGTACTGAAAATACCATACTAGCCATCACCAATTGGATAGAACATCCCCTCATGTGTGAAGGAACTTGTAAAATCCTTTTTATTACCTTTGTTGTTGTTATGTTATCATCTTATTTCACCTTTTCGCCTTGCTTCTCATATATGTTGGTCTAAATCACACTTATGCTTTTTCTTCTCTTTCTTCTCCATTCTCAGACTTGCACATATAACAAACACATTAAAGGAAACAAGAGCTCTCAACATCACTTCTTCACATATCATAGATATGTGAAATGGCTCTCTTCCCTTGCTTGCATTCTCTCAAAATTCCCACTCATATGATGGAATCTCAAAGGTCCATTCATGTTGCCCCAAGCATGGTTGTAGCCTTGCATTTCATTTCTTAAAATCAAAATGATAGTGGTTGGGATCCACCTTATGATAGCTGCAAATGTTTCAACATTGGTGGTAGTCTGGAGATCCTTCCACCATGTGATCAGAAACTCTTTTATGATTGTCATAAATGTGTAAAGGGGGTTGGAATTGTTGTTGGAAGTGGATAAACAAATAGTACAAAACTTGTCATACTGAAAATACCTTGCAAAAATCAGTAATGTTAGCAACATAGGGGATGGAAATAACCATACAATGACAAGAAATTTTTCATTAACAAACAAATAGAAAACCATTCAACTTTATGATTGAAAGCACTTGTATGGTTGCAAATGATGCAATGTAACAACTATAAGTAGTGATGATTTTAGCCTTCAAGCTGAAAGTTTTAGGCATGGATGTCCCCATTATGTTCTCCTTTTCCTTGGGAGGTAGTAGATCATCCACCCTTTCTCTCAATTCCTTCCCAAACAAGCATAAGAGTGTTGGAATATTTGCACTCATTGATCTTATCAAGTGACCCCTTTCATACATCATGTTAGACCAAGAAAACTTCATCCAACTTGCCAATCTACCTTTGTCTAAAGAAAGTACTATCATCCCAACACATTAAATTAGAAATACCATCATACCCCGATTATAGCACAACACTTTTTTACTCAACCTTGGGCTTATGGTGGCTGGAAACCATCTTGTAACAGTTGTCGAGACCTCATGAATGACTGTAGGTGGAATATGCATATTTCTTGTGACAAAATTTTCTTTTATATCAAAAAAATGTATATGGGAGAAACTGGAAATGTGGTGGACAACAATTAAAAAAATTGAGGCAACTCCCATATCCATACCCACTATGTTAAGTTGATAACAAATAACCAAAAGATCCCATTTACCCAATTCTCACCCTTCTTGAATCTTCAAAGATCACCCAGATCCCAAACTTTCATGTACAATAAATTTGGAACTTGTATGAATATATATATGTTCCCTTTTCCCCTAAAAGGGTTCTTCACTCTTTACCATTTTCACGATGTTGTCCATGATGACCAAAAATTTATTGTGATATACCATGAGGCATCAAAATTGATAAAAAATAATTCCTTTCAACATGCTTCCCATGATGAAAAAACATATGAAACGACATAGTAGGAAGCAATAATTCCACAACACTTTCATACATTTGGCTATTCTCAACTTGTTCATCTTCCTTTTCAGAATGGAGCTTGGTTGAGATATCTTCATCATTCCCACCCTTGTTACTCGGAAGTTCTAGGTTAGGATCAACATTGTTCATCATCTTGCACTCTTCACATTCAACAAATAAATCTTGTTGACGCATGCAAACACTAGAAGTCAATAAAACATCTTCATGACTCTTGTTAAATTCACGAACCCAAACAATTTGCTTCCCATTAGTTTATCTTCTTAAAATTCCAACAAACCAAAAAAATCAACATTAGCAAATGGTAAATATCTTTTTTTATGTTCACGGTCTTCTTGGAACTCCACCCCAAAACCTTTTTACATATCTAATTTTTCTTTCTTTGGTTCATGCCCCATGATTTAATCCTTAACCTCTTAAAGTATTGATGTATCTATTACCTTTGTTGGTTATTTTTCTTCTTTCAAGAGAAAATATTTTGGATTTGGATCCTTGACATATTCTTGTGGTCTAGGGTTTAACCTTAACATCTTCATCCATGTACCAACTATCCCCTTGTTGAAACCATAAAATTTGGAAAGTGTCACTTTCCCCAAGGTATGTTGAATATCCTTATGTAGTGCTTGAGTTCTATGCTCGGGCCTTAATCTACCCTTTCTTACTTCAATGAACTCTGCAAGTGAGATGACATCATGAATCTCATTTGGAAGATCCCTATACTCATAAATATTTGGCCATAATGTTGTGGCCCATTGAATTTTAATGTTTCAACCTTCGAAATGACTTCTTCTCTTAAGAGAAAGGAAGGTTGAAAAAGACCTATAAGCAGATCCAAAATTTTACCCTTGGGGTTGCCTCACATTGTGAACTCTTGAAAAACTACCCTCACCATTTTGATCTCTTGGTTCATGATTTTTTTTGCAAGGTTAGGGCTATAAAATCCATAGCGTCAACCAACCTCTCTTGCCCTTCGATAAATCTAGCAATCTTGGCCTCTTCATAACCTTTGTTGGCCATGTTAGGTCCTTCAAGTGGATGTTTGAATTCTTATTTCTTCTTGCATGAATACCCTCTAGGTTGGGAGGATATTTTCTCTTATACCACTGTAATGCCCCTTTCTAAGATAAGCTGAAAGAAAAAGAGAAATGACATCAACCCAATCCACACTAAAAAGAAATATATAACAATTTGTTACATAAGTCTGAAATCTTATGACAATAAGAGATAAATTTAAATTATTCACCACCAATACAAATTTTACGCCATCTAAAAAATGTAGGGAACAATAATAATTATTTTAGAGAAAATAAAAAACCAAGAATTGAGTTTTTAGAACTGTAGCTGAAGTAGAATACTTAATTTTGCAACAACAAACCTGCTTACAAAAATAGCCAGAAATAATGATCCCAAGGCCTAATGCTCAATATATAAAATGTAATCAAATTTATTAATTAGGAACAATCCAAATATCAACAAAGAAAGGAGTGACATGTACTAGATAACACCAAAACCTTCCACCATGCAAGTCACCACACTATGAGAGGGTTTATAATGAGCTGGAAATGGCATTCTCCCAAGGAATATCTATATGTATCCCAAGTGTGACCTCTATATGAGATCACCAATGAAGAAATGAGAGCTTTCATTCTTAAATCAAGAGTAAAGAGGGTTTCCACCCTTAATTGCAAGAGAGATAAAGTAGTTTCATGCTCCAACTCCAAAAAAATGAATTCCAAAAGAAAACATGTCCTTCTATAAGCCAAGAGACCCTTTTTTTATATCTAAAGGTGGTGCCAAAACCAAAATATAATCCTCCCAAATAGGAAAAACCTCTTGGGAGACATACGAGTTCCCTTTTCTTTTATTATTCAAGTGGCTTTTACATTTTTTCGAACTAACTTGACTTCTCTAAGCTATGATTAGAAAAGTACTTTAAAAAATAATACAAAGCTGCAAAAGAAATTGAACATCTTGACATTAAATAATTCCCTTGCTATTTCCCTTTAACCCATAGGAAGTGGAATTTTCCCAAGGTATTTGAAATGAACTAGCCCTGAGAAGGGGACATTACAATAAGGCTTGCAAAGAGGATAGAACA
This sequence comes from Taxus chinensis, assembly GCA_019776745.2. Taxonomy (NCBI): domain Eukaryota; kingdom Viridiplantae; phylum Streptophyta; class Pinopsida; order Cupressales; family Taxaceae; genus Taxus; species Taxus chinensis. The sequence goes on from CM034153.1 coordinate 747,513,485, forward strand.
TCACATATATGACCGATTTTCCCTCCCTAAAGGAATCCTAGATAGCATTTGGTTCTTCCAAGATGAAACACACAATAAAATACATACTCTTTTCCCTCCAATTAAAACACCCCTTTTCAATTCACTAAGACTAGCTTTAAATTCCCTTGGTTCCTTTGATGTTAAAACACACAAGTCCTTATTCCTCCCTTCAACTAAGACACCCTTTTCCATTCATTTATAAATGATGTATTCTCATCCCCAAACATACATACACACTTACATACAATCTTTAGAACAATAATTTAAGTTCAACATTTACTCAAAAGAGCGATTCACAACACAATAGCTAAACCAATAAGAGAGAGAAGGAAGGATCTTGTTCATGCAATTTACATAGATTATGATTTAAATTACACACTTTTTGTAATTCAATTTCTCATTCCATCATTTATTTGTAGAACATTTAAATTACATAAGGAGGCATACATTTGTTTCCAAATTACAAATTTTCATTTCCAATTTAAATTGTTACCCCTAAGGAAACACTCACTTTACTTATAATAAGTAATCCAAATGTTTATCAACAATTTTAAAGTGAGAACATTTCAAGTTATAAATTACACAATCAACAAGATCTTATTGAACACATTTTGGTTGTTCTACGTTACGAGGTTCCAACCATAAGCGCCCTCCTAAACGAGTCCTAGGGTTAGGTTCATCCCAACTCCATAATAATGAAGAGTCACAAAATAAACACCACCAAGATTAGCACAATATATTTATTTCCTTTATCTTACACGATTTAAATTAATCATTCATTTATTAGCTAAAAGAATAAATAGCATGCATGGTTTCCTTCTTAGCTTAAACTAGAACAAAAACACAAGGGAAAAAGAGTACTATTAAATAAGATGAGATTTCTCTCAAATGTAATAATTCATTAGGTCCGATAATCTTCCAAGGACCATGAGCATGCTTCAAAGGATAAAAAGCCATACTCATAACGGTGATAATCGACATGCCACAAGGTAAGGACAACATAAGGCCCTATCCTTTCAAGTTCTCATACAACAAGGTAAAGTGTTTGTATGCACCCAAATTTACACGTACTACATTGTTAGGACACTTCAAATCCCCAATGATGATTAGTTATCGATTCCAATGATGTTCAAGTCCAATTTCCTAGCTTGCAGCATGTTCTTGTAGCTCATTATGCTTCACTTATCTTTTCCCAGCTTTTTCCCGCTTTCCTTAGTTAATTTGTAGCTTTTCCTTAGCTTGCTAGCCTTTAGTTAGGAAACCACTGAGGCGGTTGCATAACCGCCTGTTTACGCAAAATGATGGTTACGTGTGCATTTAACCAAGTCTTTCCAGCATGTTCTAGATGCATGTTGTCTTATTCAAACTCACCTTTCTCACACGTTTCTTAATCGAAACACATGTTCTTGAGCTTGTTAGATGCATATAGACTTCTTCTTCCCTACTTACTATTATTAGTAATTTAACTACTACTCCCATGAGTTATGTGGCACTTATTGGCTGCCAAGTGGGCGAGACTACTTTTCTACCAATTTTCTATAAAAACCAAGCTTTTTCTTGAAGCATTGGTTGGAGTCTTTTGATTTTGAATTGAATCGTTACGCTGCTGGAATCCTGCCAAGAAGTACACAAGAAAACACAATTCATTTGCCTTGTTTCTCTCTTGCTCGCATTACTACCAAAATTCCTACAAACCAGCTAGCTCCAGCAATATTTCTTTTTTATACACACTACCAACATAACTCCCTGGACATGTTTGGACATTCATTGGAAAAGAAGCTGAGTGGATCTAAAAATCATTACCAACATTGGATTTGTCTCTGTACTAAATTTCTAGGTTGGAGGTGTTTTAAATTCCTAGAGGTTTCCTTTTCTTATTTAGATAGATTTCAAATCATAATATTTTAGAATACATTTGTTTTAGAGAAGTAGAATTCCTATTAGTTTCATTTCCAACATCCATTGAGGATTTCTTCTAATGTAGACAAAATTAACATAAACTCAATACACTGCAAATATATTGAACTCAAAGAAAATAAATCTTCTTATTCATTATTGAATCATGAATTACAATGATTCTTTTATTAATAAAACAACTCCCAACTTGAGTTGCCAAGCAAACTCTAACTAACTTTGACTAAATCTACTATAGGTGGCAAAATTTACTATTTTTAACAGTTTACTAGAACCTGCTATTCTTAGTAAGTTCGCATGCTTATTTGTACGGGCACACATATTTCCATGCATCTTCTACATACCTAAATTAGAGGAATTTCCAACTTTCTAACCTACTATGCATTCAAGAGACCAAAATTAACTAATGCCCTAAAATAGGAAAAAACTGAATTACAACTTAAATCCTAATTTTTGACCCCCAGATGGCAAATTTTGGGCCTGAAAATGTGCCAAAATGGTTCCAACCGGCAACTCTAGTTGATATGTGCACTTGTCTTGTCGAAATATGAAGTTTGAAAAAAAGGCTCAAACGAACACCCAGGTCAAAAGTTATGACCGTTTTAAGTTTCTGCTAAAAATAGTGCATCATCTTCTCACCTCATCCCTATGGATTTTTTTGGGAAGAATTCTCTTATGCAGACAATATATCAATTCTTTATAATCAAAACACAGGTAACTTTCTTTTTTTCATTTAGTTATATTGTGCTTGCATACGGGAAAGGCTTCTTTTGACAACTTCCTCCCTGCCTATCCCTGTGGATTTACAAGGAATGTGGGTTTGAAGAAGTTTTTTTTTTCTATGTATTGCATTGAGTTTCATTTCAAAAACCTTCTGTTAGAAATATTTTGTTTTACCGAGGAAGCTTTAGGGGAAGAATTGCTTCTAAGAAGCTTTTCATTCTTCTCGTGATTCTGAGGTAGTATCAAAGGAAGTAATATCTACAATTACAAATCAGGAAAACCTTTGTTTTTATTATAGATTAGATTAAGTCCACTTTGCAACAGGGAAATAGCCACATCCGGCTATTTCACTGTTTATTTTATTTTATTTTAGAATAGAAGAAATTTCCATTTAATTAGAAGAAGCAATATTGTCTGTGTAGATTTCTTTTATTTAAGTCCAGAAAACCCAAAAATATAGATTACGTAGATGTTAGATTTATTTATTTAGATTTCTTTAATTAGTTTCCTTTCAAGCAAGTAGATTGAATTTTTCATTTCGTGTTGGTAAATTAATTAGGAATGAATCTAGTTAGTTAAGAGAATAAAGCACATTTGTCTTTTAATTAAGTTGGATTTACTTTCCTTAATTGGTTAAAATGAACTTTTCAACGTAGTTTAACTTTCAAATCAAACCAGAAAATTAAACCATAAGGAACTTATGCTACCCTACATATCACCTGATTCCCTCTTTTCCAACTCAACTCATAGGATTTCACACTACCCGTTCTTAGTCCTTGATTATTCTTTAGCTCCCTTTCAGTATTTCTTGCAACCTTGCACATTCCTGGTTGTCTCGACACGACCTCAGGAGGTCGCGTGCGTCTAGAATCTGATGTAGGAGCATCATTACTCCAGGGATAGTTAGAATTATAGTAAGTAAATTTTCATTTCTTTAGGTTCTTAGGGGTGTCCTGAAGTCATTTTTAGTGTGCTTTGGGCTTAGGAGATTCAAATTTTTGAATTGGAGGTTTTCCCTCCATTTTTCCCTATTTGAAAATTTGAAATTCTTAAGCCATTTTGGCTTGTTCCTTATATATAAGGGGTCTATCTAGTGGTCTTAGCATGTAAATAGGTTATTTGTTGTCATTAAGAATTTTTTAGAGCTCCTACTAAGGCAAGGATTGGTCACATAAGCTTTAACTAGTCATTTCAACCTTACTTGTTGGTAAACCCCTCTCACATGGCTTGATCACAGAACCATGATAATTAGTTATGTGGAAGGAAATCGAGAAAGAAGGTATTTGAAGCATTTTGTAACTAATTATTGGTATTGATCAATCAAGAAATGTCTAACTTTGGAGCTCCAAGTATGTGACTAAGCAAGAAAAACTGGTTTTGCACAAGACATCATTATTACATTTCTGTATTATATTGTGTTTGAGTTTACATCAGTGTGATTTGTGCATGGCATTGATTAAATGGGTAGAAAATGAGTCTATCTCACAGTATGTGTATGAATAATGTTGAAGGAACATTGAAAACCTTGTAGTGAAGGCACCTTTGAAACTCAGGTACATGTGGTTACAGTAGGCTGAATAATATAATTAAGATGGCTGAGTGAGAGAGTCTTAGAATTATGAATTGGCAGGAAAGGTTTCATAGGAATTTTATCCCGTGTTCAGAGCCTATATTTTATCACAGAAGCATTCAAGTGAATACTTGGTTGAAGAATGCTAGGAGAGGGTTTACAGTTAGAAACCTTGATATGCTTGTAACTGTACAGTGAATGTGGAGAGCAAGTATGTGATTCCTGATTAGAATGGCCCTACTAGTAATTTCATTATGTTCTAAATTCCACTATAGAAATTTTCAAAGACTTTGAATCCTTTAAACACAAATAATATTAATTAGGGAGAAGAAATGGTTGTCTTGGCCTCACTGTGCATGTATACTTGGGGTTCGTAGGAAACAATGTGTTGAATGGTTAAAACACTGACTTAGAAGGTAAATTTTGGTAGAAATAATCCTCGAACCTATACAAAGAAGATTTGAAAATAAATTTTCCCAGAAAAACTCCTTAGAATGAGGAAATCTTACCAGTACAGTCCATACCTGAGTGTGCATACTTGAAGACCTAATAAGAATCTGAGTTGTGGAGTTTTAAGCAATTTTTATTAAAACAAGTCATGGTGAAAGTTTGTAAGTCAAATGTTGACCATGTTGGGTACTTGGAAGGGTGAATATTTTTTATATTAAAGGCTTGAATCAAAATTTTGGCAAAACAAATAGTGTTATCAGGGCTAGAAGGAAGGATAGGCTTGTAAATGAGATTGTACAGAGAGAAACCAGGGTATTGGTAATTGCCTCAAGCAACTTAGCCCACAATTTTACATAGGGAAATGGTATCCAAACTTGCTAGTGAATTATTTAGAGACCTTGAGGGTCATTTCATAATTTACAAATCCATTGATCATGTTCTCAAAAGCCCCAAATAGGAAATTCTTGCAAAGGTAAGTGAGATGGTCATTGTCTAAGTTTTCAAAGGCCCGTGTGATTGAAATGAGTTGAATGAGTGACATAAGGAATTATTGTAGCATTAAATACATTGTTTTGAGTCTATAAGACACATTTGCAAGTTTGGTTGATTACTTGTTTTGAGAGCAAGACACATTTTGTAAGCTTTTGAGAGGACTTGATATAGTTTGTCTAACTCATTTATTGGAAGATTGTGATATGTGGATGAAAAACTAGGTGGACTACATCATTAGTGGTATCATAGCGGGAGAAAAAGAAGGAATTGATAAGCAAGTGATAGAGAGATAGAGAAGGAAAAGAGTAGTGAAGAGAAAGAGAAGAAGTTGAGACGAAACATAAAAGGTTGACACAATGCCACTAAGAAGAGCAGCTAGAGGAAGACATGGAGAACCACCAAGATATGTTGATTGGATTGCAGTATTGACAAATATTCAAGAAAGACTAGGAGCACTAGAAGTGTCTCAGAGAAGAGGAAAGGCATTAGAAGAAGATAATGAAGAAGAAGAAGAAGAAAGACCAGTGGAAAAAGCACCAGAAGAAGAGGAAAATCCAGATGTGAGACTCCTAAAAGCAGTCATAGGAGCAAGTAAAAATCCAAAGATGAAAGTCCCAGAGTATGGAGGTAGTCTACATCCAGAAGAGCTCATAAACTAGATAGCTGGTGTCCCCAAGATTTCACCTTGAAATCTAGGACTACCCCTTTCAAAATTGTCATTCTTTTCAAATTAATGGGTTGTGTTTTGTGTTTAGTTGCCTACAGTTGTCTCTATTGCTCTAAGGTTTCCCCAAAGAATCATAAAAGCCAAATTTGACAAATACCCACATGCTAAAACTCACTCTATCCCTTCGCCATGTTTTGTCTGAAAGTGTTTTATTTATTTATTTATTAAATAAATAAATTTATTTTAAAAATAGTTTGTGCTGAAGTTAAACCCCATTGTGGATTTCCACGCCGGTATTACTTTCATCTCTAAATGGACAATTCATGCAGGGGTGATTTTTTACAGACTAGTTAATTGAAAAGTTATTTTCAAGCAATTGTCTGCGACTTGTAGCATGTTTTTCATTTTTACTTATTTCTTTGTGTTTGGTTTCAGTTTTTCTCCGTGGTTTGTCTGACAATTCCCGTTAGTCTTTTTTTTTCATTTTTCTTAACCAATTCAATTGCCTAGGGTTTTTTGAGGTCATCCATGGCCTCAGATAAAAGTGAAATCTATTGTGAAATGTTGGTTTTCAACAAAGCAACTTGGAAGAAAGTTGCACTTTCTAGAAATGGGTGATTTCTCTGTGCAAAGTCATAAATGCAATTGCCCCTAATTTGGGAAGTCAATTTCAAGTGCTTGTCACATTTTTTGGGGTTGCTTGGAAGATTGGAAATTAAAACAAATCACTTAAGTAAAAAGTGTGAATTTTGGGGCTGCTTGGAAGGTTGGAAATTAACACAAATCATTTAAGTGAAAATTTTGAATTTCGGGGCCGCCTGCAAGGTTGGAAATTCAAACTTCCTTGCCCTCATTTTTCACACAAAAGAGAATTAATTCACCCATGCAAGTCGCACTTTTTGGGGCTGCTTGGAAGGTTGGAAATTAACACAAATCATTTAAGTGAAAAGTGTGAATTTTGAGGCTTCCTGGAAGGTTGAAAATTCACACTTCCTTACCCACATGTTTTCCACACAATTCTTAGCCAAAAAGTGTGACCCACTTTGGCATAGTTGCATGCTTTAAAAGGGATTTGTTTTAATTATTTCTAGTAAGGTTGGAGCCAAAGTTAGGGAGGAAATCATTACATGAAAAATTCCTTTAGAAGCTTGTGCATGTGCTCCCAATCTTCCAGTTGAAACCTTCATTGAATTTATTTATATTTTCCTTCACCTAGAGTGCTTTCCAGAATTCAAAATTGCTCATATGCAATTAAAAATAAAAGGGTGATGAGTTTTTCTGAATTGTTTACAACAAACCTTTCACTAGTGCATGTACTAGAGAAGAACTATAAAATATTCAAGGAAAAAAGGGGAAGACATGTCAGAGGCAACACCCACAAGAAAAATCACAGTTAGCTGCTTCTAGATCAAGTTTGGTGAGAATCAAAGGCAAAGATTCAACCGCATGCAGGAGAAAAAACATCTCAGGTTCAAGGAAGAAATATCATCCAAATCATTCATGAGGTGGAAGTGCAATACAAGTTAGATAAGCATGCATAGTATGGAAGAAGAACAAGACTAGGAGTGTTGCATCTTTCTTTGAATTTCTTCTTCTTTCTCTTATTTTCTCTAAAAAATTAATTGAGTAATCAATTGAATTATCAAAATTATGTGATTGGTGTAAAAGCCATTACTTCAAGTTATTGGAAGAATTCAATTACTTGGAAATAGGTGGAAAACATGCAAAATAGAAGGTTATATTTTCAGTTGTAAAGCATGCATGTCATGCGAAGAGAAATTCTAGGGGAAAATAATTTCAGCTGCTTCCTTTTATGTAGCTTCCGCATGTGGGAATTAATTAAAATATGTATATTTATAATTTCCCTCTATGCATGATAAATAGAGGAAGAGCCTATGGGTTAAAGGGGACAATTGGTTTTAGCAGAACTTGTTTAACAAGACCTTTTTTAATTAGAGCATTCTTGAGTTTTCAGACTTTTTTGCTGGAAACCTTGATGTGATTGCTGCGAAGGCTTAGGATTGAATAAGAGGTGGATTTATGGAGAAATTTGTATCTACAATGTTTTGTTGAGTTCTTCTTTTCAAAGATCCGAGATAAAATGTGTTATATCATATCTGGGTTAGAAGTCATTTCTTTCCCGATCTATTGAATGTTGTGATTTATCTGTTTATTTAATTTGTGTGGATGAGACCAACTCTGATAACTATTGGTTGATTTGGCACATCTTCCTTCTCCTTTAATAACTTCTATTCTTCCCACCTACTGCAAATATTTCTTTCACAGCTGCTTGCGGCAAAATTACCCAGCCATGGTTCACAAGCTGTGGGAATCAAAGAAAAACCCATGAAAATAGTTATTAGGATTCACCCTTACCAAATTGATAAACATCTTACATGGGAGATGCACCATTAAATGAGGGATATTTATCTCATGGCTTCCTAGGTTTTAAGCTATGCATAAAATCTAGCCAACAATAGCAAAGATGGACAATTATTTTGATTTAGAGGGCATTGCAGAGAACAAGAAAGTGAAATTTTTAGTCACCAATCTCACTGGACATGTAACAGTATGGTGGGATTTTGTGCATCAAATGTGAAGCAAAAATAAGGAGAATATCAAGAAATGGGACAATATGGTGCCCAAGATGAAAGGTAAATTCATTCCAGCTGATTATCAAACTGTTTTATTTAAGAAATTGCAAAATTTCAGGAAAAGAGAGGCAAGTGTAATTGATTATACTGATGATTTTTTACAAGTTGGATATGAGGTTTGGACATGTATAGGATGATGATGAATAAGTGGTGAGGTACATAAATGGTTTAAGGTTGAACATTCAAGATGAAATCAACCTATTTCATTTGAGATTAGTAGAGGAGGCATATCAAGCAGTCTTAAGAGCAAAGGAAAAGTTGTCAAGAAGATAAACTCAGTATTTGAGAGGTAGAGGAAGAGGAGTAAGAGGAAGAAATCAGAAGTCTGGAAGAGGAAAACAACAAAAACAACAAACAAATGAAGAAGAAGTGGCTAGTTCACAACCACAGAGCTCATTTTGAGGTGGATACTCAAGAGGTGGATATGGATACAGAGGTAGAGGTGAATTCATAGGTAGGTGTTTCGGATGCAACAAGTTTACTAGACACAGATCTTTTGAATGTCCTGAATACCCTCAAGTAAGCAGCAACAAAGTTAGTGAAGAAAGGAACTAAGTGGCACATGCAAAAGAAGAAGAGAGTGCAAAATCACCACATGGAGGAGAAGAGCCTAAAACTGGAGAGTCTTTGATGATTAGGAGAGATTTAGTGCATGCAAGCAAGCAAGAGGAACCAATGAAAAGAAGGACTTTGTCTAGAATAATATACAAAGCAAGAGGTAAGTGCTACAAGCTTATTATTGATAATGGTAGCACTGTTAATCTAGTGTCCACTGAAATAGTAGAAAAGCTAAATTTGAAAAGGATCAAGCATCCTAACCCATATAGAGTTTTCTGGGTACAAAAAGAGCATCAAATACTTGTGAATCAACAATGTCTAGTTGATTTCAAGGTGGGTATATATCATGATCAGGTCTTATGTGTCATTTTACCCATGGATGCATGCCATCTTCTGTTAGGAAGACCATGTCAATTTAACAAGAGAGCCATCCATGATTGGTGGATAAATACCTACACATTTGTGAAAGATGGAATGCAATACACTGTGAATCCATTGAAGGATAGAATTACATGGCTTGAGCAGCAGTCAAGGGTAATTTTCATGGGAATGAAAGTGTTCTTCCAACAGAGACAAGAAGGTAAAGTAAGTGAGAACACGAATAGTACAATGAAGGTAATGTGGCAGTGGCTCAGCGAGGAACATGAGTACCAAGAATTTTTGAAAAAGGAAGAGAATGTGGAAGATGAGAATGGAAACCCAAGTCATGATGAACATAAAGACAATAGTGGAGTAATCAAGGCAAATAATAAGTGGTGTGACTCATCATGTGATGTAGAATCAGACCTAGCAATGGAAGAACTTAGTCCTAGAAGAAGTGACAAAGAAATCCAAAAGGATAAGAATTTGCAAAAGTAAGAAGAAGATGAGCATGAGAAGAAAGAGATGATAGTCAAACATGCATAAGAGACTCAAATTTTGAAGACTAATCTTTATTTGAGTGTTGTTGGTGTAGGTTTGGTGAATAAAACAAAGAAGGAGCAGTCATATGAAGGTGAAAAGGCCAAGCACAAACTAAATTTTCTCACTCTTGAGAGTCAATTGAAAAAACCAATGACACAAAGACAAATCAGAGTTTGTGTAGCAGTTAGGAGGCATCAAGAGACACTACAAGAAGGTATGAAGCAAATGTTGGAATGCAATCAAATGTTAGAACAGGTAGAGCACAATCTTATGGAAATTCAAGATGTCGTGAAGGTGATTCATTCAAAGAATCTTGCTAAGCACATGGTAAAATTGTAATTCATACCTGAAACCATGCATAGAGTCCAAGAAAATTCTCATAAGTTAAACCAAATTGGAAACAAAGAAAAAAAGGATAAGAACCAGCTGGCAAGTATATATCTCCATAGAAGCTCTCTCTTCCCCCTCGGTAGTATGATGTAGGAGCATCATTACTCCATGGCTAGTTAAAATTCTACTAAGTAAATTTTGGGTTGTTTAGGTTCTTAGGGGTGTCCTTAAGTCGTTTTCAGTGTGCTTTGGGCTTAGGAGATTCAAATTTTTGAATTGGAGGTTTTCCCTCCATTTTTATCTATTTGAAAATTTGAAATTCTTAAGCCATTTTTGGCTTATTCCTTGTATGTAAGGGGTCTATCTAGTGGTATTAGCATGTAAATAGGTTATTTATTGTCATTTTTTTTTGAGAGCTCCTACTAAGGTAAGAATTGGTCACATAAGCTTTAACTAGTCATTTAACCTTACTTGTTGGTAAACCCCTCTCACATGACTTGATCATAGAACCATGATAATCAGTTATGTGGAAGGAATTTAGAGAAATAAGTTATTTTTTTAACTAATTATTGGCATTGATCAATCAAGAAACAGCTAACTTTGGAGCTCCAAGTATGTGACTAAGCAAGAAACATTGTTTTTGCACAAGACATCATTATTGCATTTCTGTATTATACTATGTTTGAGTTTCCGTGAGTGTGATCTATGCATGGAATTGATGAAATGGGTAGAAAATGATTCTATCTCATATTATGTGCATGATTAATGCTGAAGGAACATTGAAAACCTTGTAGTGAAGGCACCTTTGAAACACATGTAACAGTGGTTACAATAGGCTAAACAATATAATTAAGATGGCTGAGTGAGAGAGTATTAGACTTATGAATTGGTGGGAAAGGTTTCATAGGAATTTTATCCCATGTTCAGAGCCTAGATTTTATCATAGAAGTGTTCAAGTGAAGACTTGGTTGAAGAATGCTAGGAGAGGGTTTACAGTTAGAAACCCTGATATGTTTGTAATTGTATAATGCATGTGGAGAGAAAGTACATGATTCCTAATTGGAATGACCCTACTGGTAATTTCATTTCATTCTAAATTCCATTATATACCTTTTCTAAGACTTTGAACACAAACAATATTAATTAGGGAGAATAAATCGTTGTCTCGGGCTCATTGTGCATGTACAGTTGGGGTTTGTAGGAAACATTGTGTTGAAGGGTTAAAACACAAAATTAGAAGGTAAAATTTGGTAGAAATAATCCTTGCACCTATACAAAGAAATTTGAAAAGAAATTTTCCTATAAAAACTCCTTAGAATGAGGAAATCTTATCAGTACAGTCCAGACCTGAGTGTGCATACTTGAAGACCTAATAAGAATCCTAGCTGTGGAGTTTTAAGCAATTTTTATCAAAACAAGTCATGGTGAAAGTTTGTATGTCGAATGTTGACCATGTTGGGTACTTCGAAGGGTGAATATTTTGTATATTAAAGGCTTGAATCAAAAGTTTGACAAGAAAAACAATGTTATCAGGGATAGAAGGAAGGATGAGCTTGTAAATGAGATTGTACAAAGAGAATCCATGGTATTAGTAATTGCCTCAAGTAACTTAGACCACATGTTTACATAGGGAAATTTTATCAGAACTTGAGGGTAATTTCATCATTTGCAAATCCATTGATCATGTTATCAAAAGCCCCAACTTGACAATTCTTGCAAAGGCAAGTGAGATGGTCATTGTTTGAGTTTTCAAAGGCCAACATAAGGCATGCTTGTAGCATTAAATACATTATTTTGAGTCTATAAGACAGATGTGCAAGTTTGGTTGATTACTTGTTTTGAGAGCAAGAAACGTTTTGCAAGATTTTGACAGGACTTGATATAGGTTGTCTAACTCATTTATTGGAAGAGTGTGATATGTGGATGAAAACCTTAGGTGGGCTACATCAGAATCACGTGTTGATTCTTAGGCATACAATGTTGGTGAGCTTGACGTGAAGGACTAGTTCCTTCCTTTTCCCTTCGCTTTCATTGTTATTACCTCACCTTTCCATCTCTTCCCCTATTTCAGTGGGTATTTTATACCTACACCAATGTTCAACCACAAAAATCCCCTTCCCTTTCCAAATGGGATGGCAATTACATAAACAACATGCAAGTGTCCCCTAGTTATGTTTCAAACCCCACTAGTTATGTGAGGATAAAGGAGTTTGATCAACCTTTATACATGCAATACAGTCAACCCAATTCAAACAACAAGGTTTTTACAAGTGGAACAAATCCTTACCCTAGAGTCTTATCAAGACCTCACATTAGCATGTAATCAACATAAGATGACATTTTTGCGTGAATTTCTAACCCTTTTTTCCAAATAGACGAGTCCTTAGATAGGATAAAGATCCACACCTCTAAGATGTTCAATAACAATGTATTGACAACCTATCTTGAGACTCCTATTTTTAAGGAAAACAACAATGACAATGTTGAAAAATTTGTAAGAGGATATCATGTGTCCTCTCAACCAAACCCTACACAACAGAAACCCAAACAAGAGACTCAATTCTCACCTCATGATGTTATTTCCACTTTAATATGGAGGATTAGAGAACTAGAGAGTTCCCAACCTTCAAAACCATCCTATGTAGTATGGTAGAACATGGGGTATCCCATCGACATCAAAGGGGGAACCCCTATCAACACACAACCAATGCAACATCCTATACAAAAAGGTTATTCTATTTAATCTAAACCGAGTGATCTTCTCACGGGAGATGATACCCTAGGGATGCACCCTCACCCTTTTCATGATTATCCTACACAAGGGTTGGCCAGAAGTGCGTTCTCAAATGTCGCTCCATCAGGCAATGTGACGTTCCGTGGTTACAAACTCACTAGCCCATTTCCTGGTGTTGTTCCACCTTACCTACATAGGTATGAAAAGTCCCCCTGGATGGACCCATATACCTTCCATACTCCTTATATGCCATATAAATGAGCTCCATACATTTTGGCCAATGCCTATAATGCAGCCTATCCAACTCCTCCTCCTCCACCTCCTTATTAGGGAGCTTCAATGGTAGAATCCTACGCGAAGGGTACTTATGCTGAGTATTGGAAAGAATCCCTTGAATTTACCATATGGGATGTCATGATTCCATGCCCATTTCCCGACCTTCCTAAATTTAAGGGGGAGGGAGATACAAATGCTCACATCAAGGCCTATGCTACTTCCATCAATGAATTACTTCCTTTGGATGCAATAGTTGCTAAAATATTTCCAAAGACCCTTGAAGGAATTTCCCTAGACTAGTACTATCAGATTCTTAAGCCTTCTAGACATTCATTTAAACAACTTGTTTCAGAATTCATCAGAGCATTTGATATGAACAAGTTGATTCAAATAGGGATTAGAGAGTTTCTACATAATAGTCTAGAGTAAACCAAATCTTCTATCCATTTCATTTAGAGATGGCATCAGGTTATTTATTGCTATGCAAGTGCACCTAACAAGGACCAAATGGAACTTTGTGATCTCTTACTTCATTCGCTCAATCAAGAGACTAGGGAGGAAGTCAAAAAATTTCCTTTTCGTAATTACAAAGAAGTGTTGGAAGGTGAACTTTGAATTGACTAAGTCGGTATCTACAGTGGGTGTAAGATTTACAATCTCAATGGGAAATTGGTGACCCCTAATTAAAACAATGTAAACCATCAAAATAATAGAGCCAACAACCAAGGGTCTAAGGTCTTGTATCACAATCGTGGTGCTACCACGAATGGTGTTACTGATCAAGTGAAGAATGTTGGTTTTATAAACACTAGTAACACTAACAATCAAACCCAATGCCCGAACCAATACCAGAACTGTAGCCAAGGAGAAACGAATTATGGTTATAACAACCACTTTCAGAACTACAACCAAGCTTATAATCAACAACAAAACTCAAACCAAAGGCCAAAATACTATGATCCCAATCTTTATTGTGGATTTCATCATGTTATTGGTCATGACACTAGAACTTGTAGGGATTGCAACAAGTTCATAAAAAGACTCCCTGTGAATCAAATACAACTATTTGTGGACATGTTCTTAGAAAATCTTGAAGGAACCTCACAACCTGGTCATATAGGACCCGTCGCACCTCAGAATGCAAACCTAAGAATCTATCGGGACCCATTCCCTAAGCATCCTGAAGATGTTCAGGTGAATCCTCAAAATTTAAACAAGGGTATTCTTGTAAGGAATAATGACCACGAGGCATCAACTTCTGATAAATCTCGAGTTGCTCCTAACCTCAGCTCAAACAAAAATACAAATATTTTTGGATTAATTGAGCTAGAGGTTGAACCAAAAATTAATGCAACAACTCGGATGACAGAATACATTTCACAATCCCTCCCCACTCATTATTTGTTGCAGGATGACATTCCTATAGTCTCAAAATTGATAGGATCCTATGATTTGCTATCAGATTTGAACAAGTCCTTTTCTCACATATTGTTTCTATATTTGTTGAAGAATTCCCTTGTGCATCATTCTGCATTGTTTGATGCATTGGGTCTTGGTAATTTAATCCATGTTATGCCTCCTCTTGGATCTCAAATAAATCAAATTGATTTTGAAATACATCCTCTGGGACAAAGTGATAGGGATACTGGGCTTATTTTTGATATAAATAAGATGCCTTTTGACGTTGAAATAACCCGAAGAGGTGATCCTGCCTTATATTTGCAAGTTTGGGTTTATAACAATTACATCAAGAGAGCCATGATTGATGATGGGGCTGTTGTGAATGTGGTTCCCTTCTATTTCTTTTAGAAGTTGGGATATGGAGATACTAACTGCTCCTCTATGAGAAACACATTACGAGGGTATGCAAGTCTTAAGGCTACCTTAATAGGAACTATAGTTATTCCTATTTACTTTGGGCCAAAAACTATCTTGATGGAGTTTTACATAATTGAAAAGGAGATGAATTATAACATTATCCTTGGTATACCTTGGATTTACCAGATGAAGGTTATTCCCTCCTCATTGTTCCAAGAGGTTAGATTTCTCTACCTAGGAAAGGTCTTCATTGCTCAAGGGGATCCTAATCCCTTCGACATGCATTTGGAAAACCTCAAGAAGAAACCAAGGATCCATTCAAAATATGATATCCCTGTGAATCCGTTATATAAACTACTTCCATCGAAATAACTGGTCTCGACCACCATGAGCATTCTGAAAGTTGAATTCGATGACCTAAACGTTTGAGGTAATGAAAATAGATAAGGGTAAGGAAATATCTATGGAAACTCTATGTCTACCAAAACCACATCCGAGATTATGAAACTCTTAGAGAGTGATGAGCCGATCCTTCTCCCCTTCGAACCACAAGGAATGGTAACCTCCTTTGTATAACTTCTTTTCCTACCGATGATCTCGATTTAGGCATAAACATGATAGAAATAACAAAGGAAGGAGAGGATTTTGAGAAAAAAATGATGCCCATCAAATCCATCTCTAGGGCTTCTTCCATTTCGGACCTTGTTCTAGACACAAATATGTCAAAATCCAACCTTATTGTGTCCACGGGACATAATCCAATAGCGCGACAAACGTCAAATGTAACCACTACTCCCTACATAGGTAACAGAGCTGAGAATTGTAGTCATGCTCACATGAATATAATATGTCAAAAATGTGACAAAGATGTTCATAAAGACCTCTTTCAAATGGATAGATTCATGCCAAGATTAGATGATCAGATATATAAAATTGTAGGCAAGGTTTTTAAGTTTGAACCCAAGATAGTAGGCCCTTGTCAAGAGAACAGAAACTTTAAATATCATGTGTATCATTTTTGTACCATGGGAGATGAGGAGTTTGACATATGTTAACTCACGTCATGTTAAGCACTTTTACGCATAGTGCATTTGCATCTACACTTGTACATTACTGCATTTGCATTATCATATTGTGAAATTGTAAATCAAGAAACTTACTTTTCAAGAAAATTTTAAGAAACTTTCAAATGTTGGCAGAAATATTCAAGCATATCTCTTCAAGTATCCATCATATCATCTTCGAGTTATTTAAATCTCTTCATCATTTCAGCAATTAAGATATAATTTTGACATTGGTCATACCAAGGCTTGCACACTTAGTTATATTCAGGGTTTCTTAGAGCTTAGATGTCTTTTCCCATAGTATTTTCTAGAAGCTTCTTGATGTCATATCTTTCCCTCAAAATCTGTATCATAACAGAAGTAGTCTAAACATTTGATCTGGAGTTCTTGTCAACATATCTCAACCTTCAGTGGTGATCCCTCACCGCTCCTCTTGAGCCCTCTCCGGCATCTGCCATCCTCAACTAACCTCCAACTCTCTCCACCAATCACCTTGCTCGATCTGATCTCGTGACCCCACCTCTCACTCCACCAATCTCGCCTATGTGGCTCACCAACTCAAGCTCTCTAACGTACTCTTTTTTCCTCTTCCTCTTTTCTCTCTTCTTGTCCTTTTCTCCTTTTTCACAATGCACAAATGAATTTCAAACCACGGGTTTTTCACTTTTTATACCCTACTCGACTTGACCGATGTCAGTTCATCCTTGACCACTGCCAGTCTGATGCCCTAGACTATCATCATCGGTTCCTATACACTGCACTATCATCGGTTCATACCGATCAATGTTGGTTACCCTGCGTACTCATTGCCCTCACATTTACCTCATTTTCCTTACCTCCTCTTTCTTTTGCCTCCCTACACCTACCTAGACCACTTTACCTTCACCTCTGGCCCTCCACCTTCTTCAACCTCCTTGCATCCGCTTTTGACACCTCCTTTTACCCCTACCACAGCCTTACCCATGTCGTGATCTCGATATTTTGACCTGGACCATTGCTTGTTCCCTTTAACCTCATGTGCTCGCTATACCTTGTTGCGCTATTACCTGTGTTGATTGACTCAATGACCTTACCTAGCCTATTGTCGTGACCGTTTATCCTAATCCTACCTTTGGTGTACCATAACATACCTAAACGTTCCTGCACCTAACCTACGTTGTGTTCCCTGACGTTATCCTATACCTTGGATACTGGATTCACTTCACCCTTGTTTAGATAAACCTAGACGATGTAGAGTTTGCCTGCTCTTCAACCCGGTAGCGTGCTGCAGTTTATATGTGTGTGTGTGTTTGACTGCTACTACCTTTGACCCTGACCCATTACCTAGATCACCTGAGTAGACCTTTAACCCTCTCCCCTTGCACCCACTTACATTTTCCTCACATTTACCTTTTATCAAACCACTCACCGCTTCAGCCTGCTGCTTCGTCAGTTCCTAGTTTGAGGGGGATCGCCTTCACCCCCACATGGGCCAACCACATCTTATTTTTGTTAGCATCGCTTACCAATACAAGCTACGTAACAAAAAGGGGCAAAATGTATACACTAAAATTAAGTCACACTCCTCTTTTGTCCCTCGACATATAAGCACCCTTTATTACATTTACCTAGCCATGACCCCCTCCACCCTACTAATATTAATTTAATTAATTTAATTAAATTAATGCTTTATTCTCACTATATTTATTGTTTAAATATCTTATTTAAATAATATCTACACAAGCAGTTCACTTAGACACCTCACCAAGCTAACTCAACCTAAGACCTATTTTTAGCAAGTTACCATAACTAACTAAGACTTACCCAAACTCTAAAAATCAATGCCTACATTCCCTCTAACCACATTCCCGCATGCTCACAAGAAGCTCCCAGTCTAATCCGTGGGATAATGACACAAGATCTGAGGAAATCAGAAGGATCTCCCTAAGTTTAGTAAACCTAGGAAATCCTGCCTTGACTGACGTCCGTTACCCCTAATCATCGCCAGTTAAGCCGGAACAACGTCAGTTACCCCTTTTAACCCAAAACAACCTTATTCTCAGGGTTGGAGGTTAGAACTTGGAAGTTGGAAGCAAGAAATTTGACGAGAAAGAACACATCTCAAAGAGATAACGCATCTTCAGAGAGCCAATTCCAGCAAGCACTGACATTCAAGGAGGGAGATTCAGGATCTTCTCCTGCACAGCCTTCCCAGCCACATTTTGATCTATCCAAGTAAAAGACGAGTGAGCATACAGCCTATGCAGAAGCTTTTCTTCAGTTGGTAATCACTTGCAGCCTTCGAACCCGTCATCAACACCTTCATCCTCCACACATAGACTTTTAGGAACGAAATCCAAGTAAGTACAACATCGTACTTTCCTGGTTATTTCATTTCATCATTATTTTATCATCCATTGTTTATCTTGCTCCCTATTGACCATCTCCAACATTGTGTACCTCCATAGACCCATCAAAACCTCGCAAAAACCTATTCCAGTCACCCAATACCTTGTCCTGACCAACCCAATCCTTTGTGTAATCACGAAGGAGATCAAAACCCCATTCTGTGATATTTCCAGATCTCACAGTAACCGGTGCCGGTTATACCTAACCGCGGCCGGTCATCCTTGACCAACGCCGGTCTCTGTGTTTCCCCACACAGCCTTAAACAAAGACCTGTCCACCTAATTTTACCTCACCCTCACTCACTTGTGACCTACCTGAGACCTTTATCAGACCTACAGAACCCATAACCTATCACTTGACCTTGGATTTTTATTCTAGTTTAGCCTGTTAGATTAGATCTATTTATTATTGTGTTTTTAAGTGAGATACCTAAATCATTTTAAAATAACAATAGGATTTACCTTGTTTTCAGCATTAATTTGTTTAAAACAATGGACTAACAGCCATCTAGGAAGTATCACGCTTCTTGGATCTAGCTCCCGCTAGGCAGTTCGCTGTCCATATTGTTTAATTCTTTCTTGTGGTCTTGCTTTCATTACAGGTAGTTCCTCCTAGCCAAAAGGAAGCTCTCACGGTCAGCTGTGGATTCGGAGTCATACGCGCGCAACAACCCATCAACTGAAATTTGAACAGGTATTCCTCCTACGCCCATTACCCTATCTGTTTCGTCAACAATTCAAAGAAACAATCTAAGAAAAAGGTGAAACACCTATACTAGAATTATCGAAAAGCTTATATAATCATCCATCATAACGTTACCACCTATTAAATCATCTGACTCTTGAGGGTGGAAAACTTCTTGGTACAATTATGAAGTGCTGTTTGCATGCCATTGGACACTCCAATGAGGACTGCAAAGCCCTCAATGCTAAAATTCAAAGCCTTGCTAGTAAAGGGATTCTTCCCATAAATCCAAATCATTTGAATATAATTAATCCTAACCCTCAAATAAAATAAAATTACACTAGTAAAGGCCTTCTTACCATGGGGCAACAAGAAAAATGATTCGTAAACTTATACTTTTGAACTCTACGAATCACACAACTATGATGTTCTACTTTCAACTTTGGAAAATTATAGATTTGCTTGAAAAATTAGAGCTTTGTGACTGATTATCTAGTGTTATATGGATAAGTTTATAGATCATTTTGGTATCAGAGATGATTATATATCCAGGAATGTGATATTCAAATCTTTCTTGTGATTTTGTATGACAGTTACAAGGTCCAAAGGTGAATAATTTTTACCTTGCGAGCCATATATTTCTACGAAGAAGTGGAAACAGATAATTCAAGCTCAAATGGAGGAAGAGAACTTGGTTCGTAGAGTCGAGATGTGGTGTACCCAGATTTCATCTTGAAATTTGTGACTACCTTATTCAAAAAAAAATCATACTTTCAAAATAATGGGTCGTTTTGTGTTTTTATTGCCTTAAAGTTCTTGTGTTGCGTCAAGATATTCCCAAAGAGCCATATTAGCCTTTTTCACCAAATACCCAGATGCCCAAAATTGTTATGTTCTGTCGTCAGGATTTGTCTGCGGGAAATTTGTATTTAATTATTTTGAGCCCCGTATGAGGCTATTTGCGCTCCGTTTTAACTCTATTATGAGCGAATATGTCATTATTCATGTGCCAGAAGGGTTTTAACTTGGAATAAGTTTTGGGCTTTATTTGTAACTTTTGGCAATTTTTCATGTTTTTGTGGTGTCCCGTTTCGTTTTCTGTGAAATTTCTCTGGAACAATTCCTTTGCCGGCTAAACATATATGCACATTATGCCCGGAGGAAGTTGCCATCGGAGGTCTGGATCACTGGGAAAAAGTGAAGTCGTGCACAGAAAATGCCCCAGCGGGGATGGGTGCATTTTTGGAAAACAAAGGATTTAAGCTGCAATGGGAAAAATAGAAGCCGCAGGCATGATGGGAATTCTATTGCCTGCCTTGCAGGATACTTTTTCCTGTGATAGAAAATTCATTTAAGCTACAGTGGGAAAAATAGAAGCAACAGGCAGGTGGGATTTTATTGCCTGCCTTGTAGGGTACTTTTTCCCGTGTTATAAAATTCACTTAAGCTGCAGTGGGAAAGTTAGAGGCCATAGGCAGGCGGGAATTTATTGCCTGCCTTGCAGGGTAAAAATTCCCATGATAAAATAAAAGGAAAGTGACTTAAGTGAAATCATGGGATTTTAGTGCCTGCCTTGCAGGGTAAATAATCCCATTGTCAAAGTCAAATCACTTAAGTGGATCATGAGATTTCCGGGGCTGCCTTGCAGGGTAAATAATCCCATTGTCAGAAATTCTTAAAAATAGAATTCTATTATGCAAAAAAGTGCGACCCACATTGGGGAATAATAATACATTAAATAAATATTTGTTAATATTTATTCACTCAACTTTGGCACCCAGGCTTGTGGAAAAGTCAACAAAAGCAAAGGGGAATAAATCAATTGGAAATAGAATTCTAAAATTAAATAAATTTAATTTATTTAATGCAGCCCCTTTTGAGAAGGAATTAATACTTTTTAAAGTATTAAATGATTATATTAATTCCTATTTTCAGTGGCTATGGTCAAAGCACACTGTGAAGCTTGAGTGAAGTGATGTGTGAAGGATTAAATTGGATTAATTTAATTTATTAGATGGCTGTCCTTAAACATGCTATTTTTAAAAGAGAAGAGCATGAGTTTTAATTAATTAATTGCCTTTAATTGTTAGGGCAATTATTAATTATAGAATTGTGAAGGTTATATAAGCATGGGCAGCCATATGGGTGAATTATTTGATTCACAAGTAAAGAATTGCAGCTAAGAGGAAAAGTGCGCCCCCATTTGAAGAAGAATTTTGCTCAGGCAAGGTGGAAACAAGGCTAAAAGCTTCCAAATTTGGTGAATGCTTTGAAGGAGGTTGATATTTGTCTGCATAATCGTTTGCACATGTGTTACAGGAGCTCAGGTGCTTTACAAAGAAAGAGGAGCTTTTATCAATGTCCAATACATTGCATATATCCTTCGAGTCTGAAGAATTGTCCAGATCTGCACCAGTTTTGAAGAATTCCAGTTAAATAAGAAGAAAAAGAATTATTCAGACGAAGATAGACAAAGCTATGGCAAAGAAAGATGAAAAAGAAAGCACAACAGAGTTATGCATCACTTCTAAATTTACAGATACTGGAGACACAGATCTAGGCTCGAAACCTCTTGCTGAATTGATAGACAAATCCAGAGCAGGAAAGACTTCACTCATGCGTGCAGGAAAAACTTCACTCATGCGTGCAGATTGAAAGCAGTGGAATTATTCGAGCTGCAACTTTTCCATCCACAGCCCAGTTGCCAGAATTTGTTATGCAGGTGCAGATCCATATCCAGATGCGGATGCAAATCCATATGCAGATCCAGATCCATATCTCATAGTTTCAAAAGCTTCCAGCACAAAGGCTTCATCCTCTTGTTTTGAATGCAGCCCGTGCGTGGAAAATTCCTTCCAAGATCCTGTGCATGTGCTCTCATCTTCCAGTTGAAGCCTTCATTGAATTTTCATTCACCCTGAGTGCTTTCCAGAATTTTTAATTGCTCATATGCAATTAAAAATAAGGATGATGAGTTATCTACGGCCAACCTTGCACTGATGCATGTACAACAGAAGAACTGCAAAAGCTTCAAGGATAAAAGAGAAGACAAGGCGAAGGCAAAATTCCAGCTTGCTTCCAATTCCAGCTGCTTGCAATTCCAGCTTATTTCCAGATCCATCTTCTTCCAGATCCAGGTTGAATCAGCTGCATGCAGACATGAAAAAGGACAAAGTCAGCTTTCCTCTTCCTTCTTCTTTCCTCCGACAAAGTCAGCTTTCCTCTGACAAAGTAATTGAGCGATCAATTAAATTATACAACTTAAAGTGATTGGTTTAAAAGCCATTACTTGAAGAAGTCAACTACTTGGAGATAGGTGGCAGGCGTGCAAAATAGAAGGTTCTATTTTCAGTTACAAATCATACATGTCATGCAAAGAGGAATTTCAGGAGGAAGATTGCCAGTTGTTTCTTTCCGTCTTCCACATGTGCCAGTTCAACTAAAGCTTCCAACTTGTAATTGCCCCTCTACATTCTATAAGTAGAGGAAGAACCTTCGGGTTAATAACGGATCAGAATTTGTAAGCAGCAATCCTGAGTTCTAGACTTTGTGCTGAATTCCTGATAGCAACTTGGAGCAAAGGAATACAAAGGAACAGGTTTCCGGAGAACTTTGTGTCACGGTGTACTGTGTTTCTTGCTTTGAATCTTAGATCTCTTGATAAACTTTGTGTTATTTTAGATCTAGATCTAGAGCTGCCTTTGTTTTATAATTCTGTGTGTTCATATCTATTAAGTTTCTTCTATGTGCATGTAATTAGCTCTGCTATCTACTAATTGGGATGCACATCGTCCCCATTTCTTCTCTGTATATCCTTTACTTCTTTCTTCTATAACTTTCCTTTCTTAAACAGCTGCTTACTTGCTGCAGAACTTCTTAGTTATGGTTCATGAACTAAGTGGTTAAAGTAAAACCCCTGATAGATAATAACACATTTTTATTGACAAATCTAACACGGGAGCCTCATCGGTTAAATGAGGGAGATTTATCTCATGATTGCCTAGGTTTGATGCTATGCAGAAAATCTAGCCAACAAATATCCTCCACACGCAAGGAAAGATTTTGGAATTGATGGACATACTCCTTTACTGAACTTGTTTGTCGTAACTTTGTTAATTGGTTGAAGTAATTCTCTGACACCCTAGAACTATAGTGTAATTAAAGCTCTTTAGTGAAAACTATCTATGTGACACTTAGACCATTCTTCTGCCTTTGAGCACATAACCAACGATACTAGACAAATTGGTCAGGTTCTAGATATAAGGATGCCATGGTCACCTTTTGTCCTGATGGGATCTAATGGAGATCAAAGAAACTCTCCATTTGGGTAATCCAATTGAGCGGATTCTTTCCATCAAATTTGCGCATTTCTACTTTTGGAATAATGTCACCCCGCCATTAGTGAGGAGATCCACTTGAATGTGTAAAGGATCCTCCTTGATTGGAGTGATTTGGACCTGTGTGACTATTGCCAGATGAACCCATATGATTGGAATTGGGATTTGTGTTTGAAAGAGCGAGCAACAGCTCCTACTTCATTGATTGATAATCCGTCTGAAGTTCACCCCTAAGGCTACCTTTCAGATGAAGAAGCTCATTATTAAGGTCATCCTTACCATATTATTTACCCTTTCCTGAAGTTGGATGACGACCTCAAATACTCCCGAACCAGAAGATTCTAAATCCATATCTTCCTTATTTGGGGTCATTTCTGGAGTTGTTTGACCTTTCCCTTGGCCACGAGTTGATCTACCGGTCATGATGTAGGGTTTGGGACTCGAGGTAGCTGGAATAGGGCAAAACTTTAGGGTTTGGGGCTTCGTAAATTTGCTGGCCGAATGGAGGAAATCAGAAAGAAGAAACACTAGCTAATTTTTGTAAAGCTTTCCGAAAATATAAGAAAGTTAGAAAAATTCAAAAAATTGTAACCTAGGTAGCCAAATTATGAAAAAACATAAAACTGCTATAACTTTTGCAAAACAAGTCAACAATGCCTGAAATTTGGAGAGGAGCTTACTTGATTGATTTCGCCACACCACAAAAAAATTGCAAAAAAAATCGCTACCAGTTTTGAGATATAGCCGAACCTTCACAATTAGGGTTTGATGCAATGCTGGCCGAGATCAAGCTCTGATACCACTTGTAATGAAATTACGATGTATAAATCTGATTATCAGCAGCAATAGAACACCAAAGAACACAAGATTGCAATCAAATGATCTCAATACACAAGTAGAATGACTTAGCCACTTTGAGGGGGCAACCTCCAAACCATACAATAAGACTCAAATGCTCAATATCGTGATTAACTACTCCTCACTACCACCTATATATACCAATCCTATGCTATGGCCAACACCAAGGCCGACCTACTAAACATATGAAAGCATAAATGAATAACATATGATAAATAGAGAGATTTAGTAAGCCACAAGTCGACACTATGTATCCAATATAAGCTATAGGACTAAGGGCGTAACAGATAGTCAGACAATTACTGCGGATAATGGTTCCATTGTGGCCATATTGTCTCTAGAAGGGATTTCCTGATGTCTTGGTATTCCTAGGCCCAAGAAAACAGTCATTCTAAACAAAGCGGATGCCTTACTTAAGACTCATATTTGCAAGGAATGACCATTGGTAAGTGGATGAAGACTTCTCGAAAATTTGCCCGTCTTCCCAAAACCATCTCCCGTACAAATTTGATAGAAAACACCGTAGTTTGTATCGGCATGCTGAACTGGCTAGTGGGGGAACATCTACCAACGACTTTTATCCGTGGATGGATCAATTCATATGTATTGCTATAGAGGGTACTCAGAAGATGGATTCAAGTCAAATTATAAGTGACAACTTGCATTCTCAACTGATCAACTTGGAGAAGACTAAGAAGTACTTATCTAGTATATGCTATCGCAGCCTTACGAAGTTGGCCAGGGCTATCAACCGAGAGAATATTCCCTGCAAAAAAGAAATTTGAGACGCAGTTTCAAGATTCAATTCAACAGTGAAAGGCCAGAAGACTCCTCCAGTGTAGTGCATTCAAGGGTCTTCATCTCCTAGAGCTCCACCCGGAGGATAGTTTCTTCTATTCCCTTCTTTCTTCCCCCCTCACCTTCTATTTTTTCATGAAGAAATCACATATTTGTAAAAATGAGTTGAGTACTTGGTGATTTCTATTTCTTCGTTGGAGGTGCACTTTTTCCAATTTTGTCATATTCACTTAAGTGAGTTAATATTCCTTTATTGTAAAAATACTTTTCTTAAAATTAGGGAAAGTGACTTATTTTAGTCGGGAATATTAAAGGTCACAAGGGAATTTAAAAAATCATGTAAGAGGGCTATATATTGGAATGACTTCCTCATTCCAAAGGATTGGTTATTGCTCTCTCTAGTAAATTGTATCATTCTATTTCTACATAATATTTTCCTCCATTCTCTCTCTTGATACTCAACCGAGCATATTACAAGTTTTGTAAGAAAGCAAGGGCTTTGTACTTGCTGAAATGAAATCATAATCACTGGTTGAACTTTGTGTTAATGTGTTATTGTTTCTTGATCCTTATGTGATTATATATGCTTGCTTGTTTCTTCTAATTGAGCTGGAAAACTGTTCTGAGTTATTGGTTAATGAATTATGTATTTCTCTCATTGGCATATCTCCCGTCTTACTTTTTCCCTCTCTTTTCTCCTCTCCTATTAAAGTCTTCCCTCCCTCATTGATCATTGTGGTTAAAAACAGGGGTGGTCTTGCACATTCCACGGTCTTTGGCCACCCCTGAGGTTAAAGTTAGTGTATATAATTTCCAGTCTTCAATAAATGGGAGCCACCCCATTGAGTAGTGGTGGGACCTAGTCTTGCGAGCATTGACGAAACCCATATACTTTCCCCGACAAAATATTTCGCCAACAGTTTGATAGGTTCATATACTATAAGTATATTGTTCTACCCATACCTTGAAGGTTTTGCTACTTTGTAATAACTTAATACGAATAGAGGTTATACCAAAAACAAATATATCTATACACATTACAATACAAGTGCATAAATGATACAAGGAAGTTTGCAAGCGCTTGATTGATATACATGGATGGTACCTCAAATCCTCATACAAGTTTTACTACTATATAATTGCATTCATTCTCATTGTCCAAGTCACTGAAACTTTTTTGTATTGATGGTATGTTATAGATAGTTTTTGTGGGATATAAGAATCTATTTCTGCACCTTGAAGCGGCACATAAAGTTTGTATTAAAGAAACATGTTCGATACAAATCATTGTTAGGGGACATAACCTTTCACCCATGTTTATCATGGTACTAGTATGGATGTGGGGGTTTGCTGATTTTTGTGAGACCCCAGGTTTGGTCTGGCTTGGGTACATCTATACAAAACATCGCCATTAAACAACTTCACCAAGATCCTATAAATATGTCTCTCTATGAGATTGTTCAAACTTCTCCATAACATGAACAAGTAATGATTGAGGCTCTCCAATCCATTTCAATACCATCAGATATTCCTCAACCATTCTCCAACCTTGTTGACACCCTTAAAATGACTAGTGTTATTCAATTTTTCCCCTAGCATAATTAGCTAACTTACAATTTGGACACGGGAAACTTCATGAGAATTCAATGAAGAATTTTGGATTTCAAGTATTTTCCATGTTCTGCACACTTGGAATTATTTCAGGCATTTCTCTTCTTCCCTCTAGGATCTATACATGGCCCAAAACATAGCCAAATTTGTGAAAAATGAGAATAAGTGTCATTTTAGTGTATTGCAGACTCTAGGGGATCATATGGAACAAGTTCCCAGAGAAACTAGGTTCCCCGCAATGGTCTTCAACCCATAGGAAAAAGGATTCAGTTAAGTGCAAAAATGTGGGAAACAAGTTTCGTCGAGTTGTGAGTTCCTCGCGGTAACGATTAAGCTGCACACCAAAGAAAAGGAGTGCGTAAGCAGAGTGTTGTGCAAAGCTTTGGGGTGTGGATAGAATAGGATCATGTGGAACACATTCCCCACAAAATGTTGTCCCCCATGGAGGCTTGGAACCGACAAGGTGAAGGGTGGGGGTATAATGTGGAGGTGGAATAGTTACGTGGAACCAATGGTTCCCCGGACCAAAAAACCAACCCAAAACACGAAGGAAGTGAAGGTGGTATAGTATAATACAGGTAAAACAGAGATATAGGGAACAAGTGGTCCCAGTTTCCCAGGTGATTTGAAAACCCAAAATATCTGCAAGGCAAGGGAAAAATACATTATTGTAGACTTTGCATAGGAGTTTGGAACCCATGTTCCTCGCGGCACCCGTAGGACCCAGATCCATCATATATTTTGCTCAAATACTCAAAATTTAATAAAATTTATATCATTGGAAACATAAAATCTGATTTTAATAGAGGTAAGTGAGAGAAAAGAAGAAAACATCCCTAACATTAAAGAATACAGTCCCGGGTAGCTGAAAGATCAAATTAATGAAGTATGGTCCTCTTTTCTTCTTCCACAAGGAAAAGGACATTGGGAAATGGATTTGACAGGTTTCCCATACTTCATTTTCAGATGAATTAATGCACGTTGTTGGTGGGTGGGGAGATACAATTTTGAGATTCTCATCTCTTCTCTCTCATTCTTCTATATATTGTAAAAACCTCTCATTTGAGAGGGGGGATATTCTGGGATGTGGGGAAACTCTGTCAAAATGTTTTCTCAACATCAATGAGTTGTAAGCCTTCACATGGGCCTGACAAGTGTTCTTGTGCCTCTATTATTTAGACATGTAATGGACTATGCATATTTTAAAAGTAATAAAATATGTGTTTTGTGGTGTTTCCTTCAACCCTAGCACTTGTTTTATTGTATTTCCTTGCCTCTCCATTCTTGTTGTTGTATTATGTGCATGTATTTCTCATTTTATAGGTTCATATTGTTGTGTTTCATGGAGAAAAGATGGTGAATGAAGCCTTGGGTTTGTGTCATAATTTGTATGGCCTCTCCCTACTCCATTTTCCTTCTCCCTTCTCCCTCAGCAAGATATTTCCACACCCTTTTCTTGGTTCTATCACCTCTGTTAGTGTAGGATTTTCCCTTTTCATGCATTTTCTCTCTCTCCTGGTCCCTTGGAAGTTTAGAATAGGGTTAGATAGTTGCATTTCCTTCCTTAGGAGTAGTTTATCATTAGGATTAGGTAGAGGAACCATCCTTCTCTGGAGGTTTGTCTCAAGTAGCAAGTCCCACAACTTGAGAGATAATCCCATGTTACAAAAAGGGTTTTTTTTTTGTGATCAGTGCTGGCATGCCTACATGGAAAAATTCATAAAGGTGTGTGTTTTTTGTGATAACAATTTTGGCATGCCCGGTGGGATAGAGATTGAAGATACTTTACAACTTCATTACATCAAGGATTGATGTGTTCTTGGTTGATATTCAACCTTTGGAGGCATTTTTTCAACACATGGTGACTCCATTGATCTAAGAAACCCATTATCTCATTTGAAGACCTTTCCCCTTCACTTTTCCATTCATTTTTAATGTTTCCATTTCATTCATGACTCTCCAAATAGCTCTTCATTCCTCATTTTAATTTCATCCCCCTCCATTTGTAGCAATGGGATGATATTCCCAAACCAACCCTTAAAAACCTACCTCATTTCCATGGAAATGAAGATCAATCTCCAATTGATCATATTCAAGACATTGCAAACCATTGTGTCATTCCACAATATCACATAAGAGAACATTTGCCTCACACTTCTTGTTTTATCATTCAGAGGTAAAGCAAGAGATTGGTACAATATTTTGGCTTCACAATCCATTTCCACATGGAATCAGCTAGGAGAACAACTACACAACTAGTTCAAGGAGAATACAGATGTCATTTGCCTCATGGAACATCTCAACAAAATACAATGGGCTCCAATGGAATTTATCTATGATTTCAACATCATATTTACAAAAACTTGGCATAGAATTTCCTCAAGAATTCAGACCCTAAAAAGGTATGGCATTCTTGTATTATTTGAGGTCCTTTGATGCTGATTTAGTTGTGTTGATTCAATCCCTAGGAGGAGTAGTCTTCCTCAAGATTTTTACATTTCATGTCACAAGTTGAGAAGATACTTATTTAGGCTGGAAAAAAAAAACCCAACTCTGTTACTACAATTCTTCCCTCACCATCTCAAATGGCTTCCTTACCCTTGTGCTAAAAATGAAAAATCCATTGTTCCCTTCAAAAATCAGGAATGCCCATCCTTTACTTTTTTTCCTTCATTTAATGTTCTACAAGTTTATCATGTTCCCAAATCACTTCCCCATGCTTTGCAAAATTCCCTCCCATCTCCACCCAGGGCACTAGCCAAATTCACTAAACCTTGCATTAATATTAATGAGAGTTGTGGTATTTCAAATGGTGTCCCTAGTTTCTACCCAACCCTTATTAGATCTGAGTTATCCTATAAGGTTGGTAGAACATGAGGTATTCTATGATTTTAAAGAGAAGGAGAAGCCCATACACCGCTCCAAACAACATGAGGATTCAATAAAAATAAGGCATTTGTTTTGGATGAAGCATGTCAAAAAAAGCAGGGAAGTACGTTTTGGAGGATCATTTGGCTTCTCCAATTGGTCATGGAATTAGGTCTTTTGAGCATTAAACATATCATCCCAAGCATGCAACAAATCAACAACCCCTTTTCTATGTTCCTTCTCTAACCAATTATTTCAAGGATGAAAATTTTATTATATTCAAGTGGATGATTGGTATGATTCGGATTAGAATGGTGAAAAATTGAAAAATGTGAGAAAAGAGGAGTTGAATATCAAAACAGAGAAGGAAGATGTGAAAGAAAATCAAGTTGGAATTGGGGAGGAAGAGAAACTATTTTTGAACACTAGTGTTGCCCGAGGCCTTAAGGAAGAATGTATTGAAAGTGAGCAAGGTGTGACTTTAATGGAATGAAATGATCCTCATTTATTTGCATGTTTAGATCTTTCTGTACTTTTAATGGAAGATTAGAGTGGGACAGAGGATGAAGATGAATCCCAAATCAACATCCAAAGATGGAAACAACATTGTTTGTGGAAGCAGGATCAAGGATCACATCAACTTGCAAATAGCCACCTTCAGGAAAGGAAATTTCTACATGATGACCCCATTAATGGGGTTATGGTTAAAAGCAATGGGAAAATCATGAAGATCATTCCTTTCCCAATCAAATATTTGGATATCTAGATCCAAAAGGAGTTACCACCGGTCATGCTCACTTTCAAAGAATGAGGAAGAAATACAATGCACCAAAGGTCAGCTCTGCAATACCTCTCAAATCCAAATGCAGAACAACTAAAAGAGGTATTTGTTCTTTTTTTAGCTGATACTTTAGAAGAATGAGGGTGAGAAATCAGTGGGACTTCAAAACCAGTTTTTCACTCTTATTAAAATACCATGTTCACTGCAAAATTCAATGCATGGTCTCAGTTTGTAAGAAAGGGAAGTTATTTCTCTCTTCCTATTGCCAAATTTTATTTGACTTCTCATTTCTTTGGTTAGAGTAGGGTAGTGTAGGTTTCTTTTCAGTAGAAGAAGTGCTTGTGCACACTCTGCATGTTTCCACTTTGGAACATGTATGATTTTCCATTTTGTACATAGTTTTTTATGGTGTTTTATCTTGTTGTTATTGCACCATCCATTGGGAAAAGCATTGTTTTGGTAAAGCAAGGTGTATAACTTCAGTTCAAATCAACATGTGCATCCATCAAATCTTATTAGTGCTTTATCCTTTGCCATAGGATTCTAGTTTTAATTTTTTCAAACTTGGAAAAAATCATAATTTGGGACAGTTTCAGTGAATGCTCATTCTTTGTTTCATCATAATCAGTTGCAGATGGAAAAAAGGTGAAATTTCAGATTCAAAACAATTTTCCACTCTCATAAAATTAATTTAGAATATTTTTGTGATGAATGGTCAATTCAAGCTTAAAATCAGATCAGCTTCAGGTCTCAAGACAGTACTTCAAGGTATGGATTCAGGGTAAGAGATTCAAGTTTTAGATCAGTTTTCAAATTATCAGGTTGACTCCATGCCCAATGGATGCTTAAAGGCCACTGATATTGTCTAATCTAGCAGGAATATTACCCCATGAGGTCATCAAATTGTTATCCAAATTTTCCCCAGGGTTAATTGGACTAACTTGGGAAAATTTGGACTTGGGAAATTTGAAGGAGACTTCAATGAAGAATCTGAAAAACCATTTCAAGTATTTTCCACCTCTCCAAAGCACTTGGAATTATTTCAAGCATGTATCTTCTTCCCTCAGGATCCATACTTAGCCTAACATTAACAAAATATTGTGAAAAATGAGAATAAGGGTCATTTGGTTGTATTGCAGATGCTGGGGATTCTGAGGATGGAACAAGTTCCTGAAGAATTATGTTCCCCACAATGTGTTTTTAACCCAAGAGATCAAAGGAAGGTACAAAGTGATAACATGGCGGAGTTGGGGATGACGACGGTGGAACAAGTTTTGACCGAGTCGTGAGACACGTGTTGTGATTTTGAGCTGTACAACGCATATTAAAGGGACCGCGGAGGCTGAGTGTTATGCAGTTTAGATTTGGGGTGTGGAGAGAAAGTAGGGTCGTCAAGGAACACATTCCCCGTGGAACATTATTGGAGCCATAAAGTCTTGGAACCACATAAGGTAGAAGGGCAAAGGTGTAATGTGAAAGGCAGAACACATTCATACATGGATATTTCCAAAGGTTCCGCACATCCATCAAAGGGGGATAAGAAATTCACATTGAAGGAACATGGAGCTTTCTCAAAAGTTTGTAATGTGCTCTTACAAGGTTCTTATAAACAAAGATTGATATTGAACAAGTGGGCCCTAGTTCCTCTAATTCCCCAATGGAGGCTCCATAAAACCCAAATATCCACTAAGGAGGGGAAAAGACATTGGAAAATTGCAATCAATGTGACACATAGGATTTTGGAACCCTCAATGTTCTCACGACACCCCCTGGACCCGATTAAGAATTCCATATCTTTTTCTCTATGCTCCAAATTTAATAAAATTTATATTGTTGGAAACGTCTCTTAATGCTCTACATCATGGAAATAAAAAATCTGATTTTGACATGGGTAGGTGGATGAAAAAGAAAAAAACGTCACCCATTAAAAGTGTAGTCTAGTAGCTGAAAGATCAAATTAATGAAGTACAGTCCTCTTTTCTTCTTCCACAAGGAAAAGGACATTTAGGAATGGATTTGGCATGTCACCCATGCCCCTTTTCTAGAGAATTAATGCATGTTGTTGGTGGGTGGGGGATAATTTCAGGATTCTTATCTCTTCTCTCTTTTCTCATTTTCTTCTATATATTGTAAAAACCTCTCATTTGAGAGTGAGGGGGATATTCTAGGATGTGGGGAAACTCTGTCAAAAATTTTTTCTCAACACCAATGAGTTGTAAGCCTTCACATGGCCTGAAAGTGTTCTTGTGCCTCTATTCTTCACATGTAATAGACTGTGCATATTCTGAAAGCAATAAAATCTTTGTTTTGTGGTGTTTCCTTCAACCCTAGCACTTGTTTTATTGTATTTCCTTGCCTCTCCATTCTTGTTGTTGTATTATGTGCATGTATTTCTCATTTGCAGGTTCATATTGTTTTGTTTCATGGAGAAAAGATGGTGAATGAAGCCTTGGGTTTGTGTCATAGTTGTCTGGCCTCTCCCTACTCCATTTTATCTTCTCCCTTCTCCCTCAGCAGGATATTTCCACACCCTTTTCTTGGTGTTATCACCTCTGTTAGTGTAGGATTTTCCCTTTTCATGCATTTCTCTCTCTCTCTGGTCTCTTGGAAGCATAGATTAGTATTAGATTGTTGCATTTCCTTCCTTCAACAATGCCAAAATTATCATCATATCTTCTCATTCCTTCAAATAGCTTCAGTTACCATATACCATTATCGCCAAGTCACCTGTCATGTTACATGCCTTTAACAACACCATCGCCCCTACGTTAGGCACGGTCATTTTAATCATCAAAGTAGGCATTAAACTCCTTCATGAAATCTTCTATCTCGTGGAAGGAGAGTTATAGTATAACATGTTTTTAGGACAACCTTGGATACGCGCTATGCGTTGTATAGCATCAACATTACACCACTGACTAAAATATGAACATGAAGGTAAAAAATTTACTATTCCCTTCGACCCGAATCCTTTAAAAGCATGTCACATGACCTATTGACCTAATGATGTGTTCATTCCTAAGACAAGCTCGAGCTCCTTTGACAAGGCTTCTACTAGATCTTCCATTCCCTCATATAAAGTACTAGATGAAAACTCCTTCAAATATGTTATGCAACGTATCTCATTGGGGGAGTACCACCTTCTAACTCTCAACTCACTCCCTACACCTAAAACCTATGGGAGACCCAACATTCAACCTATGTAAAAAACAAACGTTAGAGATATCATTCCCTTGTTAGAACATAATATTAAGTGTGTTATAAACCTTAGTTTATAATTAAATAATTAAGAATATTTATATTCTTAATTATTTAATAAAAACTATATTGTTTATGGTTAATTGGTTTTATTAAATCAGGTGCTTCGCAAAAATTCACATCTCGTCACTTAATATTTATATGACCTGTGGGGTCAAATGATTTATGGGGGATGATCATTGTAAAAACAAATTCACTTGGTGAATTGTGTGGAGAGAAGTGAGGAGGGAAATTTTGGACTGTAATGTTTCTCAGTAAATGGAATTATCTTGTTTCTGTGGTTTTTTACCCCTCGAGGGTTTTCCACGTTAAATATTGTCTCATGTGTGATTTAATTTATTTCATGTTTATAATGTTCTTCATAATGTTTGTTTAATATTATTTACTATGTTAATTTAATATCTCGGTTCAAACATGGTACCAGAGTGGTGTGGTAATAATATTAATTTAATTAACCAATCAAATTTTTGTTTGGTTGGTTGGTTGGGTGGTTAGGAAAATTGTTTCAATAAATACCCACCTTCCTCCAAACTTGGAACACATAAAAAATACACACCTTCAAACCCTTTCAATTCTTTTACCTGCATTTATTTTTTAATTATTTTTCAAGTACAAAGATTTTGAAAATTAAAAAATAACGGATAACCGACCATGCCCCCCTAAACTACCTCAAAAATATCGACAATTAGAATTTTTTTTATTATGTATATAATTAGTGCTAGTTTGTGATTGTTTAATTTTTTTCAATTTGGAGAAGTGAAACAAAAGATACATGAAAAAATATAAGTGTTTACAACCACTAAAAATATAGGTATACAAGATGTTGTTTGAAATAAGTATAAATGGAAACCTTACAATAGTAAAAAAATATTAAAAGTATATATTTAGAAAGATGATAGTTTTCTTGACACTGTAGGTAAATTTTTAAGAAAGATTGCAATCTTTTTTGTAGGATTTATCATGATGAAAGGTGATTTTTTGCATTATTTGTCAAAAACACACAGGTTGCTATGTTGTAACAAGTCCAAGGCTCAGATTTTGGAAACCAAAGAAATTCCAAGCCTATAAAATCTTATTTTTTGTACATAATTAAAGGAACACGTACACATTTGTAGACACCCATAATTACACCCAAGTAATTTAAATACGTAAATTGCGCTAATTATCTCCTTTCTAGCAAATCGACAACATATCTTCAAAAGCGCTCATATTCCCTCTTATAGTCGTTAATTAATTACAATACGCTAATTGATTAAATCACCTATCCAACTAACATCCTGATTAACAACCTTCCATTAATTAATCACCCCTTCTATCTAGACTAATTAATTAGTTTTCCCTTCCATTTAACCAATAAATCAATATTTAATTGATTTAATCCCCTTCTAATAGCCTAAATCGTACTAATATTCCTCTAATTAGCTTTTATAAGCTTACATCTACCTATTAGTTAATCACCTTTGATTAATTAAAACACACCCCAACTCTCATGACTTGCTAAGCATAAATTAAACCCTTCTAAAGTAAGGTTGCCTTTTATAAAGCAACCTTATCCATTCCTAATCATGTTTTACCTTTATCCCACATGCAAAGGGATGAAGTGTTTCCTTTATCCATTGGGCTATATAAGGAGCCCTCATTCTACCTTTATACCTACACCTAAACTCCTTGAGAAAGCAAATGCAAAGCATATAGCAAAATAGACTAAGAGCTTGCTTTTTGTTTTCTTGAGAGTTCATCATCTTGAAGAGTTAAGCCTCTTTCCTAAGTGCTTAGGTCATATGGGAGGTGTCAAAAGGGTCCTGTAGCCCAACTTTGACAAGCCCTCATTCCTAGGTTCTTGGAACATTAAGGAAAACCATTTTTGATAGCCATGGAGCCTAACTATGTCCCTTCATTTATATGTTGTTAGAGAATAGAATATTTTTAGATGTTTAAACATTATTAAGGTTCAAAGTTTTGTATTAATGAATGTTTAGCATTTAACCCTCATTCAATTCTTATCATGATGGTGCTTAATATGTTGTTTGATTCTTGCTAATTAAGACTATTTAGGTGTTAGTCTTTTACTCACATTTAGCATTAGTTTAAAAACAACACATGCACACAACATTAAAACGCATACGTGTTATAACGCGTACGCGTTCCTTAATGTATGGGTTATATATGTGTTTAGGGCATCCTTTTATTTACAAAAATAAATGTTTAAGTTTAAGAAATAATAAAGTAAATTTATTTTAGTAAATATAAGAAATTAGGGCCACTTTGCACCTTATGGAACTAGTCTCACAACTCCACGAGTCGCGGTTTAGGAGATAGTTTTTTATAATGAAATTTAGTCAGTGCATGGGTATTTTTTGTTCGGGTTAGAACATCAGTCGTACAAATATATAAATTAGAATCAAGCATACAAACAATGAATACAGAAAATAACCACAAGATACAATACACAAGATTTAACATGGTTCACCCAGTGTGGGCTACATCCACTAAGAAACAACTAATTTATTATCACAAAGGAAATACAATGAAGATTTGCAATCTTCCAGACCTTCTTGGATGTCTTGTACTTTCTTCTCTACAATTTTTTTCTTTCTAAAGGAAACTTATTTTAATTCTCAATAAATTTTACTCTTCTAACCCTAGCTTTATGCTTATATATACATTTACAATCTTAGGGCACTTTAGCTATGTAATTACAAACATTAGATTCACTTTACAACTAAAGATAGATCTAATTCTCACAACTTAATTATAGTAGTCCTGCACAGGTAGCAGATGTCGGTTAGCCTTAATCGATGTCGGTTCCTTATTGTCTGACCGATACCGGTCAATGGGTGACCGACGCCGGTTACTGTGTATTCCAGCAAGTCTGTAAAAGCATGCTAGTGAAGTAATTAAGATACACAACTCAATAATCTCCCACTTGGAGATAAATTGTTGTATTGTACCATATAGCTCCTTCCTCTAATGCTTTCCTTGGCATGTTTCTCCCTCCTCAAGTCTCAAACTTGAAGAACATCAGAATTGGAGTGTAGCTCCAACTTCTCCTTTGCCAACGGATTCATTAGCATATCCGCAGGGTTCTCCTTTGTATGAATTTTCTCAAACTTCGGCTTCCTAGCCTCCAATACCCGTCATATGAAGTGATATCTCAATTGAATTTATTTCATTCTAGAATGAAATGTTGAGTTCTTTGCCAGATGAATTGCACTTTGACTATCATTGTATAATTTGCAATCCTCTTACTCCTTTCTCAACTCTTCCATGAACCTGCTCATCCAAAGTATCTCCTTGCTAGCTTATGTAGCTACAACATACTCAACCTCTGTAGTAGATAGGGCCACAACCTTCTGTAATCTAGAAATCTAGCTAACTGTCGTGCCACCTACTGTGAAAGCATATCCAGCGGTGCTCCTCCTGCCATCCAAATCAACATCCATGTTTGAACTCACATAGCCACGTAAAGAAGTATTTGACCCTGCTTAGCATAAATGCATGTCGGATGTCCCTCTCAAATACATGAGAATCCATTGGACTGCTTTACAATGCTCTTTAACTAGATTAGCCATAAATCTAGTCACAACTCCCACTGCATGTGCAATGTCTGGTCTAGTATTAACCATAACATACATCGAACTCCCAACTGCCGAAGCATACATAACTTGTGTCATGTACTCAACCTCCTTGTGTGATGTAAGACACTGAACTTTGCTCAATTTGAAGTGTTCATCTATAGGTGTACTTACAGGTTTTGCATCCTGCATTTTAAATATTTTCAACACCTTATTGATATAATCCTCCTGAGACAAATACAACTTCATGTTCTTCTTGTCTCTATTAATTTTCATGCCAAGGATTTTATTTGTGCCTCTCAAATACTTCATTACAAATGTGTGAGATAACTTTTCTTTAAGCTCACCAATATCATGCATACTAGATCCTGCAATAAGCATATCATCCACATACAGTAACAAAATAATATAGCTGTCATTTCCAATCATCTTGAAATAAACACAATGGTCAGATTCACATCTCAAATAATCGTGCTCATGCATGAAACTATCAAACCTCATATACCATTTCCTTAGAGCTTGCTTGAGCCCATATAGGCTCTTTTTAAATTTGCACACAAATTTTTCCTTACCATTGACTTCATACCCAAGCAGTTGATTCATGTAAATCTCTTCCTCTAAATCACCATGAAGAAATGTTGTCTTGACATCAAGTTTCTCTAAATGAAAATCCTCTATTGC
This sequence comes from Taxus chinensis, assembly GCA_019776745.2. Classification (NCBI taxonomy): domain Eukaryota; kingdom Viridiplantae; phylum Streptophyta; class Pinopsida; order Cupressales; family Taxaceae; genus Taxus; species Taxus chinensis. The sequence goes on from CM034153.1 coordinate 747,551,498, forward strand.
AACTAAATTCAATACAGTACAAATAACAAGAGAAAATATTTCACCAAAGTCAATACTTGTTTTCTGTGCAAATCCCTTTACTACAAGCCTTTCCTTGTATCTCTTCTGTCCACCCTCTTCTTACTTGATCCTGTAAACCCACTTGTTTTATAATGCTCTTTTAACGGCTAACAACTTAACTAAATTCCATGTTTGGTTCTACTCTAAGGAGTCCATCTCCTCATTCATGTCATGTCCCCACTACTTGTGGGATTTATCCTGTATTGCTTCTTCAAAGATTTTTGGTTCACATCTAGCAGTCAATAATAAATAAGACAAGGAAGGTGCAAATATTTCTAGAGGTCTACTTACCCTTTGTGACCTTCTCACTGAGATTCGGGGTGATGGAGGCTCAATCTTCTCATCCTATAGATTTGTATCTACTTCTGACGGCGACTGATTCCAGTCACCTTCTATTGACATCGGTTTGGCTTACCAACGTCAATCTATCTTTTTTGTAACCGACATCAGTACAGAGGACTGATTTCGGTCAGAGGTAAACTGATACTGATTACTGTGTAAACTTGTAGGTGTTAATTTTAAATCTGAGAGTTCATGTTCATCCACAAACTTCTCCACCAGTTCACCTTTGGGTACCAAAACTTGATCCCTGTACATTCTCTTTTCATTCCAATCAAGGTCACGACTCCTAATTATCTTAGAACCTTCTAAATCCCAAAACTAGAATCCAAAATCACCATAGCCATAACCAATGAAAGTACATATTTTTGATTTAGCATCCAATTTCTTTTTATTTTCCTTATCAATATGCAAAAAATATTCCCAGCCAAATACTCTAAGAAAAGAAAAATCTACCTCTTTTCTAGTCCAAGTTTCTTTTGTATTCCACCATCCAGTGCACTTGAAGGTCCACGGTTAATTAAATAAACTGTCGTGTCTACTGCTTCTGCCCAAAATTGTATGGGCAATCCATCATGTATCCTCATACTTCTAGTACGTTTCATGATTTTCATGTTCATTCTCTCTGCAACAATATTCTCTTGTGGTGTTCTAGGAACCATCCTTTCTCTGTGTATTCCATTTACTGAACAGTAATCATTGAAATCCTTACTGCAATACTCACCACCATTGTCAAATCTAAGGCATTTTAACTTTGAATTTGATTCATTTTCCACAAGGGCTTTCCATCTTTTAAAAGTTTCAAAAACATCAAATTTACGTTTAATACAATAAACACATACCTTTCTTGTGGCATCATCAATAAAAGTAACATAGTATTGGGAACCTCCATGAGAAGTTACATGGGCTGGTCGCCACACACCTGAGTGTCCAAGCTCCAATTTATGCTTCTTCTTTATTGTCCCAACTTTGAGAAATTTCACTCTCTTTTACTTTCCAAAATTACAATGCTCACATAAATCAAGATCTACACATTTCAGATCTGATAACTTACCCTTACGATATGCATTTAAGATCTACTCTCTTTTGCCTTTAAGATATGCATTTCCTTTTCAATCATATGGCCTATCCAATTATGCCACATGCTTGTATCTGACTATAAAGTAGATAGGATAGAAAAAGGAATAAGTAATACAGGTAGATAAATACAATTATCCCACCTTCTTGCCTCTTTCTACAACAAGATATCTGTTGGTAACTTTCCAAGATTTGGTTGTGAGTGTAACCATGCAACCAGTTTCACACTATTGTCTTGCAGAAATTAGATTTCTTTTGAGGTTTGGAACATGCCTCACATATTTCAATATCCATGTATTTCCATTCTGCAACTTTAGGTGAACTTCACCTTTACCAGTAATAATGCATGGTTCATCATCTCCTAAATAAACATGCCCAAAATTACACTGGACATAATTTTTGAAATAACCCTTATTAGGGGTTGCATGGAAAGAAGCTCCTAAATCTAAAACATGTTGATGATTATCCTTGTGGATGAACTGTCAGATTCGTAGGAAACCTTAGGTTAGTGGGATGTGCGCCCTAAGGTGACCTCCAGGTTTTAAAGAAGTTGGTTGTTCTCTGTTGTATGAGTTAATGTTAGGAGAAAGCTGGAAAGAAACACAAAACTTAACGGGGGCGATGCGCCAAGATAAATCCTACGGAAGGAGAAATGTCCAGATAGTTTGACAAAAATAGTTCAAAGAGCGTTAAAGCATGATCTACCTATTTAGCAATACCTTAGATTTAAATCAGAGCTGTAAAAGGGGGGCGGAAAACACAACAGACACAGATAAAAGATAAGTCAAATCTAAGGGCATATATCATGATAGATTGCATAACTTCATAACATCATTCAACGAAAATGAAGATTCAGAGTATGAAGAGCTCCAGTGCACAGAACAAGAACTTAATAAATAAAGGAAATCATACATAAGGTCGAAATGGCACAGATTACAATCTCTTTATAATGAAAAGATCTCGCTAAGGCTGGTTATTACAAAACTGAATAGTCTCATGTTTTCCTTAGCTTCTACCTATTTTTATCTCCTGAAAGATATCCTTTTGTTTTGGGATGTTATCCCTTATTGTAGATGCTTGGGGCTCTATCCCCAATGTCTAGAACCATAGCCTTAACTTCTAGCATTCAATTTTCTTACATGATATTTCCTTTCCAAGCCAAAATCTCAACTGCTCGTTCAAGATATCTGTAACTGTCTTTAATTTATACAACTGGTGCTTCCTAAGTCAGTGAAGCTTCTTCCTCATTATGTGGCGGGCTGATGCCTCTCGATGATTTTACACAAGACTCTAATTTTCAAAATGCACCTGCTGGACACATGGAGAGTGCATGTTTGTTCGTGGCCCCTTTCCTTTCCTTTATTTTAATCTGCATCTGTGTGACATGTGGAGAACCTTTCGAGCATCCCTAATATCTTTCTGACTTTTCCCTTGCTGAGAAAAGACTTCGGGGTTTGTGATAGGTGTACAATGTGGCACAATTTTAAGATCCCTTCCTTCTTTATTCCTATCCTAATTACGCCAGTGAGACACATGGATACCCTCTGCATTCATCCTTATACTTAGTCGATTTTTCAAGCCAAGAAAAAAAAAAGAAGCCGGGAAGGGGCAACAAAAAAGAGGGGCTATTTATCAAAAGAGATTTATACAAAATAGCTCTACAGTTATGGTGACTCACCAAGGAACTTTGTGCCGGTCATGGAAGAATCCTATAATCTCCCATTCTCAAAATATCAAAATTGTGGCTTTAACAAATGCCACTAAGAGCTTCTGCAACGCAACTTGATACCTGAGCCATTCCTCTTTGGTTGGGTAGGTTCTCCTCTGCAACGTCTGAAAGGCTTGGTCTAGCTCCATTATCTCCTTATGCAAGAAATTTTGAAGGTTCTGCACTACTACATGTAGGCGGAACTCTAACTAGAAAATGGGGTTTAAGATGGTCTCCACCTTGGCTACACTAGAGCTCTCCCTTAAAGACCGAAAGATAGTCTTGTCTTGGAACTTAGCAATCAAGAGCTGTTGAATTTGGTCCTTTGTGAGGGTCGTAGAATCATCGGGGAAGGGAGAAGGGAAGCCTAATTAAACTAGCTCATTAATGCTTTGCTTCATTTCCCTGATACCATGGTGTAGTTATGCCAAGAGATTCTGGCATTTGGTAGAAGCCTTATCACAGCTCAGAATCTCATTAATTTTTGCAGCAATGAGTTGCCTGTCTGTGATCCCTGCCCTAAGATTCTGGCTTCAGAGACCTTGGAAAATACTGCATTGATGATGGTGGAGGCAGTGGATTCTACATTTGAGCACAATCCCTGAGTGTCAGACATGAATCCAAGTGTGGGGGCCAAGGCCATCATCGTAGTAGTAATTTGGTCGTAGCATCAAGTGTACATCCCCTGCACTAACGTTACAATTCCTCCCTTCTAGGATTGTTGCGTCAATTTACGGGTCAAATCCTTGACCGCATCATCAAATGATCTAAGCTTGGTTTAGATGCCATCGTTTTCCGCCTCAACTGTATGTAACTTGGCCTGGATTTCTGCCACCTCCACCTACAAAGCTACGAGGGTCTCTTAGGACGGGGCTCCTTTCAACTCTTTACGGAGCTGGTCAATTTCTTTCCCTTTGGCCTTTATCTCAGCTTGATGAGTACAACCGTGGCTTCTAATTTTTGAAGTTTGGATTGTACCTTCTTTAGCTGATTACTAAGCTTCAAATAGTCTGTATTGACTATCATCATAGTTTCATTCATTAATTCAACCTTATCCTGAGGCCGAAACTCTGAAAGATCGACCATGACAACGCTAATGGAATAACCCTCTGGTTGCATTTACCCGGAGGGTTTGGATACCTGAGGGACAAGATGGGAAATTTTTAAGGAACTTTGTTGATGGTCATATAATGATCACATGTGCTTGGTAGCTCTAGCCTCCGTCTCCTTTTTCTTTTGCTTTTCCCTTCTACTGTCTCGTGCAGCCTTGGAAAAATCGACTTGACTCAAAAACTCAGAGGAAGAAGGGAACATCCCTCCCGCAAATGGGAAACCAAGTGACAAGCCGTAAGGGATTGTAATATGTGGTTGGGGCTTCGAATCTAGCAGGGTTGTGGAGAATCTTGTCATCACATGGGGGGAGAAGGTTGGTATGTTTGAGGGAATTTGTGGAAACAAAGTGGTGGGAGTGGGGAGAGAGTCTGCAATGGAGCAAGAGACAAAGGAAAACCTTCAGAAATGGAAAAAGGAGGTGGATGGGGAGATTGAAATGGAGCTCCTAGAGGAGGGAGAGGCAGAGGAGAAATAGAAAACCCTACTAATTTTGACTTCTTACATGGTGGGCTGGTGGTTGGTTCTTCCATAGGTCCTTCCCCTGAGGGGATAACTAGAGGTTGTGGTGTGGAAGTCAGAGCTGGAAGATTCTATTGAGGAGTGGAAGATAGAGGCGAGATAGGCAATTATTGTCATTGGGGGTCGGAGAAATTTGTGGTTGATTTCACGGGCCATCTCGATGTGATTGTGATTGTATCCTCACTCTCTTTTTCAAATGATGATCCGCGTCCCAGAATTCTTCCCAATGCTCATCACTGGAGACACCCTCAAAATTTGGGGAGGTCTAAAAAATCTCTTGCCTATATTTCCAAAAGGCTTCAATTTTTTTTGCACTCTAGTCCTTCTCTTTTAGGGCTGCTCAGAGCCCCTTAGCCATAGTAAGAGTGGGATCATACTTATATTTGACCTAATGGAATGACTCCCAGCTCGGGGTAAGTATGTCTGAGAGCTCGATAAATGTGTCAGACAACTCCTCCTAGGAACTTCACCTTGTGTCAAAAACTCCCTAGGCTCATGTTTGCAGGAGTCTGAGATTTTCTTATCAACTAGAATCTTAGCCATTTTTCCATCTGGGTTGTACCTCTATGAATCCTGAATTAGGGAAAACCCATAGGAGGCCAAATTTTTTGTAAGGCCATGTTCTGCCTTTCTTTTTAGTATGGTAATTCATCCCTTGCTTAATGGAAGTTCAAAAAGTTCCTTCTTCTTTCGAGTTGATCCAAACTCTATACCTAGGATTACCAGTTGCCGAGTAATTTCGAGGCCAACCTCTCGAGCCGTGAGGACCCTGCAGAGCATGAAGGATGCCTCATTAAAACCGTGAAGGTGAATCATGGAATTTCCTCTGGAAAATAAATAATCATAGGGGTGAGGGGGATTTGTGAATATAGAACGCACCAAGTCATTCATCCTGTTTTCGATCCCTTCTGGATCAATTTCAAGTAAGAGGGGCTCCTGAAAGAATTACAGAATTCATATACGTCTAAAGAGTGGGACAATACATGGGTCCATGCAGACACTGGTATAACCTTCTGGGAGTCTACTTCCGCATCCTAGATATTCAGGGTCATAAATTGACTAAAATATTCAACGTTTTGATAAAGAATGAGGTGAAACAAATAGGATGAATACCTGAAGGTTAAGGACACTGAGAATTGGTCGAATTGTTCACAAATGGATCCCATGATGAGTTCCACGAAGTCGAAGAAATACACCTGTTCTTTGGCAATAGAGCTCATTCAGAACAAGGCTCCCATCTGCCAATCTTCAACGCCTTTGTCTGAATCCTGACCAAAAATGAAGGTTAACATGGAGCAGACATCCTGAGAGTCTGCTAAAAGTGTTTTCAGTGGTATGGGAAAGTTTGCAGTTCCCCTACTGCCAGTATCCGCCTGTCTTAGTTCCCTATTAAGAAACAAAACATTGTTTTGACACGATTCCCAAAAAAATCAAATTTGGCCATGTCATATAAACTGGCCTTTTGGTCTTTCATCAGGGCCAACATGTCCCTGATAGTTTTTGGCATAATCACCACCTTTAAGTGCCTGCCCTAAATGGTTTGGGTTCTATACTCGAAATAATTCGTGCACATCTGAATGAGTTCTGGGCATGGGTGTGTGAGGGGCATCATGTACTGGGCAAGCGTGGTGCTCTAGGTCCTAGAGCTGAAATATTTTGAATCTCCCAGCTTGAGGAAGCTATCAAAGGTTTCCTCCTTTAAATATTTAGGCTTTTTGTTGAGGGATGGGTCAAAAACATTATCGACGGGGTCAGAAAACACAGTGGGGTCGCTAAACCGGGGCCCTTCATGTGGAAACTTTAATCTTGGCTGTAGAGTCCGAGGGGGCAGGTTCACCTTGCGTAATACTTTGCTACTAGGGCAGAGCTAGAGGCTGCCATGGTGCTCCTCTGAATTTAGAAACAGTTACAATTTCCTTAGCTCCAGAAATTGATAACTGATTCGGGGAACCTTGAAGTTTGGAGTTAGCATGTTTAATACTCTTTGATACTTAAAGAGTGTAATGCCATATTTTTTTAATTTATTTTTTTACTTTTAAAAGTAAGCACAACTAAATATTTCAGATTTAATGTATATTGCATAACTATATTTTACAGCTTTCTAAACAAACAAAACCTTCCAAATGAAGACATTAGAATAAAATAAAAGCTCATGGTTTCATTATGGTTTCAAAATGATAATCTTACAATATTCTTGCAACAATGAAGGAAAACTTCCTTTGCAAATGACTTAAGTTTACAATAACATCAAATACAAAAAAATAGGTGTTTTATAAGAAGGTGAAAGCTTCACAAAGCCATGTTTATTTACAAGATGAAAGTAATACCCTCAAAAGATGAGGATGACCAAGAGGACCAAGATGGCAAAGAGGCTCCAACTATCTCCAACTTGATTGTTCTTCCAAGGATGCTGAAATAAGAGACAAGGCTTGTTTACCACCCAACCAATAGGCATCATCACATGCCTTTCCATGGTTGGAAGCCATACTAGCCTCCCCCAAGACCATGGGAGAGAGGAACAAACTTCCACAATGTGCACAAGTATAATGGGGATAAAACACAACAAGAAATACATAGGACCATTTAATACACTTAGACAAACTACATATGGTAAAACCACAACATGAGGAGAACAAGGTCAACCTCACAAGGGGGGGGGGGGGGTGGAGAGAAGAAATAGGATGCCCAAATTAAAGGTGTCCAAACATAGTAGCACCAACAAAAGCATGTTTACAAACTCCTTATTCCTCCTAATCATTCATCCTCCTTATTCCTCCTTTATGTCATAGAAATCCTTCTTGGGAGGATTTTCAAACCCAAAAGGGTTTCCTCACCAAGAATGGGGAAAGGTTCAAGCCATATGAACCTTTCTCCCACCTCAAACCATATGAGGGAATGAGAAGGGACCTTCATGGCTTGACCAACAACCATGAGGTTTGAGAGGGAAATCCCTCTCTCTTCCCCTACATTCTCCAAAAACCATCAATCCAAATGATGGTGGAGAGAAAACAAAAGAAAACAACAAAGAACAAACAAACAAACTACATTCACCATACAACTTCACAACACATCATTTCACACACATCACTTTATTGATCAAAGCATAGTTAACAAGATAAGCACAACTAGGAAAGAAAAAGATTAAGAATCCTACCTCTACAATGCTTTCCAAGACTAAGTTTTTCCCTTTGTCCAAGAAAACCTCCAAGCTCCCAAAATTCTCCAAGTTCTCCCAAAAAGAAATGAGCCAAGAAGACCCCTTCCTTCCACATGAGGAAGAATAAGAAGAGGAACCCAAAAGTTTCCTCACCAATGGGAAGGTGACAAGTGTCACCCCCTCTCCTCTCAAGAGTCAAAGATTCCAAAAACCAAATAAGTAAAAGTAAACTCACCTTTTAGCCTTTATCACCCAAAGTACTAAAAAAGAAAATAAAACAAAGTGGAGTAAATTTTAACAATTACACACAAACCAACCATCTTACATGGATGGTGACTAAGGAGGGAAAAATGGAAGGGAAACTCTCTCCACACCTTGGAAATAAGCCCCCCTACCTATTAGGTAGGGTCCAAGGGCCCATTTTCATGCTAAGGTAACTCCCAAACTCAAAAGGGGTCCCTAAAAATGCCCAAAATAACCCAATTTCGGGTTTGGCATGCTTGGGCACAAGGGTAGAGGGTGTGGGGTCCACCCAAGGTTCATATGTGGTCCCCAATCCCTTCTACCACAACACACACACTTACTCAAAGCCATCACTTAAATTAAGATGAGATCATTAAACCCCTAAGCTAGTTTACTTAATAAAACACACCCTAAACATAATTAATTTTACAAGACATAAATACATTACAATTGAGGGTTCACCCATGGTGCCCAAATAAATACACCTATTCTAAGGCCTCAAACATTTAGCATGGTTAGGACTTAGCCCATGGGCTGCTCGTGCACAATTGCGTAGCTACCCTGAAACCCATGCTCTCCTATACCTCTCACCTGCACACTCATTGCACACATTAACCGCATCTGTCCAATATAAATCATCATATACACATCACAAACTTAATCAACTTATAATGTCCTAACATAATTTTACAATTGATAGTGCAATGTATACAATTATACACATAGTTTTCCACGAATCATCTACAGATAAAATTACGATGACATACACTTAGGCTAGCATGAAATTACCATTATTAAATCTAGAAAACTATATCATTAATCAAATCGAACACAAGAAACCAAAATCTAACCAATAAATATCACTATCATATAACCCTGTTAGTGTCATCAACATCATAAGAAATATATCAATATACGAATCTAGTCCAATTGGCGCTACGCGCCCAAAATACCATAATGTCCATGAGGATAAAATAACATAGTAAAATGTCCAAAATCTATCAGAGTCTCAATCAAAACATTTCTATGCATAAAGGAACCAACAGATAACTGGAGCTATAAAAACGTTGGCACTACAAAGAGCTTCCCTCACTTTAGGCATAATGGTTTGCATGTAAACAGGGTCACTTCGCACAACAATCCCTTTCTAATTAATGAATCAAGTTGGTGTTCCGCGTCTTTCAAGAGAATTTACATCACATCAAAATCTTTTCTCCCCTCGAGTGTCGAGGAAATCACTAGATCATTAATTCGTAAATAAAACAGGGTAGTACGGTTCTCTCAAAATTTCAAAAGGGGAAAAAATGCCTCTAAAAGGGACACGTGTCTGAGACACTTATTAAAAGAAAAGAAAACTGACAAGAAGATAAAAGAAACTATACATATAATACAATATGGCGAAGGACCTACAGGAATGGCTTTAGGTGGATCCCATTCACCGGAATGGCTAAGGGATCACCCTCCATAGTTTCGAGTTCAAATGAGTTGTGATGCTTACACCCATTGATTCTAAAGGGCCCTTTCTATAGGGGATCAAATTTTCCATGATTCCATGGCTTGGCAGCTCTTGCGTCCCATTTTAGGACTGTGGTTCCGACCTGAAAGTGTTGTTCTGATGTCTTTTGGTCGAACCAAGTCTTGACTATCTTCTAGCGGCTAATCATGGTCTCTTGAGTTAATTCTCATTTCTCATGGAGCTCTACTAGCTCGGCGAGTCTCACTTACATTTCCCCATTCTCACCTATCTCAACTTGCTTTAATAGTTGTAATGCGGGGATTTCTAGTGAAACTGACATTACAACACTTTTCTCGTAAACTATCTCATACGATGAAGCTCTTAGGATCTGCTTTGGGGTGATTTGATCAACCCATAAGGTTATTTTGATATGTTCATGCCATAATTTATTATGCTCGTGCCTCATTCACTTTATAAGTCTAATTAAGTTTTTATTGGTAGATTCTGCCAAACCATTTCCCTGTGGATAATAGTTGGAAGATGTCTTTAGGTAAATCCCATGTTTTACCGCAAAATCAGATACCTTGGTTCCCACAAAAGCTTTAGCATTGTCTGATATAACAGTACGGGGTGGCCCAAAGCATGTGGTTATATCTTGTAGGATTCCTAGGATTACATTTTCCGTGGCCTCCTTAAGGGGCACTACTTCCACCCACCAAGTGAATTAGTCCGTTGTTGTGAGGATCCATTTGTGGCCGGTGCTAGAAACTGGATTTACCATTCCGATGAAATCTAGACCACATTAGGCAAAGGGTTCCTCTACCAAGATAGGATTGAGGGGTAATGTCGCGTTCTTGCGGAAACTAGTATAAACTTGGCACACCCTGCATCTATTTACCTCTATCCAACTGTCGGTGAATAGAGTTGTCCAAAAATATCCTTCCTACAATATTTTTATGGTTGTAGTCTAGGAAGAAAAATGGCCCCCTGAGCTCCCGTGGTGTAGTTCATGTGAGACTTTTTTAGCCTCCCCATCATCCAGGAATCTCAGCAAGATTCCATTAAAATTCCTCCTAAATAGGAAGACATTAACTATGATGAAATTACTCCCATGTTGCCTATAATAGCTCCTCTTTTTTAAGGGGAGATGAAAGGGTTACTTTCTAGTTTTCATAAAGTGAATTATATCAGAGACCCATCCTTCAGACCTATCTTCCTGAAGGTACATTACTTCCCCCCATTCGTTATTGACCTCTAGGATAGATTCATGTGTCGAATATTGACACTACCCCCTACCTCTCACAAGTTTCGTGGGTTTCACTTCTATGTCATACTCCAGGATTTTGGTGATCCAATTGGCCCTTTTTTCAGTTATCTCACCCTCCATTATGTATTCCTTGACACTAGAGTGAGCCACCATGACCCATATTTTGTTATGCATGACAAGGTGTCTGAACTTCTTCAGACCTTTAACTATGGCGTAATCTTGTCTTTTCATGAAATTGTATCTTGTTTCATAGTCATGGAGAGTCTTTGAAAAGAAAGCGACTAGGTGTTCCTCCCCTTGGAGTTATCCTTTTTGGGTCAGTATAGATGATATGCTATGATTTCCCCTATATACATACATAATAAAATATTTTAAGAAGTTAGGGTTGTGGAGCACCAGGGCCAATGCAATAGCCCTTTTTATTAATTCGAAGGACGAACAACCTTCATTGGTCTATTTAAAACTAAGGTCTTTTCTTAGCATGAGAGTGATCGGGTGGATTGTTCCTGCAAAATCCGATATAAACTTGACAAAAAAAATTGTCTTTCCTAAGAAGGATTGAACAACCTTCTTGTTAACTGGTAGGGGAATCTCCAAAATGGCCCTGACTCTATCAGTGTCGATAGAGACTCCCTCCTTCGACACAATATGTCCCAGGATCTTTCCTTGGGGTATTGCGAAGATACATTTCTTTGGGCTCAGAGAGATTCCAAACTCTTGACATTTTTTTAATACAACTTCCAAGGCATCAAAATGTTCCTCCACTATTTTAGTGAACACCATAAAGTCATCAAGGTATATGAGGATTATCTTGTTTATTAACACCCCAAACGCGGTATCCATGGCCCTTTGAAAAGTATCCCCTACATTGGTGAGCCCAAACGGTATTTTCACATAAGTGAAGGTTCCCCATTTGGTTGTGAAGGTAGTATTACATTGATATTTTTCTATGAGCCATATTTGGTTATAGCCTAAAAAGCCATCCAATAGAGAAAACATCTCGGAGCCTACGATAGTCTGTAATATTTGTTCCATAGAGGTTAAGGGGTAATGGTCTTTTAGGGAGGCCCTATTCATATCTATGAAATCTACACAGAGTCATATTTCACCATTCTTCTTCCTCACTAGGACTAGGTTGTGAGACCCACGTCGTGTGTTTTATCAGAAAAATTATACGAGCCTCCAATAGCTTTCTCAATTCTTCAGCCGTGAGGGCTTCTACTTTAGGGTTCACAGGCCTCTATTTTTGACGAACAAGCTTAGTCCCCTCTTCCAGGTCGATGGTGTGTTGGATAATGTCTTTATCATAACCATATATATCATCGTATGTCCAAGCCATTACCTTCATATTTGTGACATAAGGCCACGAGTCTATCTCTTTCCTTTTGAGTCACCGATTTTCAGTCATTTTTCCTTAGTTATATCTAGTTCTACATAGACTTCTTTCACCACCTCAAACTTTCTTCAATCAGAACTAGCGTCATTTGCGTCAAAAATTCTTTCAATGGTAATTAACCCCCTTGGGAGATTGTTTGTCTTTAGCTGAATTATTTGATCCCCATATGCTTCCTCGATTTTGGGTTGGAGTTGATTTGTGAATTGGTCTAACTATTGGAGGAAGTGTATGACATATTGGTCATTATCGAATACCTGTCAATGATCGAAGTTGTCAGGGATAGAAGGGCAGATGATCACTTTTATGGTGTTTTTTATTTGCAATCAAATCCTGAGTCGGGTCAAATTGAGACCCTATCATGGCCATCATGTCGGCCTTTGTATTTTGATCATAGGGAATTACCTTAATATTAAAGGCCTCGAAATCATCTACCAGATCCCATACCCAGTGTCGATAGGATCTCATCCTTAGGTTCTTGGTGGTGGCAATATTCCTTACTAGCATCACCACCAACTCTAAGTCACCAAATACTCTTAACTACTTGATACCCTCCTTTTTGGCGGTGGACAAACCATACACCAAAACCTCGTACTCTGCCTCGTTACTGGTATAGGAGAACTAGAAATGGAATGATCAGATTATTTTCCTAGCATTCAGGGATATTTGGCACACTTTGGCTCCCGAGTCGTTCTTTCTTTTGGCCCCATCAAAATGTAGGGTCCATATTAGAGGATTCCCGAGAGAGTTTCCTTCCCATTCATCATGCCCCTTCTCCGCCTTTGGGATTGTGGGATTTTCGTTGAAAAATGATGTTCCCAAAATTATCTTCAGGGGGGAGATTAGATAGATGATATTTTTTCTGAGGCTCCCCGTCTTCTACGTATAATTCTTCTTCCCTGGTGATCATAGTATGAGATGCCTCAAAGCTAGAAGGCACTTGCTCCGTTATATGCTCCTTAGAGAGGGGTTCTGATAAGACCTTCATTTTGGACCCGTACTTGGTTCGTAGGATTAGATAGGACCAATCCAGAGACATATAGCCTCCAATATTAGCTATGAAATCACGGGAGAGGCAAATCCCGAAGACTAGAGGGACATTAATCACCGTGATATCTTTCCAAAAAGTTATATTCAGGTAGGAATAGAGCTGTAATGGGATTCCTTGATAATACCAATGGTTTGAATATACTTCCCATCCAGTTTCATAAATCCTTTCTTCAAGGGTTCATACTGAATTCCCAAAGTGTCTGTAATTTCCTGGGGCATGACAGTAGTACTTGCACCGGAGTCTATCATGGAGTTATGTAATAATTTCTTGCCTATAATAAGAGTCAAAAAGAAGGGATTGGGCCTTGGTTTACTGACCTCTCCCTTTTAGTTCAAAAACATGGCCTCTGTAGGTACTTGGGCAACTTTGACCCATCCCTTCTCCATGGTTGCGATGGTCAAATCATCTTTTGGTTTGAGTTCCTCTTGGAGAAACTCTTTTTTCTCAGGGATACTTCGAAGGTCCCACAAGGACACATTAACTGGTGCTTTTTTTAAGCTGTTGGACTACATTGATGGGTCCAAGTGGCGATGATTTAGGATATGGTTGATACTTCATCCTTTCTTTATCGAGGTAATGGGTATCTTGATTCTAGAATATTTGCTTTGGAGCTTCCGTCATTGGTGACGGCACATTCACAATGATTGGAGGCTCTTTACGCATCTTATCGATTGAACTTGGAGCTGGGGCATATGCTTCAATAATTCTCTTCTTGAAGCGAGTGTTATAGTTAAACTAAATAGGTTTCGATACAGATAATTCAGTTGTAAATATGGATTCCTCCCCTTCTACCCAAGAGAAAAGGTCATCTTCTGGTGCGATCTCTGCTTCTTATTCCAGGGACATCCCTTGAATCTGGGTTGTTAAGGCGACACTTTGGGCTCCCGCGGGACTGGTGGGGTCTAGACATACATACATCATAACCTTCTCTTGATCATTGGTCGGCCACCCTCTGTTGTAAGTTCCCTTGGGGCAAATCCCTCAACATATGAGAATTATTGCAAGGGAAGCACCAAGCGTTGGAATCTTTAGCCAGATGGTTCTGTCTAGGGACCATTTCTCTCCCGCTATTGGGAGGAACAGTCTGAAGTGGCGTTGGCACATGAACTAATTGATTTGACGGTTGCGCGGTTAGTAGTCTCTAAGTATTCTAGTATTGAGCAGAATAAGTAGGTCTGATACCTTGGAAATTTTGATAATTTTTCCTTCGATAGACTGCCTAGTTCCTTTTAAGGTTCACTATCTTATTAGAAAAGTTTTCTTAGATTATTTCTCATCTCATCCATCTCGGGAGAAGAAGATGAGGGTGTGGTAGCAGAAGTTGGAGCCATATGAGAAGGTGGGTAGTTATATAAGGACATAGGGGCTTGAGAAGGGTTCAGTATTTGTGCTTGTGGAAGGGGACTATCTTGGGATTCATCAAAAAAAGAGTTCTGGGAGGGAGTTTCCTGACATCTATTAAATGATTCTCAGCTTGGATTGCAATGTTATAGGCAAGCGGAAAAGAGTCCCCTCCTAATGATTGAATCATACCAAAATATTTGAATTCAAATATTTTAAATAAAAGACGATAACCATACCTGCGGGTGGCCTTGCTAGGGTTGGAATCCTCTGCCAGGTTTTATAGAACCTGGTGTTAAAATCTGTCATTAACTTTTTTAGGCCCTTTTTTATACAAATTAGTTGTTGCAGGAGTGATGACCTGTCCCCTTTCCTCGTTCAACCTCGTCACCAACGCCCCTCCTAATAGGTCCCAAGTACCGATAGTATTAGGGGTTAAGGATTGGTACCACTCCAAGGCCTTTCCCTTAAAGGAGGCAGCCAACAAATGTAAGGTGACGTCTCTCCCTTATATAATGCACTGGACATATTTATGCTATGTCTTGGAGGTGTTCCTCAGGGGTTTTAAATTCTTCCCCGCTAAATTTGGGTAGTGCTTTTAGCACCGGAATAGGGTTCCACACTACCGGGGGCTTGGGCAGAATGAGTGGGCTTCCTTGATCCCAAGAGACAAACTACCTCGGAGGTTGGGGTTGAAGATGAGCCATGAAAATGGGTCTGAGAGTTCTAGTTGACTGTGTAAAATGCCTACATGGCGGAGGCGGTGAGAGAAATATATTCGAAGGAGAAGGGGATCTCTGGATCTGTCAACCCCTCCTGTTGTGTAGTGGAGATAACTATAAATAGTCAAGTGCACCTTCCTCCCTCGCTCTCGCCCTCATTCACATTCAGCTTGTAACTCAAGCGGATCACTTGAATACTGCTAGGATTAGTAGATCTTTGGTAATGGAAATCTAAATGTGTAGATGTTCATCCCACTAGGCGTGCCAGGAAAAATGTTGACGATTATCCTTGTGGATGGACCGTCAGAGTCATAGGAAACCTTAGGTTAGTGGGATGTGCGCCCTAAGGTGACCTACAAGTTTTAAAGAAGTTGGTTCCTCTCTGTTGTATGAGGTAAAGCTAGGATAAAGTTGGAAAGAAACATAAAACTTAACGAGGGGCGATGCGCCAAGATAAAGCCTACGGAAGGAGAAATGTCCAGATAGTTTGACAAAAATAGTTCAAAGAGCGTTAAAGCATGATCTACCTATTTAGCGATACCTTAGATTTAAATCAGAGCTGTAAAAGGGGGGCGGAAAACACAACAGACACAGATAAAAGATAAGTCAAATCTAAGGGCATATATCATGATAGATTGCATAACTTCCTAAAATAATTTAAACATAAATGAAGATTCAGAGTATGAAGAGCTCTAGTGCACAAAACAAGAACTTAAGATATAAAGAAAATCATACATAAGGCTGAAATGGCACAAATTACAATCTCTTTATAATGAAAATATCTCGCTAAGGCTGGCTATTACAAAACTAAATCTTCTCATGTGTTCCTTAGCTTCTACCTATTTTTCTCTCCGAAAATATCTCCTTTTACTCTGGGATGCTATCCCTTCTTGTAGATGTTTGGGGCTTTGCTCCTAATGTCTAGAACCAAAACCTTAACTTCTAGCATTAAATTCTCTTACATGATCTTTCCTTTCCAAGCCCAAATCTCAACTTCTCGTTTAGAATATCTGCAACTGTCTTTAATTTATATGGTTGGTGCTTCCTAAGTCGGTGAATCTTCTTCCTCGTTACGTGGTGGGCTGATGCCTCTCAAGGATTTTACCCAAGACTCTGCTTCAAAATTCTCCTAATAGACATGTGGAGAGTTCATGTTTGTTCATGGCCCCTTTCCTTTCCTTTATTTGAATTTGCACCTGGGTGACACGTTGAGAGCCTTTCGAGCATCCCTAATATATTTCTGACTTTTCCCTTGCTAAGAAAATCCTTCGGGGTTTGTGACAGGTGTACAGTGCAGTGCAAGTTTAAGATCCCTTCCTTCTTTGTTCCTATCCCAATTGTGCCAGCGAGACACATGGATACCCTCCGCGTTCATCCTTATACTTAGTTGATTTTTCGAGCCGAGTGAAAAAAAGAAGCCAAGAAGGGGCAACAAAAAAGGGGAGCTATTTATCGAAAGATATTTATACAAAATAGCTCTACAAAACCCATGACTCAATTTTATTATCCAAGGAGAGAATTAGGGCATCTTGCATTACCTCTTTTACAACAACATTTTCCTATTTACCTTTCTCTAGTACATTCTCTTTGTTTTCCTTGAACCAACAATCCTTCTTTGCATGTCCTTTCTTTCCACAATTCCAGCATGTTATTCCTCTACCTCTAGATTTAGATCTACCATTCTTATAATTTGATTCCCCATTATTCTTGCTCTTGGATCTCTCCTTCTGCATTCCCCTACTTTCTACGTTCAAATCATTCCCAAATGATGATTCTCCTGTAATTTTCCTGCGTACTTATTCATTCAGGATTATACTAACCACATCATCAAACTTTAAAACATTAATAGCAGGCAGTGTATTACTAACAGGTATTACCAAGTTATCCCAACTATCTAGCAAAGAGCATAATAATACAAGTGAATTCACTTCATCCTCAAATGGAATACTAACTGGTTTTAATTTATTTACAATAGACCGGAAATAATTCAAATGACTTGATGCAGATCCGCCTTCTTGCATCTTTAAATTAAACAATTTATTCATCAAATAAACTTTATTTGAAGCACTAGGTTTTTCATATAGATTTGCTAAATATTTCATCAACTCTTCCGTAGATCCTGCTTCGGTAATATTTGAAGCCGCAGATGTTGTCAGGCTCAATCTTATAGATCCCAGAGCCTTTCTATCAAGAATTTTCCATTCTTCATCAGTCATCTTTGCAGGTCTTGTCTTCTCATCCAACGATAAGTATAGATCTTTCTGATACAAATAATCATCCACCTACATCTTCCATAATTGATAATCACAGTTGTCAAATTTCTCTACTCTGAATTTTCTTTATTCTCCCATTTCTTTACTCCCACTCAATCAGAAATCCCTTTGTGAGTAAATCTGTCAACACACACACAACCCTCAAACAAAGAAGCTTTGACACTAGTTGTTGGGGTTAGCACATTGGTCGTACAGATATATAAATCAGAATCAAGCATACAAACAATGTATACGGAAAATAACCAAAAGATACAATACACAAGATTTAACATGGTTCACCCAGTGTGGGCTATGTTATCTGAGAAACAACCAATTTATTATCACAGAGGAAATACAATTAAGATTTACAATCTTCCACACCTTCTTGGATGTCCTGTACTTTCTTCTCTACATTTTTTTCTCTCTAAAGGAAACTTATTTTAATTCTCAATGAATTATACTCTTCTAACCCTAGCTTTATGTTTATATATGCATCTACAATCTTAGGGAACTTTAGCTATGCAATTACAACCATTAGATTCACTTTACAAATAAATATAGATCTAATTCCTACAACTTAATTATAGTAGTTACACACATGCAATCGATGTCGGTTAGCCTTAACCGATGGCAGTTCCTTCTTTCCTGATCGATACTAATCCATGGGTGACCAACACCGGTTCGTCAACTGATGTTAGTTAATGTGTATTCCAGAAAGTCTATAAAAGCATGTCAGTGAAGTAATTAAGCTCCACAACTCAACATTTTTCAAGATTTTAGCATTCATCCTAAAGCTTTTAGGGTTTAAATTCTACAATCGACGTCTATTTTGGGAAATTAGATAGTCATTCTTTAGGTTTTGGGACCATTTGGATTGTTTACTAACATTTGTAAGAGTGTTAGATGTGTCAAAATTAGATTTTACAAATCTCATAACTCTCAAATTAAACACTTGCTAAAATATATGGACTCAAGAAATGCCTTATAATACATAAAAAAATCAAAACACATTTACATGTTTTTATTAATTTGAGAACCATTAAATACAGATACAAATGCTACTCCCATTATTGGAATTGTTACAAAAAAATTATAAAGCTATTATAATGGTGTTTCCTTATGACCCTTGAAAATTTTCACTTGTTCCATGTGACTCAGCTCGTCTCTCTTCTCCTTATCACTCTTGCCCCTCAAATGGTAGACTCGACTCACTTCGTGAACACATTGTGTTTTTTCACTTTTGTAATCAATGTGCATTATACAATTCAACTATTGCACAAATAATTCGTGAAAGCCCTACGTTATCGTCACCATTACCCAACTTTTGTTTTGCATAAGTTCCTTTCTCCCTTATCCTTCTCACCATCCTTGTGTGTGCCCATGTACTTAGCTAATATAATATAACTTATATAAGAAATGTAATTCCCTTGTGATACTCATGCATCAAAAATTGTATAGATTCAATTTTAATTGAATTGACTGATTGATTCATGCCTAGATTTTTAATTAGTCCTAGATGCAGTAAAATATCAAATCATATAGTTCCGATAAGTTTCACATTGCTCAATTTAACCAATGTTTCTTATCTTATTGAACCAATCAACTAACTATGTAATACATGATATAATTAGGGGGTAAAATTGATTCCAAATTCACCATTTTCATGTAAAATATCTAGCATGAAAAATTGAAAATCTTAAGAATGAAAACTAAGCCCCTAATTGAAAATTATGCTTCCTAATCACTGTGCATCCTTCCTCTAGTCATCCTACGTTCATTTCAACCTTCACCCCATTTCAGAGGAAATTCCTAACAATTTTTTCAAGTTTGTTTTAGTTTTTAAGTATGATTACCTAAGGTGATAAATTAATTCAATAAGATTCAGTGTAATAAACAAAATTATGGAGGCCAAAAAAGGCCATTTTTGGCCATTTTGCAACTGGTAAACACCCTCTGGGAATGTTCAGGGAAATTATAAAGCATCTAAGGCTTATTTTGGAGAGAATTTAAGGTTTTTTAATTAATTTAGAAAAAAATAGGAAAAAAAATCTCATTCAGGAACCATCTGTTCAATAGCGGGTATTCAGGGTATAGGGAATGAGAGCTTCAATGGTGAATGTTGTCTTCAGTGGAAAAATCAAGAAGTTTCCAAATTAGTTAAGAATAAAAAAAATAAAGGCATCAAAAAGATATTGGAAACCTCTACAAGGGGGGAAATATCAATTTTTATCTAAGGCTTAAGTAATTATTGATATATTTCAAACTTCTTTAGTTGCCTCTCTTAGTTTAAGAAGGAATAGTCCCTAAATTTTGATTTTTAGGAAGAAATGAATTTTAGGAATGCTTCTATTGATCTTTAAATGTTATTTTTATTAAAATTCATATAATATTTGACCCCGAACCATTCTCCTGTGGTGAAAACTTCAAGCTCAGTATCTAAAAATAGACATCCAAGGTAAAATTGGCTTACCAAATTAGGCAAAGTTACACATTTGACACCATTGTGTCCCATCTATCCCCCAAGGGATAGGGGGGGCATGAGGGACACCAAAGTGTGACCTTATAATCCTCCCTAAGTTACACTTTAGACACCCAGGTGTCCCCACTATCCCCTATATCCCCATGGTGCAAGGGGGACAAGAGGGACCTCATATGATTGTGGTAGAAGGGATTCATCTTAGTTGAAGCACTTAATGAAAAGTGACACCATGGGGATCACACTATGAAAATGAAAAAAAATCATGGTGACAATGTGTACAAAATATAGTCACTTGGAAAAACAGGTGCAATCAAGAGAATCATGAGGTCTATGAAGGGTTTGAAAACATCAAGAACCTCATTGAAATTCAGTCATCTAGGGAATAATCATCATGAGCATGATGAGAAGGGATAAACATGAGTGGTGATGGAACTAATCTCAAGCTCACAAATGGTACATATCGATTAAGAGTGTTTCTAAACACTTAATTAATGTTTGGTGATGTGCTCACATCTTACAATTCAGGGAGTGGACTTCACATTTCTTTAATGCATTTGGAGGTCAAGAACATGGATCTCACCCTCAAACATTCCTTCAAGTCTCATTCAGGGATCAATCCTTCCATTTAAAGGAGGAAACCTATTTCCATGAGGATCAATCAAGCAAAGAGGTGTCCATATACTATAAGAATGTTTCCATTCAAGTGACATCTTGGTCAGGGAAGTGAATTGTGAAGTTAAAAACATTTACATCACTTAAGTCATCACTTGAGGTATTAGAAACATGCTTTCAACTCATGAAAACTCATTTTTTACCACCTTTTCAAGATGAATGGACCCATGATGGAATTTTGGAGGTTTGATGTCCCCTTTTCCCTTTTTTCTAATGGCAAGGGGACATGAAAGACAAAAAAACACATCCTGGGGTGTTAGGAAGTTGTTTTCAACTCACGTAATTTGGACCCATCCTCATGATATCCTCACCCCTGATAAACAACAATATATTTATGAAAATCCCCATTTTGATAGGTACTTCTCAACATTTTCAAATATCTATCTATGACTATGTGGTGAACATCTCTCTAGATCTTATCGCATAGGAATAGTAAGGACAAATTCATGTTTATGGAGGATTGACAATTGAATTTTGACTTAGGCAGAAGGGAAGTTGTCTTGTTTCCCAATTTTGGTCTCAAATTATATTTTTGTCTCAGTGTGTTTTTCATCTCATTGGATGGGTTGATTAAAATATTGAAGCATTCTTCATTCAATCTCCTACCTTTACCCATATAAAGGTCAGAAGGTTTTTGGTCTCACATTTCATTAGTCATTATGTTTTCCAAGTGGAAGGATCATTATAGTTGCATTGTACGGGAAATTGTCTCAAGTTTTCATCAAGTGTAAGAGGTTTAAAAAGGCATGGAAGTGTTTCATGGATTGATTCAAGTGAAAGAGGTAATTCTTTATCGATCTCAGTGGTCCGTTCATTGAGTTCTTCTCACTTCTCTTAATGTACCATTCTTCATTCAATCTCATACCTTCACCCATCTTAAGATCAGATGGTTTTTGGTCTCACATTTCATTATTCATTGTGTTTCCCAGGTGGAAGGATCATCATGGTTGCATTGTGTTGGAAATTGTTTCAATTTCTCATCAAGCGCAAGAAGGTCAAAAAGGCATGGAAGTGTTTCGTGGATTGGTTCAAGTGAAAGAGGGCATTCTTCATTGATCTCAATGGTCCATTCATCAAGTTCTTCTCACTTCTATTAATGTAGCATTCTTCATTCAGTCTCCTACCTTCACCCATCTCAAGGTCAGAAGGTTTTTAGTCTCACATTTCATTAGTCATTGTGTTTCCCAAGTGGAAGGATCATCATGGTTGCATTGTGCGAGAAATTGTTTCAAGTTCTCATCAAGTGCAAAAGGGTCAAAAGGCATGGAATTGTTTCATGGATTGGTTCAAGTGAAAGAGGTAGTCTTCATTAATCTCGGTTGTCCATTCATCAAGTGCTTCTCACTTCTTCTCTCAGTGTACCTTACAGGGCTATAGAAATTCATCATTCTAGAAGGTTGCTTCACTCATATAACTAATTATTTTATATAATGATGTAGTTAAGGTCCATAAAACCAAAAAACATGCCATATAGTCACATTTTATTTACTATGCATAATGTTTTTGAGACCGCCTAATCACTAAATCTCATCATATCATTACAATTAAGTTCATATGTCTCAAATAGGGTAAACTACCTCTCTCCTTGAGCCAATGTGTGGATGATGTTTAGGAAGGTTTGAAGCATGTAGAAATTAATTTATAACACTCCAATAATATAATTTTTTGATAAAACCTTGTTATGAATCTCTATTCTACCATAAGTCTTAGTCCTAGAAATGTATTATGAGAAGTTTTGGTGTTCCCATGTAGAAAGGGATTTTTTTATGACGGGAATGGTTTTTTAAACCTTTAGTAGAGAGAAACAAAGGAACTAAATTTTTAATATGTGTGTATAAGTATCCTTATAGGATTTATCATTCCTTCATATATGATGGTCTTAGATTCCTTAGTATCTTGGAATACCTCATCCTAGCTTGTTCCTTGAAGAAGATTTGAACATAATTGCAGAGTCAGGATATAGAGATCATTAACTCACTCCTTGAGTCTCAAATTTCACTCACTTTCTTGACCAAGAGTGGAAACATCCTAATATCAATGGAACAACTTTCAATATTTGACTTTTCCTGAATCTAAAAATTTAGGCCCATTTTTGTTTGGAACCAAAAGGGACAGATGCACTATTTTGAAATTATTCATAAAACCTTTAAGGCTTAGAGAAAAATTATGTTTCCAAAATTTATAGGATTCACATAGCTTTCAAATTCCTATCTTTTTACCTCCTAAATCCTTACGGAGCTCTTGGAATCATCCAAAGAAATCAAGTTTCACCATTAGAGATTTTTTTCCCTGCACCTAATAAACTCGTTGTTAAGGAGATTGTCCTTAAATGAGAAAACCTTTCCTAAATCTTCCTAAATTACCTCCAATGCTTCAAATATTACCCAACATCACTTCCAAATGCTTAATATATTTCCTAAAATCTCTCAAAGGGTGTTTGATTAGCTCCATAATGGCCAAAATAACTAGCATGAAAATTGAAATTTTTGAAGCATGATAACTAAGCCCTTAATTGAAAATTAGGCTTCTAAATCACTATGCATCCTTCCTCTGGAAAGCATGCCCTCAGTTTAACCTTTACCCTAGCTTAGAGGAAATTCCTAAGAAGATCATTCAGTGTGTTTCAGTGTGTAAGGAAGAGTGTCTAAGGTGATTGATCAACTCATTCAGTTTTGATGAGAGACTACTTCCTCCAGAGGCCTAAAAGGCCATTTTTGGGCCATTTTGTAGTTAATTGAACACCATTTGGAAGCGTTCGGGGAAAACGTAAAGCAACTGAGGGTGATTTTAAAGAGCATTGAAAATTTATAAGGAAAAATTAGGAAATAAAATCTCATTTAGGAGCATTATGTTTAAGACTGGATTTTCAGGTGCAAGGAATGAAATCTAAAACGATGAAAGATGACTTCTTTGGATGATTTCGGGAGTTCCAAAAAGAGTTAGTATGAAAACAAATATAAATTGAAAATATATTATAATACTCTATAAGGTGAAATAATCAACATTGATTCATGGCTGAAATACTTCTTGAAGTACTTCAAAACTTTGCAGATGTCCCTCTCAGTTTAAAATGAAATAGGACCTAAATTTTGAGTTGCAAGAAAACTTATATTTTTAGAATATTTTCATTGATAATAAAATGTGATTTTCATTATTTTAGTGAATTATGTAGGTCAAGAACAAGTAACTCATCCTCAATTTTCATTCAAGGATTCATCCCCCTATATGGAGGAGGAAACCCATTTTCATGAGGAACATCTTGAGAAAAAAGGTGTCTAGGTACCATAAACATGCTTCCAACCAGATATCATCTTGGTTAAGAAAACAAATTGGGAAGGATTCATCATGGTCAAAGGTTAAATTTTTATCTCAAGGAGTGACTTGATGATCATCATATCCTGACTTTGTCATTGTACCCAAATCTCTCCAAGAAACAAGCCAAAATGAGCTAGTCATGCCACTAAGGTATCCATGACCATCATGTGTGAAGTATTAAGGAATCATCTATCTCCATGGGATACATATGATCAAAGACGTGTATGATAATCATGACGTTGATTCCATGAAAGGTGAATTTTAGAGCCCAGAAAGGTGAGGGGATTATCTTCATATATAATACCTTGTTTTTAAGAATGAGCAATCATCTCAGTTCAATTTATTTCATTCACTTGGTAGTGCTCTTAAACACTCATTCAACACCTAGTAGTGTGATCACTCATCAAGGAGGGGGCACATTTCAATCACCTCATTTTGGTCATAGGACATGAATCCCATTCAGGGAGCAATAATCTATCTACAAATTAAGGATCACATTTTAGTAGGAAGCATACAAGCATCATAGAGTTTATTTGTGGTCACTAAAGTGAATTGTGACCAAATTTCAAACTTGGTACCGATTCAAGAAGTGGTGGGGACCCTATCTTTATATGGATAAGCATAGTGAACCAAATTATATAACACTCGTGCTCATCGCCTCCTATCCTCATATGACGCAAAATAACTCCATTAATAAAAGCTCCTATGATTCATCAACTTGTTGTCCCTAATGTACCTATGATCAATTGAAATAACTGAGGGAGGGTGGTTATGCATTTTATATAGTCAGTTGGAACTCCCACACCCTTCTGTCTTTATCTAGTGTTTATCCTAGATGTATGCACTCCTATATTTACTCATTATTCCCCAACTTTATCCTCAATATAGATATGGGGTAAGCACCCATGTATATAGGTATGGTATGAGCTCACTGTATTTTATTTACCTGAAATATATCTTGAGAAAGAGTGTCATTTTTAGGTTTGATTATGTGTATTCATCATCAATCCCTCGTCTCGTATGGAAAATATCTATGGATCCCTTTCGAGATGAATGTATGGATTAGTGTGGTGATATAGCTAAGATCCACTTCACATATTGGACCTATTTATATAGTTGATTAGATAGTTCCATGTTTGTAAAGTATGTACTCATCCCTAATACGATGTTACCCTTCTTCCAAGATGAAAAATTGTCATTATCTTTGGGTGTTAAGTAGTTTGTAAAATTTAATTTTGATACATCCAAAACTCCTATAAATGTTAGCAACCAATCCATAAGGTCAAAAAACCTACAAAACGACTATATGTTTTCCCAAAACAAAGACCGAATACACTATGTATATGCCTCGAAAGCTTTAGGTCCTTGCTGAAATCTTGAAAATGAGTAAGTACTAGCCAAATTAGATTTTGAAAAACTATCTTCTAGATTATAATTGTTAGAGCTATAGGAACAATCAAGTGTAGAGTAACCCTAATTTCTTATATTTACTAAAATAAATTTAAAGTATAAGTAACTAGATTAGATTTTGAAAAACTATCTTCTAAATTATAACTGTTGGAGCTACGGGACCAATTCCATCAGGTGCAGAGTGGCCCTAATTTCTTATATTTACTAAAATAAATTTAAAATTTTATTATTTCTTATACTTAACATTTATTTTAGTAAATATGCCCCCTTCCCCCTTCTAAAATTCAAAATACTAAGAACACATACGCATTATAGCGCATACATGTTTTAAGTTCGGAAATTACCAAACCTGACAAAAAAAACGAGTACGCATTTTAGCTTATTTCAATTTTTCACACGCTTTTTGGCCCCCCATTTTGGTGCACTTACCCATCCTACACCCAATAGTATTTTCAAGTGTTAAAGGTCCACTTAGGATCTCATCAATACCTTCAATATGAGTGATACCTATGTGAGGTTTTATCCCGTGTTGAAGTATTGGTATATAGTATAACACTCATCAAACCATGAGGGTGGGGTAAGGTTAGTCCATTTCAATTTGACTAAACCCTTTTCGAGGTATTCAAGAAGAGAGTTAGGGTTTGAAGAAGGATAAGCCCTAAATTTCTACATAGTCATGTTCGTAAAATTTTAAACATAGGACACGAAACTAAAGACATGGGAGATCACAATATCAAAACAATATTTAGAAAAACCTTATAGAGGACAAAGCTTCCCATAGAGGAAAAATCCATCTAGTCAACTTTTCCCTATACAAGTGATTTCTTCCTCCTTTCCACTTTAGATCCCCATAATTTCAAGGAAACTCAATGACACTATGTTCAACCTATTTGCATTATTCAAATCACTTTCATACCATATGAGTATGTATTGGGGTGAATACATTCCTAACCCTAACCCTTTCTTCTAAATCTAACTTTCATGAGTTTTCATGAGATCGTATAATTTTACAATACATTTTATTATGATATGTGATTTATTGTATTTCTATTTTTAATACATATTTACACATCCAATTAATATAAATTAGTTTGAAACCTAATTTTTATATGACATTTTGTTGAACCCGTTTATTTTAAATTACATGTATCTTACAGGTTCATGCTTTTCTTGTACGGTTTTCATATTTCTAAAAAATTGATTGGTGTTATCATAGCTCTTTTAGGTTTTCTTAAAACCCTAATTTTTTTTTGGATTGTTTGCATTACTATAATGGCCAATATTAATGCATCCTCCACCATATACTTGCTTTACGAAATGACTCATGATGAGGAAATTAGAGCAACCTATAAGGGACAATTATAATCAAGTTCCTCATTTGCTACATGTTTCCTAAATACAAAAGGAAATTATTGATAAAGCTAATGCATGGGAAACTCGAGGTGAACCCTCAAGTGACAACCCCTCCATCCAAGGGATATTTTTCCCCTTTATGTGTCACTACTCAAGTGCCCAACTAACTCTTACTTATACATAATATTCTAACTATGGGTGCTTCAAACATGGTCCCCTAAGCTACTACACATACACAGTATATGACTTCCACACTAGGATCGAATAAGTTTTATACGACTCATATCCCTACTATTTATCTCTAGAAAATACAATCCATAAAAGCACAAATCCCTCTCTTATCAAAAAATTGATCACATATCACCATAAGCTCCATTGAGTTACTCAATAATACCTTGGCACAAGAAGCTATCAACTATCCATTAGCTCTTGGATTTAATCCACCAAATATTTCATTTTGTGATGGTGAGAATAATCTATAATAGCACATTCAAGCATTCGCAGCCTCCTATATGGATTATATGCATGATGACATACCTACAAAGCTCTTTCTATGTAAACTCAAGGAATATGCACTTGATTGATTCTATACACTCCCTTTGAGTTCCATATGGACATTCCATGCTCTAGTTGATAGTTTCCTTGCACATTTATTGATTAATATTGGAAAGCAATTATCCTTTACAAAAACCACTCAAGTCAAGAAAAAATCCCATGCAAAGAGTGGTGGACTATGTATTGCTCTATAAAAAATTGATTTCACAAGGACTTAAGAACATCGATGAAAATGAATTAATTGAAGTATTCACTTTTAGTATGATCTCGAAGCTTTATCAACAAATCATGTTTCATAATTGCATATCTTGTTAGGAAATCTATTAAATGGTCAAAATATATGAGACTAAGCTCACAATAGCCAACATTTCGTCTTATGAGACTACACAATCATATAGTAGTAACAAATTTCAAGAAATGTTGTCATACAAAGACAAGTTGAATGATACTATGAAATTTGAAACCATTAATGTGGCATAACCCACTCACATATAAAATCTTATGACGATTCCTACACAATGATACAAACATTTTTCAGAACCTCCTTGTACCATATTATGTAAACTTCTTGAATGTAATCTAATCTAAATACCATCTCCAACTATCATTGATATGAAAAATTAACGCAAACCTAAGTTCAATTAATGATTCCCTTACAATTATCACCAATTTTGGGGACACTCTACAAATTGATGTTTTGGACTATGCAAGAAAATCCAAGAGATTATCAATAATAATATCATCTCTATAGTGTCTCAAACCACTTGCTAAAACAATGGTTTCTCAACATAATGAATACATACGATTGTTCATTAATCCATTATTTAATCATGTTAAAATATATAAAGCAGACAAAGTCCACATGGATTATCATATAATATCTTATCCACTAATTTATGTGGTCTATACCCATATGATTGATAGTATCATTGGTGTGATACATAGTAATCTTATCAATTATACCGCATATTACCTTTTCCAATTCAAAGGTTCCTCTAGATGAGGATGAAGAATCTAGACCTATATTTATTCATGCATATGTTGTTTTGTAGTCACTTCAAAGTGTTTTAAAAGAAAAAAGATATATCCGTGATATTTTATAATGGATGTTTTGCATATCTTAAATATACTATGGAAGACCTCATAGGTACCGTGGAAACCATTCATGATTTTATGGAAAACAACGAAAAATGGACTTAGGGGCATAGTTTTTCCATTATAGGTTGGACTTAGGAAGACAACCACTTGGTTTCTTATAATACCTTCTAATGAAACCATCAATGTATTACTCATATGTCCTTGGATATTTAATTTGCATTCCATTCTTATGAAAACATATAGATTCTTGAAGTTTAATAACAACAACATGGTAATGACTATTCCTAGTATACAATATGAGTACCCTATTAGATCTATTACTCTTAAACTTGTTTTAGATCCTACTCCATGGATGATGCAGCATACCTAGGCACAATAGTTGTAGCATACTACACCAATTTTTAATCGTATTCATATATTTATATTTCATGACACTCTTTGATATAACACGAGCACCAGTTGACCTGTCATGATGCCCACTCTAAATATATTTGTCCTATGTTATCTAGTTACACGTGACACATAGTAATTTTTAATACGCATGAATCTCATGATACATTGATGTAATCTCATGCACACCGAGAACCTATGGTTAGTATGATCATTAGTGAGTGGGGTATAGATTCACATTACATAGTTGAGGATAACAATAGTTAGTATCACATTATTTATGATTAATTCATATATTTATGAGAGCATTATCCATCGCCACATACCACTTCTCTGTAGTTACCACACTGTGGTATAGGATATCACATTAACATGATCATTCATTATATTTTTATAACTGAAGCCCCTTACACACACACCTCAGTAATAATATTAATTAATTGGTGTTTTCTTTCCTATTTATTAACTAGGTTATTAATTAATGATGCAACAAATTTCATGGGTTTGATGTGATTGTTGGGCGAGCAATACTTAGGGTAAGTGCACAAAGATGGGTGGAAAAAAGTGGACAAAAATGTGAAATCTATTAAAAATCGTGCATGGTTCAAAAACGTGTTCGCGTTTGCATTTTCCAAGTTAAGAATATACCAAACCTAAAATTATAACATGTAAAAACTGAGTGCAAACTATAATGTGTGTGTATTTCTATGGAGTAGGATCACATACGTATTCTTGGTATTTAGTGTTTCCGAGAGGGTTTTGATGTGGTAGGTCAAGTTAGGGGAGCATATTTACTAATATAATATTTCTTTTTTACTCTTTATACTTTTATTATTTCTTAAACTTCAAATTTATTTTAGTAAATATAAGAAATTAGGGTCACTCTGCACCTGATAGAATCGGTCTCATTACTCTAGGAGTTACAGTGTATAAGACATTTTTTCAAAATCCCATTTGGTCAGTACTTAGTTGTTTTTCAAGATTTCAACATTGAACGTAAATCTTTTAGGTATAAATTTTGTAATCGGGGTCTGTTTAGGGAAAATATATAGTCATTTTATAGGTTTTGGGGCCTTCCAGACTGGTTTTTGACATTTGTAGTATTTTTAGAACCCTTCAAATAGGTTATTGACATTTATAGGATTTCCCCATAAACATGGAGTTGAAGTCTTAATTTTATCTTGGAATCAGTGTAGCATCGTATCATGGATGAGTACATACTTTACAAGCTTGGAACTATCTAATTAGAGCTATATATATAAGTTCAACTAACAAAGTGGATCTTACCTATCTATCTCACCACACTAGTTGATGCATTCATCTCAAGAGGGAGTTCTATATCTTTCCCATACAAGACGAGTGATTGATAATGAATCAACATACTCAAACACAAAAATTGACACTCTTTCTCAGAAGAGATATTTGGTAGATAGAATATAAGGACCCTGCCCAAGACCTATATATAGAGGTTCTTACCTTGCATTTGTAATGATGTAGGGGCGGGGCGAGTGAGTATATTTAGGGGCACACACATTATGGTTTGACCACTAGATGGAGAAATAAGGGAGAGGGAGTTCCAATTAACTATATAGAATCCATAAATACCATCCCCCAGTTATTTCAATTGATCAAAGACATATTGGGGATAACATATTGATGACTCCTACGAGTTCTTATTAACAGAGTTGGTTGGCGTCATATGAGGAGAGGGAGGGGACGACTAAGGGCGCTATATCAAGTGGTTCTCTATGCTTCGCCATACAGAGATAGGGGGCATACCCCTCCTTAAATTGGTACCAAGTTTGAAAGTTAGTTCATGCTTCATTAAGTGGAAGGAGACTACTCTAAGACACATATATGTAAGGGCAAAGACAGTTACCAATTACTTATAAATAAGGAAGGGACAACACTTACATAGATATATGGGTGCACCTAGTTGATTGAGGGAAAGAGCCACATAGACATGGAAGAACACATTTAAGGGGCCCATATTTATGCCAGAGAGCCACAAAATTAGCCAGATATTTAGCCAAGATCTTGAAGTTGAAGTTTCCATATACAATATATTTTTCATACAGACTATACTTTCCAAGTCATATGCATATTTAACAAGCCCACACAAATCATCCTCACAATCAATAATTTAGGCAATAGACCTTGGTTACCATCCACACACAAAGATAATCCTTTGAGCCTCATAATATAGATTAGTGATATCAAGGGTTGGGAAAGAAGATGATCTATCTAAGCACCCCATGATATCTTCATTTGTTCAAAAGAAAAACAAGAGACAATTGGTAGAGTTGGAGACTAAAAGAGTGCATCACATTGATCTCTATAACTTTCAACAAATTTTGGGTTAGGAGTTGGTGGATAATGTGCCAGAGCTTCCAAAAATCCATTTCCTTTCCATGGACAAAGAGACGTATTCCCTTCGTCAAGATTTGTCCTAAATAATTAGTTGTATTCTTAGTTTGTTGTAGTAGGGGTTGAAAAGATTAATTGATTGCCACATATTTCACAAGAAATAAAATCTATATCAACATTTGGAGAAACTATTTTCAAATATCCTTTTATGTTGTTGTAGGAGAGAAGTCAATGACATAGATGTCGATTCCCTTATGGGATCTGACACAAGGTCTAGAACGACCGATTGTGTAATAAAGTTACCAATGCCGCATTGATTGTGTAATGGATTACATAATGAATAGAGACATAAATGGACAAGACACCACTGAAATAAATTTATGCATTGTAGCAAAATAACTCGATAAAAGTGCTAAGAGGGAGACATTTATTGAGATTGTACTGGAAAAATCTCATCTTCAATTTCAAGAATAGGAAAATCCAATACTCATGGACACTTTCCCTTAAGAAGAAGATAAGAAAGATCAATTATGAATGATAAAAATAAGATATTGGACCTGTGTGTGGAGTCAATGTGTCCTTGACTCCTGTTCGTGACTCTCATACTCAATATGAGGATGGGTGGGTGGTATATAATACTCCTGATGCGCCCCTTGTTTGGTACCGCTGAAGGATGATCTACCACTTCCTTCCAATGTTGTCGTCACTTGTGCCTAGTCTTTTCTACTGTTAGATTTTATAACCATGTTTTTGTAATATTTTAACAATATATATCACCAAATGTTCTCTGACCATTTCTAATTTTATAAGTTGTGCATATCTATCGATTGATTTTTGTTAGAACTTATTGTAAATCTTATTATTTTGTTAATATGATCTACCAATATATATATATATATATATATATATATATATATATATATATATATATATATATATATATATAATTTTGTAAAAAAATAATAATTACAAGAAAACAAAGGGGGATTAAGCCCTAGGCAGAGTAAGTAACTGCATTGGGCGCCAACAATCAGGGGGCACTTAAATCTAAATATTTTCATTATTTTTTTATATGACGTCAATATTAATTGACCATATTATTGATATTATTATAAGGTAACATAAATTTCACGCATACATATAAAATGGTATTATAATATTTTTGTCAGCAAAAATAAATATGCATATATTTAAGCTACTACGTATTGTTGGTATTTTTACCCATTCTCTAATGTAGCTCAAGTTAATTAAGTGTGTAATTGTTTTTTCAAAAAAGGTTCATGTATTTTTAATAATGTCATTGGTGTAGCTAGTAAAGGCAAGTATAATTGAAGGAAAGAATTATTTAATTCTATATTTCCTAATGTTATGGGAGAAATGCCTCTTTTTTATGGAGGAATTAGTAGGCTTTATCAAGATACCACTCTTCACAAAAACCAAGTGAGCTATTTAACAATTTTATTGATTTGCAAAAAAAAAATAAAAATTTGTGCTTTGTTCAGTTTTGAGTCCCGTCACCTACTTGATATTGGTAAATAAAACGAGTAACTAACCTTGTATAAAAAAAAATGTATTTGTTGCATTCTCAACACCTCCTGCGATTAATTCTCTCCATCCATGGATTGTAACTTGTCCTTATTTGAAAATTTTGTAGGATATTTTTATTCCTTTTGTATACCAATTTCTCAAAAATAATGATTTATTATGATCCTTATACAAATTTCAAAATATGATAATGTATGTAGCTTTTATTTATTTATTTGATGGAAAAAAATTATTAATTGGAATTGCAGAAGAGCGTCCCACTTCACTTATTGCCTAGGGTGCTCCTAACCTTTAATTCGACTGTGCAAGAAAATCATAATTTAAGAAATATGAATCATGTTAAAAAAAAAATTGTGGGACTTTTCATAAAAAAAATACAAATTTTTGAGTTGAAATATTAATAAAGCCGAAAAAAATCATTAACTAGAATTATAAGACTGGCGTCCACTTCACTTATTGCCTAAAGTGCTCCTAACCTTTAATTCGACTCTACGGAAAAATTATAATTTAAGAAATATGAATCAAGAGAAATTAAAAAAGAAATACAACTTTTTGAGTTGAAATATTAGTAAAGCCGAAAGCCTCTCTATACAAAGACTACTTAACTAGCGGCATCTAGATATGACTACTTAGATAGTGACAGTGAAAAGATATTATAACATATTAATCCCTCGTACCTAGCATACTTTGCACGTTGAAGAGCAATTACGAGTACCTCACCTGCCAATCCGTCTGCTCTTAAAGTGAATACCAGTACTTACCAAGCTAGGTACCACCATTAATCTCAGGAGACACTTGTCATGCTTCTTCTTCATGTGCCAGGGCATGGGATCTCTTACAATATGACATCATGGCTTAAGACATGGTCCCCCCAAAATACATATCACCAAACAACAAAGAAACTGTCATCGTCACTCTCCCTCGAAAACAATTTAAATTCAGCTATGCTCAGCAATTTTTAACTCGGGATTAGTGAAAAACCTCTCTTCCTTCTCCTTTTCAATGCACAAGGCCACATTCACAAACATATGCTTCTCATAGATAAAAAGAACAAAGGAAGACCATTGTGGGGAGCTGAAATATATTAGTATCTCATAGATCCAGATAGAAAAAGAAAAGGCCTTTTGTCCTAGTAAGTATTAAACTCGGATTTTTATCATGATTATGCTTTGGGACCGTGCATGAGATGACAAGATTTTGAGATACATACGCACTGTTTTTGTTGGGTTTTTAGACATACATTGTTGGGTGATGACCTTTTCTCCATCCCTCGAATGCTATTGGATGTGCCTTAACGTTTTTGTTGTTTAGTTTCCTATGTTTTGGTTATGTTAGATCCATCAACAGGATCTGAGCCTCTAAGGGAAGAAGTTAATCTCTTTGGTCTTATGGGATCTGATCTGAACCCATCAAGCCTTTTGGATATATGATCTTTAACTCCTACAAGTAAATGAGAATAGTTAGTTTTGGATGGAGCATGTGTCTGGAATTTAGAAACCTCTGCACTATTTGATACCTCTTAAATGCCTGCTTCCAACCTTAAAGTTTGTCAGTTCCCCTAAAGTTTATTAGATAGTTCCCCTAAGTATGTGGGAACCCCATGGTGCCAAACTGCCAGTACGAGGAGAGGAGACTATTAATAGAGAGGAAGTACATACATCACATAGATAACCACAAGAAGGTATGCCATCAAAACCATGGGCAATGCTAGTAAGAGAGGATGCTGACACGTCAACCCAAGGACTTGCAACTCAAAGCCTAACTGAAACTATTGCCTGCCAAATTTGATCCGGAATCTAGGATATAGGATATACCTGAGGTAGAACACCTTGAATGAGAATCTTGATGTGTTGTATGTGTTTGCCCAAGTAAAATGAAATAATATTCAGATATTTAAAATAGAGAAAATAATAGAAATGGAACATAAATTTTATTAGTTTCTGTGTTTTATACATGACATACTCTCTAGGAAGATGTATAGTTGATCCACAATACATCTTTATAATTTGATTGTTGTCTAATGCTACAAATATGTATATACATATATTACAAAGCAGCAAAAACATAAAGAACCATTATGGGATTCATTAAACAGTTAAGCTTTTAACCTTCTATGTGTGACTCTTCGCCTTCTCCAAAGTTGTTTTCAACGAATAAAAGTTTGACAATCAAAATCCGATTCGTACTTAATTGCCCCACACCCCATAGGGGTAGTACTCATAGTGAGGGTACCCACACCCATTGGAATGGAAGCAACACTGCTGTTGGCATTTGGCAGCACTGCACGGTAAGAGTTAACCTTAGCAGTGTGGCTTGTAGGTGTATAGGATCCTGAAGAAGCCCATCAGTGAAGACCGCATAAGGTTTGGCATGCACATGAATGGCGCTATGCCTAATCTACCTACATTGTGTTGCAACATTATAGAGTGTCCTATGGCGTCTAGTGAAGATGGATTGCTCATTTTAGAGGTACCATGAACCTCTGGAAGTGATTGTTAAGTACCACAGACCATTGAACAAGATTCACAATTACCGCAAGCTATGAGGATGGGCTTGGAGGTATCACTATAACTTCTTTTGGAGAATCCTCCTAGATTATAAATTGCACTAAAATGTCTCGTATGTTATGTGTGTACCAAATAGGATGAACTCATTATTATGCAATCACTATTCGTGAAATCAAAAGTTTCTTTCAAAAAAACAAAATGTTGGCCTCCAACCCAAGTTTAGTGTTTAAATTGCCCACTTGTTTAAGTTGAATGTTTCATACCACTTTGAAAATTTATCACATCGTGCCAGGATCAATCTATCAAATCCTATTAAGTATATACTTGAGAGAACATGATTGCTTTCTTTAGTACTTGATTCTATTGGAGGGGGCACTGGGAATCAACTTACTGAAGTTATTGCATGCAATACTTATTGTCATAACATGGTACATTTCTTGTAAAAGAGGTCTCAATCTTTTGTTCTACTGTTAATTTTATTGCATGGATGGCATCTGTTTCTTTGCAATTTTATGTACATGTCGGTAATCAACATATTTAAATAAAACCTTTGATAGCAACCTTCATGTGCATACTGAAGCCATTGGTCCCCACATGCATCAAATGCACCTCTGAGAATTCTCAGTAATCCTAACTGCATCATGTGTAGGAAGCCTCCATTAATGAATTTTGATGTGAGATACTCCTTCTACCATTTCTAAAACTTTATGGAATGCAGCTCTTGCTAGTGTGGACCAAAAGTGATACACAATTATCCCTTCCATATTCTAGTTTCAGTTGTCTTGGATATGGTAAACGATCTTTTTCCTTATAGAAATTCAAGACATGGTAGTTCCATTACTCTACTATTTTTGATATTATCTGTTATTCAGATACTGAGTGAGCCTCTGGCATTCCAATAGTCTACACTGGTGAGTTTATGTCCTACCTCTAACCGAGAACGTGTATAGTAGTCTAGCCCAACTTTCAGGTTTAGCTACATTCTAATACTATGCTTGCCATCATAATGTGATATTTGTATAGAAAGCAAGGATGAAAATATTGTGACAATTTTCTTTCAGATTAATTATATTTATTGCGTTTTTCTTCTATTATCAGTAAGATGGGCCTTTCATGTGAAGTATTAGGCTTAATATTTGACTATACTAAGAACTTGATATGATTCTGCTTAATGTTTTCTGGGGTGCGCCTATATATTAGCAATTTTCTTGAATTACTTTTATGGATGTCCGGAGGCTTTCAAGATGAGTTGTTATCCTAGGTTTGTTGAAGACCTTTGAAAAGCTCAGTTCTGCTTTTCTTTATTGAAGGTGGCTTTTATAAAATGATCAAACTACCATGGATCAATTTCTTAGCCTGTATGCTTGGAGCACTGTTTCTGCTCTCTTTTATGTAAGTATTGGATTCTTCTGTTATGACTTGTTTTTAAATAAAGAAATTCAAGTTAGAGCTACAGGTTTCCCATATCTCAGGTGTTGACTAAGCACAACTTGAAATCACCTCTACATTCTTTTCTCTTTATTGAGTAGATCTAATTGCAAAACCTAGAAGGGTGAAATAAAAAACCCCATCAAAACAAGATTTACAAACTTTACACAAGCGATCTTACACACTATGAAAAATGGTAGCTACAATCTTCTAGAAATTACTCATAACAGGGACATGTAATCATTTAAGTAAAAATATTAAACCTTAAAAACTAATTTTATGCAGAGAGGGGCATGGAGCAACCAATCACTTTCATGCAAGCACTCCTCCCCGAGGATGGAATTCCTATGACTCATTCTCCTGGATCATCACTGAAGAACAATTTCTAGACAATGTAAAAGTTGTTGCCGATAAGCTTTTACAACATGGATTTGAGGTAAAGAAAAACTGCCACTACCATTCATATATGCTATATGTGTACTTGTGCTATTTAATTTCATAATTATCGTGTTGTTTCAGTGCATCTGTTTAAA
This sequence comes from Taxus chinensis, assembly GCA_019776745.2. Lineage (NCBI taxonomy): Eukaryota > Viridiplantae > Streptophyta > Pinopsida > Cupressales > Taxaceae > Taxus > Taxus chinensis. Next base: position 747,588,848 of record CM034153.1, read on the forward strand.
AGCACACATAAACATGTATCCATAAATATAAATGGGCACACACATATCTGCATCTATGTACATATATAAACATGCTTGCATTCAAACAGGTGTTCATACCCATCCATATTTATACACAATCAGTTATAGGCACACAAACATAAGCCCATATGTGAATACATGGACTGGCATATTCATACAAGTGTATGCAGGTATACTATCATTTGTAGTTGTACACAAACATATGCCCATCTTTGATCCTAATATCCCTGAAGAATAGAAGATAGACCCAAAACGTTGGAAATAAAAAGATGGAACACAGTTCATTTCAGATACGTTGGTCATACTTCCATTTTACTTCTCTAATATGTAGGAGCATACATGTTTTTATAGATAAGGGAGAGAGAAAAGGGCTGACTACAACGTTATTGCAGTATGTTGTGGTGGACTATTTATGGTACAGAAGATTTGTTCCTGGAGCATATACAAACTCTCTTGGATTCGATGTAATAGATGAATGGGGGAGGCCTATTCCCGACCCTGTAAGATGGCCATCTTCAAAGGGAGGCAAAGGATTCACAAGTGTTGCGAATCAAGTTCATAAAATGGGTCTCAAGTTTGGTATTCATGTAATGCGTGGCATTAGCACCCAAGCAGTTAATGCCAATACACCAATCATGGGACCAAATGTAAGTTGTTTGGTTAAGCATTTTCTTACAAGACAAACTGGTTTTCAATCATTGTAAAAGTGCTCTTAATTTATATATGAGGGTTTGCAGAATATGATTGACTCCATGTGTATTGACCCTTTTGCAGGGCCTTCCACATCAAGAGAGAGGTAGGAATTGGAGAGCTAGAGATATTGGTCTAAAAAATGAGGCTTGCAAGTGGATGTCGGCAGGTTTCATGAGTGTTGACCCCAATTTAGCAGCTAGTAAAGCTTTCTTAAGGTCATTATACGAGCAGTATGCCGAATGGGGAGTTGATTTTGGTGTGTTTTTCTCTCTAGTTAATGATTGTTTCTTCATTGTGATTACACCTCTTTCCCTTCTGCTTTATGATATAAACTACAAACTAGGGATTACAACACTGAAGAGATTGCATAAGCTGTTAAACATCAAGATTGGTAACATATGGGTCCATCATAGTCTCAATTTATGCAGTTTCTATTATCCTCAAAAAGCAAATGGTTTTTTTACTTATGCATATTGCTTTGATTTTATTTGCATTGCTCGTGTGGTTCTTGTTGGTGTTATTTGTTCTGATTTTCTGGTAACTTGAAAAACTATTTGACTGTCTAAAATCCATGCCCCCTCCAGCCCAATCTTATTTTCCATAAGTTTCTTTCATTTATATTCATTCTATCATTATGATTGAGTGTTAACATCCTGTCACTGCATGTTTTTTTTGAAATTGTTGCAGTGAAGCATGATTGTGTTTTTGGAGATGATTTGAATGTAAATGAGATAATTACCGTCTCGGAGGTATCCTTTTCTATCCTTGAGTAGCAATCTAATGATTCCACATCTCAGGTTTATAATAAAAATTGAAATGAGGCATATGGCACTCTGCAAATCGTGCAATTTACAAGGATTAGAGCATTTTTCACTTCTCTTTCTTTGTTTTCCTTTGCTACTACGGAAAATCTAGTCTCCCAAAAAGGACCATTCTTAAAAGGTATATTTTGAAGGGAAAATAATACACCTCTTTCATTCTAATTTTAACGTTTCCTTGTGTTAACTTTCTAAACAGTCTGCTAAGGGATTTGTTTTGAAAGTAAACTAACATATGACTTACGTTTTCAGATCTTAAAGGACATAGAGCATCCCATAGTATATTCTCTTTCACCAGGAACACACGTTACACCAAACATGGCGAAGAAAATAAGTTCTCTGGTCAATATGTATCGAGTGACAGGGGATGATTGGGATACATGGAATGATGTAAAATCACACTTTAATGTGTCAAGGTAACGAAAAGGTTCTAAACATTTGTGGCCTTAATTCTACAACTGTTAAGGATGTATTGCATTGCTATCATATAATTTCCCAAGTCAAATGCTTGAATCATTAGTTCCTTTGCAATGTTAATGTATAGGGATTTTGCAAGACATGGTCTGATAGGAGCTCAAGGCTTATTAGGGAAATCATGGCCAGACTTGGACATGCTACCATTTGGACGATTATCATCTGTTGGTAAATGTTCATCTTATCTAAAGCAAACCATCTCACTTGTCACTGTTGGAGTAAAACAAGGTGTAGATTCTATAGAATACATAAAATGTGGTAGTGTTCTGTAAACAGAATGCTAACCATATGAAGTTTGATAGAATTTAAAATTGTTATACATATAGGTGCAAATGAAGGTCCATATAGAACTAGTAATCTCACTCTCGACGAGCAAAAGACTCAGGTATGTGTGATATTATGTATGTAGTGATAAGGAATGACAAAATCCATTTTAGGTGGAGGGATAAAGAATCGTTACATACATATATCACTAACTTATTTTCATTTTTGTAGATGACATTGTGGGCTATGGCAAAATCTCCACTTATGTTTGGAGGGGACTTGAGGAATATTGATGACAAGACATTGAAGCTCATCACAAACCCCATGTTGCTGGATATCAATGCATATAGCACCAATAACAGGGAGGTATGCTATCATTGAGAATTGAATGCCTTAGGAGTAATAAATGTTAACGCATCATTGATTTATAATATGATATTTCAGGAAAAGCAATCTTGGAATGAATGCAAGTTTATTGTATTTGACAGATATCTCGTAATTTGCATACCAAACATCCTCCAAGTGTAAACTCAACAAGAATTCAAAGCTTTTTGGATTCATATACCACAAGAGGATCTAAGATAGTTTCAAGCAACAAGACTCGTGTTTGGATAGCATATGGCTCCAAGACAGGTTTATTACTAAAGCTTTGTGCAATTTTCCATTATATTAGTAGCATTTTCTTAAATGTTCATTTCTTTGGACAGCTATTCTTACACCTTTGATTGTAACAAGAAATAAAGCGGTGATGAATAATAGTTTTTATAATTTGCATCAAGTTTTGTTGATATTAGAATTGATATCTAATGTCCATTTGGTACATTTGCATATGCAGGGGAACTATACATGTCTTTCTTCAACTTGAGAGACACATCATCTGTGATCTCTGTGAAACTGAAGATTGTGATGCATATACTTAAGAAAAGTGACATCAATGACAAGAATAGGAACACTCTTTTTTATTCAATATCTAAGAGGAAATGCACTTGTCAAGAAGTTTGGAGTGAGAGAGATCTTGGAGTGATAAGTGACAAAATATCTAGGAAAATATCATCTCATGGTTGTGCATTATTTGTTATCCGCTGCACTTAAATGAATATTACAATAGCTTTACATACGATGCATCTTCCTTTTTAGTTAAAAAGATATTTATTTAGTATTACAATGGCAAAATTTACTTGTACAATTATAACCCTCTGCCCACCTTTATAACTTTTTTTAATTTGAGAAGAAATACAAAATAGGGTGCAATTTCCAGCACATTAACCATCTTAGTCATCCCAGAAATTCAAAATAATATTAAGCTACAAACAAGTCCAGGCTTATACACAGATCCAGTTTGTGTGCCTTTTCTTTGCCTTAAAACTTTCACTACATGTCAATCAAAGCATTTGCAGCAACAAGAGTTAATAAAATTGGCTTTCAATTAAGTTGATGGATTACCAAAACTTCAAGATTGTCATATGTTATGAGCTTGCTGGCAAAGGATGTTAGAGTTCGGCGTTTCACCTTTCAACTCCAATGGACTCGAGATCTTCAAGTCATTTTCAGCAACCCACTTTGTGTAAATCCATCAGTAATTGCAGTATAATTCATGTGCCCATTGGGTACTTTCACATTTTGCATAAATCTCCATCAAAACATTCACAACTACATAATCTCGGCACTCGCTTTAAGTGTTCTGATGGCTCTCAAAACCTTTTTCCAAAGCTCCCATTTTGGCACATGCTTGTTGAGTTTGAGTGTAACCTATCAATTGCAATTGGTTAAACATCATGTGGGTATGTAAGTAGTTGGGGTTTCCTTCCTGCCAGTATTAATATTGCTTAGAGATTCTTGTGTGCTTTGTGGATTCCCTTACTTTGTAATCATTACCAACGTATTTTTTTTAAGATAATTGTTAATTTTTCAATGAAAGGTCGTAGAAGAAATGACTACCCACAAAAAATAATCATCCAAGTGATGACTTGAATATTAAAAATACTCCTCTAATGAAGTCCCACAAAATAAAATTCTGGAAAACCTACAATCCTAACATTCAATAAAATGTTATTTCATCAAGACATTGTGAAACCATTTGTGTGCCTTATATGCTTCCAAAGTCACAAAATCAATATCTAAAAAAAAAAAAACTTTTTTCCATTATGTTTTGAAGGGTCTACCATTCCTATCCAAAAGCTCCCATTTTGGTAACCCACTTTCTAGGTTGGCAAAAAATGTAGGTTATGGCTTTGCACATTTGAATTGGTTTCGCTAAAATATCTTTCCATGAGGCCACTATTCTTATCCTTATCATATGTTTCCATGTTTTACTTGCAAAATTATTATGGTGTAGTACAATTGGTCCATAAATATGTAATTGACATTATTCACACATATTTCTCCCTTTTGAACACTCTTTAATTTAGTAGTTTGACCCTACTCTCTTGTTTAGTATTACCATAACCATTCAGAAGCTGACTACTATTCTAGACAAACATCACACATCTTTTGGTTATGAGCAATTGGGGGATTAAGCCTAAGGCAAACTAGGCAGTTGCCTGGGGCGCCAGTAGTTGGGGGGGGGCGCTTGAATCTAAAAATTTCTTTTTTGTCGGTTAATTTTGAAACTTAATTTTAAAATAATTTATCTCAATATTTAATATTGATAAACCCATTTATAGATATTATTGTATAGTAACATAAATTTCATACATACACAGAAACATTTTGTAATATTTTTGCAAGTAAAAATAAATATTACATATTTACAAGCACATGTTTTTTTTGGTATTGTTACCCATTCTTTGATGTAGCTCCAGATTATGTAGGTGTGTAATTTGTTCTAGATAAAGGTTAATGTATTTTTTATAATGTCGCTGGTGTATTTAGTAGAGGTGAGTATAACTGAAAGAAAAAAGTAGTTGATTTTCTATTCTTAATTTTTTGGAGAATTTTTCTATTATTTTATTATAGAGGAATCCATAGGCTTGGTTCAAATACGAGTCTTCACTAAAAACCATGGGAGTTACATAAACGGTTTTATTTATTTGTAAAAAATGGTGCTTTATTTTGAATAAAATTCTTGTCACCTACTTGATATGACTAAATCAGATTTGTAAGAAGCCATCAAGTGTATAAAATATTATATTTTTGCATTCTGAGCATCTCCTACGATTACATGTTTTCCACAAATGGAATATTTTTCACCATTTTGTGATAATTTAATGATATCTATTTTTTATTTTTTATTTTGACCATGATATAAATTAAAAAATACAAGAATGTAGACATATTTTATTTATGGAAAAAAAATAATAACTAAATTTGTGAAGAGGACGTCCTCTAAAACTATTGCCTAGGGTGCTCCCAACCTTTAAGAACTTCGGCCCTGGTTATGAGTTACGGTTGGTCTCAATGTACTCCATATGTCACAAACCCATCCTTCCCTTGCTTGATGAACATAATTTCAAATGGATATTGCTAAAAAATTTCCACACTTCGACAACATTGAAATATTTCCAAATTTATTAAATTTCTCAACCTTTTAACTTTCAAATAAATAATAATAATTTTAAGTATAAGAGTTATACAATTATTAAAATGCACATATATTAAATAAGGATTAATTTTTATTTAAATAGTATGTCACAATGGTTGAATGTAACCATAGATTATTAAATTGATTTAAAAAGAATTAAGAAAATATAACCGATCGTTGAGAATTAGTAAGATTTATTTTGTTTTTATTAATTAGTTAATTTTAAAAAAAATTCTACGCTTTTAATATATTTGGAAATGCACCAATTTTAAATTTAAAAATTTATTTAAACCTTTAATATTAAAATAGTGAGAGAACATAAGTTTTAAAAATTAAATACTCAAGTGGAGGATAAAACAATTAAAATAATATTTAAAGGATTTCCTTCAATCATATTTTGGTGGATTTAAAAAGTATTAATTTTTATATTAAAATATTCAAAGAACTTGAGAGAAGAAGTAAAAAAATATTTTATTTAGGATGAAGATAATTATATCATTATTATCTCAGATAAATATAATATTATTATCTAAGGATGAATAATATTTGAGGATAATTGTTGAATATCAAAGGTGGTGTTTGTTACACACTTTTTTCACTTCTCTTCTTCTAGATTTGTAATAATTAGAGAAAGTCTCTATATTATCTGTTTGTGGTAGATTTTGATTCACTTTTATTATATGGAATAATTTCACCAAAACTCAAAAAATAGCAAGGGTTTAATGATATATGTGTCGACAAATGTCGAGATGTACATGTGCAAACAGGTGTGAGAGACTCTTTCTTCCAAAGAATAAGTAAACCTGCATACAGATAGATAACTTGACAAGATAGATGTTAGATAACAATATGATGAGTTGCTTGGCAAAGGCCAATCCCAAGAACCAAAGGGCTTCCTTTGATGGGTGTCAACTCGTTTTAGTCAATTAAGTGATAAATAATGAAGTATACAATGTGACTAGAATTATGATATTTAGATAATGAAATGAAAGAATAAATCAATCTTCCATAAGGATAGGAAGATCATGCACTGGGTAGTAGATGGCCCAGGAAAGGTCTGCGGACAAGATGAAGCTCCTTGAAGTACTTGATCCACTCTCGCTTGGCGGTGTCTTGTTCTTCTCGGATGATCTCCAAGTTGATCCTCAATGTCGTTTGGATTTGGTGTCAGGACGATGACATGCAGAGGGTCAAATCTTGTGTGATGTCGTATTGATCCCAAGCAAAGGGTTGGGAGACGATTGGAAGGTTGTAAATGCCATTGATTGGGTGTGCTTCACCTAGAACGACCATCTACAGAATAAAAGACACTTTGAAATCACAACGATTAACAAAAAACAAATTGTAAAATGGATTAAAAATAGAGAGATATGTGACTGAAGGGATAAAAACTAGGAATCACTGGCGATTTAGTGTGGTCGCTGGTGATTGGAGGGAATCACTGGTGATTGATTGCTATGTGATTGCTAGTTTTGAATAAAGTGCAGATTTGGTCATGAACAAACGATTTGATTATCTTTTGAAAAAACGTGTAAATAAATGAGGAATGTAAAGAAGTGATAATACCCTCATCTTTGATGCAGAATGTAAATGATAAATGTTATAGAGAGACCTTACGACATTCATGAACTCTCCGAGGACTTCTTGTGGCTCCACGAGGTGTTGAAAATGTCGTGAATGATGTCGTTTGAGTTCCAAAATGACATAAATAATACAATGTACAGAGTTTTGAAGCTCCCCATCCAAGAAATTTGGTGAGTTTATATAGAATCGTCTGACAATATGGGAAAAGTGGGGAAACTCACTTGAAAGTGGTTGAAACCACTTCCAAAATGGTGAGTTTCGGGTTATAGGTGAAATTAAGACGAGTAGGAGTATGTTGAGGAGGTTAAGAGGCTGTGAAGGTTTTGGCCTTACTAGGATAAAATAGCTTTAAGGGGTTTAAGAGGGATGAATGATTTACGGGAGCAAATAGATGTTATGGGGGTAGAATGATATTTAGGAATTAGGAATAGTGTTTGATATATGAATATAAGTTGTGTGGGTAGGTCATTGAGGGGTGACGAAAAATTGGTGTTTATATTTGCCCCTTTTTTGTCAAGTGGTTTGTAATGGACAAACTATTTGACAAAAAACGAGTGAGATGGTTGGATTTGTGCTGAATGGGTAGTCCCCCCTCAAATTATTGCACTTTTTCACAATGACCCCTAGTTTGAGCAGTGCAGGGTGAGCAGGTATATATTATAGATAAGGCAGGAAGAGGTGCCGCTATACAACGCCAATGTGAAGAGGATGCCCTAGATATGGTATATTCATTTGGAGTTTTTGCATATGGCTCATTTTTTAGTGATGATGAGGAGGGTCGGTGTTGGTTACTATGATGATGATTGGTATCAATTGCTATGCCCTACCAGATTCAGCAGGAGGTAGGTTTTCCTTAATGTTGATTGGAGTGGTAGGGGATATGTTCGAGCACAAGACAATATTTTCCCGAGCTCCTACTTTATTGACTCAGACATACAATGAGTTATGGGCTTGGAGGATAAGGCAAAGATTCGAGGTTGATGTTTCATTTTGTTGGAGTATTGGGCATACGAGCACATAACAGTGGCTCGACCGAGGGGATCACCATGGGCCAGATGGTTTGACCCATGTTACAGTGTCGATTTTATGAGATGACAATCATATTTTGCGGCGACATGGCCTATGAGAGGAGAAAAGCATTAGAGACAGCTCTTGATAGGTTTATAGGGAGGGGATGTAGTGTGGAGGTCGTACACAAGTTTCCCAGTGTGGCTAGGGGTAGAGAGGGAGCTAAGGGAGACTCAACAGGATATGTGGGTGCGGGGTTGGTGAGACGACCAATGGGAGTTGATCAGATTTGGTTGCATCAAGCGACAGTTTGGGTTAGTGCAGGATGTACTTGAGGTGGATGTTTCCTACAGATGTGACGATGGGAATGTGGATGTGGGGTTGTCGGAGGTGTGGGAGTTAGTGTCGTTGTTGGATGAGGAGGGAGTGGGGATTACGAGCAAGTCAGTGTCGATGGTGGTTGTTTTCTATAAAATTGCAAGTTTGCACTGGACTGATTCTGAGTTGACTCATTTCTATCATTTTCTACAATAATTAATTTTAAAAAAATTGTGGGTTGAAATTATGTTTTAATATTCTCATAAATATTAATGATGTTTATGGATCTTCAAATCAATTATTGCAACATTAATTTTTATAGGAACAAAATGAATATGTGAAAAACTATGAAATCGATTATTCCAATCTATTTTCCAAAAGTAAATAGAAGTCACAAAACTATGGTAATACTATAAAGAACAACAACATTTATATAAAATTTAACTCAATTTATGTTTTATGCAATACTTATTATAAATATGAATTTGATGTGTATATTAAATTTTGAACGTCAAATGACATCCATATAATTTTCTAGACCGTCAAATAATTTTAATGTGACATGTAAGATTGACCTTCAAAATCCAACACTGACTAACATGATGGCATCGACCAAGGAGGTGGTATGCCTCGGAATGAGATTGTGGGCCATGGATTTGTTTCCCTTCGACGATGAGATGTTTGTCAAGGGAAAATGGTATCCCTCACTAGTTGTGATTTTTTTCAAATGGTGCGCCTTACAAGTCAGAATCATGTACTTCAGCTATTTTATGAGATAACATTAAAGTGGCTAGTATATTTGACTTTGGAGTGTAGGACGATGGATATTTGTTTAAACAAGTTTAAGATGAACTCATTATTCACATAGCTAATTAGTGTAATGGAACTTCCCTAATTTTTCCCACAATTTTTTTTAGTTTATTGGCATGTGATGTAATGATAAAAGTAAAATAACTATTATGTGGCTTCGAAAAATAGTGGGATATTTTTGTTGATAAGAATGTGTATTGTTACATGAAAGGTTCTTAGCTTCGATGCATTTAAGAAAATTCATAAATAACATCTCGTGATAAGGATGTATTGGCATACAAACATATCAAAACTAGCAATCACACACAAGCAATGTAATGTGAACACCGAAAGGAATTATGTGGAGGAATGAAGATTGGGGGATGCATAAAGGGCAGAATTTGAAGGTGATAACTTTGTTGACTGAAAATGGCAAATGAGAATGTGAAAGGGGGAGAGATGTGTGAGAAAATAAATGGAGACAATGCTTACAATGCATCCCAACTGTGCCTCCACTGGAAGGGCATATCTTGTCGGTACGTTCGAATATTTGTTGACGTGGCTGCCAGGCTTTATTATTTTAGTCAAAACGGTCAAATAAATCCGTCTCTTTGCCGTTAACCATTCCGTGAAGTTGACGGCCCGCAGTCCATGGTGGTGTCACGGCCTGTAAAAATATTCCGGTGAAGAGCTAGACTTGTCAGTGTTAAAACAGAGGGTTAGGTTCATTCATCACGGCTCTGAAAAATGATTGGGTGCTTCCAAAAAAAAATTCATTAAATGACCGCACTATCTTATACATTATGTTTTACTGATGTATTTATGTTTATATTTTTTTCAATCCTAAAACATTCCTTATTCTCCATTCCGCAAAGTTGTATTCATAAATTTATATGATGGAATGTGGGTAGGATACCTATACTAGCAATCGCATGTACACTTAATACAATCGTCTCGATGAGAAATTTGTCCTCGTAAAATATGGCGTAAACAAAAATAAATTTAAAAAGTGATTATTGTGAAAAAAAAATGCATATTTCGTCAATTTTGTATGAGGATTTTAAAAAAAAATTGTTATTGTTAGCAGTTAAAATGATAATCTCAATGAGAAATTTGTCCTCACAAAATATAGCATAAGCAAAAAAATCCCATACTTTTTTTAAACCTCTTAATGACATCACTGAGAAAAATGCTACCGTCCAATGCAATGTGAACGCCGAATGGTATAAGGGGTGTGTTTGATTTTGTAAGTATAGGAATATAGACGAAGCATTACATTTAAAGGTTCTATCTCTACATTTCAAATTTGTTACAAATTCGTATGTATACATTTGTAAATCTTATATCATGAGTGATAGTTAATTACTTTTGTAGTTAATGTGGTTTGTAATTATTTGGGGGAAATTATGTTTTGTGTTTGCAACGTGTTTGAGACAATGGTTACATCAGTTGTTTGGTTGGTTGGCTGTTGAAAAATCCATTTTTGTACTGTCGATAACATGTTGATAAGGGGTGTGATTGATAGTGGAAGTGTTGGAATATATATGAAACATTACATCGAAATGTTCTGTGTATACATTTAAATTTTTTACAAAATCGTAGATATGCAGTTGCAAATCTTATATCACGATATATGAAACTAAACATGAATACATGAAGACCTTTGTACATTTAGAGAATTTATATCATGAAAATCAAGTAAAATTCCCCCCATAACCAACGATATTGTAATTGTCATTTATGGTTAAAATCAAGTAAAAATCAAGGAATTGGTAACCACCACTTTAAAATTAATACACGTCTCATTCTCTGTCTACCCAACCTAAGTAAATCTATTAGTTTGTTAATTTTTTCTGACTTGTTTCTTCCACTTGAGTAGGATGTTGGTTTGGAAGGATGGGTTTTGTGGCTTCAATAATGGATTGCACCCTGGACTATTCTTCAAAATGTCCCATGAAGTTTACAACTATGGGGAAGGGTGAGTACTTTCAATCTTTTCTTCATTTTGATGCACTTCAAATAAGGCATGATAACTTCACATGTAAAATCAGATGTTCATGATAAACTTCATTTGATTTAGTAGTTTAGTAGTGCTTACAGTGGTAAAGGTCTTCTCTCTGAACATCTACACACTTAATGTTCAAATTTGGTACACATAAAATAGATTCATAGCCCACTGCCCTGTCAAACTTTTATTGTTTTAACTTTTGACTCTAAAATTATAATTAAACCATATGTTTCAAACCTAAGTGAAGGGCTAATTCAACTGAGTTAATTTAATAGTTTGAGCCCACACCTAGTTGGATTAGGTAGCCTTTTTTCTATTTGCAGCACTGAGATGATTCCACCCACAAATTAGAGTGCCCCTGTAATGAGGTGTCACCATCACTTGCAAGTGACCATCATGTATCACCCTGCCAGAGACTGTAAACTAGAGTTCAGAGTCATATAATACATGTGGCATTTATTTGCACCTTGAATCTCGCGGGCTCAAAACCTAAATCCCCAAACTTAGCCTCAAGTTTGAGACGAATTCCAACCCAACTTGAAGGTCAAACTTGAGACAACCCTAGCATACACCACACCTTAAGCAAACGATTACCTCTTCAAGGTCATTAAACGTCCTCATGAAAACACTCGAAAAGAATAAAGCCTCAACGACCCTCTGAACACAGATATTTTGACAAATATAAAATTGCTCAGCCGTAAGGCCGGCAGCAAGTTTGTAACCCGCGACCTCCATATGCACACCCTCAAAACTCTTGAGCACCTAAATAAAATGTATTTACAGTTAAATAAACCCTACCAGAGTAAAACCCTACCAAATTTGAAATGTCCGCTTACAGCCGTGCAACCAAAACAAAGTCAAAGCTAAAACACATAACCTCAAAAATGCGAAAGGGGGCTTAAAAAAGCCGGAAAAACGAAAATGTCCAAATGGCCGTCAAACTGTCAAATTTAACACAATTGGAGAAACGTCCGGAGGTCCTTTACCATAGGGGGAACGCCTTCGGCATAATAATATATATTATTTAATATGTATTAGTGATAGTTATTTTAAAATATGTAGAAAATATTTAATTATTTATATATAGAGTATATATTGAAATATTAAAATTTACTCTTGATATTAATAGTAATGAGGTCAATTTTTAACATCTATTTAAATATATTTTTAAATTCTATTTAATTATTTTAAGGTAGTTTTATGCTTACAATGCATCCCAACTACCAATATAAGATGGTGTCCAAAATTGAATATATATTACTCAATAAATTATATAACATACTTAATTCTGGTTTTATCGCCCTAATCACTCTCCTTATTACAATTCAAGTATCTGGGACATATTGTCTAACTCATGACATGGACTACACAACGTCTTCAAAAACAATTCCTCAATACTTCATTTCTTCATTATTGCTCCCACTTTAACTAACATCAAACAATTTTGGAATTTAGTCCCTTGGTCAATTGAAAATTCTAGTTGGATTACATATTGAAATGTTAAATTTTACTCTTAATATTAATAGTAATGTGGTCAATTTTTAATATAATAATTTAAGTACATTCTTTAATTATATTTAATTAGTTTAAACTAGTTTTATGCTTACAATGCATCACAGCTACCTATATAAGATGGCGTCCAAAACTAAAAATATATTACTCAATAAATTATATAACACATTTAGTTTTGGTTATATCGTCTCAATCGCTCTCCTTATTACAATTCAAGTATCTGGGACACATTGTCTAACTTATGCCATGGATTTCAAAGCATTTTCAAAAATAATCCTCAATAGTCCATTTCGTCATTATTGGTCCCACTTTAACTCACGTCAAACAATTTGGAATTTAGTCCCTTGGTCAATTGAAAATTCAAGTTGGATTGCATATTTAAATATTAAATTTTACTCTTAATATTAATAATAATGAGGCCAATTTTTAATATCTATTTATGTACATTCTTTAATTTTATTTAATAACTTTAAAGTAGTTTTATGCTTACAATGCATCTGAGCTACCTATATAAGATGACATCTAAAACTATATATATTACTCAATAAATTATATAACACGTTTAATTTTGGTTCTATCGTTCCAATCACTCTCCTTATTACAATTCAAGTATCTAGGACACATTGTCTAACTTATGCCACAAACTTCAAAGCGTCTTCAAAAAAAAATTCCTCAATACCCTATTTCTTCATTATTGGTCCCACTTTAACTCACATAAAACAATTTGGAATTTAGTCCCTTGGTCAATTGAAAATTCAAGTTGGATTGCATATTGAAATATTAAATTTTACTCTAAACATTAATAGTAACGAGACCAAATTTTGATATCATAATTTAAGTACATTCTTTAATTATATTTAATATTTTGAATGCTATATCGACCAAAGAACATTGAGTTTCCACATAGCTTGCATACCTCCTACATTCTTATACTTGCATTATACGATCTTCAGAACTTCTACAATCTTATCAACGTCAACGTAACATTTGAATACATTTGAATGTCAACGTAACATATATAATTTTTTTAAGTGCTTCCACTTTGAATATGAATTTAAGCATCCCATTAATATTTGACAAGCAAAAACTAATGAAAAAACCATATGTGGGAGGGAAGAACAACTTTTAAAATTTAACTAAATGGTATTGTTTTAAAACTAATTTTTTATGTACTAATTAAAAAATCTATAAAATGAAATGTCTAAATTCTTGTGAGGTCTTCGATATACAATAGGTCATAAATCCCATTACAAAAAATCTGAAAACAAAAATTAAACTTTACAAAAACTCCAAGGATTTCTAGGGGATTAATATATCTCATAATTACAGAGATAAGTGTTCCCTTTTAGGATTGGAACGACCTTTCGCTAATTAATATTGTATGATGTGTTTCTCAATGATACAAGATTTCTAATAAACCTTAAAAAATCAAGAACCAATATATTACCCATAAAAGAGGATATATTATCTATCAAAAAGTACATACATGATTTAACGATCTTATTTGGGTAGTCTTCAGTACACTTTTTATACATGTGTTGCACTATCTAATTCTGATGACGGTCTTCCAAATTGTCATAAAATGTGTAATACTTATAAAATATATTTTCATTTTAGTTCTAATTTGGCACTTATAGTTTATTCTCTATTATTCCCCTTCTCATAACACACTATTATATATTATTTAACCTTTATCATTTAATTAAATTTTTTAGTAACCCATTTAAGTTATTTAGTAAGGTTTTCCACTGGGTCTTTGATATTTTTTTGGTTAGATGTTCCAACTAAAGGACTATCTTAGACCATGCAATCTATAAATTTAGACAATGAGATAACATTGTCCATGCAAAGGTCTATATGTAACATGTATGGAATACTATTTTATTTTAATAAGAAATGATGAAAATGTATAGAAAGAGGCACAACACATTACAATATTATTATTATTGAAAGAAAATCCTCAACCAAAATCATTAAACAAATGCACTTCTAGAACTCTAGATCCTAACTAGACTTGTAGGCTCACAAGACTCTGTTGGACTAAACTCAGATACTTCACATGGTGATGATGGTCTACAAAGAGGTAGAAGAAATTTCGAAGGAAGAAGTTTAGGTCGTTGAAACAAATTCACTACCACATGTTTTAGTTTGGTGAAGTTAGGAATAAATAACTTGATTGTTTGCATGTGCATAGTGATGTAAGTAAGTGCAATAATTTGATTCCACATATTACACAAGAAAATGATTTTACTTTTTAACTTGAAACTAAAGAAGCATGTATGATGAAGTCACAGTGTTTGGAAACCATGTGAAAGAGGATAATAATCCCACATTAAGGAAAAAATTGTTTTAACAATTTTTAATTTAAAAAAGCATTACTAAAGCCAAAAAAAAGCCTTGATATCACTAAAGAAGAAGAATTTGAAGAACATGAAGTTGATTACTTGTGACTAATGTAAGAATTTTTTAAGTGTTTCAGCAATCTAATGAGGAGAGAAAGTCTTTTGATAGGATTAATGATATATAATTAAGGCTTTGACTAGGTGTAAAAGTCTTGATTTAAGGGATTAAGCTAATACTAATATCATCAAGTAATGATTTACAAAAGTTAGGTCCCTATGGTACCAATTAATTTCCAAAATATGAAACACATACATTAGAATTGACCTAATAAACTCAAACTCAATGCAAGGAATATCAGGATAGGTCTTGCAATGGATGGAGAGGTTAATCCATATTCTAACTTGTCAACAACATATTTAGTTTGGCCATTTTTTTAATCAAATTATAACATTCACCCATGGATTATAGATATTTACCTTATGGATGATGGATCATGGATAATTAGAGATATAAGAATGGATTATGGATCATGTGATGCAAGGGTCTACAAATATCCACTATGTTCCTATATAGACTATACTCCCATGTAGCATACATTACCTTCCTTAATATGAACACTCTCATTCATGGAGCTCTTCTCGCAACCCCTTGCATTGAGGATCATTTGTATTCACTCCACAATACCTATCTTATACTCAAAATAACCTTAGCAAGTAAATTGATCCTTATCACACACTTGAATTAGTACTTGGATTCATATGAAACAAGCATGAAATAGATATACCTGATGATTGATCACACCTCTATTTCTCATAAACTTCCATAAACTCTCCAACACTAACCATGCTATCTCTAGATAATGCCATCCCATATCCTGAATCTTTCACTAGCACCATACAAGTATTGTCCTTAAAACACAATCAATGCACCTAGATAGGCTTCTAAGGTCTAGGTATTCTAAATAACATGTAGGATCAAGGAATCACTCTAGATGCCCTTAGGACACTTCATCCAATTCATTACAAGGTTTCTAGACCCTTTATACAACCATACTCTTCCATTACATGTTAGTTCCTTTCTTAGGCCTATTATCCTACTAGCCCTTCCTTTATACAAATGAATATGAATCTTAAATTCCTTTGAAACAATGTCAATCTCTCTAGATATGGATTTAGAGACCCTTTAGGGAGTTCTCAAACATGCCACAATCTCATACCCTGCTCCTTTATACAAATTCATACTTCCTTTGTACTGTACCATACAAATTAGGCCTATTTAGGCTATTATATGTGACAGTAGATGTTTACCATTGGAGATTTACTTGGATTCTAATGGATCCATCTTTGTAATACCTCCAATAAGGTGTCTACTAAATTTTGTGGCTTCACTCTTTGTTTTGATTCACCAAGTAGTGCTTTTCCTCCTAATTTTGTACACAGTCACAATCAGTCTACGAAACCGAGCATATATCTTCCCCACACGTGTGAGCCATACCATGAGACTTAAAAACCTCTAGACCTCATCAAGACAGAGATGCTCCAAAAGATTTCATCAATTCTTTATGGTTAGAAATTAAGATAGGCCTTGCCCTAGTTAGGGCCCGAGAGAGAGAAATTAGGTCTATATGTACTTTAGAGATGTTTCATGCGCTAAGAAAATTTCAAGATGATATACTCCTACTGATTATCCTATCTGAGCTTTTACAGATCTTACTCGAAATTCATTATCTCCTCATTGTTATGTACTTCAAGCTCTCGTCTAGAGAACAAAGCTACATGCACAGTCTAACCAAAACATAGCAAATATGTAAATCAAAGATCAATAACTTATTCAATATCATCATCATTATTATTTATTGATTTTCACATCTCCCTTTTATCACATCATTATTTACAATTCTTATGATACCTTCTGCCACATGTGAACACACTCTTCAAATTGGTGGTATTTCTTGATGACTGGGAATAACATGCAAATATTGATCCTACAACATAGCAAGCACTACCACTAACTTGGACTCAAAAACCTTCCCAACTTGCAACTTGACCAAGTCATCTCAAATGCGCGACCATATTAGCTCTCCACACAAATTTACAAACATGTATGACACCTATCAGTTCCATGGTTCCACATCTTTGATTTCTAACAAGTTTATGGATAACCATCTTATATAGACAATTTACCCTTTCTAAGCAAGTTCACTTTCAACTACAACAATTTACACACATGTTTGAATTTTAATGACTACAAATGGAGGGAAAGCACACCTTGTTCACATGCCTAGACTAACTAACACACTTGATCACCTAAGCACCCATGATGCTCCTGCATCATATTCCCCTTGGAAGAGAAAATTGAGCTTCTAGCTCAAATGCATTGTTCTTGTCTTCTTGTTTGTCTCCTTCCTTGCTCCTTAGCTGTGGTTAGGTTAATTTAAGTCTTCCTAAGATGCAATCCATCAAGTATTTATCAGCTTCCTTCTGGTCTTCCTCATTTGGATAGGTTATTTGTCTTTTCTTAGTACTTGTCTTGTTTCTTTTCTTGACTTTCATGTATTTCATGCTTTGCTTGTCTTATTTTTCACCTCTTGAATACTTTTCACCTTCACTAATGCTTGTCTTCATGTATACCCATGTCATCATAGTTGTAGTTCTTATATGTTGACTTGAGAACTCAAATTTATTCATTTTGACCTTCCTATTCTTGTATTTCCTATTGGTTTCTTTGTTCAATCTTAATGACCCTGTCTCCTCACTTTTATCATTCTTTGTTGATGCTCCAACCACCCACTCAAACTGGTGTACTTATTCTTGGGAACCACACTTGTATCTCTTCTTACCTGGGACATACCCGGAGCCTGTGGGTGTGTACCCACATGTTTTTTTAAGTGCAAGAAAATAAATAAAACTTGAGGGCTTTGACTCAAATTGAACCTTGGAAAGTTTGTGTGAGATTCAATATTCCCAATAGGCTCCGAAGGGTCAAGAGAGACAATAGGCTCTGAAGGGTCAAGAGAGATGAAAAGGACTTCATTTGGTTGACTTAATATTTGGGTACTTGTTGTTGCTCATGGAGCCTTTATTCTTCAGTCAATTTGGAAGGCATGGGAACAAGTGAAGAACTTAGTGGTCGGGCAATCTATCTTCTCTTCCTTTAACACTAGGTGTCAGGCCTACAAATTGATTTTGTCGAATCTGAAATATAATGACAAGATCCTTGCCTTGACAAGAGGTTGCTCTGCCCTCCTTTGGTTTGAGAATGGAATTAAAATATTTCATGACTTGTACAGATTTGGGAAGAGGATGGAATGGATAGACCTTAAAGATTTCTATAAGCTTCCTCAATCTCAATTCAAAATGTATACAATGCTCAGCAATGCTTTCACAACTCCCTCTACTAGACTAATTATGGAGGATGAGAATGAATTTTGGGATACTATGAGCTAGCTCAAAGGGCCCCTTCTCCAAGAGGCTACCTCCAAACAACTCTATGAAAAGATTGCCTTCTTTCCAAACCATTCTCTGAGCCTTAATAATAAGTGGAATGTTTGTGAGCCCATAAGTAGATGGACTCCTAGATTTAATGTTTCTTGGTCTTCTTGTATTCAGTCAAAGAAATCTTGCTTTCTAGATGGCTTCTAATTCATAATAAGCTTGTTATTGGCTTCTAATATTTAATAGGTTGTTGAGACTATAAGCTTGTTTTCTTTAAAAAAATTATATATATTTATATTTTTTACTTTTTAAATATATATTGTATGAACATACCAAACAACATAGCGTACCCGAAGTTTTTTAAAAAATTCCATATCAACGTGTCATATATACCCATACACATAACCATACCGAAACAGTCTAGCAGCTACTATATATTACAATTTTTCATTTGAATTTTTAAAGGAAAAAAAATGTTTATGTCAAAAGGATGTAGAATTTGAAGTTGAAATTTTCCAGTGATAATCAAACAATCATCAAATTTTATGTAATAACCAATTGTTTATATACTGAAATTATAGTCCTCAATGTAGAATGCCTATTGATATAATTGAAATTTTAGAAACAAATGGAGCCGAGTTTTTAAGTTTGAGATTTACACCACCTAAAATTAAAAACAAATGCACTTCCTTAAATATTGACAAAGTAAGTGTCTTACTTGGAAATGAAGATTATCTACCATCAAAGAATTTGTAGTAGGTATTTTCAATACAATAATTCTTTTTACCAAAGAAAACTAAGTGGAGAAAATAGTTATTTACAATTACTCCTAATAGTAAAAATGACATGGCCAGTAGCAATAGTATCTTGTTTGAAATATTTCTGCTAAAAATTAGACAAAAAATTACACAATGTAAGGGATGGACAACATAAATCATGTGATCTTATGCATTCTTATTCCCAAAGCTAGTGTCTCAAAATCCTTTCAAAAAAACCTCACTCAAGTTGTGTAGCCAACTGACATGAGATGAGAAATATTAAGGACGCCAAATGAGAAATATGGAGCAATATTAAAACCGCAATGTCAGAATAATAATTAATTTTTTTGGCAATTTATTTGAAATCCAATTATACTAGGAAATGAAAACAAATTCATTTGATACATGAAAAAAAAAAACTTGAATTGGTTTATTACTATAAAAAAGTGACTTTTTCCGTTAACATAAATTGTTAGAAATTAGCAACACATAATAAAGGACAACTTATTTCATGTTAAAATATTATCTTTTCATCGGTTAACAAACCCTGACTCGCCTCCAAGGCTGATGATGTCTTAAAAAATCCCGAAATATTGATCAAATGTCTTCTCCTCTTAATCTCCACCATTATCGATTGCATCTCTGCAAATGGAAACGAAAGACTCTCATACTCTTGAAATGAAATGAAAGATTTTAATGACGTCCACGAGACTGAAGAGTCTATGGGACCACAAAACTGAGATTTTTAATTTGATTTTGGACTCCTTTCAATATCAGCTCTCTGGCTGTGAATCTTGAGAATGAAACCCGTTGTCACTTGAAGCTTTGTTCCTTCGAAGAGTTCCTCTAGTCCTTCCACCTTCAGGTTGTTTTCGTACTGCATACAAATATCATCATATGCCAAACACTCCATGATGAAATGCCATTCTGTCTCAATGACCCCTTTGCTACAAAAAAGACAAATTCTCCTTTCCCAATCTTCCTTTGGAATAGTCCATCTACCAGTTTCGCATCAAAGATGATGTGATCCAGTCCTTAACTATGCCACTAGAATCCTTGCTTTACCCTTGATAGTTGCCCCTAGATAAGATTTTTCATCATGATCCCCAATGGGATTGAATTCTTTGATATAATGTGCTTTCTTTCGACCAATCTGTCCCATCCACATGGCAGTCCTGAACTTTTCTATCACATAATTTTTTATTTTCCTGTTGTTGTTAGGACACTCTTGCAATTTGATGCCCCATTTTTTCATCCATTTATTATTTTGTTTCATCCAGGTTTTCTTTCTGCTTTCCAGAGTATTGTCCACAACTATTTTGGGCCAGCGAAGATTGTCCATGCTTTCAAAATTTTTCAAATATCTTATCATCCGAGATATTACCGAAGCTTCCAACGAGGAAGTACCCACTTCAGCCAACATGATCTCATAAGGAACAGTTGATTTGACTTTGAGAGTGCTTGTGATTATATGTTTCTAGATTATTTCTATCTGTCTCCACCCATGATTTGACATGTTACTTCCCCAAACCTCGCAGCCATAAAGAACAACAAGAGTGACCGACAATCCAAAAAGGGTTTTCTTAGTTTTCCAGTCCCAAAGTTTAGCTTTCCTACACCTGTTTTGAAGTAGGTAAGATGCTTTCTAACCTCCATGTATCTTTTTTTCTTTACAAATCTCCCAACTAAGTTTGTGGTGAAAGGCAATCCCAAGATATTTGTATTCAGTGACTATTTCCAAAGGGCTCCCCTCAAAAAGAAAGTTAATTTGTCTCTCTTTCCTTTTTAAGGAGAAAAGCGTGATTTTTGTTTTACTAGTGTTCACTTACATCCCAACTTCTTGGCAGAAGAGCTCTAGGGATTTTAGTTGCTCCCTCAATCCTTGGGAAGTTTTTGAAATTAGGATAAGATCATCAGCATATAGGAGTAACTTTACCACGTAACTTGCTAACTCTACACCTCCTCCCTCAGTTTTATTTAACCATTCTTCAAACTCCAATTTTGTCAGCAGTTAAAAATACGACAATGGAAAAAGTGTTCAAAAATAGCATCCACGGGGAGATGGCTACCCTCCACTTGATTTGCACCCATGTATGTGCGGACTCCACAAAAATGACCATGCTTCCCATCACATGCACATGTAAAGGCATGACCTGGCAACAAAAACCAGCACCGGAGGAAGTCAAATCACGGCCTGCTCGTATGCACAGAGGATCATGCATCAATTTTGGTCAGTGTGCCGCCGCTCGCGAGGGGTCATGCATTTAAGGAGGTAGGTGAAAATTGCAAATGATCCCGCGAGGTATAGAGCCAAACGCCTAACCACTTAACCATAGGTTAATACCAAAACACTAACATTAAACACTTAGAAAGCTTTCACTTTCGCAGAACTGTTGCAGACCATAGGAAGAAGAGGAAGGCATCAGACGGAACCGAATTCACTCCATTATTTTGCACCATCTATGCAAAGAAAATCATCAGTCCTCTGTTCACATTTGCGGCCACTAGGAAGGGACGTTCCACAGCACACAGTTGAGTGTAGTCACAGGTAATTTGACATTGAAAATCAGAGGATCTTAAGGAATATATAATTTGGTTTATTTTTAATTATTTTTCTTTATATACAACCATGAGATTGTCCCCACATTTGATGTCTTTGGAAATCTTGCATCAGTGTTGGGTAAGGGAGGATGTTGTTTTCTTTCAATTAGTGTGGCATTCTTTGTCGTCTGAGATGTTACTTCCATTAGCACATAGGAACCAGTAAGTTTGTTGTCAATCCACAAAACAATAATGGTTGGGCCTCTCAGCATATCACTCTACTAAAATTGGTGTTAATGTAATTATCACCACCAAACATTGCTTGTGATTCAAATCCATCACATGACAAAACTTCTTACATTTTGATAGCGGTTTTGGGGAGGAAAGCGCTTATGATGTTATTGTACTCGAAATCTATGTCTTGCAGCGTTTGGCTTTCATTAATGCTGAAATCCAGAGTTCCAGAGATGGAATTTCTGGCTAGTCTCCTACTCATACAAAATCACAATTAACCGTGTTAATTGAATTCACAAACTATTGGCAATGGTCACTAAAAAATAGACATAGGACTTAAACAGAATACTCACACGGTTTCAAGTTGCAACAAGTTAAAAACATTAGAAGGAAACGATCCATTCAACATTTTCTTAGCTGTGAAACAATTCAAACACAAACAAAGAAAAGGGTATCAGTATTAGTTAAGTTTCTTCTGTAATCTATTTAGAGAAGCGCTTAG
Source organism: Taxus chinensis (assembly GCA_019776745.2). Lineage (NCBI taxonomy): Eukaryota > Viridiplantae > Streptophyta > Pinopsida > Cupressales > Taxaceae > Taxus > Taxus chinensis. The sequence goes on from CM034153.1 coordinate 747,611,669, forward strand.
ATTACTTTGGACTTACATTGTGGTTAACAAGTCTAAGGAAGAAAACCACAGGGGAACTTGGGATACATCGAATGAATTGTTCTGAGGTCCTTGTGAATACCACACCAAACATTATTATTAGACTTCACAACATAAACGGGGGATCTTTGGAGGTAGACTAGTCCACTCAATATTTCGGTCAATGTTGATCAACGCATCATGACCATCCATTTGAAATGGATGGTCATGATGCATTGACCGACATTGACCCAATGCATATTGAGTGGAGATTAGCCATTGGCTTACTCACATCAGGTTGCTCGTCCCAGATAAGTCAGGAATAGTACCGTTCAATTTATTGTTTGAAATATGCCTGAAAGTACAAATTGATCCCAACAGTTACCAACTAATCTCAATATATTATCTCTGGGAATGAAACAAAAAATCTAATGCCACCTTTACGACTATTTTACCACTCTTTGGGAAGAGACACGCTTGAATCAAGGCATGTTATTTTAATACAAATGTTATGAATCTTACATACAAGGGAGAGTAGATTTGTCATGATTGATTAGGTCGATGATTAACATGAGGAAATCACAGCGTGTTCTTCATCTTGATGAAAAACACAGTGTGTTTTTCAACACGTTGAAAAACATGACGGTTTTCCACACAGTTTCATTTACGAAATTGAATTTTATGAAATCACACTAGTATGAACTTAATATTTGAATTCATATTTGTTCAACAAGAACCTTAATAATAAATGTCTTGAAATACAATGTTCGACAATCTCTATTTTTTCCATCTACTTCTAGATATATAGTTATAACATTCTTTTTTGGATTAAACAAATGTTATCACCAATCATGAGTCAGGGGACCACATATCATATTAAATGCATAGTTACATTTTTTAGGGGAAAATGTTTTCGCTCGATTTTTCGTTAAGATGGAAAACTCAACATGTTTTTCATCAACATGGAAAACACCGTGTTTTTCAGCATACGGTTTTCCACATGTTCAGGGTGGCCTATTTGAGTGTCAAGTATTAGTTTGTGTTTGTTTCCATCGATCGAGCCCTAATACACCTAATGTGACAATTGAACATGTATTAGGGCTAGATTTGGAATCATTTATACCAATTGAACCCTAATACATGTTAAATTAATGTTAGGTGTTGTATTATAGTTTAGGGTGTTGTAATTGTGTTATTTAAGATGACAAGTTAGTGTTTAGGGCATCATATCAATGTTTGGGTGTTTAGGGTATCGTATGATTGTTTAGGATGACACATTAATATTTAGGGTGTTCTAATTGTGTTTTGTAAAGTGACCCATTAGTTTGTAAGGTCTCATTATAGTTTTTAGGGTTTCATATCAAGTTTACGGTTGTTTTGTTAATGCTCAAAGTATCTCGATTGTCAATTATGTTATTTAGGTTGACCCATTAGTGTTAAGGTTTTTGTATCAATGTTTGAATGTTTAGGGTGGTGTATTAGTGTTTAATATGAGTGCTTATGATATCAAATTATTCTGTAAGGTGTCCTAATTATATTATTTACGGTGATCCCTTAATGTTTACAGTCTTCTAATAGTGTATAATGTGTCATATTAGTGTTTATCAAGTCTTATAATTTTTTTAGGGTAAAACATTAGTGTTTTTTTGTGTCTAATTTATGTTATTTAGAGTAACCCATTAGTGTCCAAGGTTTTGCATCAATTTTTGAGTGTTTAGGATGTCATATTAGTGTTTAGGGTGTCGTATGAGTTGATAGGGTATTACAGTGATGATTATCATTTTGTATGAGACCATGTGTTTCATTAGTGTTTAGGTTATCCTAATTATGAAATAGAGGATGAATCATTAGTGCATAGAGTATCATGACATTATTTAGGGTATTGTATCAGTCTTTAGGGTGTTAAATTAATGTTTAATGTATCCCAATTATTTTATGTGGGGTGACTAATTAGTGTTCAAGGTGTCGTATAAGTGTTTAAAGTGTCCAAAATTAATTTAATGTGGGTGACTTAATATTATTTATGGTGATAGAATTAGAATAATTATAGCTAATATTATGTTTTCATTCATCATTAGAATTAGAATACTTTTAGCTAATACTTGTAGAGATGTTATGTTAATGTTATAAACAATTTTTAAATTTATTGTTCATTTTATATAAACAATCATGCAAAAAAATTGAATGTTTTGTTATGTGGAAGGAATGCAAATCAAATCTACAATATTATCTAAATGAAGTTAGTGATCATATAATCTTTCCAAGAATAAGTAGGAATTACACTAGTATGTTAATAAGTGAGATCGATGAAAAATATCTATTACCTAATACTGTGAAAATAAGAACAAATTTATGTTCTTGATATACACATGGATGGCTTAAGAAAACACTTGTGGCAAGTTTTTACATAGCTTGGGCATGCTTGGAGGATGGCCTAAGATAATGGTCTAGAAAGATGGCACAAAACAACCTGACACTTGACCACCATGTTCTATGGTTAGTAAATTTAAATAAGTTACATCAGCTCAACATGTGATGTCGATATATTCTGCTCCACATGTCTTGAACTCTATAGTGTCATGTGACATGCGCAAGTTAAATCCCTTAAAATTATTGTGTTCTAACTACCTGCAAAACACTAGGAGTGACATAGAAAAAAACAACTATTGACATTGGGAATATTGAACAACAAGGAATTTCTTTTCTCAGATATCTCGAAAGTACAATACCTCAACAATATGTGTATCAAAACTCCTTTTCTTCTTCAAATGATAGTAAAAAATGGAGTATGGGGCTTATATTGAATTCTACTAGAACGTGGGAGGATAATGGTGTTAAATGTATTCTAGATTTGATTTGGAAGATTGTGCACGTGATAGGTATGGCTAGGAATAGGTATGAATTTTAGAATTTTTAGGGTTTCTACATGACTCTATAACTTGTTTAGGGTCTCGTAATAGTGTTTAGGGTGTCATATCAATGTTTAGGATGTTGTATTAGTGAATAATGTGTCCCAAATGTATTATTGGTGGTGACACATTAGTGTTTTATGTCATATCAATATTTCAGTGTTTATGATATCACATTAGTTTTTAAGATATCGTTTGATTGTTTACGGTGTCATATTAGTGTTAAGTTTTCCTGATTATGTTATTTAGGATAAACCCTAAATTCTAAACCATGAACCTTAAGTCATAAACTCTAAATCTTGAACCCTAAACCCTAAACCCTAAGCCCAAAACCCTAAACCTTGAACCTTAAAATTTAGAAAATAATTATAGTTTTCATTATTATTATTAGTTAATATATTTGAAACTATAAGAAAAGGTGACAATTTGATGTCATATCTATTACCTAATACTTTGTAAATAGGAATAAATCTATGTTCTTGATATACACATGGATAAATATAACATGAAACTTTATCTTAAGTACAAATATATCGAACAATTGTTTGAGAAGTTTCTTTTCAAAATGAATGACGTGGTCAAATATTTTGTTTAGTATATAGACACTAAATAATAGTGTGAACTAGTTTATTATATGGTATTATTGTACTCACGTATTTTTTAATAAATGATAGAGGATTCGGTAATTTCTACAATTTGTGTTTATTAATCACTGGTATGAGACTAGTTAATTATGTTGATATTATGTTGGTATTGGTTAAATATGCATGCGATCTTTGAGCTCTTAGTTGTAATTTCATTGCTCTTAGATGTGTTAAATTAAATACATTAGGAAAAGTTTGATTTCTTGGATACATTATAGTTGTAAATATTGCGAATGTGTAGATCATTTGTGTGTGTGTGTGTATATATAGTGTATATATATATATATATATTATTAGTTGTTAAATATTGGTAATTGTAATGTTGTGAATGTTTAATGAAAGTTGAAGATATAAAAATTATGTGATATCATACTCTGACTCTCAATTTGGCATATGGGGGCAAGTGCCTCTGCAAAGACAGGAATCAATTGGTGAATGCTGAAGGGGCTTGCCCCTTAGGATGCCACATCGATGTGCCCAACTATCGTTGTGTGATGAAGGGGTTTGCCCCTTAGGATTCTGCATTGATAGTTTGGTGGTATACTGTGCTGAGCAGAGGTTTTTAAAGTCCCCAGCCGACCCTCCACTCAGAAATGCACCCTCCCATAATATCGCAACCGTCCCTTTTGCAATGGATGGTTGTGATATTATGGGAGGGTGCATTTTGAGTGAAGGATAGCCGTTGGCAGTTATTGATACTTGAATTTGTCATGGATATTAACTTTCTGATGTTGTCGTTATTTTATCATATTGGATGACGTATATATTAGATTTGTTATGTATCGTACTAACGTTAATTGTATATTTATGTTTTGTACTATTTACTCTTTTGTGTAGTTAATATGAATACTAGGAGCCTAATTTCTTCCGATCCTGTTTGTAAAATGAAGACATACAAAAATACGAGCTTCTGCGTAAACTGAAGATGAAGGGTGTTCACATAAAAAGTTTGAAAACTGCAAGAGTTCCTAAAAATAGTCATCAATTTATTAACAATTTATAAATTATATGTATATTATAGATAGTTCAGTATGCCAATGAATACTAGTTGTTTAGAATGTATAACAAATAATTTTTATTACGATTCAAAATTTTAGCACCATTTCTAAAATTCAAATAAAAGTGTGAAAATTTTGAAATATCTATATTCCTCAATTTTAGTTTGTAAGTTCATTTTTTTCAAAAAGAAGGGTATGTGGGTGTTGCGATGATTATTATTTTATTTTTGTTTAATTATTATATTCTAGCATGCATAAATATATATATATATATATTTTAAAGATTTTATTAATATTTTAATTTTTTTATTTGTAACTTCTATTTTAAATAAACATGTTCTTGTTTCGATAGTTTTTATTGTTGTTAGCTAAATGTAATAATATTTTCTATGGAAGTTTATCTCAAAATTGAATAAGTGTATTTGAAATAATCTTAATTTTTTAATAGTCTTTGTCACATTATATTTATTATGTCGCATTCTTTGTCACATTATAGATGACCATATTGTGATATGCTTGTGCACTGGAAGCAGTAGGCAGTCCTATAAATTGTTATTTTCCTTGCATTTCAATACTATCTTTTATACACGTGGCTTTTGAATTAGACAAAAATTTGAATGCTTCCAATGTTTTAAGATGGTATTCATGTTGATGATGATGAATCACAAGTCAAAATTTATTTTGGAAAGTATGAAATAATTGTTTCATTAACGATGCAAAACTGCATGTAATAATTTTTAGGATGGGAAGGAGGATTAAATGGAAGATCATGATTGATCTTCCTATCCAAGAGATTACAGAGGAAAAGATTTAGTTTTCATATGATGACCTAGAATGGACACCAATAGGGGATGAGCCGACATTGACATTTGTGCCGCCATACCACTCGCAAGACTACAAAAATTTCTAAAGGGGGAAGGTTCTAACGAACGTTTTTAGACTACCTTTACCCACAAAAATCACAAGTCAACAAATATAGAAAATACTAAACCGCATACAACCAAGTCATATACTAGGTTCGGAAATTTTCTAACAAATACTTTTTTGTACATTATTTTTGTAAACATTTGTATAGCATTTGATGTTAGCATTTTTAATGCAGCTATTGGTGTTCGTATGGTCTAGACGACAATAGAAATAAGCCAGTAACAAGTGAAAAAGAGAGTAGGTGTATAATTAAAAGGGGTTGCCAATGTCAGTTCAATGTGAAGGTTTTTTATGGGAGACCGACAGTGGCCATAATATTATACAATAATCTGTTTCATTGTGATGTAAATGGTGAGTGTTGTCATGGGAGGAATGAAAATACCATTAATGATCCTCATCTAAATGTTTCCCCGTACTTATCAAATGAATGCAAAAATTATATCGAGAGTCTTTTGTTGATGGGAGTCACCGTGGAAATGGTGTACGATAAATATATAGAGGATCCATCCAATGTGGGTATATCGAGCAAGATAGATGAATACATGACAAGAAAGGACGTGGTGAACGCATGGAAATGAATTCACTATAGAAGGTCTCAAAAACATGCTGATGATGCCATGAGCGTGAACTTATGACATGCAGAGGAAAGAGACATATTTTTCTACTATCAACGCCCAAATGGAACCACCATTCCATTCATTATGGGGTTGTAAACACTGTGGATGTGTGAGAGAATGGTTCAACATTCACACAATTCTATAATCTCCATGGACTTGACGTTTGCTACCAACAAATATGACGTAAGTAATTGGAATGAATTTTGAAATGATGTGTAATTTATGTATCATTAATAATGTTCCCTCTCTGTTATATTAAACCCCATGTTACCATTTGATGTCATATTCCTTACAGTACCAATTATACACATTGCTTTTTTTTACAAGCAAGAGGCTGGGGTGCCCGTAGCATGGGCCATTTCTTCAAGGAATAAAATTGAAGACATTTACAGGTGGTTGGCGGAAGTCTAGAAATGAGGAAAATGCCTTCGTGTCGATTGGCAGATCAATGTGTTCATTACAGATGATGTGTCGGCTGAAATCCAAGCCATCGAGTGTGTTTTCAGTTGTCGTGTAGTGCTATGCATATGGCACATGTACAGGGCATGGTTGAAAAATGTGCACAAGTATTGTAGCAAGGAGTCTAGGTGGAATATTTTTGAGAGACTAGGTACCATCATGTATGGTTCCGAAATGTATCACGAGCACACATTTTAAATCATTCAAGAACTTGTTTAATGAATTCAAAGAGGAAACTAAGTTCCTCGAGTACTTCAGGAATACATGGTGTGAGAGCGAAGAATGTGTTGGTGAGTACTATCATTTGTGTGTTTCCTTATTAATTACCATCAATTATAATTCTTGGTTTATAGTGTCACTGATTTTCAACTTGATAGCTATGTGGGCAACAAATTTTAGAAACTTATCCCATGTAAATCAAGAAACAAACGCATCCATCGAGTCCTACCATTGTTTTTTGAAGACTAGATACTTGTGTGACAGACAAAAGAAATGTACTCGCCAGATGGACTATTTGTTCTACACACTTGTGTACAAGGTGGAGCCATTTTACAAACACAAGAGGAAGTTGCAAAAATCTAGCTTCTTGACCAATTTCAAAAAAGAAAGACAACTATTGACAGTGGTTGAGAGATTAAAGAGTATTCCAGATACAGATTGCCTTGCAATTATGCCTGATTGCAATCAATTGTGGGTGAGGAGCCAAACAACTAGAAGCACATGGTATTTGGTAAGACAATGCGGAGCCTTGGACGTATGCGAATGTGCTTGGGATATCAGAGGAAATACGTGTAAGCACGTGTTGAAGGCATTGGATTTTTGCAAGCAATATGTGTCGATGTCATCATATCAAGCACCAGAAGTGACAGGTTATTCAATGCCATCATATGTTACCGATGTAGATTGTTACGCATAAGTCGTAATGAAATAAGCATCGTGTTGAAATTATTTTCATTTCATGTGCAAGAGCCAATACTTATGGGGAGACAAGTAGGGTAAATGAAGACACATTCTGTGATGGCCCCTCGTCACCGTATCCAACATCAGAAGTGGAAGGTAATTCAATGTCATCGTATATGGCAAGTAGTGATATAGATTGCTAAACATAAGTCATAATGAAATAAGCATCGTGTTGAAATTATTTTCATTTCACGTGCAGGAGCCAATACTTATGGGGAGACAAGTAAGGTAAATGAAGACACGTTCTGAGACGGCCCCTCTTTGTCGTATCCAACAACAGAAGTGGAAGGTAATTCAATGTCATCGTATGTGGCAAGTAGTGATATAGATTGTTAAGCATAAGTTGTAATGAAAAAAGCATCGTGTTGGAATTGTTTTCATTTCTCGTGTAACAGCCAATACCTATGCAGAGACAAGCACTGTAAATGATGGCATGTTATGGGATGGCCCCTCCTCACCACCTAGTTGATGGTTATTTAATGCCTTCAATCAATTAATGATGCCAATGATAATGTTCATCACACATATTTATGATTGTGGCATTGTGTATTCATGTGTAAATGATATTGAAAAACCTAGTGTATAAATAAATAACTTTTATACGTCACAGGCACTCCTAAAACAGTTGGGGCTGGTGTTTTGATGATAGAAAGTGATTCATATTTTATGGAACACACATCCAAAGAATTCTTGAAGTCAGTCTTCGAAACACGACTGAGTACAGATGAACAAAAAAAACATTATTTGAATGTGTTCAAAGGTTTAGGAGAGACCTAGAAGCATCAAATATGTTGGATGTTGCTTTCAAAGGAGATGTCAATGAGACAACCACCACCCACATGTGTCCATGGTTTAGTGCAAGTAAAAAATGCCACCACAGTGTGACTAAGAGGCCAGTCATTGTAGAAGATTTGAACAATCGCGTTGAAGACTATGAATGCTTCCAATTTCCTGACGACAATCGTCCAAAGAGGAGACAAACCACACAAATGGAACATATAGGTTAAAACATTGAACTATTAGTGTGATTGTGAATTCACAAGAAATTTTAATTGTGGAGGTGAAGACTAACATATTGATCATTTATTTTACAGGTGGTTCAAATGCAGCTGAAACATCTCCCCGCCGTCGCTTATCTTTCAGCAATTTAGCATCTGCGCAAGGTGTGTATTGAATGTCCTTAATTTCATAACATTTATTTACTGTATGTAAGGTAATAATCCTTTGATACCTTGTCTAATATTTAATGCATTGTGTTGCAGATGCAACAGATATGCAGAGAGATGTATCTTACGGAATGAGCAGGTTGAGCTTTGGAAAGTAAATGTATGACATGTTGAGTGGGCCTATATTATAATTGTAAACATTTAAAATTCATGTATATGAGATTGTACATTGCATATATTTAAAATACATAAATATGGAACGTGTACAACTGACCTAGTCTTTGACTATTTTTAGAGTATTTAAAAAAAGTGCTCGGTGGTGTTAGCCAACGTAGAACCGCTCATGTAATATATGGATAATATAAAATATTTTAACAAATAGAAAGTTGATGTAATTATGATGAAATTGATGTAATCAACAGTAACAAATTATCATGTCAAATTTTTATTGCTACTATCAAAGTGCTGAAAAATAAACTTTTTTCAACACTATAAAAAATTAACCATTGTTTTCCACAAGGTACAAATCATGATTTTGTTCCACCTTTATGTAATAATTTAAAGCAAATGAAGTAAATAAAATAGGGTGTATTTTCCACCACATTGAAAAATTCACGGAGTATTTCGCCACGTTGAAAAATGCATGGTATTTTTCAGCACTTTGAAAAACCTGATCCCGTTCTCCAAAAGGGGCAACCCACAGTGCTTTTCCTTCTTGTTGTAAACATTGACTCCACATCAACTACTTGTCAGGTGGAGATGGGTTGAATTTTTCCAAAGCGATGAAAAATAAGGTGTGTATTCCGCCATGTTGAAAAATGCACGGTGTTTTTCAGCACTTTGAAAAACCTGTAATCCCGTTCTCTATAAGGGGCAACCCGCGGTGCTTTTCCTTCTTGTTGTAAACATTGAATCCACATCAACTACTTTTCAGGTGGAGATGGGTTGATTTTTTCCAAAGTGATGAAAAATAGGGTGTGTATTCCGCCATGTTGAAAAACACACGGTGTTTTTCAACACTTTGAAAAACCCAATCCCGTTCTCCAAAAGGCGCAACCCCGGTGCTTTTCCTTCTTGTTGTAAAAATTGACTCCAGATCAACTACTTGTCATGTGGACAATGGGTTGAATTTTTCCAAAGTGATGAAAAATAGGTTGTGTATTCTGCCACGTTGAAAAACACACGGTGTTTTTCAACACTTTGAAAAACTCGATCCTCGTTCTCCAAAAGGGCAACCCCCGGTGCTTTTCCTTCTTGTTGTAAACATTGAATCCACATCAACTACTTGTCATGTGGAGATGGGTTGAGTTTTTCCAAATTGATGAAAAATAGGTTGTGTATTTCTGCCACGTTGAAAAATGCACGGTGTTTTTCAGCACTTTGAAAAACGTGATCTCGTTCTCCAAAAGGTGCAACCTGTGGTGCTTTTCCTTCTTGTTGTAAACATTGAATCCACATCAACTACTTGTTCAGGTGGAGATGGGTTGAGTTTTTCCAAAGCGATGAAAAATAGGGTGTGTTTTCCGCCACGTTGAAAAATGCATGGTTTTTTTCAGTACTTTGAAAAACGTGATCATGTTCTCCAAAAGGGGAAACCCCCTATGATTTTCCTTCTTGTTGTAAACATTGAATCCACATCAACTACTTGTCAGGTGGAGATGGGTTGAGTTTTTCCAAAGCGATGAAAAATAGGGTGTGTATTCTGCCATGTTGAAAAATGCATGATGTTTTTTAGCACTTTGAAAAATGTGATCTTGTTCTCCAAAAGTCGCAATCCGCGGTGCTTTTCCTTCTTGTTGTAAACATTGAATCCACATCAACTACTTGTCATGTGGAGATAGGTTGATTTTTTCCATAGTAATGAAAAACAGGTTGTGTATTCTGCCACATTGAAAAACGCACGATATTTTTTAGCACTTTGAAAAATGCGATCTCGTTCTCCAAAAGGTGCAATCCTCGATGGTTTTCCTTCTTGTTGTAAACATTGACTCCACATCAACTAATTGTCATGTGGAGATGGGTTGATTTTTTTGAAAGTGATGAAAAACAAGTTGTGTATTCCGCCACATTGAAAAAAGCACAGTGTTTTTCAGCACTTTGAAAAACCATTTATACATTTACACCAAAACATTTACATCGAATCTGTATAACATTGCAAAAAAACTATGAGAAGATGATAAGTTACACTTGAACCAATGAAAACAATTTTGTAGTCTTAATGACTGGTAACACACATTTAAACTAAGATCATTCCATTATACTGTATACGTAGTATGAAAATTACATGCTTCAATGAGAACTTGAAATTCTAATTCTCTATAATATGTACATTAACTAGAAGTAACATTCACAATAATTGCACATTTTAAATCTTATTCCAATTTGAATCTTGTTATCAGATTTTAAAACCTTCTAATATTTTATTATGTTTTGATGGTATAATTATTATTTACTCTTTTAAAAAATAAAATGTAAGTTTAACCAACACCTGTTGATGCCAAAGGTCACATGGAAAGTGTCATTTTATTACAAAGTCATATTTTATGTCAAAGGTCACTTGGACAGTCTTCGGTGTGAGCAACTGGTACTTTTTTCTCAATCGACACCTTGGCTAGGATGTACATCTTCCATAATTCTTTGTGGCCTTCATGAATTTTAACAACGGAATTCAAAACTTGCTACTTGATTTTCGAACACTTTTTTGTTAGATTCACACGTCGTCTCCCAATTCTTAATTTCTAATTCCAACTCTTGAACCTCAAGATCCAACTCCATCTTCTTCAATGAAGCATCTACTAATTGGTCCAATAATTCCTTATTTATCTTTGACAATTTTAAATATTGCAATCTAAGTCTTTCACACTCGATTTTATAAAACTTTGTCTTGTTCATTGCAAGTTTCATTTCTATTTCCATACGAACTGACGGGGATGACTTGTCTTCTTGTCCAGCTTCGACATTTTCCTTTGCAGGGCTCTCTACAGTCTTTCCAAACACATTAGTACTGACACTATAGAATTTTGCATAATCTTTCAGTTCCGGCATTGGTGAGGCCTTGCGCTTTCCAACCTTCTTTTGTCTTGCCATCTAATTAAACCTGTATTTAAACAACCAATTAATATTTGTTAACATTCAAACGTAATTGTAACCATATACCGTACACGGAAGTAGAACCAAACAAAGTAACCATATACCATTTACCGTAATCCACATTCATAGTCACATTAATACATTAACCATATACACAGTGACAACATCATTATTTATACAATAAATGGAATGTCACATAAAAAGAATAAAAACCATCTAATGTGCTATAAACAGAACCACAAACCATATTCAATTTAACAAGAATGTAATACTAAATCATAAACGTCAAACACATTAAAGTAACAACCTCATCACACATATATACAATTGTCTTCTAATCACACTTGTATTACTCTTCCTTATTCATCACATCGCATACCAGATATAACAATTCAAATACATGATCTAAATACTAATTAATGTGCACATCATAACATCAACCAAAAAACAACCATATTAATGTAAAATCACATACATCTAATAATCATAATTTAACCACATACATCTATCCATATCATCTATTATGCTACAAACACAAAATTCATCAAATATAACTAATTTTTTGCATACCACATAATCAATATCTATACATATATGTCTAATATATAAGTAAAATTTGTCAAATATGTAAGTGAAATATAAAATTTCTATGATTGGTATATTCATTTGTTATCATTGTCTTGGGTGGGAGTTCTTGGTGTTTTTTACTCAATTGCCACTTTGGCCTGCATGTACATCTTCTTCCATACTTCCTTTTGATCTTCATGTATTTTAAGAACAGTATTAAAGTTTCACTTGAAAAACACTTTTTTGTCTACTTCACGCTTTGTCTCCCATTTCTTAATTTCTAGTTCTAACTCCTGAACCTCGAGCTCCAACTCCATTTGCCTTGAGGCAATTTCTCCTATTTCATCCAATATTTCCTTGTTTATTTTTTCGTAAAATATAAATTTTCCAATGCAAATATTTCACACTGGTTTTGATATATCTTTGTCTTCTTTGTTACAAGTTTCATTTCTAAATCCATACGAACTGACAGGGAAGGCTCATCTTCTTGTGTAGCATCGACATCTTTGTTTGTAGAGCTCTTTGCATTCTTTTTGAACGGATAAGTGTCACTATCGAATGATTCATAATGATTTGGTTCTTGCACTGGTGAAGCCTTGTGCTTTCCAGTCTTCTTTAGTCTTTCCATCTAAATAAACTTGTATTATAACAATCGATTATTATCTGTTACCATTCAAACATAATTAGGAAGGAAATAATGCACTTAACTTATACGTAACAAAATATTATTATGAATGAAATATATACGAAAGTTTCGTAAGCACATCAAACCCAAATACGCATACATGGATGTAGAATGCAACTATGTAACGATAAACCACAAGCCGTAATCCATAATACACAAAAATTGAAAACAAAATTGTGAATTATCTGTGATAAATTACTGAACACGTCAAACCCAAGCAGGCATACAAGGAAGAAGAACTCAACTATGTAACCACATACCAAAAACCGTAATCCACAATCCATAGTCACATTAATACATTAACCTGATACACAGTGACAACATCATCATTTATACAGTAAATGGAATGTCACATAACAAGAATAAAAACCATCTAATGCATTATAAACAGATCGTAAATGGATAACTCTATGTAACCCATGACCACAAACCATATTCAATATATCAATAATGCAGTAATAAGTTGTAAACATCAAACACATTAAAGTAACATCATCATCATATACACATATATACTAATCGACTCCTCACAATCAATGTTATACATAAAGTTTTTCATCTCCTTCATTGCCTAGTGTTAGCGACAAGACAATAATCCATCATAAAATCTAATACGTTTCTTCTCATTTCTATGAACAGAATTTGACGTGATGCCAAGAATGTGTGGGGCATCCAATGTCTTTATCTGAGTATGGTGCATTGTCTCAACATGTACCGCATCATCCTGAAAGCCAACCATATAGTAAATAAGTCAACATAGATGAATCTCTCAGTTAAACACATAATTAAATTAAATCATTCATTACAACTACTTACCTCTTTAGGAGTGTCAAGTCTGATATCGCTGAGATCCCAAATAGCAAACCCTTTGGCACACTCTTCTAAAGTGTTTGCAAATGTATTAGGGTAGAACAATGGAGCAGTGGGAACAATGGCCTCAGAAATAATCACTTTGATGGTAAATTTGGGGAGTGTGATGCCATGACACTTTGTGTGCGGGCTACTATCACAAACCACTCCTCTCGCGATAACCATATCATCTGACATTAACCTGACTTTGACCCCGTCAAGAAAATCCTAGAATAATGACAATCTCAATTGCATTAATAACATTTTCTTAATTTCACCAAAAAAGAATACAAAAAATCAAATGAGAACATTCAATAACTTACCAGTCTAGTTCCACCCTCTCTCGTACTGCCAGCAACAGTGTTTGTGCCCCTCTCCTCATGCCTCCCCTCGTCACCCTCTCTCTCCTTGACTAGAAAAGAATCTGTAACTCTGGGATTTTTCATCTCTGCCTCTCTTACCTCACGTGAAGCTATCTCGCTAATAAGATCGAGACCAAAGATGATTGAGAATGGACCATGTTATTGCAAACGTCCACCTATAACAATCGAGTCATCAAGACAATTAAAGTATCAACAACATAAGGCAACATACATTTTTCAAGTGCGTGTTAAGTGGTTTTTACCTCTCTCTATTTCACACTACGAATCCAGTGTCTCTGTCGGCGTAAGAGTTGACACAAGGGAATGTCATAATCCTACGCATGCCTATAGTTAGTATATACAAAAATACACAAAAACTACATTGTATCCTTACTTACGAAAGACCAATAATTACTTATGTTATCATTCGTAGGGGGTCCAACATTTTTGCTACTTGTTCCACCCTCTTCTCTAGCTTCCTATTCATGAAAAAATATTAAGTTTTTGATTTCCAACCAAACATAATATATAAAATACTATACTAATCTTAAATTTACCTTTGTTCCGATATTTGAGTTTTTATTTCCTCTCACTCTTAACCAATGCTCCTCTCTCACCTTTCACATCTCTGCTGAATTGTAGGCACGCATTGCATCATCCACCTCCCTCTTTCCTTCTTGGCTCAACTCCTCGAATCGATATTTGCATTCTTTTTTGCAAACTCGATCGATAACCCTCCTCCATTGAAGTAGAATCATTGCCTCAGGATGTAGTTCACATCTACCTCCCTCTTTTGCACGTATGCCCTGCTTCTATCTTGAGAGATAGGTGATCGTTTCCCATATGCTTACCACGCTTACGAGGTTCCACAGAGGGAATATTGTGTTCTACTTCACGATGTCGATTTAGTCTATGCAACTTAGAAAACCTAACATCCCCACTATCAACACATGATCCATGCTGACAGACATAACGAATACGACCATTAACATATTCGGTTCTATACTCTATGGGTGGCTCATGGATATCTGAGTGAATGGGCTTGGAAGGACCATCTGACATATCACCATCAACTGTTGGAGGATCATCTCCCTTTTCTTCCTCTGTGATGCTTGCGAAACGTGTACGTGCCATGTGATGTGAAGGTGCTTGTATCTAGGGAGTCCAAGTGCATAACTATTAGCCCAACATAAAATATTAAGTATTTTGCAAAAGAAGTAATGTTCACATATTTGAATATTATCATCATGGAATGTGAAGAAACCTGTATGAAAAGACAACAATTTCATAATTGTTATCCCAACAAATGACATAATTGTTACTATGAAAAACAATTAATGTTCACAAAGTTATATATTACCGTCTCATTATTTATGTCTTCCCTGAAAACATAAGAATGGATTGTGAACATGGATCGACCCATGTCACCGAGCTTCCACATGTTTCGTTCATGTGCGTTGTCATAACCATCGTTGAAGCGACACATTGTAAAACAAGTTAAACTGAAACAAATGGTGCACGATCTTATTTATTCATATTTCACATTCATATTGAAAAAATCGTGCACAATAAACGATTTGTGAAGAAATTAGCCGCACACATTATTTTTCAAAACTGGATACTCGACTCTAGATGTTTCCGAAGTAAACATGAAATGTGAATTACAAGTGTGTTAAACGAGAAGATAGGATAAAGCATTAGGTATCCAAAATGCCTGGTCTATCAACCAACACTATAGGATATATCATCATATTATCCACAAAATATATAATATATACGCTAGAGACAATTCACATAATATTAGTTATTCACAATCTAATAAATAATGTATCTCTACCATTACGCAAAAAGGAAATATAGTGTGTACATATATCATATTGAAATGTCTTCCATGGCAAGTGCTAGCAAAGCTACCACTTCTTGGTTTATAGTGTCCCTAGACACTTGACATACATCTAACCTACCTCTGTTAACTTTTACATGCACGTATGAACATTTCACAAAGTGAGATACACTCTCTAGCACTTGAACTCGAAGAATTGAAAGATTTACGTTGTTACATTGGTATACACCAGTCATTTGTTTCACAACAAGCATATCGTGAGAAAACACACAAATGTTCTGAACATCATGGCGTATCGCTTCCTCAAGACCCAATATCAAGGCCCTATACTCAGCCTGGTGGAAGGTCATAGTGGCATTTCCGATAATTGTACCTCTTTCTACTATCTTGCTTCCATCAGGGTCGTATAATATGAATGATGAACATGTAAGATTTTCAGAGGTATTTGACACCCCATGAATTTCCAATCTCCAAATGTAAACCATGTTTACCTTTACAATGGACAAAAATATATTGTAAGCAAACATAAAAAAAATAGAATGAACACTTCTAATTTGACTTTTTCAATACAAACATCTGTAATTTAACATATGACAAGGCCCTAAAAAATTTTCTCCTGAGTTCATTCATAAATAACGATTTCTTATTGGAGAGTCAATGGAGTTAGTACTTTGTCTAGAGACATACACTCTAAATGAGTTAACGTCATGTGTTCGTGAGTGACTTATTTTTGGGAAACATTGTATTAAAACATTGTATTCCTTACAATACTAAAACTTCATATTTCGTATGTTAGACTAAAGTGAATATATTTTTGAATATATTGGAATCGTAATCACGGGTTTGGTTCCATTCCACTCATTTTCTGAATAGATAACTTTATGTTGCTAACATATAATTAATACAAACACAATTTATTTTTTTTTAAAAAAATGTTTTCCTATAATTATGAGTTTATAAATGTAATGGGTAAATATTAAATTTGAATAAATCACTTAATAAATTGATTAGTCTATTATGAATAGATAGATTTCAATCTATTTGCAATATCAATATCTATAAACATTTGATTAGTTATAGTATTGCGAACGACATTCCAATAATTGTTATAGCCTATAGTATTGTGAACGACATTCTAATAATTGTTATAGTTTATTCACTAAATAACCATTGTAATGTATATCTAGTATTAAAATTACATGCTTCAATGAGTACTCAAATTCTCTAGAATTAACTCCTTTTCAAACAATACTGGTTTTCTATATTATGTATATTAAGTAGGCTATAGGTGCATCTCTATATGAGTTGAACTCATATTAGAACACTCTTTACACAGAAATAAACGAAAATGATATATGACTATCAAAAAATGTGAATAAGGTAGACCAAGGGTCACATGGATAAATTTACCTGAAGATTTTAACGGGGACTCTTTTCTCATAAACATGTAGTCTACCAAAACCTTTTGGACTTAAGTTCCTTGTCAAGTACACTGACCTAAAAAATTTCTTAGAACTACACAAGATAATTCGAAAAAAATAAGTAAATAATCAAAGGGGGGCCATATGAATACCATAAATGATTGGAAATGATAATTGCACCAATACAATCCTAAATTGGACAAATGATGATAATCCCATACTTAGTGAATTAGCAAAATCTGCTTACCATTACACATTTCCTACCTAAATATAATTTTAACATAAATGAATTTTAATAATCTAAACTTGTCTTTCTATAAAATATCTATACATTAGTAATTTTAAAAATAGATCCATAGAAACACATATTAATAGACTAAGGAAAACATATTTAATCCAATGAGTCGGAAAACATATTTCCGATATTTAAGCTCGTGTGAATCAAGAATATATTCAAACAACAAAATGAAATATACCTTTAAGTTGGTGTGAATCAACATCCCTAAAAATTAAATATTTATATAGGTTTTTTTCAAACACGTACATAACTTTTTAGAACAAAACATAAAAAATAGTAACTAGTACGATTTTTTTTTGTTTATTAGCAATCAAACTTGGAGTTGCTTCCATGAAAAATCAAGTTTTGCACAATTTTTTGGATCTATCGCTGGTTTTATGACTGCCATAATATCACCCATCTTTCAAAAAGGATAGTTTATGTGGAGGCTCATACTTCTGGGAATCCTCCATCGTTTCATAAGCTAGACCATATCCTCAACGAATGATGTGCCCTATCTTGCGGAACTTAGACAAATAAATAACATAAGTTTGGGCAAATTGAGTCGGGCCTTAACCAAGGCTGCAATTTCTGGTTTGGGCGGCTTATTATGCCAAATTGATGATGGTCTATATAGACCACAAATGTGGACCTCCTGAAGCATTCATTAAACCTTTGGAATTTGGGAGTTGTCAATGTTATCCCTACGAGATTAGGAGGATATTGCAAAGCTTCCACATTCATTTTCACCACGCAAAATAACAAACTAATGTATTTAATACAACTAACACACATGCAAACTAAAAATATATAATTAACGTTAGTACGATACATGTCAAATCAAATATACATCATCCACTATGATAAAATAATCACAACATCAGAAAGCTAATATCCATGACAAATTCAAGTATCGAAAAATGCCAATAGCTATCCTTCACTCAAGATGCACCCTGCCATAATATCACAACCATCCATTGCAAAAGGGATGGTTGGGATATTACGAGAGGGTGCATTTCTGAGTGGAGGGTTGGCGGGCGACTTTAAAAACCTCTACTCAGCACAGTATACCACCCAACTATCGATGCAAAATCCTAAGGGGCAAGCCCCTTCATCACGCAATGATAGTTGGGCGTATCGATGTGGCATCCTAAGGGGAAAGCCCCTTCAACGTGCACCGATTCCTGTCTTTGCAGAGGCACTTGCCCCCATATGCCAAATTGAGAGTTAGAGTATGATATCACATAATTTTTATATCTTCAACTTTCATTAAACATTCACAACATTACAATTACCAATATTTAATGTATATGTATATGTATATGTATATGTATATGTATATATATATGTATATATGCATATATGTATGCATATATGCATATATATATGCATATTCTATCCACATTCGCAATATTTACAACTATAATGCATCCAAGAAATCAAACTTTTCCTAATGTATTTAATTTAACACAACTAAGAGCAATGAAATTATAAATATACAATTAACGTTAGTACGATACATGTCAAATCAAATATATGTCATCCACTACGATAAAATAATCACAAAATCAAGAAGCTAATATCCATGACAAATTCAAGTATCGAAAAATGCCAACGACTATCCTTCACTCAAGATGCACCTTGGCATAATATCACAACCGTCCATTGCAAAAGGCACGGTTGTGATATTATGGGAGGGTGCATTTCTGAGCGGAGGGTCGGCGGGAAACTTTAAAAACCTCTGCTCAACACAGTATACCACCTAACTATCGATGTGGAATCCTAAGGGGCAAGTCCCTTCATCACGTAACGATGGTTGGGACTATCGATGTGGCATCCTAAGGGGCAAGCCCCTTCATCACACACCGAATCCTATCTTTGTAGAGG
This sequence comes from Taxus chinensis, assembly GCA_019776745.2. Lineage (NCBI taxonomy): Eukaryota > Viridiplantae > Streptophyta > Pinopsida > Cupressales > Taxaceae > Taxus > Taxus chinensis. The sequence continues at coordinate 747,631,327 of CM034153.1, forward strand.
CACTTGCCCCCATATGCCAAATTGAGAGTTAGAGTATGACATCACATAATTTTTATTTCTTCAACTCTCATTAAACATTCACAACATTACAATTACCAATATTTAACAATTAATATATATATATACATACATATACATACATACAAACGCGTGTGTGTGTGTGTGTGTGTGTGTGTGTGTGTGTGTGTGTGTGTGATATCCACATTCACAATATTTACAACTATAATGCATCCAAGAAATCAAACTTTTCCTAATGTATTTAATTTAACACAACTAAGAGCAATGAAATCACAACTAACAACTCGTAGATCACATGCATATTTAACCAATACCAACATAATATCAACATAATTAACTAGTCTCATACCAATGATTAATAAACACAAGTTGTAGAAATTACCGAATCCTCTATCATTTATTAACAAACACGTGAATACAATAATACCATAATAATAAACTAGTTCACACTATTATTTAGTGTCTATATACTAAACAAAATATTTGACCACGTCATTCGTTTTGAAAAGATGCTTCCAAAAAATTGTTCGATATATTTGTACTTAAGATAACGTGTCATGTTATGGTTATCCATGTGTATATCAAGAACATAGATTTATTCCTATTTACAAAGTATTAGGTAATAGATATGACATCAAATCGGTGCCTTTTCTTACAATTTCAAATATATTAATTAATAATAATAATGAAAACTATAATTATTTTCTAAAGTTTAAGGTTCAAGGTTTAGGGTTTTGGGCTTAGGGTTTAGAGTTTGGGGTTTAGGGCTTAGGCCTAAAGGTTCAAGGTTTAGGGTATAAGGTTTAGGGCTTATGGTTCAAGGATTATGGTTTAGGGTTTAGGACTTAGGGTTCAAGCTTTAGGGTTTAGGACTTAGGGTTGAACGTTTAGAATTTAGGGTTTATCCTAAATAACATAATTAGGAAAAATTAACACTAATATGACACCATAAACAATCAAATGATATCTTATAAACTAATACGATACCCTAAACACTGAAATATTGATATGACATAAAACACTAATGTGTCACCGCTAATAATACATTTAGGACACACTATTCACTAATGCGACATCCTAAATATTGATATGACACCCTTAACACTATTATGAGACCCTAAACAATTTACAGAGCCATGTAGAAACCCTAAAAATTTAAAATTCATACCTATTCCTAGTCATGCCTATCACATGCACAATGTTCCAAATCAGATCTAGAATACATTTAAAACCATCATCATCCCACATTCTAGTAGAATTCAATATAGGCCCCATAATCCATTTTTTATATCATTTGAATGAGAAAAGGGGTTTGATCACTCAAGTTCTTCTACTCTCTAATGTTGACACAAGTTAATCTCATCTACATTAACTTGCCAATGAAGACAATACTTAGAGGAGCAAATTTTCTTTTTATACTAAGAGATACAAAAATTTCAAAACTTGCTTTTATTATTGAAAAAAGACAAAACCTACTAATCATAAATTAAGAAAAGTTAACCATGGATCTACTTGGATGGCAAGTGGGTTTGGCTTGGCTACGAAAACAAGAATAGGAAAAGAAAGAAACTATAGTATGAAAACAATTGAACAATAGAGAGTATTTGAAGGTATAAAAAAATGCAAACTATAAATTCAACAAATTAGCCATTTAAAAAAGTGACATTTAAAAACAAGTTGCATTCCTATTTAAATCAGGACCATGATTTTATAATTTTACACTAATAATATTTATGTGGTGGATTAAAAACAGGTTGGCACGAGCTTAGATGCACTCTTAATGATCATTGCAAAAAATCAATATCAAGCTATCCTCACATCTCATGCATATCCAACAAATAGAGATCATATTTTGTCGAGAAAATCATGTGCCATGTGTATGCTTCCATACATTTCAAATATTTCACTATATCATATATTCAATAATTCAAAAATAAATAAATACATATTTGAATTAAAAAAATAGGGCTTTTAGTGGCACACATTGTCTTGCATCCACATATATAACTTATTAGTTAGAGATATGAGTATGTAGCAATCAGTGTTCCCATAACTATATATCATATAAGCATGAATTAATAATTAATATTTACTACTACACAACAATAACTAACAATAACTAGATAGGTTGACAATATCCTATAAAAATTGAAAAATGAGAGTCATTAAGAAATGAAAAAACTATCATTAAAGTAAATATCAAGAAGCGTGAAATTTATACTAAAAACAGTGGATAGGTTCCCTAAAAACACTTTACAATCTTAATATCTACAAGATATATGTAAATTCAAAGGAATAGAATATTAAGTTTGTTTTCTTTTCAATATATTTTCTTCGCATCACATACCTTCCATTTTAAGAGCGAATCTCCTATCTTAAGTTAAAGTATATCTCATTATATATATATATATATAAAATCAAACTAATGTATTTAAACTTACATGTAAAAACAAAATCCCTTGCATGCAAAGTTCCACTACCTTAGTACAATATTAAATATTCTTTAGAAGAAGAGCTGATAATTACTAGTTAAGGATTTCCCTATCTTTAATAATTTTTTAATTGTATATATCTAGGAGGAAGAGGGCCTATGTAATTTTCGCTAGCTGAAAATTTAGTTCTATTTTTTTACCATACTCTCTTCTTAAATTGACAGTGTACTTTGTTTATGTAAATACAATATTATAAATTATTTATATGTGGGGTTTGGGTGTCTAGTGTTTTAAGGCACACAAATTCAATTTTATTTACGCCCCTACATAACTCTAAAAGTTGAATTTCTTCAAACTTCTTCACATAGTCCTAATTGCACTCCTCACAACTCTAAAGGTTGAAATAGTTCATGTTGCACACATTTCCATTTATACATATCCCATGATATCGCATATTTATTTAGTCATACTTAGTTGGGATTTTTAAAATTATATTTCCAGAGGTTTGTGTGGATTTTTAAAATTATAATCAACAACACCAAAATAGTTTTCACACAAACCAATAATTAAATTGTGATTCAACAACACCCAACTAATTTTGATCAACGCCATAAAAAGGAGTACACTTGAACAAAAGAGTTTATGAATTGTTTGGTTATGAGAATTACCTTAAATATTGCAATCCATAAGTTTCATAATCTTATCAAACATGAATTAACATAATACTTTTCGAATCTCAAAGCTATGTGTTTTTTTCTTTCCTTTATTCAAAAATATTAAACTAGGAAAACTCTGCATGGAGTTACATTGTATACATTTTAAGGGAGGAGGAAAACTTGTGTACACATTAAAATAGAACTCAATTCTTCAATGTTAAAGTTTAAAAGTAACTGTAACTGATGGTTTCTAAAGGTATAATATGGGTTGTCTTGAAATTTAAAACTAGTTTTTCAATTATAGTAATTATAGTAAGAAATTAGTTTAAAATTTTATTGTTGAAAAACACAATGTGTTTTCAACAATGATGAAAAACACACTGTGTTTTTCAACATTTTTTCAAAATTATTTCCTCCGTATAGAAAATTGTTGGCAGGTAATGATACTAATAATAGACATGGAATGATACCAATAAGTGCACTATTGGCATTATTGTAGGTATTGTATTATCCATATAAAATTCCTCTTATTTGTCAAAGTTATTCGTGTGGGCATTTTTATCTTTGCAAAGTTTTCAAAAATAAAAAGATAAAATAGGATTAAAGCCTCGATAGCCAATAATCAAGGGTTAAATTTCAGTGCCACCAATGGTCATATTTAAAGTTTATATCTTGTTGTTGCAATGTTTCAAGGTTAATATTATATATTTTTTTGAAAAGCACTGACTATGATTTATAATAATTAAAGCAACTCGTGAGATATCTATAATACATTACAATAGTTAGGAGAGGTATTTAATTGCCTTATTCCATTATTGTCAATATTATAATGGTTCAATAAATGAATGGTGCAATATTAGAGACATTTTGTTAAACATTTCACATAGATTCTTTGAGGCATTTTACAGAGGCATTTTGTCAAACAGTTCGTAGACCAGATAGGTGCCAAACAGTTTGAATGCTTTGAAGAACTTGGGGTTTGGAACAAAATTGCCCATATTCGAGTTCGAATGCTTACACCTGAATTCGAATGCTTACCTAAGATTTAGTCAAACAGTTCAAATGCTTACACCTAAATACCATTAAAATACCTAAGATTTAGTCAAACAATTCAAATGCTTACACCTAAATACCATTAAAATACCTAACTCTCAATTCATTAACAATAATAGTCTGGGTGGTTTTGGCGGAGTAGATATCTCTCAATTCATTAACAGTAAGTTTAAAGAGATTACTATACCCAATTTGTTTGTTATCAGAAATTAATTGCATCTCTTTCATTATCTCAACAAAAATGGAGAGTTTTATTTTGTCCTCGTCGTTTCTTTTCATACTTCGAAGTTAATGATTATGGTGAGCAACCTCTATATTCTCTACCTCTTTTAAGTAAACTCAACCTGAAATGAGGAAAACCTACATACAATATCAGCTGATTGATTTTTTTTCAAAGGAAAGCACTGGACTTACAGTCTATAAGATTAACAATCTTCTACCACTGCATTGTAAGAATTTTTAAGAATTTGTTTAAGAAATTTGATTTTACTGTCAACTGTAAATGTACGTGAGGTTTAGGCACAACAAGATCAAGAGAATGAGCCCAAATAGATCCATTTTTACACTTACTATGATTATGATTTTTCCATTTGATGCAATTGGAGCACCCGACACAAAAATCACCCAGACTATTAACAGTAACCGTAAGTTTAGATTAACTTATTGTGAATGTTATGGAGACGACTTCAATCCCGTGCCTGTGTAGAATACCTTCCTTTGCTCGTTCCCTTTTCAAATGGACTATTCGACCCCAAAACAAGAAAGAACAACCATTAATCATGATGGGCATCTGGTAAAACTACACAAACAACCATTAATGGTGACAGATATGGCACTTACAGTAATGGTGACCGTTGTGGCGTCTTCCTTTGTGACCCTCGTTCCTCTGGCTCAAATGAACACCTGCGAGAGAAACTGAATTGGTAAAATGCAAACAAATACTTGTGTTTTTACCCCCTAAATGCAGAGATGGTGATTAAACCAGGAGGAACCTGTGAAGTCTCTTTGGCATTCGATGATTGCCCTGTTATGCGATGAGCGTTTCATTAAATGTGAAGAATGATTCAGAGGCATGTGGGAGAATGATTCAGAGGTATGGCTGGAAGCGACAATGACACGGGGAAGGAGAATGCACTTAATTCAATAATTCAAAATTGCACGCTACTCCAAAATGCCAAAATAGTGACGGAGGTACCCTCCACGTCAGCAATCCCATCGTGGGTCCCATCACTCATTTCCTGGCAGCAAGTCTCCTTTCTGACAAGTATGGGGCTATGCATGGCATAGGAACATCAAAAAAAGCACTCACATGCATAGGTGCAAAATAAATCAATCTTAGCCACTGGCGTCATGGTGTGGAGTTAGCGAGAACGTAGATATGAGAAACTTAGAACAATAAAAAATGCTAGGATCGGTGGGAGTGCCCTGGTGTTGTCACCCCCTGCCGCTGTCATTACCACTCTTGTTGTTCACATAACAGAGAGACATTACATACATATATACATATAGTTCTCCAACAAAACAAAGGGTGTATTTATGCATGTTATCTCAGACATGAGTCTTGCCGAAGTGATATCCTAGACACTGCCACGTGCCATAATTCTATTTCCTGTAAATTATGAAGCATTGTCAGCTGCCCAAATTCTATTGAAAAATCCTCGACTTCTCTATAGAGGTTAAGACATCCCATAGACTCGGGTAAAGACTCTATTGGAAGTTGGCAGATTGTACTGTAGTCTATGAGCAGTGGAGGACAGGTGTCCACGTGGTGGCCTTGATGTGGAGGAGTGCAGGCAATATCTATAAGGCGTTTCAAACTTAACAGTTCGTAAAAGCGTATCCCATCAACACCTTCGAGGACGAAACGGATGACAAAGTCGTCTCGTTTATTTTTTGATGAGCTATCAGAAGGACTGTACGTGGACTTGTTTCCACCCTTGGATTTTCAAAGCATGTACCTGGACATGCTCTACTCCCTTGATTTCCTGCAAATTATTAGTTTCAACAAGCCTCCACCCATATGCATCTAATGTTATGTTTGTGGAGCCTATTTTCATGTTAGAGTGTGGTACACCTTCTATGTGTTACACTCGAGTATTTTTATGGTGGTCCCGCTCGCCGATGAGCGGGTCAGGGGGGTTCGGGGGGGTGTAGCCCCCCTAATGGATGGGGGCTCGGGAGCTAAGCCCCCGAAGCAAATTTTCATGGGTGGTTTATCAACCCATGGGTAATGGGTAACCATTATGGGCTGTTTTTGGGCCCATGGTTTTTCGGTACCCATTGTTTTGATACCCACGGTTTTTTGCCCATGGTTTTGATACCCACAGTTTTTTCCCATGGTTTTGATACCCACGGTTTTGTATCAAACTACTTAAGCAGTTGTCTATTTCTATGGTCTTATGCATATGATAGATAGACAAGCAAATATATTGCAGATGTGCTTTGAATTCGGGTGTGAATTCTGTAGAGTTTGTTGAGCATAGCTCCAAACGGATCTGGGTATTGTATTGAGAGAGTGGAGGCTTGTAATAAAATCTGAGCAAGTGATTCTTGGTGGACGTAGCCCAAATTGGGTGAACCACGTTAAATATTGTCTCTCTGTGTTGTGTTATTTATTCTGCACTTTTATTTGAGATCTATAATATTTTCTGCATATTAGTTTCTACTGTTGCGATTCTGTAAGGGATTATTCCTCATATTTTATCTGTTATTTCCTAACATCTAAATGTATACGCGTTGACGTAAAAATAAAAAAAATAAAAAATGTAGAAATATATACGTAAGATATTTAGACTAAGGAAAAATTTGAAAGGGTAAGGAGGCAAAATAATAAGAACTTAACATTTTAAACTGAATTTTAGTAACATTTTTTTGTTTTTCTATTCAATTGTGAAAATGAATATAAATGTCTCATATTTATAAAGGTTTTATAAATCTAGGGAATTTACTAAAAGTACACAAATGCCCAAATTTATTACAAAAAGATTTGAAGGGGCTCAAGTTCAATACAAATATTCACATTTTAAAATAATATGTGAGACTTAATTACAAATATATCCTCCTTTATAGAAATTTGAAGTTCCACTTGGGTGAGAGATATCATAATTTTAATTTATGACTCTTCAACATTCTCTGAAAAATTCAAACTCTCATTAGCCAATGGCTTCATCAAAATATTTGTAAATTGATTTTATTATCTACAAATATCGAAATAGATTTTTTCATTGCTAACAAGCTCTTTAATAAAAGCGATACTTAGTATAAATTTTCTTACTTCTTTTGGGGAACACATTATTCTTTGATACTTTCAATCGCTGAATTATTGTCATAAAATATCTTTGTTGCTCCTTGATCATGCAAAACATTTAGCATCACTTTGCACATCCCTACTACTTGACATGTTACGCATATTGATACCACATACTCAGCTTCTGCCAAGGAAATGGTGACGATGGGCTAATTATTTTAGGTCCATGATATTATACTTGATCCAAAATAGGGTATATATCCAAAAGTGCTCTTGTGATCATGTTTTCTTCCTACAAAATCACTATCAGTGTAACCTATCATCTTAACATCATCATATGGGTCATACAAAATGTCATGTCCGATTATTCTAGCTGCATATGTAAATATTCTCTTTTTAGCTTACTAGTGGGAGACCTTGGATGAATCCATGAACCTTGATATAAGGCTAACTCTAAACATGTTATATTGCCTTTTGGATGGAAATACATTAGACTTCCTATGAGCCTCTCATACAAAGTTGGATAAACATTGGATCCCTTCTCTTCTTTTCTTAATTTGATTCTTATGGAAACTTGTGTGGATGTTACATTTCAACATTCTTAACCCTTTCAATACATCATTTGCATACTTGGATTGACAAATGGAGACGCCATTGTCTAATTCATTGACTTTGATGCTAAGAGAATATTTCAGTAAGCCTAAATCTATCATTTGAAATTCCCTTTTTATTGTACACTTGAATAAATTAATTGAGAGAATGTTTGTGAAAAATATATCATTAAGATTTGACCTTGTAAATTCATATTTATGTACAATGTGGGATCACTACTGCTACTTTCTAACCCATTTTTAATCAGGTATGAGTCAATGCAACTATATATTGTGCACTTGGTGCTTTCTTAAGATCGTAAAGGGCCTTTCATCAACATACAAACTTTGTGCTCTTCTACATATACTCACTACTACAAGGGGGTGTTTTAAGACAATATTTAAGCATTTAAACTCAAATTGAGCCAATGAAAAGGTTTTATATTGTCTCAAAATGGGTGTCTCTAATTATTGTCTCTCTAGAGACAATATCAATTAATACACATTTTGTCTCTTCAGAGACAATACCTTTTATGTTTCTCTAGAGATGATACCATTTATGTCTCCCTAAAGACAACACATAATACTATTTTTTTTTCTCTATAGAGACAATATGAATTTCAATTGAGACAATGCAAATGTAAAGAATAAAAAATTGAATTTTAAGAACAAAAAATAACTAATTTTTTTTTAGTGTAATCCATGGATACATATCATCAATAGCACCGAAATGAACTTGTGATCAATATTATAAATAAAAAACAATATGAGTTGAATATTGTGCCCGAAAGTGGGTCCACAAACATTTCATTAATATCAAAAATAAAATAATACAAAAGGTTTCCTAAATGTTAGTAACCGTTAAAACAATTATTTCATTAAATCTAGACGTATTCCAATGAATCTAGATTCCAGTCTTACAAGTTTTGGTCAAAATCTATCACCTTTTTTTTTATGTATAATGGATTCCATTTTTGTTACTACTAGATTCCATTATCACTATTCATGGATTCCATTAGTAGCAATATTGGATTCCAATATTGTTGTTATTGGAAGTAATATAGTTCCAATTTCGGTATTTTTGGATTCCAATTTCGCTATTATTGGATTCCAATTTTATTATTATTGGATTCTATTTTCACTATTTTTGGATTCTAATTTCCCTATTATTGGATTCCAATTTCACCAACATTAATCATCCTTATATCATTGATGATAATCATCAGGTATCCTACATATAAAAATATACTTTTTCCTTAACTACTTTTATCCCTATAAATAATGTTATTGCTTCTACCTCATCAGTAGTGAATTGGGGGATAAAGAAGTGTTATCCATAATAACTCTCCTAGTTATTTGGATAACTCATATCCCCATTCTGGCTCTATGGTTCTACATACAGGTTGCACACACTTCACTTGTTCACTTGGCACATTTTCATGGTTGCAGATTCCCTGTACGCCTTGCGTGCATCCCTTCCTTTTCATGCTTTCTCCCCTTCTTTTCCTTTTCCTCTTCCTCTTTGTTCCATCTTCCCTAGCACACACCCTCTGTGCTTCCACCTTCTCTGCATTGCTTCACCTTCCACGCGCATCTTGGCCTTTGCTTCCCAAAATCGACTAAGTCCTTAGCATCCCCGCACGCTCTATCCTCGCACCCACACACATCATTCTACAATGATTGTGCCCCTTCCAAACGTTTCCCTCTCACCCATTTTTCCCATTTCCTTTGAGCACATTGCAATTGCGCGCACCTTCCTTCTGTCATCCTCTTGCGCCTCATTCTTCAGCGCGCATACCTTTGCGCCATTTTGTGCCATGTCATTCTCTGACACGCTTGAGTGTGCCACACACAACCAATCAAAGCACGCCAATAGGGCTCTGAATCCTTATAGTAAATCAATGAGTGACATGTGGCAGAAACAACAAGAACATTTACACAGTTGGTTGTTCTTTCAGCCAATCCATGCGCGCCACGTGTCTTGCATGCGCAGATGGCTCTAACAATCTTCTGATAGCCATATCTTTTGCTACAAATCTCCGATTGGTGTGTGCCTAGTCTCAATTGATAGCTGCTGACGTAGGCTACAATGCTAGACATTCAAATTCAAATCCTTGGCGGATCTAGTAGGTAAGAAATGGGAAAATGTCTTTCTAGGCATTGATGAACAAATTTGATTGCTCCAACCACCCGGATTTGATCCGATCTGCCTTCCTTCCTTCTCCAACACTCTGAATAGACTTGGGGAAGCACATTTGACATATTTACAGGTGGATTTGCAGGCATTGAATGCTTCTTGTTGGTGGTTTTATTTCAAATTCAGGTTTTCCCCCCTTCTTTTCTTCTTCTTCTTCCATCGATTCATCTATAAATAGTTTTATTGGTTGGTTTGTGGTGATTTTAATATGATGGAGCATCCAAATGATAAATGTGGCACACTGCTGATGCACTGGTGCCTTGGAGAACATGTTGCTTGGTATTATTTTAAAAGCTATTGGGGCCTCTCCGATCTAATTCTCAACCGACGGCAAGAATTTAAGGATTCCGCTTGGTTTACTTGGACTAAACTCCGAGAAGGATCTAATTGTGTATTAAAACGTCTCGATCGTGATCTTCTTACTCGGCAGACCTTTTTTAATTCTGAAACGCATCACTCCACTGTTATCAAGGTCTGGCCCTATGTGATTTTTTCAAACCACCATCCGATCACATTTAAGGTTGTTTAGCAGGGGGCCCTCCCAAGGTTCTAAGTACGTAATTTTTCTTGAATGTTTCACTTCTACATCACCCTAGAGTTATCCAGCTCATCGCCAAAGTTTGGAACATGGTACCATGTCCCCCTTTTACTACCAACTGGATCTCTTGGTGGGAAGCAGCGATCCAACACACCACCTCATTTATCTGCCGATTTGGCAAACACGTTGCTCCGATTCGACGACGGGCCAATTCTTCTCTACATAAAGAAATCCGGCGAATCTCTCTGCTTCTGGAATCCAATCCATTTAATATTCAGATTCTATCTTAGGCTGCATTTCTTCAGCATAAACTCAAGCTCAGGGAATCCTACGGTGCTCGGGGTGCTCAAATCCATTCGAGACTTCATTAGCTATGGGTAGGAGATAAAGCTTCTAAGAGCTTCTTCAAATCCCTCCCGGCCAAGCATGCTCATCAATAGATCAAGGTTATATATGAGTCACACCAGCGTCTTACCGAGCTCCCAAAAATCTCTTCTGCTTTTGTTAAGCATTATCGTCTGGTTTTTCAAACTCAGGAGGATTCCTTTGAAGGAGCTTCTGCTTTACAAAAATGCATTGATGTTGTGCCTTTGCAACTCGCCCCTCAGGATTCGGCTCGCTGCGATGCTCCTCTTACTTTAGAAGAACTTCATGCAACTTTGCTTTGTTTAGCAGATGATAAATCTCCCGGTTTGGATGGCTTCCCCAACGAATTATATAAAGCAAATTGATCATTTGTTGGACCTGGTTTGCTCATAATATATAATGAGGCTCTTCAATCTTGCTCTTTAGGGAGCTTCATCAATCAAGGCAACATCGAGTTCATTCCAAAAGCTGACAATCTGGAGCTTATTAATAACTGGTGGTCTATCACCCTACTGAATGTTTCCTACAAAATTCTTGCTAAAGCTTTAGCTCTTCGGATTGCCAATATACTGCAGAAGATTGTGCGGTCGGAGCAGACGTGATTTGTCAAAGGCTAATATATCCTTGATAATCTTCTAGTGGTTTGGGAAGGTATGGAATGAGCTCAAATTTCTAATAAGAAGCCTCTCTTTCTAAAAATTGATTTTGAAAAGGCTTATGGTCGAATAGAATGGCCCTTTATTTTGGCTATGCTCATGACTTTAGGGTTTGGTACTTTATTTTGTTATGTTGTTTCTACTCTGTTCTCCAATGCCTACGCTTGGTTCATCATTAATGGCCATCAATCTTAGGCTATTGGACTCTTCTGCTCCATTTGGCAAGGTTGTCCTCTTGCTCCGGCCTTATTTTTTCTTGTTATTGATGCGCTGGGTTACTTAATTGCCCATCAAACTACCCAGGGTCGCATTCAGGGATCGTTTTACTAGACCACTGCACACAATTGATCGATGGCCATTTTGTGGATGATTCCTTCCTTACAGTTGCCGAGTCTAAGCGGGATGTTGTTGGGTTTTTTGACTGTGTTATCTACCTTCTGTACAACTTCTGGTTCCCACATTCAGATGGCAAAAACTCTTGGTTTTCGACAAAGTTGTTTGCCGATGCCAAATTGGCTTCGGGCTTACCCATGGAAATGGATTGGTCGCGGTGAGCAGTTTCGCTTCTTGGGCATTCCTTTTGCCTTTGACAACGATTTTGCGAATCTTTGGACTTATGTGGTTAACACAGTGGAGCAAAAAGTGATGAATGGTCCTCCAAACTGCTTTCCTTGGTGTGAAAATTTTAGGTGTGCACCAAAATTCTTATCGCAACACATGTTTATTACTCTGGTTGTTGGTGCCCTTCTCGCGTTTCGTTCAATCGACTAGCTAAGCTTCTGCAAGATTTCCTTTGGTGTAAAAGTTCTGGTTCAGCTGGTTTTCACCAAGTGGTCTGGGATGTTTGTTGTCTCCCTCGTGAGCAAGGTGGTATGGGCATCATTGATATTTATCAGTAGACTGTGGCTCTTTGTGCTAAATGGGTCATTTGCAGTCTATCAGGGGCCCACTCTTGGCAAATCCTATAGCGACATTGTATTGAATCTGGTGCCCCTTATGGCAAGAAATGTTGGAACGATATTGGTTTGCATACCCTTCTTATTACACCTGTTCCAGTGAAGATTCAGGGTACCTGTGTGGCTAAGAGCATCTACAAAGCCTTCGAGCAGGTTAAGCCTTTTTTACGGTGGATCAGCGATGGATTTCGCACGAACCTTTCGTTTAATGATCAGAACATCTGGTGGTCTCCAATTCTCTCTGAGGGCATGGGTCTGTTAGCTGAACTCCCTGGCATCAAAGCCATTTAGCTCTTTCACAAAGGCATTCACACTATTCACGATTTGGTGCACCGCAGGGATTGGATCACGTGGCCTGATCTCAAAGCTAAATTTACTTTGCAACATTATGATTTTCCGTCGATTTGCAAGATTCGGGCACTTCTTCCAGATTTGATGCTTCATAAACTTAGCCTTCGTCCACCAGCAACCTGGTGGCGCGACTGCCGTTGGAATCATGATATAGCCTTTTTGCATTACAACACTCAGACAATTTATCGGCTTCTCTGTCCACTGTCACCAAAAATTGATAATCTCAATTCTCGTTGGGGACTCCAGTCGTTGCCCTCTACGTGGCTTCGTAGATTTGCTCGTGCTTGGAACCCCCTCTTGGAACCTAAAGTTAACCATTTTTTGTGGTGCTTAATTTATCAAGGTCTGGCTTTAGGTGAGTGACTCCAACATATTGGCATATCTCCCCTATCCCACCCCTTCTGTTCCAGCCCAGAGTCTTTTTTACATTTATTCTCTTTTTGCTCGCGTGCACAAGCTATATGGCGTTGGATTCATGCCTTATTTCAACCCTATCACACTGATTTTTTCTCCTGGCATCTGACTTTATTTGGGGAGTTTATTCCATGGCCTCATTATATAGCTAATATGTGTCATCTTTTTCGTGCATGCATTTTATTTCATATCTGGAAAGCTTGCAATGCCTTTATTTTCAAACATGATCATACAATTATCAACTTTTATACTAATGACAAGATGATTATTCTATCCACTGTGCGATCATAGATTCAAGTTCAGGCTGTCAAGGTCGCTCTGGAATTTGCACACCTTACGGAGCTACTGGATCATTGGGGGAGTGTGCCATGCACTATGAACCACGTGCCACCTGATCCGCCGATGCCATCACCTCGACTTTCGCCTCTTTGGCGGCCACCTGCTGTTAACACATGTCGAAGGAGTTGTTCGTGTAGCCACCGCTCTACCTCCCTTGGGACCGCACCGCCCAGTCTTCCTCTAGATTGGGTTGGAGTCCGCCCCCGAGAGGGAAAGGCGTTGCCAGCACTCCCAGGTGGGGCTCTTCGCCACTGGCGATGAACAGACTTGCAGGTTCTCCACCACCTGGGTGGGGTATTATGGTGCCTCTTCAGATGCCGTTTCTTGAGCAAGAGGGTTGAGAAGTGGATCCACCGTCGGCCGAGCCTTCTAGCAGATCCTTCATCCCTCCCCAGGATGATCCTCCCTATCCTCCTGGTGCGACGACGATGTGTGCCTAATGTTTTATGTTTGGTTAATGATTTCTGATTGCCCTTTGGGCGTGCTTTTGTAAAGCCCTCGTGGCATTTTGTGTTTGCCCATGTAGCGTACTTTTATTGCCCTTGTGGCGTTTTGTGGGACCGTAAGTTGTCTGGTCGCCCCCTACTATGTAACTTTCTTTTAAATTAATATAAAGGTCTGTTCCTATAGTAAAATTGGATTAATCAATTATAAGCTTATTTTTTTAATAAATATTGGGAAAAAGATATAAGTGTAAAAGGGTATAATTAAAATTGTGGCAACGATAATAAATTCCTTAAAATTGTGTCAACAATAATAAATTCATAAAAATTGAAGAATTTATTATATAACTTTGTAAAAGCAAAACAATAACTAGTGCCACCAAGAACAAGAATACTTAAAACTCTGTAAAATTTGGCTGGACCAGAAACATACAATTTCGCTCACATGTTACGATCCCACCAACCTCCTATATGTCAGTGCCCATGTTTGAATTAGCCTCAAAGAATTGCCACGTGTCCCTAACAGTAAAACTTTAATGAACCCTCTTGGAAATTTTCATCGAAAACTCTGCCTCTGCACTTCAAACTGAAAAAAAAAAAAATGTTTAGGGGAGAGGACCCGGTTGTGGTGCAGGGTCCATTAGTGGAGATAGTAGGTGAATAGTCATTCACCTTTTTTTTAACATATTTTGAATGACATGTGAAGTTAATACAACCCAACTGTTTTTCTCCCCTATCATTATTAATTAAACATGGAAGCATGAAATGTTGAATAAGGCAGTTTTTAAATTGGTCAATATTCTCTTATTCATTGATAGAACTAAAAATATATATTAATTTATATACAAGTGTACAAAAACCAAGTCTGTACAGTCAACTACTCATTAAGTAATATTTTCATTGTATGCACATCATATCTATTACAGTCACTTCAACAAGTCACTTCTCAAGACTTTCCAACCCAGATCTCAAATCCCATGCACTAGTTTTGATGTAAGAGTCTTCAATCCAAGTATACACCTGCATAACAATAAATGAATTTATGGTCAGTCTCACCTTTCAAAGTGTTTAAAAACTCAGTACCATATGAACAATAAATTGTGTAACCAGCTGCATAAAATAATAAAAATGACCAACTAAAATATTATCCATTGGATTAAATCCCAATAAATCTCAGCCATTTGATTGAACTTTCATAGTGAATCCATGTCAACTAACATCAACCAATCAGAATTTAGGATGATAGAATAAAAGCTGGAGGATGGATTACAATTCCATTTGTTCATGCAATTTTCATCTCTCCAAGTTGAAGAAGTGAGGAGCAGTGCAGTTCAGGTAAGACACTCATGAATTACAAACTATTTCATAATTCAAGCCCTCTATTTAGTTTTTCAGTGACTGAATTTTTGAGAAATTAGGATAAAACATATATTTGAAGGTGGCAGTGAGGTGGCTGTGCAATGTTGGAGGTCAAGAATTTGGTCCTGCATCCATTGGTGGTGTTTTTACTCTATAAATTTTCCCTTCCATATTTCTAACGATTGGTAACAGCTTAGCTCTAAACTCTATAAATTTTGCCTTCCATATTTCTAACGACAATTCAGCAAAGGATTGGTTCCATCGAGTCACATTAGATTTTTTTTGATGAAGGATTGGACAATAATGCTGCTAAAACCATTATTAGCTAGAAAAACTTTTATACATTTCTTCATTTCCTCTCTGCAATAACTTTTATTCAACTGGACAGTGATACGTTTAACTGGCAAGTAACAAGTGCAGTATATTTTGTCTAAAGCTAATAATAAAGAACCTTTGCTTTTTGAGAACTCTTAATAAATGCTAAAATGAAGACTGCTACATGGAACGTGTCTGTCCTCCAATGATGTAATGTGATATTAGCATAAGTTTTATTGTATACACAAAAAGATAACATAACTGCAAATACAACACTACTGGAATATACAACTCTGTCGGAATATGACCACAACAGCGTTCTATAGTCCACCAGTGTTGTATATTGCATTTCTGAATTCACTGTATTGTTCATTTTTTCCAGATATCTCATTCTCCAGTTGAAAAGTATTTTTTCCAATCATCACTGTGATATTAGCATAAGTTTTATTGTATACATATAGAAAGATGGAAAGTATTCTAATTACATGTGCAAAAGTTATATTCAAAACATAACTTTAAATACAACACTACTGGAATATACAACTCTGTCGGAATATGACCACAACAGCGTTCTATAGTCCACCAGTGTTGTATATTACATTTCTGAATTCACTGTATTGTTCATTTTTTCCAGATATCTCACTCTCCAGTTGAAAAGCATTTTTTCCAATCATCACTGTGATATTAGCATAAGTTTTATTGTATACATAGAAATACAGTACTTTGTCAAGTTCTCGTTAGAAATATGGAAGGAAAATTTTAAATTCTATCAATGAATAAGATAATATTGACCAATTTAAAAACTGTCTCCATTATTGGACCCTGCACCACAACCGGTGCCTATCCCCTAGCAATGCTCACCCACCAGCCGTTAATGTTTTCATTGTAAATATATGCCTTCCATATTTCTAACGACAACTTAGCTTTAACAACTAGGGAAGAGGACCTGGTTGTGGTGCACCATATCTTTGCACAGTCACCGCGCCACGTCACTGCCGCCTGGGCGAGTAAAAACACTATAATTGCAGGTTTCAAAAGAACTGGTATTTGGCTAAGTTGTTACCAATCCTCTCGACAAATCCTTTTCAAAAAAATCTATTGTGACTTGATGGAACCAATCCTTTGCTGAATTGTCGTTAGAAATATGGAAGGCAAAATTTATAGAGTTTAGAGCTAAGCTGTTACCAATCGTTAGAAATATGGAAGGGAAAATTTATAGAGTAAAAACACCACCAATGGATGCAAGACCAAATTCTTGACCTCCACCATTGCACTGCCACCTCACTGCCACCTCAGCGCCACGTGGACGATCCGCATCAGTGAAGATATCGAAAAAGTCGGATTAATTGCATGGGACCAAGTGTTGTCCACTCGCCGTGGCAGTTGTTGTCCGGGCTACCGCCATGCATTGAATGCTCACCCAGCAGCCGTTAATGTTTTCATTATAAATTTTCCCTTCCATATTTCTAACGAACAATATAGTGAATTCTGAAATGCAATATACAACATTGTTGAACTATACAGCATTGTCATAATGAAAACTACAAGTCAATTAATTCCTAAAAATTAAACAAAATCATTCATATTCTAGCATATTCCAGCATTTATTTTTGGTATATTTATAGTTTCTTTTCCAACAATCATCTTTCATGCTGTGCATCAGGTATTTCATTTACACCATGAGAAAAGGTGCTATTGCTAGAAGATCAAGGAGGCCAAGAGTGAGAGGTGTACAATTATCACATAATTTAAGTGATGAAGAGGATAATTCAGCACCAACTGGTAATGAACCAGAATGTAGAAACCCACCCACTGTCTCGGTTCAAAGAACAGCTGCAACAAAGAAGCTTAGTGTCATCCGAGGTTGGACAAAAGAAGATATGGAAAAGGCGATAGATGATGTTGAGTTTAATGGGTTCTCAGTTAGAGCAGCAGCAAAGAAGTATTCCATTCCACCCACATCATTACACTATTGGCTAAATGGTCTCACCCACACAAAGAGGAGGGGTCCTCCAACAGTTCTAACTGAAGAAGAAGAAGAGGAAATTGTTGAATGGTGCAAAGAAATGGCTGATATGGGTCATGGCTTGGAGTTAATGCAGCTAAAGGCAAATGTTGCTCAGATTTGCGAAACAAGACAAAACCCCTTCAGAGATGGGTTTCCTGGTAAATCATGGTGGGCTGGATTCAGAAAACGTCATCCAGACCTTGCAATCCGAACCGCTGAGGGACTTGACAGGGATAGAGCTTTAAACTTGCGCCCTGCAATAGTAACCAAATTTTATGATAATTTGGCCAAAAGCTATGGAACCTATTCATACGGCGCTCATAAAATCTGGAATTGTGATGAGACTGGTTTGCAGGCTGGTAGAAATTGTGGAGTTCGTGTAATTGCGAAGAGGGGCAGTCGTAATGTCCCAAAGGTAATACCAAAGAGCAGGGAGTGGATCACCATATTGTGTTGTGTCAATGCAGCAGGTATGTCAATCCCAGGATTTTATTTGTTCAAGGGAAAGAGAATGATAAAGAATTACATTAAAAATTGTGAACCTGGAGCATGTATGGCTGCACATCCAAATGCATGGATGACAAAGGAATTGTTTTTAAATTGGCTATGTCATTTTGCACGTTCAGTACCAGGCGGTGTTTCTCCAAATAATAGACACCTATTGATATTTGATGGCCATGGCAGCCATGTAGCATTACAAACAGTGGAGGAGGCAAACAAATTGGGCATTGATTTGATAACACTACCAGCACATACTAGTCATAAGTTGCAACCTCTTGACGTGAGTGTGTTCAGCCCTTTCAAGACATATTTTAGAGCTGAGAGGTCCAAATGGATGGCAGAGAACAAATGTGCAGATGTGAAAAGGAGCGACATTGCTGAGCTTGCAAGTAGAGCCTTAAAAAAGGCACAGACACCATCTAACATAATTGCAGGTTTCAAAAGAACTGGTATTTGGCCATTGAATTATGATGCTCTCCTAAATGACATGGCATGCAGCCAGGCATTTGACATGCAAGGTGAGGAAGTTGTTGATGCTGTCACAAACATTTTGAGCCTATCTCAACGAATAAATCCTGAATTAAATGACAGTGAAGAGGTGGTGCCTGAAACTCAATTCATGCAAAATGTTGACTCTAGAGATGATATGGAAGCAGCTGCAACACATGGAGTGGAGCTAAACGGTGCTCTTGGAAACCCAAGTAACATCATCAACAATAAGGAGGGGTCTTCAGATTTTGTAAGTAACAATGATTTGTCTTTGCCAAGTCAAGTTAACCCGCCACAATGGTTAGAGGATGCCATGAAAAACTTGGGTTACAAGCTACCATCCAGCACAGAAGATCAAAGCTTAAATCTGCCTTCCTTTCCTGAAGGACTAGAACAAGAAGCAATAATTCATTACTATGCAGATGTTGGAGATGAGGATGAACAAGACGAAGTCGAATTTCAAGAGGATGCTCAAGAAAATGAAATTAACTTAGAAGTTCTGCCACATGAACCTCACCACCCTGAAGAGACTGAAAGCCAAGATGGACGCGGTAAGTTACTTTCCCATTTTCTACGACTTCCAAGGGAGATCATAAACAAATCAGATGGTTCTATTAGACTAAGTAGGCATTCACAGATTTTGACTGCACCTGAGTACATGGAGCTATTGGTTGATGCGGAAAGAAAAAAGGAGGAACAAGCAAAACTAAAGTTACGGAAAAAAGAACTGGCACAAGAAAAAAAGGTTGCTAGACTTGCAGCAAAAGAAAAAAGATTGCAGGAGAAGCTTGAAAGAGAAAGGGAGAAGCAGGCTAAGGAGCAACAGAAAGAGATTGAGAAGGCACACAAGCAACAAAGGAAAGAGCAAGAGAAGAGAGAGAGGGAACTTGCAAATCAATTAAGGGAATACGAAAAGAGGATGCGTGTAAGTTCTGCAACTGATCATGAAAATCGAAGGATTTTTCAAGATATGTTAAATATTCAAATTCCAGGTTATGCTCAAAATTGGAACACCTCCATCACTTATGAATAACTCTTGTACAGTTCCATCTTGGTATGTATCAACTCATTTACTTTCTACAAGTTCAAGCAGTCCTAGTAGTTCATTTGCAATGCCCACCATGGATGCAAGCTTCAGCAGGGCAACCAACTCCTCTGTCAACAACAGGTGCAAATCCCTTTTTCAAGTGGACAAACCAAATCCTTTTTCAGCAGGGGGGACCAGATCCTTTATCAATTGGGCAACCAAATGCTCTGTCAAAAGGGATTCTAAATCCCTTTTCAGTTGGCCAATCAAACACTGTATCGGCAGGAAAAGAAAATCCAAAAGAAGTATAGAAAGAGGGCAAATATTACTTACACTAACTAAGATATTGAACATGTGCCAGCAAATAATGCTTATTACCCCATATGATGATGGTAGTAATTTTGTTGGTGATACAATTTTGCTAGGTGTATTCACCGAAGCCTTCCTATGTAGTCTCTAAAGTTATATAGTGCAATATAAATTTTGCGTATGTAATCAGAATACTTTCCAGCCATCCATGTATACAATTAAACTTATGTTAATATATCAGTATGATGATGCTCTTCCATATTTTACACCCAATTTGGCAGTGTAATCAGAATACTCATATTAATTTTGCATATGTAATCAGAATACTTTCCAGCCATCCATGTATACAATTAAACTTATGTTAATATATCAGTATGGTGATGCTCTTCCATATTTTACACCCAATTTGGCAGTGTAATCAGAATACTTTCCTGGCGTCCATGTATACAATTGAACTTATGTTAATATATCAATATGATGACGCTCTTTATTTTACACCCTATTTGGCGGTGTAATCAGAATACTCATATTAATTTTGCGTATGTAATCAGAATACTTTGTATACAATTAAACTTATGTTAATATATCAATATGATTATGCTAACTATTTTAATAGTGCAGTGTTTTAAACATTAAGGATCATTGCCTGGGTGAGAACCCTCTCATCTCTGCCTTTTCTTCTCATCTTCTTAGCAGGCCGAGCCAATGCCGAGGACGAAGTCGGTCAGGAGTGGAGAAAACGCACGCACCCACCGGTCTGCAAGATACCACGAAATGGTCGCTCGAGCTCTGCAACAGAACAGACGAAAAACCAGACTGAACGAGCTCCCTCTCCATTTCCCACGAAATGCGATGAAGGATTTGGCGGTGACCATCTCCATAAACCTACCCGCCCACATTAACGGCTGGTGGGTGAGCATTCAATGCATGGCGGTAGCCCGGAAAACAACTGGCGCGGCGAATGGCGTGGTGTTTTTACTCGACCAGGTGGCAGTGACGTGGTGCAATGACTGTGCAAAGATAGGGTGCACTACAACCGGTGCAATGCATGAAGCACTACTATAAAATTCCATAGAAAGAAAGACATTTAAACATGGAAGCATGAAGCACGAAAGTACTTTAATGTTGATATGTGAAGTGAATACAACCCAACCGTTTTCTCCCCTATTCCAATTAATTAAACATGGAAGCATGAAATGTTGAATAAGACAGTTTTTGAATTGATCAATATTCTCTTATTCATTGATAGAACTAAATTAGGGGAATCTTACCATCACCGCCTAAGTACGATTCTTCAAATAATAGAAATATTGAACAAGAATTGACAACAAGGGATGTTATAATTAGACAAAAACTACAAACTGATATTGAGAAGATCCAAGAATCAAATACCAAGAAACGCAAAGAACCAGAGTTCATTACTGAATTAATAACATATTATTGTTGAATATAAAAGCATACCATTGCTTAATATAAAAACATACTAATAACAAAATACTAAAAAATAGAGACATTTACTGACTCATTGGAAACGAAAGAGAGTATTGGAATTGGTGTAGGAAACAATCTGATCAGAATTTTTGAGTTCCAAGAACATTGAAATGAGATTTGTTAGAGAAGATTAGTTACAAATAAGGATTGAAAAAGATTTAGCAAGGGCTAAATATTTCGATCGAGGGAGAGAATATTGAAATCAGACAATAATAGAACATAATAGAACATAATTGAAATCAGAAATATTTCGATTGGTGGATCTTTTGGAATCAGACAATAATAGAACATTTGTAATTGTCATCTGAAAGATGCAAACAAGTCTTAAGAACCAAGTCTATATTAATCAATATTCTCTTATTCATTGATAGAAATAAAAAATATATATTAATTTAAATACAAGTGTACAAAAACCAAGTCTATACAGTGAACTACTCATTAAGTAATATTTTCATTGTATGCACATCATAGCTATTACAATCACTTGAACAAGTCATTTCTCAAGACTTTCAAAAAAATTACTACCATCATCATATGGGGTAATAAGCATTGTTTGCGGGCACATGTTCAATATCTTAGTTAGTATTGGGTGTGTTTTATACCATGCCTATGCAATACCATCCCTTTCGAAAAATGGGTGTGTTTTATACATCACTAATATCCCTCTAATCATACATCAAAGAACGGATTGATCATTTCAATGTAAGTTCAAAGATAGATCAAACTTTAAAATATTACTAGAGACTTGTGATCGAATCCCTCTAATCATACAGCAAAGAATGGATAAATCATTTCAATGCCGAATCCCTCTAATCACATATCAAAGAACGGATAAATCATTTCAATGTAAGTTCAAAGATAAATCAAACTTTGAAATATTATTAGAGCATGCGATCGAATCCTCTAATCATATAGAAACAAAAATAAGGGAAGGATCTATCACAGTAAGCGTACTTGTGGGCAACCTTACATCAAAATAAGGAATAGATCATGTCAAAGATGGTTCAAAGAACATGATTCCTTATTCATCAAATTTCACTAAAGGCTCATACCTGTCTCATGATATTTGTATGTCGAAAAAGAAAAGAAGCTTAATAAAAGGAACACTGCATGAAAAGTAAAATAAGGTAATCTATTGATATTTGAAATCATCCTGATAATCAAGACGAGGATGTAGGGTTTAAAACTCAATTATTTCTTCAATTCAAAATAAAAACATCAATAATTGGTAAAATCCAATTATTAACATGCTCAAAACTGGGTATTATTAGGTATAAGAAAATAATTAATACTTCAATGGCACTTCATTAATGTCTTCCGTAACGTCATACGTCAAGGACATTTATATAAAGAGCCACTATTTGCAAATCTTATCAGTAATCATGCTGCAGGACCACATAATTGGTTCAAAACGACAATTTTAAATCAGACTCAGCCCCGTTTGATCTACCCTTAAAAGTACTAACTGAACAAAATCTGCTGAACTCATAAGACTATATAAATGCATCAGCGGATTATGCTTGCTCCTTGTTAGATGGTGAAAGGACAGTAAAATGAAAACAACACTGAATCTGTAATCCCTCCATCTTAAGAAGTTCTTAGACACCCAAGCTATGGGGAAAAAAATCACAATATATAAAACATATGGATTGTCTTCAAAGCACCATTTCAACCAGACAATGACTTGTGGATGTAAATAAATATTAAAACTCGGAAAGAGAAAACGGTTTATTGACCTGACTGAGTGGACAGCAAACAACATATAAAATTTCAGTTCAAATTCATTTAAGAACCAGCTCCATCCATGGAAAGTAATAATGAGGAACAATTGAAACCACAACAATATACTATTCATCGGCATGTACAAGCATAACACTCCGTCCCGAAATTTTGTCAATAATGCATATCCTTTCAGCAGCAACTATTCTATCACTGTTTAACGTCACCACCCACAAGGCCAAAAAGCACCAGAAGAAAAACAAAAAAAAGCCGAAAAAGAAAGACATTTTGGAGGAGCAAGAAAACTCTGAACCAAACGCACCCAAAACACTGTCCTTAAATTATAAGCAAAGGCATTTTAAGTAACAAAACACAGTACAATCATGTCAAAAGAAGTTACAAGAACAAATAATGCAAAGCAAAATCGTATTGTTACAGCAAAATCGTAAAACTTCAGCACGTAGTAAAGCAAAATTTCCATAGTAGTACAGTGTTTAAAAACACTAAGGATCATCGCCTGAGTGAGAACGCTCTCACCTCTACCTTTTCTTCTCATCTTCTTAGCAGGCCGAGCCAATGCCGAGGACGAAGTCGATCAGGAGTGGAGAAAACGCACGCACCCACCGGTCTACAAGACACCACGAAATGGTCGCTCGAGCTCTGCCACAGAACAGGCGAAAAACCAGACCGAACGACCTCCCTCTCCATTTCCCACGAAATGCGGTTCAGGATTTGGCGGTGACCATCTCAATAAACCTACCCGCCCACATTAACGGCTGGTGGGTGAGCATTCAATGCATGGCGGTAGCCCGGACTACAACTGGCGCGGCGAGTGGACAACACTTGGTCCCATGCAATTAATCCGACCTTTTCGATATCTTCGCTGACGCGGGTCGTCCACGTGGCGCTGAGGTGGCAGTGAGGTGGCAGTGCAATGCTGGAGGTCAAGAATTTGGTCCTGCATCCATTGGTGGTGTTTTTACTCGTCCAGGTGGCAGTGACGTGGCGCGGTGACTGTGCAAAGATAGGGTGCACCACATATGGGTCCTCTCCCCTACCCAACCCTGTGGAAGAGCAAGAGAAAAATATGTGGACGGCAGAAATGCGCAGGCATTCTCCCCCTCCTCAATCCCCACCAATACCCACAACAGAAAAAGATGACATTGACCATCACAACAACAAGAACAGGGGAATTTGGGGATTTTTCTCACCAAGGGTAATCAGAACTTACTGCTTGATGGATTCTTGGGGTAAAATAATGCTGTTAGTTTTGTGTACATTGCTGTTACTCGGCATTGTTTTATTGCCCCCTGTTTGGAATACTCTGGTAAGATATTTTATTGTTTTTTACAAATTTAAAAAAAACAGCTAGGACTAGAGGTGTGTGATGAAGTTTGAGCTGGTTTAAAATGGGGTGTTCGTATTTGTTTTCTTCTTGTTGTCGGAGTGTGTGAGAAGCAATATTCTGGGACCTGATAAAATCAGATTGTAATGTTGACCCAAATGACAATTTTTGAAAATTGGCATAGATTTTTTTATTTTGGGTTTGGACTTCTAAACTAACGAACATGATATTTTAATGCATTTTCTTTTATTATTTGGGTCAAAATGGGGCAATTTAAGTGCCCCCTGTTCATTAGGCCCAAGATTTTGATGTTAGGTAGTATAGCAGGACTGTTTCTTCGCTGGCATTGTTTCCTTGGCTCTCGTTTCGGCTAACCTGAAACACATTTTGTTTATTTTGATCGTTTTTGTAAGAGTAAGGACTAGATATTAATGCTGGTGTTGAATGCTTGCGTTGCTTATGGATTAGTGTAAAACGGGTAGCAGATTTGTTTGATTTTATAAGAAAGAAAGAAATTATTCAGTCCATAATGACCAAAAATAGGCCAATGGGACTCGGGAATACATATGGGCATAAAAGACAAGTGTTTGCGAGAAGAAGGTCCTCGGTTAACCTCTAAAGCTACGTCAGTGGCAAATTTAGAGGTATTCACCAGTTCGAGTATACCTAAACACTGATGATCAGGATCAAAAAGAGGTCAGTGGGATCAAAATACACATTTGAGTATGATAGACAATTGTTAGGGATAAAAGTACCCTAACACAAAATCTAGCCTAGGTCAATACCGAAGCTAGATCGATGCAGCCCACACTTGCAACTTCTTTAACAGCATCTTAGGACCTGCCCAGCCCAATGGAGATAATACCTGCAAATCTGATACTAGAAGAAAATTATAACAGCTTAATTACACTCATCAGAAAAATTCACACGGGCATTATGTTTATGCTGAGAACAAGGAAGAGAGACAGTTCCAAAGCCAATCTGCAGGCTAACAATAATTTGTTTGTTATTGGCTCACAGTCTATAATGCAAACTATTCCCATTACAAATTCTCTAAAGAAATCTACAGCTGCTTTACTGTTAACTCCAATTTTCCCTTTGTCCCTAATACTATGCATCCTTATATTTATATTATACTATTCTACAACTGCTGCATTTATCCATTCTTTCAAAACAGGGCATATAACTACTAGCTATATGTTTAGGAGAACAAACTCCAAAAAGTCTCAACTCGTCACTAGTAGGTGTACATCATCTTCCCTTCTTTCAAAATTTTAAACTTCCTGGTCCAGAGCTGGTTTTACTGAAAATGTCTCCATGAAAGCCAAAATGCTAAGAAAAGCCAGGAACCCGACTGCTAATATCTGTGGGTAATACAAGAATACAACCTCCTCACCAAGGAATCCTCCATCCTTAGGACCACACAAATCAATCCCCTCCTTGACATCAACATCCTTTCGCTCACATTCCTTAACAGCCTTTTGATGAATTCCCCCATCGGACTTTTGCAAGAAATCCAACTCAGACTTTCCAAGCAATAATCTTGTCTACATGAGAAGGATTGGAATTCTCAATTCCCTATATGCCATCTATCTCAGATTTTCCTCCTCTTTCTTTGGTTCTTTGTTAGTAGCTTCATCTTGGGTAAAATCCTATATCTCAAATGTCTCGTGCATCATTGGCTATTGGGCAGGTGTTTCATCTTCATTGGGATCACTTCATGAAAGCATAACTCCAATTTTTGCGCGCTCCTCTCTTCGTGAGGATATTGAGCAACATCCGAGTTCTGTTGCTCCGAGGTCTGTTGCACCTTTACTCATGCATGAGAACCCTGAGATTGCTTCAGTTAGACATGATCCTCCTTACCCTCTTTTAGATGTTTCCTCTCTTATACCGTTTGTGCACTTCGCACTAAATCACATGTAGGCATCTTCTTCTACCATTTGTATCCATCTGGGATGGATTTTAGATTTTTTGTGGCGGCATCGTAAGCGTTCTTGGCATGCACTCTACTAGCATAGTACCTCCAGTATTCAACTTCTTAGTTCCCACATTACTCATATTGCTTACTGACGCACCTTTGTATTAGTGCAACTCTATTTGGTAGTGATCCCTTGTATTCAGAGCAACTCTCATATTACAAATGGATTTCTTTGGCAAATTGACAGAGCTCTGGACTTCCTAGCATCTATTTGGCTTCTCTTGGTGTCTTTTGGGGTACATTCAACTCTCGCACTGAATAATAAAGTGCCATTGGGGGTTTTGATGTTTCATCCTTGTCTACCTTCATGTGTGTGCTTTGTTATGCACACCATTTTCTTTACTTTTATAGTTGCTAGATTCTCCCGTCACCACCAAGGCCTTCTTTCTCTGAGAGATCTTATTTTTGTATCTTTGGCATTTCTTCGACACATTGACAATCTCTTGGTACGGAGCTATCCTAGTGCATGTAGTGTCAACCTGTCTTCTTCGGTGTTCAAGTAGTTGATTTGACCAATCATATGGACTTTTTCAGTCACTCCACCTATTCAACAATACGGGTATGTGTGTGCACACATTGCTTCTTTGGGTGTTGTGTCTCTCGTTTGTCTTTGGCACATCACATCTGCTTTTGTAGATCACATTCAATTTGGTGAACCCTTTTGTACGATCATCACTTCTTGTGATAGTGTTACTGTTTGGCAACCCCCACATCTATTAGCTCTTTAGTGATGAGTAGTGGATTCAGACCACTCGTGTAGCTCCGAGTTCTTCACCAACCTCATTACTAACACTTCTTGCACCTTCAGTGATGGTGTTCATCCCATCCAATGCATCTTTAGTTGTTTTTAATCCACCCAATGTATCTTGTGTGATGGCCTTCATTCCCAATGCACCTTCTTTATCATTGTGTTCTACTATTGTGGTGTACTGCTTCTTGGGGCACCTTGTAACATATTTCAACAACTCCAAACACATGCCGATTTATTGGTTTTTTGGGAAACTTTGCAGTGACTCATTTTTTTTAGTTACACTTAGTTGTACATGGGTGTAATATCAATTCTAGGGTTAATCTAATTTAGATATTATTTGTGTTGTATAATGATAATTTAGAACAACAAATACATAAATCACATAGTCCTAAACTATGTAAGAATAATCAGATCGCTCAAAACATTCTATAAATAGAGATAGTGAAAGTACAATTAGGGTTAGGGTTTAGAAAGAAGTCACCGTTTTTACTATTTAGGATTAGATTGTAGCTGAAATTGATGGAGGGAGTTGTGCAGAGTGTCGTTAAGTTGTTTGAAAAATCTTAGGGCCTGGAAGTGAGTGTAAGACAAGTTCATCCAATAGGGCACCTATTCGTGGCTGCACCTGTCCAAGGATCTACAAATGTGTCTTTTGGGGCTCTGACCTGCAATTTGGATCTAGCACTTGCTTTGCATGTGTCTTTGGACTTATAATTTGTATTTGGAATTTGCAATGATGCTTCTATACCTGTATATGTCTCCTCCTTGATTATTGACCAAAAAAGGAATTAGTCAGCAATTGTGTTGGATTGACCTCACCACACCCTCGCGAATGTGATGAGCGTTGTATTATGTACCAATATTCTGAAGAGGGATTGAGCTACACGAAGGTCTCCTAATCCTACGATGATATGGAGATTAGATAAAGTAAATAAGATGGAGCCCTCTATTTGACTTGCAACACTTGACAATTAACACTTGACTTGATTGTAGTGTATGGATTTGTGATCTAGGACAACAATTGAGATGTATTCATAATTTGAGTAGCTTTGTTGTGGTGTGCTCTAAGGGAGAGGTGATTAAATACTTTGCTCAATGACCTTCTTAGAGTGCCTTTGATATGGGATCCCAGAATGCCCTTAATGAGTAAGGGTACATATTTTTATATAGATGACTTATTGGAATGATTTCCCGCTCAATTGATTCTAAGTTGACCAAAGTAATTTGTGCATTTAAAAAATGACCAATGTAAGTACAAGGGACAAGTTTGTAGGTCTGAGGACAAATTCATCGGCCAAACCTGTCTTGGGCCCACAAACTTGTCAAGACTAAAGTTGGAATCATTCTAAGACATGAGGCAGTCTATAGATACTTTGAGGATGTATCCCGTAGAATGTGTTGTGATTCTTGAAGTCTAAGCTGGAGAAGTAGCTATGTCCTAGAGGACTCAGGTTATGGAAAAGGGTAGGAAGCTTTAAGTTTTGGTTAATAAGTAGGTAAATGCGACAATGTTAGGATAAATGCCAAAGTGATATTGCCAAGTGCCATAGGATCTAATTTTGGGTACTGTAATTGCCCCCTTTTAATTCTTAAGCTGATTTTATATATCTCTATTGAGCATCCATACATGCTTTTGCCATGTGGTTGTAGATTTCACATTAGATTGGTGTGGGGTCACACTCTTCAAATTCACGCATTGTTCTCGTATGATTGGGATGTAAGGTTTGTGTTCATTTGTTTTTTTCTTTTAATCCATCTTTTTCAATACTAGATTGAAGAGTGTGCCCCCATGCCAAATCCAATGTGAAATCTGCAACCACACGGCAAAAGCGTGTATGAATGCTCAATAGTGGTATATTAAATCAGCTTAAGACAAAATCTAAAATATGTAAAGTGCAATAAATCCATAGAATGACTACACTTGATTGGTTGTGTCGAATCCATGCGCCCAGTGTGTTGTATGCAAAGTGTGTAAATATTTTGTGTGAGAACTAGCATTGGGCTGCTAGTACCATTAGTACTTGCATTAGTGGGCGACCATTAGAGAGCCAGCATGGTTGCTTTCAGCGATTGGGCCATTGAGAGAATCGGATGTATCAACCATTGGGCCACTTAGAGACTCGAGCGTATCAACTGTTCGTGCCACTGAATGGGCCAGATGCCTTCGGTAGGTAGCTCATTGAAAAGTCTGATATGAGTCCTGAGTGATGATCTCGTGCATATTCCATGCCAATAGGAACTT
This sequence comes from Taxus chinensis, assembly GCA_019776745.2. NCBI lineage: Eukaryota > Viridiplantae > Streptophyta > Pinopsida > Cupressales > Taxaceae > Taxus > Taxus chinensis. The sequence continues at coordinate 747,661,120 of CM034153.1, forward strand.
GAATCAAGTCCATGTCAAATGTGTATCTGAATCTGCAATACGTAGCTTGTACCCACCTCATGTAAATGTCCATTTGAATTGAATGAATGTCATTGAATGTATCTGACCCTGTAAGATGAACTTGTACCAAGTCCATATAAGTTTGATAAACGTTGTATCTCCCAAGTCCTGTAATCTGTAATGATCTTGTTTCAAGTCCATGTATATCTGATAAATGTCATAATTGAACCAATAATTTGTAATGATGAAGCCATACCTAGTCCATGTAAATTCGATGTAAACTTGTATTTGAACTGTATATTTGTATCTGACTTGTGTGAAATACTATCACATTGTCTACTCTGTGACGTTTGGCCATGATCTGTGTGAACTTCTGGAAGAGCCCACAATATGCCCCTGTTTTGAGATGAGGGATGTGCCATGTATCATGTAGCTCAAAAGAAAAAAGTGGTTAGCTATAATAAGTATAATCAAAACATCTAGGATGTGAACCATATAAAGCACACATATTAAACATGGTTGTAAAAGCAATGTGCCTCATATGATCATTAGAGAACTAGTAGATGTCATCTCATGGGCAAACATTTAGTAAACATGTCTAGTAATCAATAGAAATTATTAGTTGGGAGCATAATAGCGAACACAAGAGCAACATGTTACTAGACACACAACTTAACACCAATGGATTTAATGGGATTGATGACATGATAAGACATGAGATGGTAGGCCTGCCATAAGACATAAACGACTGACAAGGCATTGCGACGAGGACTCGACTTGTGTTAGTAGTAGCTAGTTGTGTGTGCTAAACAAGTATGCATAAAACAATAATGTGCTCCAAGCGCTTTGTCTGTCAAACAATATGTTAACATCAATAAACAATATGTATTCCGTAATGTCTCTTGAACAAATGTCTAAAACAATCTATTTCAAGCAAGATGAGTTGCAAGCCACATGGCTTAAGCCATATACACCAAATGATATGCATATCAAGTAATATGGCTTAAGCTATATGTGATAAGCAGTTCTTCCCAAACAATAAGTATATCAAGCAATATGTGCACCATGCATCATGTGTAACAAACAAATATGAGGATAAAGCACACCATCTGCCAGTCAATGTGTGTTTTTAGTAAGCAATGTATCATACAAGGTGTGTACAATGCAAGGAAGGAAACAAACAAGGTGTGTGTGAAACTAGTAATGAATTAGACAATGTGTAGCAAACAGTGTGTGTAGAGCAATCAAGGTATATTGAATCATATGATCTGTAGCAAACAATGTGTCTAGAGCAAACAATGATTCATACATTGCATAAAATCAGGAGCCTGGGGCCAATAGTAGTTAAATTAAGTGTAACAGTATGCAATGAGCAAGTAATATAGTAGTATGTATATGTATCAAGATCAACAAGTAAGCACAAAGCATTTCAAATTAGTATAGAAGTAAACAATATAATTATCGAATGAAGCATAGTACGACACGGCATAAGATATAAGGTAGTGCAAGATAAGCAATAGAAGCTCTGTATCACCAATGGACTAGTGTGAAAAGATATGAACTAAGTAAGCTCTGTATGTAAGATTACCTCGGTGTAGGCTTGCCCCCAATGTGGTGAGTTGCCCCCAAGGTATAGGTCTATAAGAAGCCGCAAAGGGTATGCATGAGTTTCCTTGGATTATGGGGATAAGCAATTGCCTTAAGTGCACAATAAATAGTAACTACATAAGATGTAGGATGTATACAATGGTAAACCTGAAGAAAGGCAATGTCTAAGTCTATGTAATGAATAAGCCAGTCACATTTAGGTCTTTGTTTTGTATTTTTGTCATATTGTATTGTGTTTGTTTTTTTGTCATAAGAGAGCTTTGAAAAGCAAACTGCCAACTTGTAATGTACTAAGGCCCTGGGTTGTAGATTGCGAACAATAAAAGAAATGAGGTGGTGTCCCGAGTAATGATTATTCCCTCAAAAACCATATCAAACCCTTGAAATGTGCTGCATTGTCGGGTTATGTCATAGTTGTGGGTTATAGAGTTAGTATCGTGCCTTAAGCAAGTGCCATTGTCAGCTGAAGAGAAGCATACGTGTGTTGAAAAGCTATGTACAAGTGATTGCATTTGTAAATGTGAGTAAGGGAGGCATATGAAGGCTATCCTATGATCCCGTCAACATCATAAGGCACTAGAGAACTTGTTGTAGGATGACCGTCTATTTGAATTGTTCCATCACGTGAAACTTGAATATTCTCATTGCCGAAACGAGACGTAAGGTAGTCATGATGCAGATATCAATGACCTAACACAACCAATATCAATTGTTAGAACAATCTCTTATCAAAACTCCAAAAAAACATGCACCTTTTACCTTGCTTCAAGTAGCCTGAATTGGCTCTCAACACCCAAAATGCACTAATAGACTGATTCAAGAGCTACAACCTCCTTAGACCTGCTAGATACCATCAAACCAACATGTTAGATCACTTCACAAAGTTTCATAACTTCGATTTGCACCATTTCCTTTGTAGCCCTCTCTAAGTCCTTGAAGCCCTTCAAAATGCTATTTTTGGACAAAATTCACGAAATACACACAGTTATTCTTCACTGGTAAGCTTTTTAGGAACTCATTATCCACTTCAAGGTGTCTGTAAAGTTTCATGCACTAATTCCAATCCAATTTGGTTTTATTCCTCTTTTTACCATTTCCTTCTAGCCCTTCCAACTAGCCCTATTTGCACACAAGCCGCTGTGTCTGGAGAGATACACAAACTTTCAAGGAAAACTGATTATTGTTCTGGATACCCATTATCCTCCTCCTCCTGCAGGGTAAATTTCATGGTCTATTTCCAAGTACAATGTTCCCAACTCAATGTTCTCCTTTTGTTAACTTGGTTTCAATTAGGTCTAGTGAGGGTTTTAGACCACTAACTAGGGTTTAACACTTTCCACTGTTCCCCGGCTTTAAAATCCCCTTATCCCACCTATTTGCACCTTGAATAAGCTATTCCCAACATTCATCTACACTCTTGGCCTTTAACTCCTCAAATTTCCATATTTTGGCCTTCTAGGGTTCTTGACTTGTCTTAAGCTTTAACAGTCTACCTTGACTCTGTTTTGACACTTCCCTGGCTTTCTAAGTTTCTATCTCACTGCCTCTCATCATCCCACTTTCCACTTACTCGTGTCAATAACTTGAAACCTCTTCAAGACACTTTTACACAATTACTTGTTTGCTCCTTTAAGGCTTTTCACATTAACTTGACTGTCCAAGAGCAGGACAGTAAGTACTTTTCTCAGTTTACTGGTTCTAAAGGACCCCATTCTTCTTCCTCAAGTCCTTATCAACCTCACCTTATCACATCTGCCAACTGATGCTATAAACTTGTCTCACAAAACCTTATATACTTCCACTTCAAGACTGTCACAGTTTGGTCTTTAAGACTGGGTTTTGATTTCCTCTTTACTAGACATCTAGGGGTCTGAGTTGTACTATTTGTTCTTGTGACTCCTCACTCCTCAAGATCTCATTACACCTTACACACACTTCCTTACCACCATTTCACCTTTATCCTTGTAAGTTTCACTCTCACACCCCTTTGACACAACAATTTCAAAGATTGTTACAGTATTTCTTGTTGACTGTATCCAGCCATTTCTTTGCTCTCATCCTTAAGCAACCTGTACTAGGGATTTTGAAACACTAAGTCTTCTTTCCACCTTCCTTCTTACCTGACTAAGACTCTACAGGTCACAAATATTTAACTTTTGTAATGATCATTCTACTCTAGGCCCTCAGGACTGGGCACTCACACAGTCATGACAGAGTTGGTCAAGTTTTACCAAAATAATGTCTCCCCTCTGTTTTTTCCTTCAAGGACATTCCGATATCACTATAATTTCATGGCTTCTTTACGAGTATTATGTAATCTTTCGATGATTGAACCCTAGAACAGGGTACTTCCGGACTGTAGATGTCTTAACAGTTTGTTCAAGCTGGATTTGATCCTTTAGACTTCTTGAATGGCTCTACAGTGATCATACAAATCTTAGCATTCCTCTAATAGCTTAAATTATATTGCACATAGTTACCTCTTCTACGATAAAGATTGTACTTCTTCAAACACCCATTCAAGAACTCTGTCAAATCTGTAACGCAGTTTCTAGTTACTTGAGATCTTCACACACAAGAACATTACTATGTCTCTTAATCTTGACATTGCATATAATGAATTTGCACAAGTATAACCCTTAACACAAGTTTTCAATCGCTACACAAACCAATCTCTTCTCCTTATTTAATAACACAACAACTCCATACCTTATGTACACAGTTTCCTTATTCATTGTCCTTTGACTGTTTCCATGATCATTCCACCATTTGTAAGCTTTTCCTCATCCTTCATGACCTGCACAGATACCTAAACCTGTAGATTCATTCACAAGACTTTATCATTCAATACAATAACCAAACAAACCCTCATAAACTCAGTCCCTCAAACTAGCACCAGACTATTTTCATGACATGTTTATCATTTTATAGACTTCTCCTCATTCTTCAAAGCCTGCATAGGTCCTTCACATCTGATAACTCACACCTGCAACCTTTTCTACAAAGCATTCCATTCATTATAACAAATAAACATTCAACATAGTTATCATATTCTTCAAAGAAGCTTTTGATTGATAAACAATGAGTCATTACGCAGCTTCATGAGCCTCTTGGGCTCTATTACAGATATTTTTACCACTACTCCCCTTTCTATCACTCATACATGCCTCTCAATTCAAATTCCTCCTTTCATTTGCAGCTAATGGAGGTAGTTAGGGTTTTAACTTAACCCTCCTCAACTATGATTAGACAAACTAAGCAGAGTTAGAGCCTAGGCAGAGTGAGGAAGTCTAGACAAGATGATGTATACCACTTATAACCTTGATTAAATTATTTATGACTCTTATACTAACACCTAGTACTATAACAACCTATGACTAATTTCAAATACTCAAATTTTACAACTTGGAGGGAAACTCCTTATTCTTGCCTATAGAGTCCCAAATGGACTAGCACAAGCTGTGGCCATCCCAAAATGGATCCAAGACACCTCTTATCTCCTAAGAAAGCCAAAATTGGTTATTTACAAGATGCTCTTGCATCAAGTCATAATTCCGACAAAGTGTAGCTTCCATTACTCTTTATCCAAGAGCGGCCAAAGATACCGTGTTTAATCAGACAAGTTTTTGGAAAGTGTCATAAGAAATTGAATTGTCTTCTTTGTATGTATTGTTGTCTTGGCGAATGGGTCAACATCATATCCAAGGGATTCTAGCAAGTCCAGACTACACACATTAAGTTTGTGCATGTTTGTAACCTCGAGATTGGTGATTGTTTGTCCTATCATGTCAGGGATGATGATTACATGGTTCCAAATGTTCTAAACAACATCCTTCTTGGTGTGTTAAAAATGATGCTTGTAGTGTACATTCATGCTTAGGAGCTCCTTCTTGCGGTGGGTTTACTTTAGATGTATCTTTGATAGGGGCTTGTATGTCGTGTATGACATTTGGTTTGGGCAGAGGAAAATGAAGATCAATATTTGTTGTTAATACATTGTGCAATCTGTTTTTGCCTCTTGCATGTGATTTTAGGCTAGATTTAACAAAAGGTATGGGCCAATGATTTATGTCCATATGCCCTCAGACTTGTAGAAGGGAAATGATTGCTTAGTATGTTCCTTTTGTTTAGGGACCCATTTTTGTATTCGTTGTAACTTTGTGCCATCTTGGTGTTGTTATCACAAAAAAGTAGCACCCTAGGATTTGTTTGTTACAGATCCCTACTTTTTACTAACATGGGATTGTCTCTCAAGTTGTGGGACTTGCTACTTGAGACAAACCTCTAGAGAAGATTGGTTCCTCTACCTAATCCTAATGCTAAACTACTCTTAAGGAAGGAAATGTAACTATCTACTCCTATTCTAACAATCCAAGGGATCAGGGAGAGAGAAAGGGTTAGGAAGATGCATAAAAGGGAAATCCTAAGCTAAAAGGGTGGTGATAACACCAGAAAAAGGGGGGAATCGCTCTCCACGAGGGGAAGGAAAGGGAGAAAACATCGGAGAGAGGGCAGACAAACGTGCCACAGAACAAGAACCCCGAATACTTCACTCGCCCAGCGCATTGACAACACAACAAAAATAGAACCTGCAACCAAGAAATACACACAACATGCCAAAAGACGAATAGAGAGGCAAGAATGCAAATAAAACCAGCTAGGGTAGACAAATGTGCCACAAAACAGATTTTATTGCTTAAAACTATGCACAACTTCATTACATTCATGGCAGATTGCGCGAGGAAATTGCGGAGACCAAATTCGAGGTCTGGAACTCATGGGAAGTCGGCCACCATTTTGGCATGGTGTCGTTACAACAAAGAGCGCTCCCTACAAATGAGCGGGTTTTACATATATATAGAAAATGGGCTCTCACCAACCGACAAGATGCATTAATTCCCTGACAGGTTGTTGAACTACCTTCATTACTACGCTCATTAATGTCACCCACCCTTACCTAGCCGTTCCCATTGCATCATTTCTGTTGTCAGCCGGTTGCATTGCACCAGGCGGTTGTATGCTCGTCTAGTGCCGACTGGTTGTATTGTTTCTTCTCTACGTTCATGTTGTCGGCCCATTATGTCCTAACCTGTCGTCGCACATCTGCACTGTACAAAAGCTGCAACCGCCTGGCTGCGTCCTTCTGTCTTGCGACTTGGCCATCTCCTACCCACATTGCTTGCCGCTGCTCGGCTACATCCGTACTGCAGCCGCCCGACTGTATCCAGCTACCACCTCCGCGACTGGTGATTCGCCTTTACATTGCAGCTTGCCCTGTATGAGACCAACTCGCCCGCTTCAACTCGAATCGCCGTAACTCGCCCGGCTACATCCTGCTGTCACAAAATATTGCAGAAGACGACCTCCATTTTCCCATGGTTTTTGGCTATTTTCTCTAGCTTCTTCATTGAGGCTCCATCAAAATTTCTAAGTCCATTTTTGATAAGTTATCCAAATTTGAAAGGGGTGCAAATTTGGGATAACAAGTGTATAGTATTATAGCCATAATGAATAAGTACCGCAATGCATTATTGCGAAGTGTAACATAAAACCCAACTCGTCTCTAAAATCATGTACTTGTTCTTCAAACTTGTCCAGAGCGCACTAGCCTCATTGGTGTTCCGGACCGCAAGTATCAAATCATCTGACATTGACAACTTTAGCAACAACAAGGCCTCCTTATGACACTCGTCATAATTTGCAAAGTCTGCACTAGTTTTTCCTTCATCATCAAGATTGATTTTATCGCAGTCCCGATATTCTGCGACGGGACTGCGATCATCAAAGTCTTGTAACTCCAGACATTGTAAATTTGGCCAGTCAACATTTGCGCCTCTGATAGACAAAGATTATGCATATTGGCTATTTTTCACACATTACTTGATTTCTTCAACCTGAAAACCAATGCAACAGAAGAAAGCATAATTTAAAATCTGAATACTTGAATTTTGACCTGCAAATCGACGTAATGGATGAAGGTACAGTTGATATTCTGACTTCTAACTTCTAACCCGCAAATTGATACAAGCGGAAATGAATTATTATGACACGAAATTCAAGAAAAATACTTACATGTCTTGTTTTCAAAGACATGACTATTCTGGTCTGTACAGTCCTTAGAAGATGGTTTTTAACCGTTGAATGAAAATTGCTGCTTGCGTGTATCCATGCCCTCTAAATCAGATAGACGGTGCTGACGGAATTGTTTGGAAAAGTGCCAAAATCAATACTATATAAAAGGAAAAACTTATGAAATTAGAAATCAATGCCTCGACTCTGTCACATGCCTTTCAAAAATGCCTCAAAATCAATGACTTGTGCCCTACTCCAATGGTGATTGGTTCTTCACACTTGCATAAAAAAATCATGACTAAATAATGAGTTGAAAACTCACAATTTTCAGTCTTTCATGTATGAACTGGTCTGTATCATTAATGGTGACTGGTAAACCTATCTGAAACTTGTGTTTGTATCCTGAAATGCAACTGAAACTCGTATGTTCATGACTGTAAATTCTTATCTGCACAAACTAAAAACTTGCCCTCGAAAATAGACACTACCTATACCCTCGTGATGGTTTTTGACGAATCCGACTTGTTTAAACATCTGCAATAGACACTCTTCTTCTCCCATATCCTATTGCCAGGGCTTCCTTGAACTTCAAACTTATTTGTCTTATTTCCCGCACCCCATACCTTTTTCCAAGCTTCCTCGATCTCCGAACTCTTCGAGCACGAATGGCTCTGATAACAATGTTAGAAGATGAGAGAGAAAGATTGAAAATAAAGTAACAGACATACAGCACACTTTTAAATGTGTGCGATGCTTGTATTTATTATGTTGAAAGCAGTTGCACTATAGTTGGGTCAGGTACCAAGTAGTTTATAATTGAATATCAGTTGGTAACTAATAACTATATAGAAAATATATATAATATACGCTGGTCCTAGCGTTGCTTTGAAATGAAATAAGTAGTTTTTAATGATTTATAGAACACCACCAGCCCCACAACAAACCGGAGTACTTTGACTTGCCCCATCGAAATACCCTTGGGGAATAATATTATCAAGCACCAGGCTCTGCAAGCTGTCTCCGTGCCTTCAATTTTGTGGTCTTTTTGAGACCATAAAAAACTGTTCTTATCTAAACAGACGACTGGATTGGAGGAATACTAATATTGTTGAAGATGTTGGCATTTCTTGCCAAATACCACCTAAGCCAAAACATAGGGTAAAGCTCTAAGTCACTTTCATTCTCTGATAGCAAATCAATTCTTCATACAGTCTGCTAGCGTCTTCCCATGCCATGATTGTGATCCCAATCATACCTTCCAGTTCAGCCCAAACAAATCGAGTATAATGACAATCAATGAGTAAATGATTGATAGCTTCCAACGCTTCTCTGCATAAAGTGTATCTTCCTGGCCCTTGCCAACCTCTTCTCAATAATGTATCCCATGCTAACACTTTATTACAAAGGGCAAGCCACATAAAAGTTTTGGGTTTTAAAGGAGTCCTAACCTTCCGGATTTCTTTCCACCACCAAAACTGGTTACCAATGCCTTCTGAAGAAAACATAGGTTTATATCTGAGTTTTGTTATGTACTCCCTCTTAGCTGGATTTTTAGTCCACACCGCTCCACCTTCGCTAGCCCTCACATGACTTCTAATCAGATTTACCACATGTTTGTTCCCCATTTCACTATCTCTTTTTTGTAAGCCCAAGTGTTGTGCCCTCAATCAACCTTGTCAAATGGAGGTAGTAGCAGGCTCAACAACTTGAGACATGGGTGCAAAACTGTAATGTCCCCTTTTCCACTCTAGTCACTATAGAGGCCTTGGGTCCATTCCACCTTTTGTGGGCTTCAAGGAAGGAAAGCAAGGGAGGTGAACATTGCCATAATTGTAAGTGATTGTAAATTCCTTATTTGATTACCAATTATGGCTTGGAGTGATTCGATTAGATGATAGGTGAATGACAAAGCAAAAAGGAATTTCTATCTTCTCCTTCATTAAGGTCGGTCTTCTTGAGAGTTACAATGGAGAAAGAAATACTTTCCCTTTTTATGAGGTCGGTCTTTTACGCGAAGATTAAAAGTGCACTTCCCCCTTCATTAAGAGGTCGGTCATGAAGATTAATCTTCTAATTCATCCTTGGCACCAAAGAAGGGTACTTAAGGAGGTTCAAATGGAGGAGGGGGATCATTATTATTCATCATTTGACATTTACTTGGGATTTGGAACTAGTGTAGCTTCTCTTCTTGCCAGTGAAGGATGAAACTCCTTCCTTGGTTACCTATTGAGGACGAACCTTCAATAGGATCACACTTGGGGATGGAAACTCTCTTGTGTGCATTGATGACTTTATTCGGGAGTCACAAGTGGACTTCATTGGCAGATTTCTAGAACAACAAGGTGTTTATCCGTGCATAGGGCACTTCTACTCCAGCTAGGGCGCTTTCAAGGGTGTCGGCACCCTTCCTCCACTTGATTTATCCACTTGGGAAGTTCGGGATCACTTTTGGAGGGGTTTCCGTGGTTGGAAAATTGTGATTTCACTTTTATTGGATAGCTGGTCTCTCTGAGATCATTTTGAGCATTTATTTGTGTTGAAACTCCAAGTATTGATGGAGTTATGAATTTTCGAAGTTTCAGCTATGTTTGCACTTGAATTAAATTTATAATATATATTTGCTTCAGATTTCATCTTGCTGGACTTATGAAGTGTTTGGGATATTTTTATATCGAATTTCAGTCTATATTGCATGAGAGTATTATCTTGAAGAGCCCATACAGTTTGCTGCCCTACGAAATAGAAAATCAGGGTCATTGTTAGGGCTAAGTGGTGATATTGTTGACTGTCATATGAATTCCTTTGCTGTCATAAATACTCAGATCTATCTTGGTTGCTGATGGCATTTTCAGTTTGTTCCTCTAGGGTTTGAAGTGATGGACAGATGGCTATGCTAAAACTCAGAATTCGTGATTGGGCTTTAAGTCCAAACCCTTGTTTTCTATTTGATGCCCTAGAAGGGACATTACAAAAACCTAAAGCCTGTAGCTGGAAATTAAGATTACCAGGAAGCTTAAATGCATTTCCACTCCCCACCTGGGGATCAAACCCAATTCTTCCATTACCTCCATTGCCAATTTTCCAGGTCAACCAGTTGCTAATAAAAGGAAATGCCTGGACCAAAGCCTTCCAAATAATACAGACATTAATGATAGTTTTAGATGGCTTCCGGACCCACTCTACTAGGGCGAGAGGCTCAATGTATTTGTGCACAATAACCTTCTTCCACAGGCTGTCATAAGAAATGAGTCTCCATAAACTCCTACAGCCAAGGCTTTGCCAAAAAAATATGTGTTTTTTAAACCCCAGCCCCCTTCTTTATCTGGTTTTGCAATATGTTTTCTTTTAGCTAGGGCTATGCCTGCTTTGTTCTTCTTACCCATCCACATAAATTTAAAACACCTTTTCTTGATCTTCTCCAAAACCCCCACAGGAATATGTGCCAACCCATGCCAATGCACAGGAATCGCTTTGACTGACTTAACAAGAGGCAATCTTCCCCCTAAGGATAACCACCTATTACACCATAAGTTAATATGCTTGTCTGTCTTTGCCACCAGCCAATCCCAATCCTGTTTTCTACAAGCATTTGTCTTCAGCCAAAAACGTCTAAAGCTCTCTTGGTAAAAGGAAGAGTCTGCATAATTTGTCTTTCCTCTTCTTCAGTGAGAGCATTACAAGACAAGATAGACTTGTGCATCTTTACCTCCATACAGGCTGTAGTAATACCGCAGGTCTCCAAACTATCCTTGTATCTGGAGGCCTCCCTGATAGAATCATCACAAAAAAGAAAAACATCATCAACAAATACAAGACGAGTAAGAAATAGTAAGCTTCCCACTCTGATCCCTTTGAGGACACCAATCCTTTTAGCATACCTGATAGCCCTACTCAGGCCCTCTGCTACTGAACGGAAAAGAATTTGAGATAAGGTACAGCCCTGATTGAGCCCTCTCCCAGCCTTGAAGAAGTTAGAGGCTGAGCATCGGAATGGTAAAAGAAACTTAGTAACACAACCCATAATCCAATTGACAGCTTGTAAGTTAAACCCAATCTGAAAAAGCCTAAGTCTAAGATACGGCCAACTAACTCGATCATATGCTTTGGAAGTGTCCAGTTTAACCACAACATTAGTTAATTTCATAAGTTAAATAGAACGTAAACCTTCTTGAGCCACTCCTGCTCTATCATGAATTTGTCTTCCATCGAGAAATTAAGTTGTTTATAAGATATTGAACCCGAAAGTACTCTTTTAATTCTTTGTGCTATGATCTTAGCACTGATTTTATATAGACAATTACATAAGGATACTGGCCTAAAATCATCAAAAGACTCTGGCCTGTCCTTTTTTGGTATCAGGGCAATTAAAGTAGAACTGATGTCCATGGGAATTCTGCCTGTAACTTTAGTCTCTTCAATCATCCTAAGCAAGTCCTCAACCAAATCATAAAATCCTAAAAATAAATAAAAATACCACAGTTTACACATCTGGTCCCAGTCTTTTGCTCTTTTGTACTAGAGAGAATACATTTTAGTTCTTCCTTAGTTACCACCTCCAATAGCATCTCATTATTTTCTTCATTTGCAAAACTAGAGAAGAAAATATTAAGCATTAGTATCTCCCCTAAATTTGCCCATTTTGGGTCATTAAACAAATGCTTGAAATGAATTACCCCCAAATCAGCTCGCTCATTGAAGGACCTAACTTTAGAGTTATCCTCTTTAGGTATCTCCCATATAGTATTTAAATTTATCCTATGGTTGGCATGATTATGGAAGAATTTTGTGTTTTCATTGCTAGCTTCCAACCAAATGCCCGTGCTTTTCATTCTCCATTATGCCTCTTGAGCTTAAGAGATTTTCACCTTTCTTTTCCTCCAATTCTCTAATCCTTGCTTTAGCCTCTTCATTTTAAACACCAACAACCAAAGCATCTTAGAATTCAGCTCTTTCTCTCTCCTCGGTTTGTGAAAAAACATTATCCTGCTATCTTGTTTTATTAAATGCCCAAATTGAGACAATAAACTTCACCTTAAATTTTTTACAAATTGGAAACAAGATGTACTCCATAAATTCCTGTCATACCCTTTGCATTCAACTTTGACCAAGGACTGAAATTTGTCATCCTCCAACCAAGAAGGATTAATTATAAAGTGACATGGCGGTTTACTTACCTCAATACCAGGTTGCAGCAAAACTGGAAATTGATCTGAATCACTTCTAATCTCAACCCAAGACCTGATTCTTTCACCCTTGGCCATGATATCCTTTGAGACTAAAAATCTATCAAGCCTCTTTGCTATAAAGTCCTCTCCAGATCTATTGTTCCTCTGAGTAGGAACAATTTTTATGGGCTCAACATCCACCAGCCCTACCTCCTCTAATTTATGCACAAAATATCCGGCCCGAGTGTCAATTCTTGCTGTGTCCCCCAAACTTCAGATCTGTTTAAAGTAAAATTTAGGTCCTAAGATAAGTCTCTCATTCTTTAAGAAATCCATGCCCATTAGAGCATCCCAAAACTGTATTTTGTTCTCATCACAAACACTTGCTACTTTGAAGCCACATGATCTATAATTTCCCTTACAAATCGACTCGTCGGAGATTAAATGCAGATCTTGAACTATGTTTTCTGCTATTGAATTAGTTTCAATGGCAGTGATATAGAATGTGAATTAGAGCAGTAGAATGTGATTTATTCATGGAGCAATACAAAGACAATAAGCAGTCGGAAGATATAGAAGCAAACACATGACGCAAGGATTGGTTACAGCTTACAACCCTGGTGTGGGAAAAGCTTCGGTACCTCTTCTCTTCATCAAATGGGCAACTTACAAAGAGCTCAATAGAGCATCACTTCGAATTCTCTCCTACATCTTTCTCTTCCTTTTGCTGCATATTACAAAGAGATCAATGGAGTATAGGAGCCGCCATTATACTGCTGGTTATTTTCTCAATCCTCTAATGCTATCACTCACTCATTCATCCATACACTCCTATGTTGCTTAACCTCTTATTTATTTAATTCCAGAGCTCCCATTTGTATTCCGAAGGATTCCCAATCTTGAAGAGGATGAAGAGAAAACGTTTGCAACTGTTGCTTATATTATTTGTGATGTTCGGAAAAAACTGCCACTTTGTAGGATGAAATTGCCACTGTCAAAACCTAAACCATCACTGACACGAGCGAAATTGTTAGTATGAAAAAACTGTCACTGACACAAGTGAAACTGCCACTGCCACAAGTTAAACCACCACTAACACAAGCATAACCACTAGTTTGTTTCTTAGTTTGAGCTGGGAAATTGATTTCTTGATGGATTTTCGATTGCACTTGTTTTCCTTAATCTTGTGATTGTGTTTCTGATCCTTTATGGATCTGAACTAGTCCACAACCTTTTGGAATAGCCACCCTACTAGTTATAGGGATTTTGTAGTGTGTTTTGCAATTAAAGTGTAAAGGCATTAAAATATTAGGTTGGTCTGATTGCAAGATGAGCCATTTTGGATTGACATAATATAATCCTCATTTTCTAGATAGCATGATTTCCATTCCCTCAGTAGGATTTAATATGTTGTGTGAGGATTTACCTCTGGGATATGCTCTTAATTACATGGTGTTTCAATAGTTGTATGAGTATATCCAATTCTTCTTAGATTATGAGATTATTTCCACAGTTCTCATGTTCAAACATCTATATGGAAACAACTGTGTTATATCCACATTTATTTACAGACATTTCGGGTAGAACTTCTAGGCCCCTATCTAGGGACAAATGTGGATTCTAATTATTCTTGGTTTATTTTTATTTTCCTTCTTTAATATAGTTATGAATAATCTGATATTAGGTATAATGTTGTTCCTGTTTTCCAAAAAATTAGAAGTTTGAAACTCATGCCCATTACAAAAACTTTTCCTGTTTCCTTGTTCCAGATGAGTTAGCTGTATGACATTATCATGTTTCTTTTTAAATTTTAATCTTTGCGATGATGAATTTACTTATTTGGATTATTCCGCTTGATTTTGAGTTTTAAAATTTAAGTGTTTGCAGTGACTTTTTCTTTGCAAGTAGATTGATTGCTTGTTTAGATATTCATTTTATTATTCTCATAAATTTGATTGCTGTTGCCTCTGGTAGTCTGTGAGAAAAAGGAGATCATATACTAATAGGTGGTTAGTTTGTGATATGTACAGAATCCTCCATATCTCTGCAGTAAGGATGGGATTTTTCTTCGTTGTCCACAGGTAAGTTCACGAGCCATTTTGAAATATGAAAGCTTAAAATTTGAGCCAAGTTCAGGAGTTAATGTTGCTGCAAGACCAGAATGTGTGCTTTGTTCAGAGAAACATTTTCATGTTCTAAGATGAATAGGCAGGAAATAAATGGTTACATTCTTTTGTGCCTGTTTATTTGCATCCACCATATTTAACTGGGTTCTTACAGTTGATTTTGAATTATTCTCCAGGTCAAAGAATCACGGTCTCTTTGGGAGAATCCTTATTCTGCAACCACTTCATGGAAGCCATGTGCTGAAAGGAATGAAAAAAACTTTGCACGTAAGCTGGGATATCAACTTATATATAATTGATTCTGTATTGACAACAGTGCCATTACTACTACAACCTTCTTCAAATTCTGTATTGACAATGGTGCCATTACTACTACAACCTTCTTCAAATCCTTTCTAATTTACTCAATTCTAGAAGAACTAATCTTTGGCCCGTGTAAGAGTTATTGATTAATATTCTTTCATAGAAACCCTTAAGTGATCACGAGTGATTCAAGAGTCATCTACACGGTCTATATTTTATGCAAATTTCAGTAATTCATATTTGAAGAGAGTTATCACTAAAGATCCGTACTGTACTTTTCTATCATATTGATTGTTGGGGTGAAGTTTCTAGAAGTGATGCTGAATTTGTTTCACATTCTACAATAGTGTCACATGTGACTCGATTGATTGCTCTGATCTATACCACTATAGCAGGAGGAACTGTCAATTCATATAATTCTATTCTATTCTATCCAAGCTATAGGCTGGCTGCTCTACTAATTCAAGGCTTGAGAGACCACGACCAAATATCCTATGTTGCCAGGATATGGGTACGGGTACAAGTACGGGTTTGAGTACGGATTCAATACGCGGATACGTTGATTTTAAAAAACCCTTGGGTACGATACATCTTGGATACGTCTGTACATATACACACACACACACACTATATTTTTCAAGTTTTGTATTTCTTAAATATATATAATACATATACTCAGTTTACTCAATTTTTAGTCCATAAGAAATACAAAACTTGAAAAATATAGTATGATCAATGTGCAAAACATTCAATATACTTAGATTTTACATTTTCTATGATATACAAATATAGTGTTCCTTTGTGTTTCATCCATTTCCTTAAAGATTAAATTTTGTGTTGCAATGGTGGCCATAAAAGATGTATATAGGGAGCTCCTAAAGGACCTATTTAATGAGATTGACTCTAACCTGCCAATGATAACTAAAGAGGTCAGTCCAATGGTTGGTTCTTGCATTCATATTATCCAAAATCACCTTCTAATCCTCCTTAAGAATGCGGGATGGAGTCGATGTTGTGCTTTGATAGTTTCTGGGAAGGAATGCTCTTTGAAACTTTAAGCTATGCAATTTGTGGTTCCAAATTTTTCTATTAGTATTGAAGATCACCCGAGATTTGATCTCATAAATAACTTGTACCAAGGCTTAGATATATGTCCAAATTTCTATGAATAGCTTCTTTCCTTGGCCAATTGCGATGATCCCAAACAATTACCTCAAACATTCTTGATATCCTTTGAATATTTTCTCTTCAATAAACTAGAGGGATTTTAAACAATCTCCAGGTTTCCTTGTGGTTTCCATGCCCTCCTAGTCTAGTCCTCAATAAAACTGAAGTTTGTTTGAGTCAAAATAAAATAAAATAAAACTTTTTTAGAGCCCCCTCCACTGCCCAACCCTACGGGTATGTCCCAAGGACATCTTGGTATGTCCTAGGTATGTCAAAATGTACCCGAGATGTACTTGGACGTACCTGGGATGTATCAATACCGTACCCGGGACGTATCCATACTGAGTACGTATCCATGGGGTATGGGAGGGTGGGGGACGAACCTTGGTAACTTAGCAAATATCAATAGGATTTTGACTGAATTTAGTGATTAGTCATCATTAGGAAACTACATTGCTATTACAGGGGTTCTTCTCGAGTTATAGTTAATAAGAAAGTTCAACTAACTGCAGTGCAAATATTGGGCTGATCTATTGTTCAGATAATCAAGTGTATGTTGCATGTTCCGTCTCCTAGAAGTCCAAGGTTACTTTTGTTAATGCTAATTATTATTTTTGAATTATGATGATTCCTACCGCTCATTAAATTGAATTCTATTGATTTACTTCTTTGCAGATGGTATTCTAATATGTATTGCTGTAAGTCAAACTAACGATACTTGAATTTATACTGTTCCCCAATTTGTAAAATACGTGACTATCTTCTTGTTAGAATATGCAAAGAGAGAAAGAATAAAGAAAGAATAGAATGTACAAAGACGGAATGAAGAGAAACCGGAATGCACACATTATTCATTGTGTGTCCGTCCTTTTATTATGTGAAAGATGGTTACAAAGTGGTTGAAGTAGTTTCAACCATTTATTAGTTAACACTTAACTATTATTAATATAATGTTAATAAAGAACCCTTATATTTTAATACCCCCTCTTAAGGCTTACTCTATAGAACATACTGATAGTAGATTAAAATAACATAACCAACCAAGACCACGCATTCTTCATAAGCTTTCCCCTTTGAAAACAATGCTTTGACCAGGTAGAACTCCATCAAGCTGCTTCCCTAACCTTCATAAAGGTGTAGTTCCTGAGCTGAATTCCGAGTTCCCGAATTACAGAATCTCCCGAATTGTTGGACAACCATCCATATTGAGCCATCCACAAGCTCCATCAAGTTGTCTCATGACCCTCGTAAGGGTAAATTCCTGAGATCCACTTACTCCCGAACTATATGGACAACCATCCATGCAGAGTTTCACCTACGCTGGATTCCTTCATGTCTTCAAAGTGTTGTGATTCTTTTAAAATACACATTCTCTATCAGTGAGTTCATCAATGTCAGCATCTGGTGGATTTTCAACACTGGCTTCATTTGGTTTGTCTTGGAATTTTCCCTTCATCTTTTTCTTTACGATCTTATCTGTCTCTTGAAAAATATTTCGTTCAATAACTTGATAATATAAACTTTCTTCACAATTATTTATCATTTGCTCCAAGAGAAACACAATCCATTCATGGCCAATTAAAAAGCCCTAGTTCGTGATTTGCAACAGCAGATAGGATTTCCGTGCATGCCCTAGATGACTGTATGTTTGCCCTTTTCCGTCTGTATATGTATTTTGCCCTTGTTTCGACTTATCACAATCTGAAACTCTTTATTTTTGCTCTGGATTTTGCATTATTTAATTCAGCTGTTTATTCTCCTGATTCGCGACTGAACTCCATAAAATATTTATTTAGTCTTGAAAAACATGTGATATAGATAAGAATAAATACCCAAATAGTGCCCTAGGCTACTTCAAATGTTTTCAAAGTCTGAAACAATGAAACCTTTCCACGACTGAAAAACTTGTGAAAATAATCTGAAAGTTCGTTCTGTGCCCTAGCAAGAGAGATTCACGACTGCTATTTCTCCTTGCTTCTGCACATGCCTTCGCTGGTATGGTATTATCTTCAGATCGCAACTGTATTTTATGCCTTTTCGAACCCTCACAACTTTCATTTTTCGTGCCCTTTTGCGAACTGTTATACAACTGTGTCAGGATTTGTGCCTATTTATTTTCTTCATCATGCGACGACCATTATTAATGGTGGCAATGTCGATTGTGTTGTTCTCCTAAACACGACTGGTAATTTGTGAGATTCGTGGCGGAAATGGAGTTGGCTGTATTTTCGTCCAAAACTGCGTGACAGGCTTTCGAAAGTTCGCTGTAAATCAGTAAATACTCTCGCGATTTGCAGGCCCTCGATTTTGCCCTCAATGTCCCTCAAAAATCTTTTTGTGATTTCCTTTAAGTTCCTTGCATGACTGCAATGCCTTCGAAAATCAAAATGCAAATCTTTTGATTTCCTTTGATTCAAACTTCGTTCCCTAATGGGACTGTCACAAAAATATCTTTCTTCCCCTCTCTTTTTCCTTGTTTTCCCCGCGTTGATACCAATGTTAGAATATGTGGAGAGAGGAAGAATAAAGGAAAAATAGAATGTACAAAGATGGAATGAAGAGAAACCGGAATGCACACATTATTCATTGTGTCCGTCCTTTTATTATGTGAAAGATGGTTACAAAGTGCTTGAAGTAGTTTCAACCATTTATTAGTTAACACTTAACTAATATTAATATAATGTTAATAAATAAGCCTTATATTTTAATACTTCATAGATTTTAGTGGTTAATCGAGAATATTTTTTGAAATATTTTAGTTGAATCTGTAAGATGTGCAGTATGTGCAAAATAATCCTTTAACTCTCTTAAATCAAGAGAAACTGGTCTTATAGAGAATTTAGCCTCAATTGAATTTTACGATTGCCTTGTTGATGCATATCTGTGAGTATATTTTCAATTCCATTTTAATTGCTTGGTTGTATGAAATAATTGTCTAGTCTTTCAAATTGTTCATTTGACAGACGTTCCATCTGAGAATGACACAAATGGATATATCCTTATCCATGCCGAGGGTGGATTGAATCAGCAGCGCATTGCAGTGAGAAACTCTTTCCTTCAAAAAAAAAATATTATGTTTGCAGGATATGAACTCACATTTTCTCTCTTTGCTTCTCTTGATTTTCTTACATCTAATAGTCTGTTTTTATCTAATTGTTTAGTATTCATAGCTGAAGCATGTAACAGTAGCCCCTATTTTAAGCCTGAAACATTGCAGGCATGAGATCCCCTTAAAATATTATTACTTTATGCATTTTATACATTCCAAAAATATTGTAATATCTGAGGAAAAAAGCTGTTTATGTAACATAGAAAAACTCTCTTGGTGCTTTTCAGATTTGCAATGCCGTAGCGGTGGCAAAGATCCTAAATGCAACTCTTATTTTACCTATTTTGAAGCAAGATCAGATCTGGAAAGACCAGACGTGAGATTTTTCTTTATCAAATTGGTTTCATGTGAAAATTTGTATTTGATGTTTATGCAGTAATATAGCAATTCTAGATAAAGAGATATATCCTGTTATAGTTCACTGCTGTCACCTGCAGTGACCTTTATAGAAATAAAATGTAATAATTGTTTTCGTTGGCATCAGAGCTCCAAAAATGTCATTTAGTTGGGTTGTCAATCGTGTGGCGATACCTACAGTACCTGTAAAGGCCCTTCTTTTGAATTTCTCACTATAGGGCTGTTTCCATACCAGTAATAATTAGCAGTGTAACGTGGTTACTTTGTGCTTAGGATACGTGTCCTCTTGCGCTTAAAAGTCTTGTCAATCTATTGACTGATTTTTGTCATACAGACCATCAATGTGGTTTCTTCCATCTATTGGATTCCCACTTCATAGTTAGTATTTATTTGGTAACTTATTGGATGAAATCCAAGAGTGTGACGAAAGTTCTGTTGCCAGTTGCTGATCAGACTAGATAATTTTTTATTTTCTATCTTAATGCTAAATGTATCTTCTCCTGTAGTTATGATGGTGTTTAATATTCATAATTGATATGTATTCTTTCAATGGCGTATTGTTGTTTTTTGAATTTTGATTGCAGTTTTCTTTTAGCTGGGAATGTTTAATGACAATAAATATATTTTGTTGACCATGCCCAGGAAGTTTGAAGATGTATTTGATGTAAACCATTTTATCGAGTACTTGAAGTATGATGTGCTCATTGTAAGGGATATACCTGCATGGTTTCCTGAAAAAGAAGAATTATTTACCAGTATCAGGTTAGAATGCTTCCCAAGTCCTATTCGTGGATGGCATCATAACTACCAATAATTGAATTGCATTTTTGTTTTAAAATGACATTTTTTCTATGGAATAGGGGTACTCTTACAAATGTGTCCAATTTTTGGTGCTCGTAAGTTAGTCCAGATCAGTGGATGTTTGCTAGTGGCATAAATAAACCAGGATGTCCACATTAGCAACTATATAATATAACTATATGGGCTTGGAATGCTGCACAGTTCAGCAGAGGCCTCTTTTATGAACACTTGTGACAAATGGCTAAAGTCTAAAAGGTTGAGCATAACATAGAGATCCTATCTTGTCACTAGCCTTCTGCTTTCTTGCCGTGTTAACTAGTTCCTTATCAATTTTTATCTTGTTTACATAAAGGTCAGAGTTGGAAACAGTGGTAGCTTCTGTCAGATTGTTTTTCTCTTTCTTACTCCTAGATTGAGATCATTGTCTCAGGTAGCTTTCTTCTGGAAGAGTGGAAATGCTTCTTCCAATGTCTCAATCAACTCAAATTTGAAGCAAAATAAAGTATCTGTAGAAAAGCTTCCCCACTGACATTTCATTTATATAATTTTTTCCCAAGTTTTGCCAATCAAATTCTGCATCAAGAAATTAAAGAAAGTTCATGACCTTATAGTTATATCTTCCTCATGCATAAGTGATCTCCTTTGACTTATGGGGAACTCCGTCAATAACTCTGATTAGCTAAACACGGCAGTTGAAAATACTATAGGCTAGCTAGACCAGGATAATGGTTTCAACAACTGTCAAAAATCAGTTTGTGAAAGAATCCAAGGAAAAAGTATTGGGAAAATTTTCTTCCCCAATGATGAATATACCTCTCACTAAAGGTAGTTTAGTTTTCTTTAATAACCATTTCTATCCGTCTTTAAATTTTTGGCCCTTGCCATTCCACTCAAAAGGATGTGTTATTTTTTCTTTTAAAGAGACTTTATTAACTGTAATAGGAAATTTACAGTATATTCAATGTCTACCTGTGAGTGTAAATACTGTGTGCTCTTAAAATCAATCCACATTAACAAGATGGCTAATACTTTGGCTTTTAAAGTCCTTAGAAAATTCTGTGTGCCTTCATTACAAAAAAACATGGGATAAATGGAAATGCAAAAATTCTTTAGGTGCATAAATTCTTGGTTTTGAAATACCAATCCTAACTGCGGTTCCAGAAACATGATAGCTGTTAGCATTAGTAATAGATAGAATCGAAAATCAGCAGGCAAAGCTGGAACACAGAAGAGTCAACTATTTGAGTTGTCCTCTGCCTTCAATTCTTCTGAGGAATCTCTGCGATCCAAGCATCCATTGTAATCAGCATCCTTACCCGTTGAATAGCTAACATTGCCATTCCTGCATGTGATGAGTGTTTGGTTCATTATCTGATACTTGCTTTTGGGCGGCCACTTTTTCCTATCTGCACTGATTCTTGTCTGCTTAGGCATCTGTGAGGGTACCGGAGTTGGACATATCATGTATGTTGGTGGTTGAGTTGTTTGCTTCCAATTGTATGTCTCAAAGTGTTGCTGCCAGATCCTCTATTCTAAGCAGACTTGAAGACAGCAGCTTATCTGTGCCCAATAGCTGAAAAGCAGGACTTGCTATCAATAACTGAGTCCTCATCTCTATGGAGGAAATACTTTTAAAGTTTAATGTCGGCGGAGGTCTCCTTACATTGAATTAGTAGCAAAATTTTAGCTTATTGTCAACTCTGTTGATTATGCATGAGTAAGGACAATTTGCCTCTACAAATAGTGATTCATAACCAGGCATCATTATAGGATGTCATTAATTTTCCCTTATCTTGCGTCATGCCTCTATTGGCTAAAGCATCAGTTCCTGGTTTTTAAATTTCTGTTACAAATTTAATCTGAAACCAATTGAAAAGAGCAAATCTTATTTTAATTTGAGATAAAATTTATTGCAAAATGACATTAGAAACTGTTGCTTTCTATTTAAGATAGAAAGCACTAGTTTTGATCCTCCCATAGATTACAGCTTCCTCATGTCCTTTCATATTGTTAACTTATTTCGTTAAAGGTACTTGAGGTTCTTGCAGTATCACTTGTGATAATCCTTGAGCCTAAAGAAAACTTGGAGTTCAAATGTCCTATGTGAACTTTGGTGCAAGAGCATCCAAATGGTACCGGCAATCTCACATCAACCAAAAACAAGGAGGGGTGTGTTTGTATAAACTAGGCCTTGTGTTTGCTGTTTTGGCATGGTTGAAGTTGATCCATGGGAAGCGTCAACACTCCCAACACTTCAAGGGCAGAAAGGAAATTAGAGAAGATCAGTTTTAGGCACCATCATGGTTCCAAATGAGGTGGTCAAGTTGCTCGAATATCAATAGCATTCAGGTAGTAGTTGTGTCCGTTGAAGACCCAAAAGCTACATTACTGGGTACGCAATCCTAGTGTGGGTCCGGTATTGGTACTATATGTATTGGGTCCCAGTGTGAGTCCGGTTCACTTGTGTCTTTGCACATGGTATGACAAAATGGACTCGGGTACGTGTGAGTTTTATTTTAGATTGGGTAATAATTTGGTTTTGAAGGGGGGGGGGGGACCAAAAAACCCACAATACATATCAGTAAACAAAAGGCAAGGCAAACCACAACCCAAAAACAAGATACGGCCCAGATAGGGAAAAACCACTTGACCAACACGAAGGTCCAACACGGGGCGAGGCATAAACAACCTCAGTTACATCATACAATTTAAAAAAAAGTAAATTAGAACATAGACCAAGAGACTAGTCCACCAAGGGTTAGCTAAAGTTTCTTTTTCTTGTTTCTCCTAGTATGAGAGTTGGGACCTTGATTTAGATTGATGGGTTACTTCCTAAGAGTCAAGAGATTCTTATACTTTCCCTCCTTGGTGTCAGTTTCATCCTTGTCATCATCTGAGCTAGTCGGATCCAACCTAACAACCCTCATTTGCTTGTATTTCTTAGCCAGTTGATCCTCCAATATCGATATCCCATGTTCCTACATGGTGAAGTCTGCCTTGAGACCATTAAATATTTTTTCATGGACAAAAAATTTGATGTTCCATTCTCTTATATCTTGAATCAATTGTTTGGTAACTTTGAGAAACATGTCAATAGCCTCCTCCATGTTATCCTTCTAGGAAAATATAATGGGTACCTCGATAAACTATTGAACAATTCCCTTCCCTTTAGATGACCCCCCTTATTCAATTTAGAAAGAACCTCCACGGCTACACCCTCACCATCACTCCCCACCTTTTCCTTTAGTTTCTTCTTTTTCAATCTGTTCGCCAAGGCTTCATCATCTGAGTTAGCTGACTAGGGGATAGGGGGTAAATAGGGCTCATCATGCTAGAAAAGTAATAAGATCAAATTGTGGTGTAAAGGAATATCCACCTTTTCTCTTTAAAATCCACAATGGAGATAATAAGGTACATAAGTAAGAATAATAGAAAGCTCATGGTCTGGTTACGGTGAAAATAGTTCAATATAGAAAGATTATGGGTATAAATTTTATAGAATTTGTCCTCAAGAGTAAAAGAAAGCATAACCACGTTACAAAGGTCAGCCCATCTCTCAGGTAGAAAATTCCTAGCAATGCCATTTTCTAATAAGTGCACGTTTTTCACTAGGGTAAAAGAATATAGAGATTTCATGGTTTCTGTGTTTCTTTTCTTTGAAAATTTTTAAACCCTCCATTAAAATCCCAGTGGCATCATCTATATACTGTTTAATGAAATACATATTTATCCCACTGAATTTAACCCTCCCATGATCCTAAGATTTGGAAAAATAAATGGAGAGGTCAGGATCATTACCGTTGATGCACTTGATGTGCTATGTGAAGTCACCCTTCCTAAGAAACCTCCAAATCATGGCATCCTGTTTCACCACATGAAATGAAGTGGGATGGGTCCTCAACCTATCACCTACCATGTTCACCTCATTCTGGTATGTCAAATTTCTTCTTCTTTATCTATTGGTTCTATTTTATTCAAGACCACATTTATCTTTTCCAGTTATCAAAGTGGAGCACTTAATCTTGTTAAATTTATTTCACTTAACCTGTCTTAGTCTTTTATGACTCATGCAAGATTTACCAACTGTTCTTTTCATCATTAATAAGTTTGTTTACGTGGATCCAAGGCACATTTCCCATCCATTCCCCCTAATCCTCCAAATCATTTCCTTGATTGGCCAACCCATTAGCACTGGAATTACTCTCTCTAAACATATGGCACAATGCCTCATCATCAAAGGCCTCCATCATACTTCAAGCCTCAAGTATCATGTTTTTTTATGTTCCACACATACTTATATTTCCCTTCAATGGTTGTAATTATAAACAAAGAGTCTCCTTCTATCATGATTTTCCTATATTGGAGTATTTTAGAAATCGTAATTCCCTTCACCGTAACATATGCCTATGCATAATTGTTAAAATTATTCCCTAATGAACCAACATATGCAATTAGAAAGTTTCCAAGATGATCCCTTATCAGGACACACCCTCATGCATTTCCTTCCATTGACTTCAAAGAGCCATCAAAATTAAGTTTAACACAATCCTTTGGTGGTGGTTTCCATTTGGAGTTAGTACTATCCTTATTTTTCTTGTTATTCCCTCTATATTTAGTTTGACTGATTCTTAGAGCTTGGAGAATATTGAAAAGGGGAATTTAGATGGTGGAGAATATCTTCCTTAGAAAAGGGGAATTCCCAATTGTGTATGTAAATTTCAATGTTATCTTTGATATTTTTCTTAATATTACTAACCACCTTAGTTATGCTGGCTATCTTATTTTGGAAGATACTATTATTCCCCTTGAGCTAGATATACCATAAGGTGTGTGTGAATGAGAACTTAAAACTTAGATTGATGGTATTTGACATGAAGACCCCTTTCCATTGTTCTATAAAATTATTTAAGCTTCTTGAGAGGGGGAGTTAGACATTAAAGGTATTCATTATGTCCACAATAACTTGACAGGTAAACTTACATTCTATAAATAGAAGGTGGATAGATTCAACATCCTCCTTACAAAGATAACACCTGTTGATAAGGATCATTACCCATTTCCTTAGATTTTCCATTGTCACTATTTTATTTAGAAAAGATTCACACATGAAAAAATCGATTTTAGGAGTTAGATATTTGTTCCAAAATCTAGCACATTCCTTTTTTCTCCTCCTCATTTTCAAAAGAAAATTTTGTAGCCAAATTTAACTTCATATTCCCATGAGTTTGTGTTACTCCAAATTATTTCACCCTACAATAGTATTTTAGGGATAGGGGTTCTTCTTAATATCTTCTTGAGCTCTTCAAAAGATCTGATTGGCCCACTGTACCTTGTAGGAGATTGGATAGTAACCCACTTTGTGTCTTGAGGATCACGGACCCAATAGATTTGAACCTTTTCCCCAAAAATTTGGCTAAAGTAGTGTTTAAGATTTTTTCATGGATTACTCTCCCCCAATGGTCTCTTATCCACCCAAGAGTCCTCCAAGAACCTTATTTCATTTCCTTTTTTGATATCCCACCTTATCCCTTGAAGAAGAAGGTGTTTGCACTGAAAAATATTATTCCAAAAGATGGATCATTTTAGTATCTCAGTAGAATTTAGCAGAGCTAATCTTCCGTCAACAATTAATAGATATTTCACATGTATAATTTCAACCCATAGGCATTTTTTGTTGTAGATTCTCCACCTTATTTTGGTGATGAGGACTTTTTTCATGATTTTCAAATTTTTTTAATCCTATTCTCCTATACCTTTTTGGATTTGTTATATTCTCCCATTCCACCAATGGTATTCTAGCTTTATCTTCTATTTCAGACCAAAGGAACCTTATTTGGAACTTTTCAATAATATTCCTAACCTTGATTGGGATCTTGAAAATCAACGTGATGTAGCTAGTTACCCACTACAAGGAGCTCTGGAAAAGCTTCAGATTTTCTTGATTGAGTGAGTAGGGTGCCTTTCCATGATGCTAATTTCCTTTGAAATCTTTCTATGAGAGCATTCTAGGTATCCATGGTTATCTTTCTACCACACAAAGGAATGCAAAAGTAATTATCCTGTAAGGATTTTATTTTTCACTCCATTATGGTCGCCAATCTTTTTTATTGTTGGGGATTAACATTAATAAAAAATTAAGACATCTCATGGAAGTTAATTAGCTATACAAAAACTCCCTCATAATCCCTAGTTATATCCTTAAGAACTCTAGCTTCTTCCACCATCACTTGCCCAAGGAGAAAGGTGTCATCCAAAAATTGTTGCACAATAATCGGGACCACACCATTGGTAAATGTAATTCCTTTAAAACTTCCAATCCTCATAGTTCTCTGAAAAAATATTCTTAGGGTTTGTGCCAAAATTATATATAAGAAAAGGGAGAGAGGGTCTCCATGTCAAAGGCCCCTCTTAGCTTTAAATAACCATTGGGGGTTACCATTGATCAAGATTGAAAAATGTGTCTATTTTTTCAATCCTTGATCATATTTAAAATAATTAGGTTAAAACCAATCTTTTCTAAAATCAGGTTCAAAAACTCCCAGGATACTCTGTCATATGCTTTATGCATGTCTAACTTGACCATCATTGCCTCCCTGTTATACTTTTCCACTGAATGCACTGTTTCATCAATGGCAATGATACTGTCCAAAATTTGTCTACTTGGGACAAAAGCTCCTTGGTTAGGCAATATGAACTTATGGAGTACCTTCCGAAGTTTGAAGGCATGAATTTTAGAGCATATTTTATACACAGTATTGCACAAACTTATTGGTTTGAAATCTTTCAAGTCCGTAGCTCCATTTACCTTAGGGATCAACACAAGGAATGTATGGTTGATCTGTTTTAACATCAATCCCCTACAAAAGAAATCCTGCACTGCTTGCACCACATTCATCTCCCAATACATTTGGAAGAAGAAGGCCGGAAAACCATCCGGGCCAGGGGCCTTATCCCCCTCCATGAGGAAGATAATGGCTCTTATTTCCTCTTCCTCTGGGACTACCGAAATCAGTCTGTTCTCCTCATTGATAACATTCTCAAAGAGTGAAAGAGCATCTACTATCTTTCTCCTATCAGCCTGATTTCCTTTAGCATGTAGGTTTTGGAAGTAGCCAATGATAATCTGAGCAACATCATCTTCCTCCTTAGCCAATGTCCCATCCAGCTTACCAGCTTCAAGAATTCTGGTTTTATTTGCTTTTATGGAAGTTGAGACGTGAAAGAACTTAGTGTTCCTATCACCCTCCTTGAGCTAGTTGATTTTAGATTGCTGTCTCCAATATATTTCTTCTTTTGCCAGCAGGTTGTGAAATTTAGAGAGCAGCAATTTCTCTTGATCTTTATCCTGAATGCTCCACCTCCCTTCCTCTATAAGCTCCTCAAGAAGCCTTAATCTTCCATGACTTTGCTTAAGTCAGGGTGCAAACATTCTTTAGTTTAGCAGCCGCCCTATACATACTATTGCCATAGGTGGGGAGGTTCCACCATTCTTCAATTCTCTTACTTAAGTCAGGGTGCAAACTCCACATCTTCTCGAATCTGAAAGGCCTCCCTTTAATCTGCTGGCCTCCATCAAATTTCAAAAGCAAGGGATTGTGATCTGACCCTGTCCTCACAAGAGAAGATAGTGAGTACACATGACCCTACACCCATTGTAAGTTAACCAGGAATCTATCAAGTCTGATTTGAATCAAGTCAGCACCTGTTCTTCGATTTAACCAGGTAAACCTGGAGCCCCTAAGTTCCAAATCAAACAGACCATTAACATGAAGGAAATCTGCAAGGTCATCCATGCTTTCCAAGAAGGTGGTGACGGTCCGGGTTCATATGTACCTGAGTTTGTCCGGTTTGCCGTACCTAACTAATTTTTTTTTTGGTAAAAAAAAAGTCATGGATTTTAAAAAATATTAAAAAAGCATTTTAAACTCAAGACTCTCCCAAACTATTTTTAAACAACACATTCGTTACATTGCAGGATGAACCTAGACGTACTGGGTCCATTCTTTTATACCAAATGCTTACCCGAAGCGTACTTAGCTGAAAAAACAGTTTTTGGTTTTTTTCCAAAAAAATAAAGGGACTTTAAAAATATTAAAAAGAGTATTGTAAATCCTAAAAGACACCCCCAAACTCTTTTCAAACAATAAAACACATTTACCTCACATTGCATACTTAGCTCTCATTGCACGTTTGCTCTCACTTTCATATTTTCAATTGCTTAGGGTTGAAACTCCATTCTTTTGCTAATCCTACGCCATTACAACGGCCAAAGGATTTAAGGAGCTTTCAACAAAAGACAAGTTTAATGAACTACATGCTGGTGTTGATGCTCTTGACGAAGACATTGGAGAGTAATATGATTATGAATATAATGAATATGCTGATTCATCTTGATTTTTGTGTATACATTGTAATATTTGCACAATGTTCTTGTTCTAAGTTCGACAAATGAATATCATGACATTTGGCATTGAATTAGTAGTATATTTTTTGGTTATTAACTTATGTAACTAAATCCATACATATTATATGGTTAAGTTTGCTTATTTGGCTATATTTTTTAATGTTTATATATTTTTATACAGTTGTACTCAAATCTATACCTACCTCCCCAAAAAACATCGTTGTACCTGTATCGGCTACCTAGCCTAAAAGTGATAGGTTTTGGTGCGGGGGCAAAATGTCATGTTCATGCATCAAAATGAAAATATGATTACATGTTTGGATTCTCCTAAAAAAGTTATGCACTTTAAAAAAAATGGCATTTGATTTCGAGTTTGTATGCAAAAGTTATGGCCCTTGGAAGTTTCAAGGTTTTGCTTAAGCGACGATTTTGAAACTACCGGTCTACAAAAGGGGTGGTTTTGCAATTGTTGGTGCAATTTCGCAACCTCTACGATGGTTACATGAGTGCCACTCTACATAAAGCGGCGGTTTCGCACAAAGGGAACACAAAAAGAATGTAATTGCCTAATATGATGGGTTTTTTCTTCCTGGGTGTTTTCAAGACACTTGGGTATTCGAAGAAGCACCGTTGGATGTTAAGGATTATTAGAGGTATTCGAATTCTTGAATGTGGAGTTAGGTTTGCAAGCAAGGTATAGCTTGCAAGAAAATAGTTAAAGAGCTTGCTAGGAGGTTGGGGTGTTCAAAACAAGACTAAGGGTGTATCAAGTCCATTAAGGATTGTATTGTATTGGTGTTCTCGTCTTTAGGTATGATGCACCCTTAACCTATAACGTGTACCGGGATATATATGGCCGACTTGTGGCTAACATAATCTCTTTCCTTGTCATATAATCATTTTTGATGCTTCATATTGGTAGTCGGGTTGGCCTAGGTGGTTTCAATAGCATAAGTGGGGTGTATATAGGAGGTAGTAGTTAGTAGTTGCTCATAATATCGTGCATTTTCTTCTTATTGTAAGGTTGTGGAGGTTGCCCCCTTGAAGTGGCCTAAGTTATTTATACTTGAATATTTAACTCTTATTTCCTTCATTTAGTGTTTTTGTACTATTATTCTGATTATCTATCCAAGTAATTTCATTACAAGTGGTATCAAAACATTGATTTGGGCAAAAATTAGGCCAAAACTCTAATTTTGAGGATTCACTTATATCTTGTAAAGTGTTGTGAATTATTCTGCCATTTTTATTGAAGTTGAGGAATCATTCAAGGACTGCTGCAATCCAAAATTTAGCTTTTTTGATTTGTTTTTTAGGAATTTTAGTATTTTTCACAAATTCACTCCTCATGTTTGGAATTTTTTGACTTTCTTAACATTTTTGCAAAGCTCAAAGAAATTTAAACTGGGTTGTTCTCAGTTTTTGGATTGAAGGCCCTCATCAGCCATAAATCTTCTAGTCAAAGTTTGGTCAAAGGTGAACACCAAATTCTGCACTGTCAAGTCTTAGCATGCAGAGCCGGAAACTAGAGGTTGTGGCAAGAATTATTCTACACTCTCCTAGCAAAGAGGAGATAATCAGAGTTTGATCAGGTGACACTTTTAATATGACTTCAGTAGATGAGAAAGTGAGTGATCTGGAATCTGATTTGGAGAATTTGCATAAAAACACGAAAGGGGATTAGGATCATATGTATACTACCTTGAAAGGAGATATGGAGAATTTGTGCAAGAGCATTAAAGGAGAATTTGATTCAATTCTGATTTTTGTTAAGACGTTCCTCACAACCGAATCAAGGTGGATCTTAGGGACAACACAATCTTGATTCAAATATAGCACAACCCCCTCCCATGGCTAACACTAATTCTGGGCCTCAAAATCTATTCCCAAAGGTGGACATGCATAAGTTAGATGGAAAGGATCCAGTCAATTGGATCAACCAAATGGAGAATTATTTTGATCTACATTAGATCCCATGTGGGCGGGAGGTTACATGTGTAATGTCCCTTTTTGGGACCTCAACTGAAAAAGGAGGAAATCACACAAACCCCAATATTATTAAACTCTGATTTTTCACCAGCAAACTGAAATTTATGACAGCTGGAAATCAGCAGTCTGATTTCTATAACAGCAGTCCTAAAATGAAGGAAAATCACTTGAAACTTATAGAATCATCCAACCAAAATATAGATAGATATTTTAGGATGTATTTAAACCATTTTCCAACATGAAAATTGAATGAAAACACAACTGGAAAATTAATTAAATGCAACAGAAGTACAACTCAAAGAAATTATGAAACGAAGGGTTTCCAAACCCCAAAATCCACAAAATATGATTGTTTCTAGCCTTATAAATTATAAGAAATCCAAATATGAAAGCAAATTTGTTTTTTGTGCCCTAGAAGGCACTTAGATGCTAACAAACCCTAGTCACTCCAACTAGGAATGGCTCATAAATTCATGCAAACACTTGTAGACATCTTCCATTAGTCTCCAATGCTCAAATTTGCAAAAGGTCTTTTAGACGATTTCACTTCAACCAAGAATGGAGGGTTTTCGTCCTTCTTGGAAAAATCACACAATTAGATTTTCGCCCAAAAGTGGAATGACAATGAGCAAACCGCACAAAGATCAAATTTAGATAAAATGCGCCAAAATAGATAGGTGCAAATGTAGTCATTAGTCTCCTTAAATAGCCCAATCTTGGCGCCAAAGGCCAAATAGGCAAGAGCGACCTCCTTTGGGCTTTATTTAATCTTTTATTTTGCCTTTAAACTCTTCCAAGCCAACCGACCTGCTATAATGAAGAAAACACTAAAGAAAAACATTAAAAATTAGAAAAGAAAAATGTAATGAGAATGCAATTCCTTCCCTAGCTCATTCAACTTCCTTGCCACAGAAAGGGAATGGCAAGAAGTTCATTTTTAGGCTCTCATATCAAAAAAGAAGACATTACAGTCCTCCATTCCCGAAATTGCTTGGCCCCAAGCAATTGCAAACTCATATGCTCAAGTATCATCATAAAAAAATAAAGGAACATGTTGTAGTGCTCCCATAATTTGGATCCTGTGCTTGTCAAATGAAAGAGCCTTTGCCCAAACAAAGTCATACCTCTATTGCCCATTTCTTTACTTGTCACCACCTTATAATTTCCACCCAAATGATGCCTCCCCAATACTTTAGTAATGCTGCCCCAAAACAGCCGTAAGCGTGCATTTTTCTCTCAAAAATTAGAATGTAAGTGGCTGGAAACTGATTTTCCCCCCAATTTGAAACTATGTTGGCTGAAGTAGTTGTCTTCTTCAGCTGAAACCATCTACCACTCCTTCTCGATGATTTAACAACCTCAAAATGATCATACTTGCAGCTGTTCAAGTCTGAAAATAACAACTCTACCATTCTTATACAACATAGAGGATGCTTTCAAAGGCATTTGCTTAAGGTATGTTCAACAAATCCATTTTGTGTATTGCCTGGAACCTACAAATTGCAATTGCTTAAAACCTCACAACACCTTGATGGATGCTCATACTTGTTCCAAAGCTCTAGTCCTGGCACGACTGGGAGAAGAGTGCAAGTAATGACGTGCATACCCTGCTTTGTCAGACAAACCTTGCCCCACGTCTCCTTCACCCACTCACGTGCCACCGCCTTCTCTCTCACCCACCTGTATTTACTCCTCTACACCTGTCATTCTTTCTTTCATATTTATTTTGTTTTATTGAAAAGGGCACTACAGTTTGTTAGCATCTGGGTGCCTTTTAGGGCACGAAAAACTTGCTCCATCATGAAGCTATCAAATTTCTTATACCATCGATGTGGAGGTTTGTTTTAGGCCATAGAAGCTCTTCTTCAGTTTGCACACCATTTCCTCTTTACCTTTGATCTCATAGCCCCCTGGTTGCTGCATATATAGATCCTCCTCCAAATCACCATGGAGAAATGCAGTCTTTACATCTAGCTGCTCTAAGTGCAAGTCTTCTGCTGCCACTATTCCAAAAATAATTCTAATAAAAGTCATTTTTACTACAGGAGAAAAATCTCATCAAAATCTATACCTTTTTTCTGTGCAAATCGCTTGACCACTAACCGGGCCTTGTATCTTTTCTTGCCTCCTTCCTCTTTAACTCTGTACACCCACTTATTCTGCAATGCTCTTTTGCCTTCAAGTAGCTTCACTAAATCCCAAGTTTGGTTCTCCATGAGGGACTGCTGCTCCTCACCCATGGTTTGCTCCCACTTCTTCTTGGCATCTACTGCATTGCTTCATCAAAGCTCTTTGGCTCTCCACCGTCAGTGAGTAATAAATAATTAAGAGAAGGAGAAAAGCGTTCAGGTGCTCTTCTTACCCTAGAAGACCTCCTCAATATAGGAGTTTGGGGTTCCTGTTGAGTAGGTTCCTGAATTGATTCATATGTCACTTTCCCATCCAGAAGACTCTCTACCACTACATATTCTTTCTTGGGTTCTTCCTTGTTTTCCTGCAACTATTGCTTAGACATAACTTTCTCATTAAAGACCACATCCTTAGATCAAATGATTTTCTTGTCCTTAATACTCCAACATTTATATCTAAAGTCATCACCACCATAACTAATGAAAGTGCATTTTTTGTGATTTAGCCTCTAGCTTGGTCCTATCATCTTTGTCTATATGAACAAACACCTCACATCCAAAGACTCTAAGAAATGAGTAATCAATTTTTTTACCAGACCAAGCCTCCTTAAGTATATGCCTCCATCTAAGGCACTTGAGGGTCATCTGTTTATCAAGTACACGGTTGTGCTCATCGCTTCTCCCCAAAAAGAAAGAGGCAGCTGCGCATGTAATCGCATGCTCCTAACTCGTTCCATTATTGTCCTGTTCATTCTTTCTGACATCCCATTTTGCTGCGGAGTTCTCAAAACTGTCTTTTTCGTGCGGATTCCATTCTTAGAACAATAATCATCAAACTCATTACTGCAATACTCCCCTCCATTATTTGATCTGAGACATTTTACCTTAAGACCCATTTTATTTTCTACGAAGGCTTTCCATTTAACAAAAGTGTCAAATACATCAGATTGATTTCTAATACAATATACACAAACTTTTCTTGTTGCATCATCAATAAAAGTGACATAATGATTTGAACCCCCAAGAGATGATACCTGAGCCTGCCCCCACACATCAAAATGTACTAGCTCTAACTTACTTTTTTTTTCGTAGGTCCAACTTTGAGAAACTTTACTTGCTTTTGTTTCCCATATACACAGTTCTCACATAAATCCAAACCTGTTTATGTATATCCGGGCAAATTCTTCTTAATGATATGCATGCCCTTATGGTTCATATGACCGAGCCTATAGTACCACAATGTTGTATCTGCGTCTTAAGCCACAAAATTACAAGCATTAGTGTTACCAGTGGCTAAATACAAGGTTTCAACCTTTCTACCTCTTGCCACCACAAGATCAACCTTGGTAACTTTCTAAGAGTCCGCTGTAAATATCACAGTACATTCTTCATTTCCCAACTGCCTCGCCGATACCAAGTTTCGTCTTAATGTAGGCACATGTCTGACATCCTTCAATAGCCATGTATTCCCATTTTGCATCTTAACCTTCACACAACCTTTTCCAACTATGTTGTAAGGCTCATCATCACCAAGATAAACATGCCCAAGTCCCCTTGAATGTAATCAACAGTGCCCAGTCTTTCCACAGTTTTTCCACAGTGCTAACATACCATCTTGCTTTTGGAATTTGACCTTGCTCGATCTTTCGATTTTCCACGGCTTCCTCTATTCTTCTGTCTCCCTCTAGTTTCCACCATCAAAATATTCTCTGAAGTTGAAGATTCCCTGGAGCTTTTTCTTCGCATTTCCTCGCTTAGAATCACGCCTACAACATCCTCAAACTTTAACTTTGAGTTAGTTGGAACCGAATTGCTTACCGCCATTACCGGGCTATTCCAACTCTTAGGTAAGGAGCACAGAATTAATAAGGCCCTAATTTCTTCAAAATCTATTGTAATCGAAGCTAGCATATTCACAACCATATTAAATTCATTTAAATGTTCTGCTATTGAACCATTCTTAGACATCTTCATATTAAACAACTTTTTCATTAAAAATATCTTGTTAGAGGTAGAGGGTTTTTCATACAACTTCCCTAATGCATCCATAAGTTCTTTTGTAGTCTTTTCCTTTGAAGCATTAAATAATACCGAAGATGCAAGACATAACCGGATTGTCCCAAGTGCCTTTCTATCTAGCAAATTCCAATCTGCATCTGACATGCTCGAGGGTTTGTTCCCTTTTTCAGATAGCGGAATATAAAAATCCTTCTGATAAAGGTAATCTTCCATCTGCATCTTCCAAAGATTAAAATTCTACCCATTGAATTTATCAACCTTCGATCTTCCATCATCTGCCATAGCTCCCACTCAAGCTAAAACTTTCCCTACGATTCAACACTGCAGCAAACCAAATCAGACTCTGATACCAATTGTCAGGAAAAAAAGGATAAAATATGCGGAACAATCCCACACAGAATCACAATAGTAAAAACTAATATGCAAAATAATATCACAGATCTGAAATAAAAGTGCAGAAAATAAAAGAACACAACACAGAGACAGTATTTAATGTGGTTCACTCAATTTGGGCTATGTCCACTAAGAATTATTTGCTCAAATTTTATCACAGGCCACCTTTTTCTCTCAATACAATACTCAGATCTGTTTGGAGTTGTGCTCAACAAATTCTCCCGAATTCACACTTGAACTCACACATCTACAATGTTACATCTCCCTACATCAATAGGAAACTGCTTAAGCAGTTTTACAATACCGTGGGTACCAAAACGCCCCATAAACCTATGGGTCAAAATACCGCCCATACGAGAAGAGCATATTTCCCGAGATATCAGGCACGTCTTTCAAGGCCCATATGAGAAAATTGTGGAGAGTGTACAATACTTTTAGTGTATAGTCTTCAACACTTCCACACATGAAAGCAAACTCCACAAGATAACATGCTTGTGGTCATAATGAACCATGTGATGGTGGTGATGCTCTCGTTGAAGACATTGGAGAAGAGGCAGAGCCATTTTTTATATTTTTTAAAAACATAATACTTCCATTAATCAACAAGAAATGTGTTACAAGTAGATATGGTGCCAAGTAGTGTAACTAATACACCAGGAAACATCCTTAGAGATAGCATGGTAGCAGCTTAAAGCATAGTACAACAAGAAGAAGTCATCCATGTGATTCATCCAAATGAAGGATTCGGTGAAATGCTTGGCTTTTCTCCGTATACCACCCTAAAGGAATATTACCTATGACATGAACATTTTCCTGATCCAAAGCCCAATTGGCCAAAGCATCAGCTACTTTATTACTCTCCCGAGGAGTATGAACATAAAGAATTGTCTGGAAAGCTTGAGCCAAAATACCAATATTTTCTCGGATCTGTGAAATATGTCAATTAGAAGAGTGAATGGTGCCTTGCTTATTAAGCAGTCTAATAATCATTTGAGAGTTAGATTCAATAATAACTTTGGTCCACCCCATTTTGGCCGCTTCCTTCAAAGCATATTGAATGGCAAGGATTTTAGTCATATTGTTTGTGGTAATTCCAATTTGCTGCCCATAAAAAAGGCCATTTGATTATGACTATAATTAGACTATTAGAATGTTGATGTATCTTCATTTTTGTGTTTACATCGTAACCTTTTGAATTTTGAACGATTTACTACTTGTAAGTTCGAACAATGAATATCATGACAAAATGCATTGAATTATCAATATGTTTTAACTTTTGTGGCTATTTCACTTATTTAATAATTTCTTTACTCTATGCATGTGTAAGGTTGGAATTTTGCTTATTTGGCTATATATATATATATTGTACGACCGTACCCAAGTGCCGTACTTGGTCCCCCAAAACAAATTGCCGTATCAGCGTACCGGATCCTCGTACCCGTACATGTACCGTACCGCATACCGGCTACCTAGTATAATATGCATAGAGTTAACAAAATAAGTTAAATAAGGTAATAACTACAAAACATACCGATAATTCAATGCTAAATGTCATGATATTCATTGGTCAAACTTTAGAACAATTACACTATGCAAATGTTACAATGTATACACAAAAATAAAGATAAATCAATTTACTCATTATATTCATAATCATATTGCTGTCCAATGTCTTCATTGAGAGCATCAACACCATCATGTGGTTTATTAAACTCCTCTATGTTACAAGCTTCTTAAACTTCTTGGCAATTGTAGTGGTGTAGGATTAACAAAATGACGGAGTTTCAGCCCTAAGCAATTGAAAATATGAAGGTGAGAAAGCAAATGTGCAAGGAGAGGTAAGCATGCAATGCGATGAAATGTGTTGTGCAAAAAGAGTCTAGGAGTGTATTTTAGGGTTTAAAATATATTTTTAAATATTTATCTGCCCTTTTGACTTTGTTTTTGACAAAACAAAAAACAACATTTCTTGGGTTGGGTATGCATTGAGTACGACAAAAGGGAACTGGGTATGTCCGGGCTCATCCTTTGATGAAACCGGATATACACAGGTCCGTTCTACCGTACCCTGTATGAACTCACAGGGGAACCAGACCACCCCCTGCATGTGCGTGCTTGGTAATGGAGCCTAAAAGTGACATGTTTTGATGCAAAGGCATAAACATCACGTTGCGTACATCAAAAGTAGAACATGATCACATAGATGGCTTCTCCTTGAAATGTTATGCACTTCCAAAGAAATGGCACTTAATTTCAAGTTTGTATGCGAAAGCTATGGCCCTCAAAAGTTTTACGGTTTTGCAAAGTGGCAA
The DNA here is from genome assembly GCA_019776745.2 of Taxus chinensis. Taxonomy (NCBI): domain Eukaryota; kingdom Viridiplantae; phylum Streptophyta; class Pinopsida; order Cupressales; family Taxaceae; genus Taxus; species Taxus chinensis. Next base: position 747,699,074 of record CM034153.1, read on the forward strand.
AACTGCCGGGGTGGTTTTGCAAAGTGTTGGTTTTGAAACTGCTGGGTTGCAAAAAGGGAAGGTTTCACGGTTTTTTAATTGCCATGGGGGTTTACGGTATTACACAACCGTCGGTCAACATAAAGCAATGGTTTCGTCCTCAGTGAAGGCAAAAAGAATGCAACTACGCAGGGGCCAGAATGATTGGTTTTCTCTTCTTGGGCATGGAGACGCCCCATGATGTTAGTTATTCAAATTCTTGAATAGGGAGTTAGTTTTCCAAGAAAGACAGAGCAAGAAAGCAAATTAGAGCTTGCAAGAAAATAGCTAGAGAGCTTACTATGAGGTTGGGGTGTCCAGAACTAAATTGAGGGTATATCAAGTCCATTAGGGACTGTCTGTATTGTACTGGTGTTCTCATCTTCATGTATGTTTTTACTAATAAATAAATAAAGTAGTGTGTTTGTGTTTAATATCTCTGTACTACAGTCGCATATGCAATTAAGAACTATGTTTTGTGTTTCAAGTCTGCAGGTGTGGTGCCATAGTGTGTGTCCAGTAGCTCTAGAGTGTTAGGCTGGGGAATAACGAAGCCATTAAATTGGCCCCCTTATTCCTTCTGCATCAAACTCTAAAAAGCCTCTCGTACCTTGCTCTTCTTGGGTTTATTTTCGTTCGCCTACCCAAAAACATTGCTGTTTGGATATAAATACTCTTTTGAGTTTTTGCTAGGCATGAAAAAAATCAGTGCTAATAAGAGATTATTCTGCTTGAAGAAATATAATCTGCAGGTCAAGAATATAATTGAAAGCAAATACACGAAGAGAATGCCATTTAGATAATGTATTGCATGGGTTACCTTATTTGAATCCTTATTTATCTTGTATCTGACTGAAAGCACACTTAGAGAACTCATCTTTTTGGGTAAGCATTCCACAACAATCCTGATAATCCATATTCAAACCTTTTTTCACAAGCAAGTCATACCATATAGTCCTTCAGTGAGAGGTAGAAGCAAGAGCTTCATTACTCGTTGAAATTTCATCTGTTGCATAAAGGTAGAAAAATATTTTAATTGGCATCTACCGGGAAGGATTTTACACACCAAACTGTTAATGACCCAATCATATCCTGTGCCTTGTTTTTGATTCTAAGTGATGGTATATGATGCAGAGAAAAATTTAGCCAAATAAAGGTAGTTCTGATTTATATTTTGGAACTTCAAATTGAATAAAGAGCCTTGCTAATCACATGGAACTCTGGCTTTTCTCCATTGGTGTTGTGGAAATGCTTAGGTGTTCAAAAGAAAAACACTGGACTCTTGTTGTGCATACTCATCAATAGTTGTGATTGTGTGTTGCTCTTTGATTTTGTAGAAGTTGCAAATGCCTAGGTTGTGTTATTTTGAAACTTCTGTCAGGACTTATAAAGTACTGACAACATGTGGATTTGTTTCAGGCGAACTGTGAAAAACATCCCCAAGTATGCATCCGCTGAATTTTATATGGATAATGTGCTTCCACGCATCAAGGAGAAAAAAATAATGGCTTTGAAGCCTTTTGTTGATAGGCTGGGGTAAATACTAGAATCCTTACTGAGTGGGGAGAAATCTTTCAACTGTGTCCTTTCTTTTTGTTTTCAAGTTTCCTTTTTAATTTTTACTGTAAAAACATTTGTTCTACCTCTAGCATGGTTATGATTTCCATGGAATCAATTATTCTACATGGATTTTGAAGCAAAACAATATTTATGGCTCAGTTGTAGTTATATCAGTAGAAATGCAACTTATCTTGAAGCATTAACTGAATAAAATCTTGTTTTTGATAACACAATGCCCTGCATCCTCAGATATGATAATGTTCCACCAGAAATAAACCGCCTGAGGTGCAGAGTGAACTACCATGCTTTGAGATTTCTACCCGAGGTTGAAAAAATGGCAGATGTTTTAGTATCAAGAATGAGGAACCATACAGGCACATCACACCCTTATATGTGAGTCATGGGTATTTAGATTTGTCTACTTCTCAAAGATGAAACTTGGAGTTTGAATCTGTTGCATTTGGTGACACCATTTAGTATGTGCGTGTATATTTTATCATGGCTCTTGTTGTAAATAGGGCTCTACATCTGCGATTTGAGAAGGGCATGGTTGGGCTTTCTTTCTGTGACTTTGTTGGAACAAGAGAGGAAAAGGCTGTAATGGCAGCCTACAGGCAAAAGGAGTGGCCTCGCCGTTACAAAGTAAGTGTATACTAATAAGGTGTATGTGGATTCTAAGAAGCCAAAATTTATGGTAGAGAAAATCTTTATCCCTCTACCGCACACCCTGTTCAGAGGGCTTTTGTTTGGACGAATTCATTTAGTTGTTCCATCCATTTCATCAGACTTTCAGTAGGATTGCATTTTTCATATAATTTTTTTTGCATGTGTAATGTGTTTATGTGAAATGACATGCCTTTATTGCTTATGAAATGTCAAAAAGAGCAACTTTGAGAATGCACTTACTGGGATGTGGAACTAAGCTTTCCATAATCTTATGATGTTTTCAAAAAATTCGTATCGAAGCGTTAAGAGTCCAATTGGTGCGGATGATGGTTAAGTAGTGTTTTCACACCATCCACCAGGGTGCAGATCCCGAGAGATACAAAAAGGGATGAGGCTGGGTTTGACTCCCAGGCGAATTCGGCAGAGTGAATACCCCTCAGACCTTGGCACCAAGCTGAAGAAGGTCGATTACTCGTGCAGCTGATACCAACCTGTGCAAAAATGCCTCAGAATGATCGGGATGTTTAAAAATGTCTCTTTTCTGATATGGGATAAATTTCCTTACTGGTTTTAAGCCCTCTAATTTCTGATAAGCAAGCATTCATTTCCTTGCACTGAATGTTTCCTTGTCTTGGATGCAGAATGGGTCACACCTTTGGCAGGTTGCACTTGAGAAACGTAAAGAGGGCCGCTGTCCCCTTGAACCTGGGGAAGTGGCATTTCTGCTCAGAGCAATGGGATACCCTAAGGAGACTCGGATTTATGTTGCTTCTGGACAAGTATATGGTGATAAAAATCGCATGGCTCCTCTTAGAAACATGTTCCCAAATTTTGGTATGTCTATAAGTAATATAATAATATTGCATTGCGTATTGCCTTTTTCGAATCACATGTAATTAATGTGACTCATCATAGCCATTTGATTTTTTCCCGTAAGGAATTTTTATTTGATTTTTGTATCTTGGTTTTGGGGAGAACTTATCTAGAAAGTCATTGCTCACTTGCCTATTGTGCTTATGTTTTTGTTTTTATGTTGTTTCAGGTTACCAAAGAAGAATTAACAACGAAGGAAGAATTGAAGCCCTACCGAAAACACATTACAAGCCTTGCAGCTCTTGATTTTCTTGTTTGTTTGAAGTCTGACGTGTTTGTGATGACTCATGGTGGAAATTTTGCAAAATTAATCATAGGGGCTCGCAGGTATATGGGACACCGCCTGAAATCTATAAAACCTAATAAAGCACTTATGGCAAGATCCTTGGGTGACCCTTTCTTAGGTTGGGGGGCATTTGTAAAAGATATAGAAGTTTCACATGACACAAGAACTGGGTTGCCAGAGGCAACATTCCCTGGTTATGACATATGGGAAAATCCTTTAACTCACTGCATGTGTAAAGCATGATTCTCCCATTTCCCTAATGTATTTATTTAACTTTTAAACCTATTTTAGGTGTTGGACACCATTAGTATGTTGCTGATCTAGTGATTGTAAAAGAGTCCTTCAGCATCTAAAAATTAAGAGGGTAAAATATGTGTAAACTAGTTCTTTGAGTATATAGCAGGGAAAACTTTGTGGATGATATTTGCCATTTGACTACTCTCTGATGATGCTGAAAATGTTGAAGATTTGCCAAACATTTATCAATGATATCAAGGAAGAAGAGTATAAAGAAGCTTTTCTACACGTGGGAAATGAATATATTTCCTTAATATTATCCATTAAATTGGATAACATTTTGTGGCTGATACGAACGGCAAATGCTGTTGAACTATGAATCTGAACTGTAAAGCTTGTTTCAACAGTTGATGTACATTATACTATTCCTTTTTTCTGAGAAGCAAATTGAATTGTATTAGTTCGTAACCTAAGCCCAGATTGTGTACTCTTAAAATAGGTAACAGAAAACTGCTGATGTATTGACAGAATACTGGAAATGTTCTGTATTTACACCCAAGACTCTAATGACCACACTTTTTTTATGTTAACAAAATGATCAAAGACTTGTATGAGACTGAAACCAAGGAACTCGTATATTAACCATTTGAGAAAAACATTTATGGTTTGGTTTTAGAGAAAAAGCTCTTAATTTTAATTGACGTCTCTAAGAAATTTGTTATTCCCCAAAAGAGCAGTGGATGGTCTTTGGAAATCTTTGCACATTGACTTGTAACATTTAATTAGACATCTGAGTGAAGATATTTAAGTGATGTGTATGTTTGCTAGTTACTTTATAAACTTATGTTTTGCTGTAATATTTATCTGAAACTCACATCTGCACAAAATATGTGCTCTGTTAGATTATTTGTGCCATGTAGCACATCCTACAGCCCAGCAGGAGTGAACTTTTTGTAATGCGAGCAACACTTGTGAATGGACCAAGGTGAAACATGAGCGAAGCTGACACTGATAATGCATTCAGGTTAAAATTATGTCAGGCTAGCACAATTACCAGATTAACCACACTATGTGGGTGCAAGCATAGGGATTGGCACCTTGAGTCTTTTGGATACCTCTCGGCATGGGTCAGATCCAGGTTAAGATGGATGTTCACTAGCTTTACAACATGGCTGTATGGATGTTGGTGCTAGTAGAATTACAGTCATTTGGGCATATATAGTGTTCTCAAGTATAAATGTAGCCTGTTAATGTAGGTGCCACTAGTAAGAGAATTTCATCATTAGGATTTACATCAGGAATGTTTCTTGAAAATTGAGTACAATAATTTGCATTATAAATTCTGTCTTGCTTTCCTATATGCCTGTCTATTTTAATTTTTTACCTAATCATGTAGGTGGATTGTCGAATTAAGGGTCTTGTACACCTAGGAAGTGGGCTGGAATCTAAAAATTACCTTCTGCTTTATCTTTGCTGCTTGTTTTTTTGTGTTTTCATAAAGCTGTCAGATCGCTATTTTATTTTTATCCCCCCAAACGAGAAAAGAAACTACTTACCATTTGCAGCCCCCACCCTTTTGCATCATTGGTTTTTTTTGCTAAGGTGAATGACATACTTTTTTGGCTCCTTTGCTCCACCTATCTTTCCCTCGTCTCTATCAAATATTCTAATTTTAATAGGTAGATATTAATGTGGAATGAAATCCTCTAGTGATATGCCATTACATTTTATTGAAATTTGCATTTTAGTAAGCTTTGCTTTTGCTCATATGTTAATGGCATGCATGTAGCAGGCATTGTTTTTTCCTCTCTCACCGTCTATTTAAAGTGTTTATTGGCAAAACCTAATTGCAATATATATTAGAGGCCAAGAAGCTTATATTTTTGGCTGCCGTGTCCCACAGCCACCTATTATTTCTCTTAAATATTTTAGGCTTACCGGGTGTTCTGATTTTTGATTGTGGGTTTTTGAAATCTCCATCCTAAGTCCATGTTAAGCAAATGGAATAGATTGTGTGTTTTTAAGATGTGTGTGAAGAGGGTTATGTAACGTTGAGTCATCATGTCTACCCCAATAAAAGAAGCCAAGTGTAGACCTATGTTGCCAAGATACGGGTATGGGTTTGAAATGCGGTTATACTGATTTTCAAAAATGCTTGGTGTGTGTACTTTTGTATATATGTACACACACACACACACACACACACACACATTTTTTAGTCCGTAAGAAATAAAAAACTTAAAAAATATAGTAGGATCAAGGTTCAAAACGTTCAATATGCTTAAAATTTAACATTTTCAGTCATTATGCGGCAAAACTCCAAGATGCATATAATGCACGAGTATCATGACAATATGAATATAAAAATCTAGAATGTGTTGTTAGAAGCACAATGGATTGTGGGGGGCCGGGCGGGAGGTGGGTTGATTAGTTTATTAAAACTTTTACTTACATTGCTTATATATGTGTGAGCCACCAACCTTAACCATTCAATCATTCATGATTCATTAAACCATTATAGCATTTAATCAAAGCATGTACAACATCCACATAAGCAAGATAACACAATGACACAAAATATATGTGGGAAATCCTCAAGGGGAAGACAACCCACCGAGTCTTTGCTTATATTACTAAAAACAAAAGAATTTAGTGAAGCACTAATCTTACAAGGAACACCAACCCCTAAATTAGTGAGGCACCAACCCCACAAGGAGGTAAAAACGCCCTAGGATAACCAAACATCAACTTAGTCACTTGAAAGTGTTTGTCACCACTAATTTGTTGCTGCTACAATTGAAGATGATACCTTGAAGCTCACTTCTCTTTCTATCTTGCTCAAAACATCTCTCAAGTCTTCTTGCCAAAAATCTCTTCCTTCAAGCTGGTCTCCCACTTGCCCTAGCTCGCACCATAGTTGATCACACTCTAGAATATTATCACATTTTCATTGTCATCTCTTACACGTCACAAAGACCTCTCATGCCTACACAAGTTTCCCTCTGGGTTGCACTTTTCTTCCTCTCTCACAACTAGCACAAATGAACCTTCTAACTTGCTTTTACACTTGTTTCATTTCCACAAAACACTTGGGCCGGCCATCATATAGTAAAAACACTTAAAGCAGCATTATAATATCTTAGAAAAATCATTCAAAAGACCAAGTAGGTTGCCAATATCACCATGAACCATTTAGGCCTCCATTAGGACACAAGTCCTAAACCCCCAAAACAAACAACTCGCCAACCATGGAGTATTCTAGACTAAAACAAATTTCACCAAGGCATGTCACACACTTAGACATATTATGTAAGCCCTCAACAATCTACAGCAATCATGAAAACAACTTAGAACAATCATCACACTATGAAACCCTTATGAGAGCATGCACAACCAAGCACCCTCAAAATTGACCTTCAAAGAACATGTCATAACTTGCTCATATCTTATCAAAAACTCAAATATGATATATCATTGGAAAGATCTTGAAGTTAGGATCATGAAAAAATTAAAACCAAGTCATGAAACCACATGTAGTATCTAGATTGCTCCAATTGCCCCAAAATTGTTTAAAAACCAGTCTTCAAAATAGGGCACAATTTTCATTTTAAATGCATAAACATGATCTGAAACTATCATAGATATGTATTAAAAATCCCATGATTCAATAAATGGTAATTTAGTCAATAGGTACAATGAGAAACTTTTGTACAAACTGAAACTTTCTAGAAACTTTCCTTTTTGAGTGGGGCCCACATACTGTCACAAGCTCTAAAATACATCAATGGAAAGCTGGAAGAGTCTTCTACAACTTCTAATCATTATACTAGCAAAAACAATCCATATTGAGCTTGTACAACAAAAATCTCTCAAGTCGCTCCATAGCTAGGGTTTCAAGAGGGTTAAATAGTTGTTTGGCTTTTTAAAGATTGTTTAGAAAACTCTATCAACTGACTTCATTCCACTTGGAAAATCTTCCTAACTGACCTACTCAACTACCCCCAGAATCTTGGGTCCCCATGCAAAGCATACACTCCCCAACGAGCATTTGAAAGTCAACTTTTAGTGTTGGTTTCTCACCTTCACAACCCGGTTTTGGTAAAAACTCAATATCTTGCACATACCTTCAAACCAACACCTGAAAAATTGGACCACATCTCTAAATAAACATTTCACATAGTCTCCAACTCTTACTTTTTCACCACCATACTGGAAATAGTCCAACTCACTTCTCTAGGACATGCTTTCTTAAGGATTAGGTCTAGAGTAGACCTAGAAATCACATCAAACACTTGTACCTACACTCTTAGACACTTGTGAGTGTCTCTACATTTCATATACATGCGTCCCGTGCTCGCACAACTACCACATGCTTCATTTCACCTTGATATGCCTCATACTACTCACTAGGCATCCAAAACAAACACCTAAAATGTGCTTGTTTCACAAAATTTGATCTCAACACATCTTGACCAACCTTGAACACCTGTTAGAAGCTACAACTCACTTAAAGACATAACTCTAACACTATCCATGCCTTTGCAAGTCATCATCACACTCTTACAAGTCACTATAGTGCTCCAAAGCCCATGCAACACCATGCAATCTCTACAATACAAGCAATGATTATCAATGACAACATCATGAACTTACCTAGACCACCTGGACTCCTTTTTGACATCAATGTTACTTGACATCAAGGACAAAAACAATGCCACTTTGTCCAACATATGTCATTTAGATTTTCCTCAAAATCAATTTTCTACATGACATTCCCACTAGCTTCACTTTCAGTAGTGTCACTATTTGCTCTAAGCTTCAATCTCGTCCTCCATAAAATAACTACCTCCAAACAAATACTCACAATCAATTTTCTCCTCAATTCATCTTTGGCACGTTGTTCTTACACTTGCAAAAGCCAACAATGAATTATTTGTGTTTTGGTAATGCTTGAACCTTTTAACAGATTTTAAAAGAGTTTCGAGTTTGAATTTTTATTAATTTATATTTTATTAGGGTTTTGTTTGATTAAGTCAACACAAAAATTAATTTTTTAATGCTAACTCCTCAAAAACACCGCATGTCCTCCTTGAGTATGTTTGGGATGTACTTGGGAAATTTCCCCCATGTACAGTCTGCATTTTCATATTGAAAACGTACCAAAGGTTTATGGTGGGGGTGAGGACGTACCCCTGCAACACAAGTGTAGATGTGATTTTGTTATCACAACCTTTAACACACTATTACGGAAGTGACTAATTTTAATCAAAGAGTTTTGACACTTGTAAAAGGACCGACATAGAATATTATCTTTATTAGTATTGCCTAAGGCAATATACTCTATAGCCTTCACCTTTATTTAAACCATTGTTATTGTTTGTACTTTTTAACCAATAAGACATTGTTATTATTTTTCATAAACAAGTATACATTTTTCATATCACTAAACTTGCACAATTTTTAACAAAAAAATTGTAAAACTTCATTTATCTTCATTTTGATTGGTGTATAAATTCAGATATTATTACAACCTTTAGCAGAATCGAGAAGAATATTTATTGTAATTTATTTAGATCATTTAAATTTCAAGACAAAGTATCAAAAAGGACAAAAAGAATACAAGTGTCTCGACATTTATTGTAATTTATGTACTACAAGTACTGCCAAAGGGTTGGCTTCCACGTCTTCGCCTTTGCCTTGGACGAGAACAAAAAGCTGAAATAACAATATTTTCTGTGCTTGAAACTTATGATTATTTGATGACATTATTTTTCTATTAAAAGGACAAATTTTATATCAGAGACCTCGTGAACACATTCTCACATTCTTCCAATCAATGAGTTTCAGGTGCGTAGAGAGAAACGCAGTGGCAGATTTCCTGCAGGAAGTAAGTATTGGGTAAAGATGTCGCATTTCATAACAAATTCTTCACAAAAAATACAGCTAACCATAGAGTAAACAAAATATTGTTCACTTCCTGTAAAAAAATAACGATAACATTGCAAATATTCCCCCTTATTCGTCCTTGTAATATTGACGAACAATCGCAAGCCCTTCATGAAAGTGTGTGAAAGCGGAACTGAAAAAGTTTGCTCTTCAAGCTATGAATTCCCATCCATGACCGTAAACATCTCTTGGAGAATCATAGTCCATCGCGGGGTCTATGTTAGAGTACTTGGCCACTGCACCTTTGTTGAAATAGCGAGCTCCTATGAGCATTTTGTTACAGAGCAAGGGGTGAAAGGTCGTGCCGTTCTCGCACGTTCCCTTCCATCGAGCTGGCACGGGCTCCATTCCGTGATTGAGGAAGCTCCGGCTTTCTGGCCAGATTCCGCTGTCCAATATCCCAACGATAACGTCTTGCCCAAATCGGGATCTCGGCAACAGACCTACGCTAGGAGTGAGTCCAAGGAATTCAGTTGAATAGGTGGTATGGAGTTTCCCGATAAGATCGGGAAAGGATAACAAATGCCCGGGCATCTCCTCCAGCATGTTCAGCTCATACTGTGTCAGTTTGGCACTAAAACCATGCATTACAATATCATAAGTGTAATGATAGAAGTCTTCGATGTGGGTGTTCTGATTGGCGCTCACTTCTTTCATAGAATAAAGCACTGATCTATACCAATGCTCGTGGTTGGAGAATTGGCTAGGCATCACAGATTTATCCATGTGCACAATATAAGTAGAGGCATACTCTACGCCATCTGCAACAACAACATTGTTCAAAAAGAGAGCGGTAATCAGGCAGCCTAAAAGCGGAAGGAGGAGGCCCCGCTGTAGACCCATCTTGATATGGATTAAAGGGGCACTCTATGAAACACAATACATCTCTAATGGAACCATGGCCCTACAATGCCCCATGATTTTTGACGGAATATTTCCCGTAAAATGTCCGTTCATTCTTTTATTTAACTAACTATTATTCTACATTTTTGTTCTATATTTGTAGCAGCCTTGCTTTTGCAAATATAGACCGTTAAAGTTTTTGTATTTTTTGCAAATCACTTTCGCCCTCAAGGATCAAGTATGGAATTCAAACATAACTGCACGAGATTATCTCTCATATATTCTTTCTCTGTGTTATTCCTTATTCAATCCCAGAAAGATAAATCGTTATTAAGTCAGAGATTCACCACCAAATCAAATTTTGCCAAGGAGGTCTATAATAACAAGGAAAATCTATTTGAGTTCTTCTGTACCTTTGACAGGGACGAAATTATACACTTTAACATATTAGGAAGCATTGATCAATTGACATTTTCTATTACTGGGGCAATACTTGGCAGCGTTGCTTCTCTTGTTCCAAAATATCATTGACAAATGTTCTATGTTTCTCTATCTAAACAACCAATCACTATTCGAGTATTTTCTATCTCATTAAGGAGATGTATGAGCATTGCATGCTCAAAGTATTTAATGCTTAGTGAATAGCTTGCGTATATATAGAATAGCAAAGGGTACATCCCAAATAAGTTTAAAGAGTCAAATGTATTTGATTTATCATAAGGAGTCCATGGGTTAACTTGTAAAACCTATTTTCTCTCTATAGATTATAGTTGTAAGGATTACATTATTTTGCATTGACTTTCTTTGATGTTTAACAATAAGTCAATTGTAGACTTATTATTAAGTATTGTATTTCAAAGTATTGCATAATCTTTAAAATAAATAGAAGGGCCATACTTTCCTATCATATAATCAATATAGAAGAACCACCACAGTCCCACTACATCGCCATTCAACTATTATTATTCACTATTATGAATTGACATAAATCAAAACAAAATAAAGATATAAGACCCCATATCTGAGGTCAAAACCAAATAGAAATATAGGGCCCCATATCTCTTATTTCTATCCTCTTTATAGGGACCAAGCTCCTCTTGGGTAGTTGGTGGAAATTTTGATGCGATTAACAATTATTTCCCAAATTCCCATTAACTCAATAACTTCTACCCCGCACGACAAAGTTTCCTAACATATGTTCAATACTTTTGAAACAAAAACATTTTTCTCTCTTGTAGATTCATAGTCTTTACCTTATACTATTTTTTGTATTTTCTATTTATGATTATTAAATAATCAAATATATATTGAACATGTAGTGTTAATTACTAAACAAACAAATATATGTGTACCCACACGCGTTAACAATTTCAAAATTCTATAATAGCGTAAAATCATTTACAACACTTTTAACTTGTAGCAACATATACTTGTGTGTTATATTTGTTATTGGTTGTAATAATTTAGCAACACATATTTATGTGCTAAATTTTTGTTGGTTGTAATATTTACATCTTTGACTTTGTTTTTAGAGCATAATTTTCTTGTTAGAATATTTGTTTACATTACAAATGAATGTGAAGATGTATAAATATAGGCGGCCTTTGTTGCTCATAGTTAAGTGTGGTTTAGTTTTAATAATATTGGGATGAGTGGCGTCTAGGTAATCCTAGTGTTTCACTCAAGTGAGCATAACTTAGATGCAATACGTGCTAATTGGACCATTCATCTTCACGAAAGATGGCTTCTTGCCAACCATTGGTCATGAAAGATAATCATAAATATTATATTGATAGTAGTATCATGAAGATTATATTGATATTAACACACTACTAATTTGATAAATGATATTGCATAATGGTACACTACTAGAAACACCAAATACATTAAAAAGGACAATTAATTACCATATTGAAGATGAGATGTTAATGTATATGTTTGAATAACTTTGTGTGCCCAAAAGAGATCACATTCATTTGATGATGGGGGCTCATGCCTATAATGTAGTTGGTCAAATTGGGGTTGGAAAAATGGTTTCCAACTATATATGCATATTGGCTAAATATGCAAGTGAATATATTGAGTTTCCTTTATAAATGTACTCTGTGTAGCAAAATCAAGCCAAAAATTAAAATTTGGAATTATGCACGCATTAACAGTTCCAGGTTGACCTTTAGAGAGAATATCAATGGAATATCTATATAAGTTACCCATGAAAAAGGAAGGAATGCCTATTTGTTTATTGTGGTTGATCATTTTAGCAAGGCATATGTTATTAAAAATATCTTAAGACTTCTTGAGGAAACTTGCTCTATGAGGGCTTCTTTCATTTCTACTCTTCTTCCGGTATTTTCAAGCCTCTTTCTCGCACATACCACCATTGTGGGACTTTTAAGACCCACTCGTATTAAGTTAGACACTATTACCTTGCTCAAGTAGTCTAAGCCTATAAGTATGGCTCTCATTTAGCTAATTTCAACTCTTATTAAATAGAAGGTGGAAAGAATGGTACCCAACCAAGAACAAAAGTTTGTTATGAGAGTATGCGACAAGGTAATGATTTAGTAACTCTTCCTTAGCCAATTGATGCTTTACTTAATGTTGATTCTGTTAAGACAATTGTTAAATGATAGTGAAAATAAATGTCTTATTTCTTACTAAGTTGATTGTATCCCTTCAAAGGATCATTTTCAAACTTGGATCAAACACTATTGGGATCCCAATGGGATTCAATTCCATGGAGTTAAAAACATTAATGATTTTTTTCTCTTTTCTTTCAAATAACACTAGCAAGTACAAGCCTTGCTAGCTGATTGACTAGTTAGTTCTTGAGAAATACTTGCATGCTGCTTTCTCCTTGGACTTGGGACTTAAAGCCCCCAAATAAATGTCCCTCAAGGTCCTTGTTTGGGTTGATAATTTTGGCCTCCTGATTCCTCTCTGGTTTTTGATACAATATATTGTTAAAATGTTGATTGCATTATCTGTAATGAAGTTGATTGCTTCTAATTTTCTTGGCCAAAAAAATGGGATTGTGTTGAGGTTGACCTCATGAAAGACTTGAAAGTGTCTACAAACATCCAAGTCAGTTTAGAGTGCTTAATGCAAAAAAATAAAAATATCAATTTCCCAACACATGCTTTTGTTGTCAAGACCTTCACCATAAGAGTCGTGACTATCCCTTCATGGCTCACTCTATTCTAATTGATAGACCTCTACCAATTGAAAAACAAGTGGTGACAGAAAATAATAATGGTGGAGCACCTTGGCGAACAAATTCATCCATTGGGAATTAAATCCCTAAAGTGGCCAACATAGTTTCTAACAACAAACCTCAACCAAACATGTGAAAACCAAAGAATAATTCTCCCTCACCCATGTTGGTTTTCCATGTTCATAACTCTCCTTTCATCCGTTAGAGCTAAGTTTCTCAAGATAACCCTATGCAAGTGACCTTTTTTGAGGTTAGGACCTCATTGATGATTTCTTAACCCTCTCATCATTCTCATAGTCGACCTCACAGTGGAAATGAGTCATATCGAGGAGGCTATGAGGCTGAATGCCACTCCATTTCTATTGAGGATTTTTAATTTGCAAAACCAACGTCCTCTTCTAATTGATAATTTTGTAGCTCTAGAATTTGATGCAGGGTACGAAGATGGACAAGCAAAAATTCACATTTAAGAAATTCCTGCATGAATTTTATATCATGGAATATAAGAGGTCTCATAGAATCCTCACAAATATTCTTTGTGCATTTCACATGTCAATGGATTGGAAATCTAGATTTTATTTGTTTGTAGGAAGTTAAGATTCCGGGTTTCTTGGTTCAGAATTCTTTGAATTGTATTATGTCAGATGCCACATAGTTTCACACTTTTGATGAATATGTCCATAGTGATACCAATATTTCAGTTTCCCTAGAATTTATGTCCTTAGTTACTACTTGAGATGAATATCCATCACATCCAATTGTCTAGGTTATTCTTGGCGTTGTTAATGTCTATGCCTCTAATGATGGTTTGGAGAGATAAATAATTTTCTGATGGATTACTGGATTGTCTATAGAAACTTTAATATGATTGAGAATCCCAAGGACAAAGAGAGTGCCCTCTCAATATGGTGATGCATGGGAAAATGTTGAGCCCATAAATTCTTACTCATTTTTGGCTAAGTCCCACATTGGGCAACCATTCTTATTTTTTATTCTTTTCTATTCTTTGAATCACACACATTTGGAAAAAGAAGAATTAAAATTTACATGCAGGTTTTGGAATAAGCAAAGGAAAATCCACACACAATTATAGAGCATGGAGATAGATTTAGGCGTCTAAGGATGTAGTGGAGAAAGGAGGCACATGTAGATAGTTTGGACTCATAGGAAATATGCATGGGTAAGGAAGTTTGACACAAAAAAGGAACATATGAGCTAAGAATATAAAATCAACTGCAATTCTTGTTGCATGCATGTTGAATTGAAATAAACATCATGTATAACGATAGTCAAGTATATAAATAGTGTAAATACCCAGAGGAGCATGGAGAGTAGAGGAATGGCCATCCAAAGCGGTTGAACTTCCATTTGAAAAAGGTAGACTCCCATGCAAGAAGTGAAATTAAGATGTGACTAGGTGTGGGATAACCGCCACCTCAATGTAATAGTTAGTTTTTAAAAATAGAATTCACGGGATAAAAACAACTTTTGTTCAAATAGCAAAGGGGAATCCCCGTTGGTATAAATACCTCTTTGAGGGATCAATGAAAGACACACAAGCATCCCAAAGATCACTTTTGTATGAGATACAATGTTTATATGGGAAAAAGTATTATGGCATCATTGAGTTGTTCTAGTGCATGAATATCTTTTTAATGCTTATGTTCATGTTTTTATGATATATTTTTTTGCTTCTATTCCATTTTTTATGCGAACACTTCCTACTGATGTTGAACATGATGGGGATTAAAACTCTCTCGGGCCTTGGGTGAGCGTGCTAAGGTTTCTACCTTAGTGTGATAGGTTAGGGCGAGGTGATCATATTACTTTGTGTGTGCCAACTTGGCAGAGGTTTGCATGCATAATAGTATAACGAAGTGGTGAAACTAGACGACCAACATTTTGGTCCCGTTGCCCGAATCCCTCATAATTGTGTGGAGATGGTGAAGTGGGTACAACATGTTCCGAATCACGCCGGAAAATATTGAGTTTTGGAAAGATAGAGTAGAGGAAGTGTTTGCAAAAATATATCTCAACTAGAAAAATTATTCACCGAATTGTCCTCCTAATATCAAGATAGAAAAGAATATGTATGACACGCTCTATGAAACTTTCTTCAATGAACTTCCAATCAATATGTATGCTTGGTTAGCTGCCTATTGCTAGTGTAAGAGTTTGGATATTGGGAAGAAGTAAACTTGTATTCTTGAGTGCACTAGGAGACTTACAAAACATAACACAACACAACTTAGATGCGGGTTGTGGGTTACAAATGGAAAGGTACACTTCGAAGCTACATTCTCGAATACATAGTATCAACATTCTCTAGCGCCGATGAAGCACAATTCAACTTTCTCCACAAACCACGAGGATCTTATTTGATGTAGTATCCTTTGGAAATAAAGAAGCTAATGGTGGATTTAAGAATTGAAAATTCCATATGGACGGATAAATATTCCACACGCATGGGAGAAACACAAGTTTAGGGAAAGACATGGTAAAATTTAGCTGCACCATGAATTCCTTAGACGAGAGAATATTGAGAAGGCTGCGATATGAAGAATCTCGGAAAAAGGTGATAGATGACATGGAACTACTTTGAAGGGGAGATTCAAGCTTAGGCAATACCAAGGAAAACTCATAACATTGGTAATGGCAGGGGGCAGAAAGGAGCGATGAAGAGTACCGGGAGAAGAATGAAACACATGCTGAAACAACAACCCAAGAGGATGAGGAAGCACAATACAATGCAGATGGAATCCTTTTGCAACCTACCGCGCTTTCTTGTGTGAGTGGATCCCATAGCATAGATGATCGAGTACTTATTGAGAGGGATAGCGCCGAGGAGTCAAATATAATGAAGATAAGGGATGCACTGAGTAGTAGTTTTCCGTTTGTATTCTAATAGGTTGCAACAAGGCATCTGCAATTCAACCAGGTAGTGCATTTGCACACATGATATCGATTAATACTACACCAAAAGTGGGTGACTGAGGCACTTGTGCGTGGACCTTTGTGCACTGCTCTATACTTATTTCATTCCCTGTATTCTGTTGTCGTGCACACCTTTGTGCGTGTCTCATACTTAGCTGCTTTCCGGTCCAACATTGTTCATCTTGGAAACTGCAGTCTTATATCACATAACATAATCACTAATGGGCTCATTGGAACCTTGTCACATTTTAGTCATTTGAGCATAAGACACTTTGTCACGTATGTTGATCGAAAGTTGATAGAAAATTGTGTTAGGAATTGATTATCCAAAGGAGTGTATGTACTTACATAATGCATTAGTAGATCATAAAATCAATGTAAGGAAAAATATTTTAGACTTTGAGGAAAATCTTGGTAAGAAATGTATCATTGTAAGAGTAGTCCAAGAAAAAAACATGAAAAATACGAAGGTGCTCTTCAAGATCACCCTTACCATAATAGATATGAATTTTAAGAGCTATGAAATTGATAGGAGGGATATGAAGCAACTTTGGGCACAAGAGAGATATGAAGCAATTAATTAGAATCCATAGTATGAGAAGAAGTAGATGTGCCTTATTTTATTTGTAATATTTGAACTTGTAAAGTATTAATAATGGATTCGAGAGAGTGTGTGTTATAAGAAGAAACATAAGATTTTAGTACCGTGTTATTACATAAAATCATAATCCAAACATGACAATGTAAAATTATGTTAAACATATCTAGCTAGGCACAACAAATGAAGGTAAAGGCTATCTACAAAAAGGGTAGTAAAAGAAGTTAGGTGTTAGTCAGGAAATGAATCGACTGAACTAAAAGTCCTATAAAAAGAATGGATTGTGAGGTGTTAGTCGAGTAATGAATTGATCAAACTAAAATTCCTATAAAAAGAATAGGTTGTAAGGTGCTAGTCTAGAAACAAATCAACCAACCTAATAGTCTCGTAAAAGGAGTAGGCTATGAGATGCTAGTCAATAAATGAATCGAATGAACTAATTATAATGTAAAAAGAGTAGGTTGTGAGGTGTTAGTCAAGAAATGCATTTGCTAAACTAATTATCCTATAAAAAATAAACTTAAGTAAGTATGTAGAGGTAAATAAGAAAGGTGGGTAAAAAAGCCAAGGGTTGGTGGTAAAACTCAAAAGCAAGGATAAAGCTAAGAAGTGTGTAAAACTATGTAGTAGATGCTATAAGAAGAAACATGAAGATATTAGTACCATGTTAGTACATAAAATCATAATCCAAAAATGAGAATGTAAAATTATGTTAAACATATCTAACTAGGCACAACAAATGAAAGTAAAGGCTATCTACAAGAAGGGTAAAGGAAGATCAAGAACAATACTTCTTCAGGAATTGACCGTTCATTAGTTCCTTGAAGATATGAAATTCGTTGGTTTGTAGTCGGTAAGTGCTTGGTCCTAAGATATCTTTGACAAGATATGTCCCCACCATTTTGCGCATATTTACGCTCTAAATTGTGGGTGTAATCCAATTCGAGGATTAATTCTCCGATCTCAAAGTTCTTGGGTTTTACAAGTTTATTATGTTGATATGTAATCTGAGCTTTAAATTGATGATTGTGTTAGAGAGCATTGGAGCATTTTTCATCCAATGAATTGAGAGTATGGAGGCAGGATTTGTGAAGTTCCTCATCGAGGATGATCCCATGAATAGAAATGCAAAGAGAGGTCAACTCAACTTCTAGTGGGAGGAAGGCTTTAGAGTTGTAGACTAGAGTGAAAGGAGTTGTCCCAATGTATATATGAATGCTAGTGCGGTATGCCCAAAGTGCAGGGTAAAACTTAAGGTTCTAATTAGTACGGGAGTCCCAAATGGTCATTCTGGAGGATTTTATTGAGAATCTTATTGGTAGATTACGCTTGCCTGTTACACTAAGTATGGTAAGGTGCTAAAAACTTGTGCTTAATTTTGAATTAAACACGAAGTTGCTTCATTTCTTTGCATTTGAAATTCCCACCATTGTTGCAATTGATGGTTTGTGGGATTCTAAAGTAGCAAATAATATGCTTAAGGATGAATTTTGCAGTTATCGCTCCAATAACATTAGTGAGGGGTGTGGCATCAACCCACTTCATGGCCATAATTATACAAGTATGTCAGTCTTGTGAACAAGGTAGTTTTCTAATGCAATCATAGTCCATACATGGTGCAGGGTTAGAGAGCTTCAAATGCTTGGAGCTCGAATGGTGAAGAATGAATAAGATCATCATCAAATTAGTGAGGTTTGCATTTCTTGACAAGAACATGTGTATGCGCCTCTAACGTAGGCCAATAGTAACCCATACACATTGATTTGCCAATTGTGGCATGTTTGCTACAATAGCCTCCGCAACTATCCCCGTGTGCTTGCTCAAGGAGAGGAGGGACCTTGGTAACACAATTGAGTAAGGTATCGGTGAAGCTACAATAGTAGGGAACAAAATACTTGTAGGCTTTCTTGCGGATTCTAGTTTTCTCTCAATCTTTATGGGGTTAAAAGTGAGATGCAAAGGAAGCTAAGGAGTCGACAATGACATTTTGCTCTCGACAGATTGTCTTGATCATAACAGAATGTGAAATTCGTAGCTAAATCAATGACTTTCTCGTGGCAAGTTTTAGGGGTTTCACTTCTATATTGGTACTTACCATTTACTTGTCGGCAAACATGTTGTGAATCGCCCCCCCAAAACATGCACATCGATGATGTTTGAAGCGATGGCAGCTCACACTCCATGGATGAGAACTTCGTATTCAGCCATCTTATTAGTGACATTAAAGTCAAGGCAAAAAGAGAAAGGAAGAACCTATACCAAAGGATCAGTAACAACACGTCATGCCTCAAATCCTTGCAAACAGTTGGCTCCATCAAAGAAGAGGGTCCATGTGTCCTCTTCCAAGTCGACAATGATTTCTTCAATCTCACTAATTTTAACTCCTTCGGTTTAGTCTTTGGTTTAACTTCAATTTCACTTTCTTCAACGATGTAAGCCTTAAGATCAACAATGAAGTTATAAATATAGTCTTTATGGATAAGGGCTTGGTCCATGCTTTCGATGAGTACATCTTCACTGGGTAAGATGTCCTAAATATGTTGATCGGTTGGTATTAGAACGGAGGCAAGTTAATCGGCAATCACTTGCCCCTTGACTACATTTTGCGTGAAAATTTGAAAGTTGAACTCCAGGAGGAGCAACATCCAAATTCCAATAAAATCTATATGTAGGACAGTTGTGAAAAAGAAGTGGCAAAGAGGATCAATATGGACAATAACATAGGTTGTTTAATAAAGCATATAGTATTGAAGCTTAGAAGCCACAAATTATATAACAAAGAAAGCACGCTTTGCGATGGTGTAGAACATCTTGTAATTGAGGAGTGCTTGGCTGATGTAGTAAACAACATTGCCCCAACAGATAAGTGGGTAGACGAGGTATAAAGGATAAGGGAATAGTCGAAAGGAGGTCGTAATCTATGAACGTTAAGTGAGGATTCCTTCATGGAATCAAATACTTGTTGACATTCATTTTTCCACTCAAATTTGGCACCTTTCTTTAGGAGGTTGATAATGGAGTGAGTTTAACAAGCTAGATCGGGAACGAACCATTGAATTGCCCCAAGATTTCCTAAGAAAGTGTGTATGTCGAGAATAAGTGAGGATCTAGGCATGTTATGATTGCTTGAATTTTTGTAGAGGTCCATATCAATTCCTTGTTTCATGATTCGGAACACTGAGCGACACAAAAGATGCATGAGCTTGCCTTTGAGCGACACAAAAGATGCAATTTACCAGGATTACGACAAACCTCATATTTCTAGAGGCACTCAAGGGCTTCATCGAGGTCATGAGCATGATTTTTCTGTATCTCTGTTGGTCCGAAAATTTGTCGGTTGGGCAGATCTATGGATAGACGAACCAACAGTGTGCAAAGCATAGCCCCTCTTTGAGACAGCAAAGCGAAACTGGTTTATTACTATTCTACCAGCGGGAATCTGTGCAAGTCCCACAGTATTCTACCTTCAGGGGTTTGGAATCTCGTCCCAGTTGGGGTATTTCTGACTGTGAGTAGAAAGGGACGAAAGGAAGAGAGGAAATAGGATAGCTCTGAAGGGAGAAAAGAAATGAATTCCAAAGGAGAAAGGTCTGAAGGTTTATGTTTTTGGGATTGGTAGTAAACGGAGCCAAACCTACTTGCATAAACAAACAAAGCAATACTAATGAGCAAATGACAAAAATGTAGAGATAGATCTAACAGAATAAACACACAGATCTGACATAAAAAAGGTCTAATGCACATAACACATGTATTCAACACAAAGTCTCAATATTTGTATTAATGTTTTCTTTTGTTACAAAAAGTACAAAACCTTTTCTTCTCACTTCTATTTTTCATCTAAAAAATGTCCACACCTTGAATACAACAAATATCCAAGTATATATAGAAGGAGAAGGAGAAAGAAGGCAAAAAGAAACCAACAACTAATTACAAAATATCTAAAAGTCAACTGTTGACTTTGGGCAATTTGGTGGATAACAACATCTCATGGTGCAACATGGATGATGTCATCATTTGTGCCAACAAACTTTTAAATATTACAAAAAAGAGAACATCCTAGGAGGAAGGAGCCTATTTGTCGTCGTCCCACGGCTGGAAGGGAGTATCCTGCTTCTGCTCAGGAGAGGAAATATGAAATTGAGCACGATACTCCAAGAATTTGCTAATCATCGGTTGAAGTTGATCCTGAGCAGGACCCTTAGTGTGATCGCCGATGACTTCACAAGTCTCTCGTTCATCTCTGAGTCTCTCTGGAGCTTGAAGTATTCATTACCTGCCTCCGTCAGGTATCCAACAAAATCGCGGCAGGCCAGAATGTTGTTGATAGATTCTGCATCAAAAGTCGCTTCTGACCCTAACCCTTGCGACGCGATCTCCTTAAATATCCGAATAGTGTCATTGGCCTTCCTCAAGGCGTATGATGGGGTGAGCAAGCCTGGAGACATCCTTAGGACGATCTGCTCCATTTGATGCATTGCATCCAAGGCTTCCTCCTTGATTTTATCAATTTTCTCTAAGACGAATTCCATCTGATCGACCCGATAGTCCAAAGCAGCAAGGACTTTGTTGGGTGCTCTTGGGTGATCAAAAACGCCGAATTTCACTAAGTCATCAACTGGGCAGTCGAGCATCTTCTGGAATGTCTCATGTTGTAACCTAGCATGGTCCAACTCTTCGGAGATAGGTCCTGCAATAACCTGGAGTTCCTTGTTAGCCTAATCAACATTCTGATATAGCTCTGTGAACTTTACTATTTCCTCACTATCCTTGAGGATCTGGTCTCTCCAGGCGGATACTGCCATACCTTGTTCACCAATCTTGGCGCATTCATTCATCTTTTCCTGGCTAAGGGCCTCAAGAGTTTCAGTGGCAGTTGTAGGAGGTGCACTGCCCATTTTTTGCAGGGCTTGGAGAAGATGTCTATTTTGTTCTTTTAGTATCCTTTTCTCTTCCTTTGCCTCCTGAAGCTTTTTGCAAAGGGCATCTACTACAGATAGGGCCTCTCCATGTAGGCTTTCTGAGGACGTTCCCATCGTGACCTGTGTCACTGTATAATATGTACGAGACAGATCCTTTTTGTCCTTTGTGGGATCGAGGTATGCGATCTCCATTACCCTTTCACCTGAAGCACTCTGAGAGAAGCGGGTTATCGGCTTTTGCTTCTTAGCTCCTTTCGTCAGAATGAAGGAGAAGTCCATAGGTGCAATGGGGACTTTCCTCTTATGCTAGCTCAGGTGCTGGGAGATCCATGTTGGACTTAAGGGAGTGGGACCAGAGGGAGAAGAGGGAACGGAGGTAGAAGGAGCGGCTACAATGAACTTGAGGAAATGTGTCAAGACGCTTGGCGGCGGCATTGATAAAGAAGTCGAACCTCCAACGCTCACAGGGGTAGGAGTCACTGTAGGAGAGGAAACTGTGGGGGCGGAAGGAATCTGAGAGATGAGGGAAGAAATGCTGGGGGACAGCTCCGCGAGGGAAGAGAAGATGGAGGAAGAGGAAGGGGGAACAGTAGAAGACGGGGGAGAAGACACAACCAGAGGAGCGGTTGCTTGAGTGACGCGAGGAGGGGAAGGAGGAGCAGGAGATGGGACGGTGGGAACTTCAGCAGTTACAGCAGTGGCAACATCCTAAGTGGATGTGCCCGTTAGAACACTTGCCACCCGCTTCTTTTTCTGGAGATACCAGGGTTACTACCCTGCTCCTGGGCGGCGAAAGGAGGACTCTCGGGAGCTTGCTCTTGAGCAGCACTTGACTCTCCATCTTTGTCTTTCCCTTCGCCCCTTGGCAGAGTGTTTTGGTCTAGCAGGTGCATTGCCCAAAGGAGACGTGGTGAAGTCTACCCCAAGATAGATTAGACCGTTATACCTGCACCGATGTTCTGTGCGCTGCAAAGTGCCCTTAACCCTCTCCTCAATAGTCTGAGATGCCCTCGTTCTATCAATTTCGGCAAATGGCCAATTGCCCCCCGTCCATATCTAAATAGACTTGATCAACTTCTTGATCAGTCGTTTGGAAACCTTTCGGGACAATGGCCACGCCATATTGGATAATTTCTGCCAGGGCAAGGCGGGAGTGATCCTTCCTTCTGAGCTCGACCTCGTGATACAGATCGATATAGACATTTTCGATCTGCGGGACGTGGATTGGATCGAGCTTTGCCTTTGGGAGGCAATTGCGAGGATCAAAGGTTGGCCTTGCCGGAAAATTGTGTTTCAAGTTAAGCAACTCCATTTCTGCAAACATTTCCCAGGCTTTGGTGTGAGAAGTGCAGGTATATCTTCCCACTGTGAGGGGGAAAGGAGTGCCACCCTTCTTTTTTTTCAGGCACTTCTCATGATATGTTATGAGCTGCCTGGAAAGCTCCAACAAGATCAGCTTAGGGCCAGAATACCTTGGTAATTTAGTGGGCTCCCCCAAGAAGTTAGCTGCTCTGAGGTAGGTGAAGGTGGGGAATTGGGTAAATAGTGCTCCCCACTTTTCAGTCGCTGTGACTATGCTCTTGGTCGTCCGACCATTAGTCATATTTGGTCTCAAAAGGTAGATGATGCCGTAGAAGAAAGCATCATTGATCTTGGTAAACTGTGGGATGCTTTTTTCCAGCTTCAGCTCTAGGTAGTATTTGTATATCTTCACCTGAGGCCAAACCACGCATCGGCTCAGTGCTGGATAATCCCTCTCTGAGGCTGTAACGTAGACGACGTAGGAGTTCATGTAGAACCTCCCCGTGGTGGTGAGTTGTTGGAGCTGCTCAGAGATGGTGCTGCTTATGATTTCTGCCCACTCAAAGTGCTGATCAGGCACATTCTTATTCATGGTTTCTAGGTACCTGAGCATCCATTTGTGAAAGTAATGGGCATCAGAAAGCCCAAATACTCTGCTTAGGACAGTGATAGTATCACTTAGTTCCTCGGAGAAGTCGCTACGGTGAATAACCTGTGGCCACCTGGTTATCACCTTCTTATTCTTTAGATACACCTCATTCATCAGCTGCATGCATTTGTCTTCATTGTCCTCCCATGCCTTGATGCAGCCTTCTTGGCTTACAGCCACAAAATTCCGATGGTGGGGAATGCCTAGCATGATCTTGAAGTATCGGGAAGTGAGGTTGATTATGACCTCGCCCTTTTCATTTTCGACACACCTTGTGTCTTTGTTGTAACAGCGGGCCACCACCATCATAAATTCGTTATTTATTGCACTGACGGGGATCCCCCCAGCAAAATGCAGACCACTGCCCACCAGTTTGTCCATCCAGGGACTGCCTGTGACCCTCCTGGTTCTGGCCCATAAATCATCCATGTCGATGTGGCCAAGTTCGGAATCTATGATATCCAGGTCACATTCTGCCTGGGACTTGGGCATTCTGAACCTCTGATATTTGTATTTCATCTCTTCCTCTGTGAGCTTAGCCTTAACCTTTGACTTGGTTGGCCTTTTGCTTGATGTAGACATATGTGGATCTGAGTTCAGTTGTTGATCTGCAAGAAGAAGGAGCGAAGTCCAACACAGAAAAGCCATATTAGCTATCAGATCTTCCATTAAAGCTTTATAGAATGAGGAGTTAGCAATTTTAAGGTCTCTGGGCGCAGGGCGCAGGGACACTGCAGGCTGCAGGTTTAAAAGTATGGTGCACCAAAACAGAGTGTTATAAGGAAGAAATCAACGCCAAAGGGCACAGGAAATTTACATATAACATCTTTGTTGTTGTAAACAAGAGTGCGCCTGCGCCACTACATGTGGTTTTATACAGGGCACAAATAAGCCTGGTGTTGCATGGGAGCAGGATGCGCCAATGGCGCAGGTAATTTACATGTAACATGGAACTTTGGTGTGCCGAAGGGCGCAGGATTAATGCATGTAGCACTAACTTTATGTGCGTAAAGAGGGGCTTTGGCGCAGCACAAGAAAAGCTTGCATGACACTTGTGTTGGTGTAAGCGGGGATGCGCCTGTGTTGGTTTAGGATTTACTTGGTTTATGCATGGAAAAGGTAATTTATGTGTTGCAAACAAGGTCAGTACGCCTTCTTGGCATGACTGTGTTTTCTGTAACATGGATGGCGACTGCGCCAAGAGAAAAAAATGAGTCTCAGAACTAACTTTTAGGTTTCTTTCCCTCCCTGATGGGTTTGTGGTCTTTTAGGCCTCCTTCTTCATGGATTTAGATGGTGAAGGGGCAGAGAAAAGAGGTTTTGGATTCATTTTTTGGACAGAGCCCTCTTGGCCAACAGATCTGGAAAGAGGATGAAAACGGTTTGGGAGGGAAGATGCAAGAATGACAGGAGGGGTTTGTGGCTTCATTTTTGATTCATTTAGTCAAACTTCACAAACAACCAATAAAAACAAAAACACAAGAGGAGCAAGGACCACTTACTCGGAATATATAGAATGAGAGGAACAAAGTGGGGTCCACAAACATGATACGATAATGACAGGCGCGCTGACAGGTGCATAGGAATAAAGATTATCACGTGTTTTGATTGTGAAAGTGACAGGGTGGATGTGCCTATATATAGGCAAAGGTGTAATAAATGCGCCAACCACTTTTTAAAGGGGCGCACCAAAACGTGTGTTGACATTGAAAACTTTGCACCCAGTGGTGCGGATATGCTTTTGTCAACATGAAATTATTTGCGCCTTTGGCACAAATTTAGTACTGTCCACACTTCATTTTGAGTGCCTTGGCGCACCAAAACATGGCGCAACATTTTTGTTGTTGATAAGAAGGCGCATGCGCCTTGGCGCAGGCAAGAAAGGCGCATCACGGGAAGGCGCAACAATTATTATGTCAACACCTCAAAAGGCGTGCCAAAGGAAATAAAGGGGGTACAGATTTATCCTGTGTTGTATAGATAAAAGGTGCGCCCAGCCAAAAAGGACCAAAAGACTAAGTTCAAAAAACTAGATTTCCCGGAAAGGGTTGTTACAACAATCCGAACGCTGAGGGACCCCTGACGAGGAACCAGAACAAAATTTGGTATGGTTACTTGTAAAATTGCCCTCGTCAATTTTATAGGATAACAGATAGACACCTCAAAATTTTAGGTCGTTTGCATTCAATAATGGGAGCCTCTCCATACCCAAGAAGGAGGGTCTTAGCATTGTGACCATTGGTGAAAGCCAATAATTTGCACTACAACAAATTATGTCACCAATAGTTTTTGGTGACTTCGCTAGGGAGATATGTTCCCTTGTGCAACCATAAAGATCTCTGAAAAGACAAAAAATCATATATTCTAAAACCCATAAAAATGGAAAAATGAAAATTTCATCTGAATGTGCTTAAGCCCTATTTAATTCCATTTAAAATTTGCATTTTTATGATCTTATTAGTTTCTCAAATCTTGCAAAGTGACAGAAAGAATATATATATAAGGGCTAATAGAGTAAGTGGCATAGTTGATCCAACATTTGAAGAACAACAAAAAGAAAATTTTAGGCTTCCCATTGTTCAAGTAGAAAGGAAAACTGGTCAAGAATATCTTCCTGAATTCGATCCTAACTTTCCTCTTGAAGGTACCATTGAAGAGCCAACTATAGAACCACGGGATATCATTTTTCTAGAAGAAGAAGAAGAAGAAGAAGAAGAAGAAGAAGAAGAGGAAGTAGATGAAGAAGAAAAAAGAATGGTTGCACCATTTCCATGGGGACATAATACATGCTTATTGGCCTTAACTCCTCAACTACATGAATTTCCTAAAGGATTTAAGAAGAAATTTCCCAAGTTCAAAGGATATGGGAAACAACATCCAGATGATCATATTGATACCTTCATCACAGCCTGTGGTGTTTTGGGTGTTACATACAAGGATGTCTTAGTCCATCTATTTTTGGAGTCATTGTAAGAGGTTGTTACTAATTTGTTATACCATTTTCCACGGAGGTCTATTACCAATTGAGTGAATATGTAATCCAAGTTTGAATCCAGATTCAAGTCTACTGAAGATGTTCATCCTCTACTTGTACAATGGTCCCAATTGAAGAAATAAACACATGAACCAATGAGGGAATTTGTTTCTAATTATGATATGTTGCTTTATAAGATTCCAGAAGTTGCAAGTCCTACAAAGGAAAACTAGTTAAGATTCTTCACCAATGCCTAGTTTAATTGTTGAGGAGAAGTAGACCTGCCACTCTTGATGAGGCTCAAGATATTGTTGTAGATGTAGAAGATGATATCTCGATGTCTGGAAAAATTAATAAATATCCAAGAAAATACAAGGCTCAAAGTTCAAGTTTTGGAGCTACAGACTCTCTAGTGGAAAAGCTTGCTAATGACATACTTTCTCTCAAGAAGTAGCTTGCTCAAACTACCCTATACAAGGACGATATGAGGGAAGATTTTTTCTAGCAAGCAAATAATTGATGTTGTGTTGGAAGCATAATGGACTGAGAGGGGGTAGGGAATCAATCCTACAAACTTCTTACTTTGTTTGCAACATCCATTAAACATCCATTCAATCATATACATTCAATATGAGCTTATTAAGTGTACACCATACATTCAAACGAACATGAAACATGAGAGAGAACACATAGACACAAGATATAAGATGGGAAAACCATTATGGGGAAGTAAAACCCACTGAAAACCATTTCTTATATTACACAAAGCAAGGGCTCAAGTTAATATTACACATCACAAGAGATTTCTTTAGTGAGGCACCAACCCCAAAAAGAACACCAACCCATAAGACCCTTGTTGATATGAATCAAAACAAGAGACTTATATGAATATGAATCATCATAAGATATTTTGATAGAAGAGTGATCACTGAAAGATATGATGCAAACACTCAATTGAATGGTGATTAAAAAATTCAGCTCCATACATTCCTATCAAACCCTTCTTCAACTACACTCTCCTTCTAACTCGCTCATATTTTTCTTCTTCATGTACTGATTTGAATGCAAACCATTGCACTCAAGATCTTTAATACTACTTCATACTTTTCAAACAATCTATAAAATATGATCTCGTTATTCCCTTGCATCCACTTCACACTCTCCTGAAGCTAGCTCACACTTTTCCCTCTTTAATTCAACTAGTTTCAAATTTTAACCAAAACAAACTTACTTTATAGGCTTCTCAACTAAAAAAACTAACAAAACTCGGTCCTAAACCCAAGAGATATCGATCAGATAAAACATAAAAATATAACAATAACATTCGTATAAAAACTCATAAGATGGACCCATGTAGGTCAGCCATGTACCAAGACGTACAAGATCAAGCCCAAAATTGGCTAAAAAACCCATGCCACTTAGGCTCTATCAAGGACCTCCAAACTCTTTACCATGATTATGTCAAGCCTCTAAAGGCCTTCAAACATGTCAGAATATATCATAAAAAAATCATCCATTCTCACATATTATCTTTAACCAATCATATTCTTCATAACTCTATAAAGTAGGACCATTTCCTACTCAAAATAGATGCTTCTAGGAATCCGACTTCACCAAACATGCTCAAGAACAAATCCAAAAATCTCAACCATGCCATGTAACCACTCATCAGAAATCCAATAACATGTATATAATATCCATGGTTGTTATACCTCATGAAACATCCAACAAATAAAATGACACCTATTTTCCTTCTTTGCCAAACTAATCTGCCCATAAATCAAATTTTGAAACTCAACTGGTTTGCACCCTTGTTTTCACTTTCAAGACTTATTAAAAGTATTAAATAGGAATAAATTTCATCTCTATTCACTCTAAATAGATAGAAAGCATCAACTAATCCAAAACACGAGAATTCTACATCAATCTTCTCAGCCAAGGCAATCCTGTATTGAAACAGTCAAACTTGTTCTTCACAAACTAAGTTGGTTCACCTCAAAAACACCTAATCAAGAGACAAACTATACATAATTAGAAAGGTATCTGAATCTACATTCCATAACATCTTACATTTCCTTCCAAATCCAAGTAGAAGGCCTTCAACCAGGCCAGTCTCTGCAACTTCTCAAAACCGTCCTTTTAGGCCCAAAATCCAATATTCAAATATAGGGCACACTTTTCTCTCTAGGACTTCAACCATGACCTAAAAATACAATGGAAATCTAGTAAAACTCATAATAATCCATAAATGGTGATTTAGTCAATACCTTCAATGGATAACTTCACCACAAAATGAAAATCTTCACAAACTTTCTTGTTTGAATGGGGCCCACATGCTGTCATAAGCTCTATCATACCTTTTTGGAAATATGGAGGAGTACTATACAACCTCCAATCATAGAATTTATAAGAAAAATCCATTCTATGCCCATACCAATAAGTTTTCTCCTATTGCTCTCAACCTAGGGTTTCAAACTCATAAAAAAATAGTTTAAGTACTTAACAATTCGTTCATAAAAACCTGACGATAAAACCACTCCATTATTTTTTTTAAATGCTATTAGCTCAATGGAAAAACATCCCCAAAACTTGTGGATCCCAGGAAAATCATACAATTCATAATGAGTATCAGAAGTTCATAATTCAAGCTACTTTTTCCTTCTTCTCAACTCTGTTTTACCAAAACTGAGGTATCTTGCAAAATAATCTTCATACTAACATGAAATTTGTCATAAAGAATCAAGAAAAAATATTATAACTTCTCAAACACACCACTTTTCTCAATTATTCCTAGAAAATATCTAACCATAGTGACTTACCCGTGCTTTCTTATCCTGTCTTCACCTTCTTGCTTCCCAAGGACCATGAAGCACCACCAAACCTCTGAGAATTGATTTGAAACTCATCATACACCTGATATACCATGTCACATCACCTTTCCCATGATTGGATATGACTGATCAACTCCAAAATTCATACCTCCATACCATTATGCATGTTCTAGGACTAGGAATAGGCCAAGAATGGCCACCTCACATCATGAAAAACCATGAACTAACCAAGTTGACCTCATACAGACACTTAGACATCCTTGAAAAATCATATCAACCTTTCTTGACATCATGAAACCATTCATTCAATTTGGGAGGACTCATACTATGACCATGCACACTAGACTATGCTCCAGAACACCATATGACTTCACCAAACATGACATTATCAATCAACCTTCATGTTTGACCTTTGAATAACACCTCATGGAGACTCATATGACCTCAAAAAATCATTTTCCATCAATGGAATTGACATCAATGAAAACACTAAGACATAATGGCCAACAATCTCCCCCTTTGTCATTGCTAGTGACCATCTTCAGAAACTATTGATTGCAACCATAAGAAAAAACACACATACTAGACCTCTTTTCCATGTTTCTGATGCTTCTCTCACCCTTTGACATCTATGAAAAAGGATATAATGATAACTAGACATGGAAAATGACATCACACAACATGACACAATAGAAAAAATGAAAAAAATTACTTGCTTACATGACTCCCCCTTGGACTATACTTGCACTTTCTTGACCTCAACAACAACAAAAATTGATCCATGTGCCTGAAATGACCATCCATAATGCTCTCCTCGAACTGATATCCTCATATTTTGTCTTCATATCTGTCATGCATCATATATATAGCACTGTACCATGCAAACAATCACAAATTCTGCCTCAAATGCTTGCAAAACCTCCTTTAGAAATGTAGACACAAAATCACACACTTGGGTACATTTCTAGGTCCTAACAACATACTTGCACTTATATGATTCCTAAGTGAGAAAAATAGTAATTGACTGTTGTCTTTGGCCTCTTTTTTGTCTTTCTTACTTTCTCTTTGGTCTTACACACCCTATGGCCTAGTCTGAAATTTATTGCTTTATCTTTCATGACTTTGGACACTAGCGCCCAACCAGGATGCCAGTGCCCAGGCGCCCTCATTCCCTCTGGATGCCCTCAACCTCTTGCTATCTTACTCACCTCTTTTGGGCCTCTTTTATCTTTTAGGCATCTTATTTTCTTATGGGTTGGCCTTCCAGTTGTCAATTATGAAATTCAACCAAAAGAATCATATAAATACAATATATGTGACCAAAATAAAGGACCAAGCTCTAAGCATACTATATATCACCTAAAATTGCATCCAAAGGCATTCAAACCAAAGCACTCAAAGGCATCCATCTAGCATCCATTACAAGGGAAAAGGGACTGCATTTTCTGCATACATGCATAGAAAGGGGAAATTTATTTTTATTCCATACATACATTTAGTTATTTACCACTATCATCTTGCACAAGGGATTTCTAGGGCACCATTCTATCACACACCCACAAAAACTACATGGAGTTTGAGATGTAGTGTGGCACTCGGTCACAAGTTCACTCAGTTGGGTGGTCGTCGGGTCAGTATGACTCCCCATATTGCATCTTTTCTTTTTGGGATTTGATGTAGTTTGATGGTTTTGTAAGTTATCTTCTCTTTGTAGGTTACAAGTGAATTCGGTGATCATAGTGCAACATACATGTGACCAAAAATGACTACTAATGACACTTGTGTGACACAAGAAAATTTAGATTTTGAGCTCCTACGTAGTCACATGAACCTAACAGATGATGCCTAGGTGCCCTTGCCCAATTCTAGGCACCCTAGTCTAGCCTATTCCGAAAGCTCCAAGAATTTTACAAAGGAAATTGCAACAATCTTACCTTCTTGTTCATCAATTGTTCTAGTCCAATATAGATCACCTTCGGGAAAAGCACAAATCATCTAAGTCTTTTACTCTCTCTCTTACACTTAGGGTTTCATGTTTCTTTAGCTTATTGATTGTGTCAAATATGTACTCTAGCATTTATTTATCATATGTGACTCTGTAATATCTAGGGTTTTACAAATTCAATATTTGTTAAATCATTTTGGTGAACCCAATCATTCAAACCCTACCTTTTGAGGATGTATCAAAATTGCTCTTCTCCTTCTCAATTCATGGATCAATCTTCTTATCCATCTTTCACCCTAACTAAGGTTTCTGGCATGGTTACTACTGCTACTGATTTTATGCAAGTTCATACTCAACATTCTCCTAGTTTCATTACTCCTATGGCTGATCCAACCATCAATGTAGTCACCACTCACCACATTTGTCCTCTTACCTCTCCACTTGGATACTATTCCACCACCCATCACTTCTACGGTTCTCACCACCACCTCTAAGGGTTATGACATCATTACGTAGCTCAAGAATACAATTGCAAAAATTTCTATTTATGATCTCTTGCGAAGTGCACCTGATTGTCGTCATACATTAGAATCCACCCTTTATTCCATCCACATTGAAAGAAATAATTCACCAGTGGCCTTTACACATCTTATTGAATCTCTCAAAAAAATATGCCACATGCTATATCATTTAGTGATGAGGATATACCTCCCTCTGATGTTGACAATCCATTTGCACTTTTTCTTATCACCGCTATTATTAGAACCATTTTGTGTCAAGCATGTACTAATTGACAACAAATATTATATAAATCTATGTGTTCACTCCCTTCTCAAGTGAATTGGAATTACTGATAATCTAATTACTAATAATTCCACTCTCATTCATGGCTATGATTCCATTACTCGCACATGCATGAGTACTATTACCTTACCTATAAAATTTGGGCCTAAGATTGTTTCTATGGTATTCTTCATTTTCAATGCCTCATTTCAATTTAATATCTTGTTTGGTAGACCCTATATTCATGCAATGCATGTTGTCCCATATATAGTTCATCGGTGCATTAATCTCTTACATGATGGTTATGAACATACCATTGTTGCTGACCCTAATCCATTCAAGTTTTGTCACATAGACCCTGTTAATGCTATGCCTATTCCTCCATCACAACCTTATTCCATATAGAAATAGTACATAATATTGGTCAATCTAGTTCTTCATAACCTTCTCCCACATCTGCAAGCATAACAATCCATTTCCACACACACTACTAATATCATTTCACCCACCTTGTATACTCCAATACCCACCACCATTCTGCCCACCGAGACTCCTCTCACTCCTACTTCTAGCTCCATTCCTACCAATATCCTTGATACTGCTATCCAACATGAAAATGTTAGCTCTGATGATTTTGATGATGAGGTTGATAACGTCAAGCTTACTGATGACACATTAGTGTAATCTTGAATTTACTCCTATCGAGATAGATGAGTCCTAATTCAATGATACTTTCATTTCTATTGGCCATAGTGAATATCAAATTCAAGAAAACCCCTCGTTCTACTAATGCTATGGTACTTTTTCAGGGGTTTGTCCATATACATTGGATGTCATACCACCTTCCTCATCTTCCCATGAACACCTTACATCAGTGTTTCCTCCTTTCACATGTACTATTTTCATAAATAACTCTTATTGGTAACACATTCCATTTGATCCTACTTGCTCTGATACTATTTGCACACATTATGGATTGGCTCAACTAGGATTCACACTAGATGTTCTCTTCCCTCCACCTCATTCTCCTCACCTCTATCACATGGATATGTTCACATCACAACTACTTATGGCCTCAATGTCTTCCATATATTAGTATTTATTGCACACACTTTTGCACTTCGCCACTTAAGCTTGGGCAGTCTTGGATTGACTACATTGGTGGCACTTTGGATCCTAATCATATTGATATCACATTTCCCATGCCTTTCAACCATGTTTCTATTTGCAATTATTCATTTCTCGGCTATACACAAAATCTTACTTGCTGGTATGGACATGGTTGTAAACTACCACCTTTCACTAATGAAGAATACACAATGGGCATGTATTTTTACGCCGCAATGGTTATTTATGTGATAAACCTCATATTATTACTTACCAAGTCTATGATGCTTCTCTATTTGGGTTCGACCATGACAATGATGATCTCTTAGATGATGTTACTTGATTATTCTTTTCATCATAAACTTGGGGGGCATCATGCTTACTTCACCCCTTCTAACATTATCAAGTGTCCATCATTTCTACTATTATGCTTAGTGCTTCATATCTAGTCTTTCACATTCATCTTACATAACTTGATACACAACTTGTATTGTCATTACCCTATGAAGCACTCTAGTTCCACAGTTCATACTCGACTACTGAGGGTATAAATATGAAATGAACCTCACCCCATTCTACACTTTATGCTCTATGCTTCATGATCAATATTTCTAGTGCACACTTTCAAACCATTTCCTGATGACACACTCTTGTTCTATGTTTCATTCTTGACTGTCGAGAGGTCTTTTATAAATGAACCTCATCTCATACATGTACATCCACTAGGGGTACACTTTTCCTATCACATTCACACATTGCATACCATCTCATCACACTCATACAACATATTGCATATCTTGGTTGCACATACTCTTGCTTGTTTATATTCACATGTACACTTTATTTTCCATACTAGTCAGATACTTAGTATGTCATTATATTTTCTATATACACATGCATTCACTTTTTCTCTAGTTGTGTATACATACTCTTTAAATATCTTTACACGTAGCAATGATGCTTGGAGCTGTTCCTCTTACCAGTCCCACTGAGGCTCCCGTGGGCATCTACTTTCTCATACATATACAAGTGCTATCATTTTATGCTACTTTCTACTTTTACTAGCACACTACTTATTCTATCGATATATACATGTCTTGACATACTTTCTATCTTTCTAACATGCTAACAGGTGCTTCATGTGTAAAATTTTCTTTGCAAGACTATATACCACCATGGTTGTCTGTTACATTTTGCTTTATATTGTTTTCCATTGTATGATATTATTTGTGGGTTATGCCCTTTGTCTTGTATGCACTGTTGTATGCTTTTGGTCACCTCAGCTCTTGATTTTCTTGTGACATTGTGAGCGATGTCCCATGTTTGAAACTCACTTTTCACGGTCCATACGGTTTCTGCACTCTTTCTTGATTACACATTGTCTTTTATATGCATACTTGTTTTGATTTCACTAACACATGTTTCTACCCATATTGTTTACATGTGCCTTGGTTTCTACCATGCACATCCATTCCACCTTATATGGTATCCATTTCAACACAATTTAAGGTCCTCTCATTTGGAGCACATGCTCCTATCGATGTCACATGTGCCCCAAATGAGGGGGGGCATACATTGGGTGAATCAGTCACCCCATACAACAATACAGAGCTACAATACATGCATGCACAATACAAGAACAAAATAGAGCCACAGTCACATAATGATCCAGATTCTGACTTGGGTCCTCAACACAACACAAACACCAATGCCTAACACAGATATTAGCGCTTGGGCACTCCTATGTCCTCCCCTGGGAGCCTATGTCTTGGGGGCATATATAAAAAATTTCTCAGATCAACACAATCTACAACATTTTACAAAGTAGTTTTCACAGGATTAGGCGTTGGCCTCAGCAATACAAAATAAAATCAATCTCCTACTATCTCCTTCAGTCAGAATGAATTACTTAATCAGTACATTCAGAAAAATATAGAAAAATATAGAACAAACACGGGATGTACCATCTACAGTGGTGCTTATTCAGGAAGGATTCATGGAAGGAGAGTAACACTAGACCTCTCTCCCCTAACACTCTTCTGCTGTGGCGTGAGATCACCAAAAAAATTCACACTTTGGCGTGATATCTCCCAAAAAACTCACACTTGGTGTGATATCACCAAAAAAAATCACTCTTCTACAACATTTCAGGACATTTTCTATTCTTTTCACTCTTCACAAATCAAGTGCACACTTTCCTTTTTACACATTTTCATATACTTTTACATACTTATGCAAACATTTTCATATACACATATTTGACTACTTCTTCACTCTTCTTTTACAAGTCTATCCTTAATACACAATAAGGAGCAACCTTACATCAACAAACATAAGCACAACAACATGTACAACATGGTACAACACATTCTCTTCACCCCTAGGGTCACTTCCTCTTTCTTAGCTTCCATGACTTTATTTTTATCACTTCACGCTTTTACTTGTCTCTTCAACATGCTTTCTCTACCATTCTATAAGGAACAAAGGTAAAATATTCTAAATACTTTATGTTATTGAATATTCACTCAACAACATAAAGTGGGGGAAAATTTAGAAAAAAAATCACACACTTGTGTACATTTCTAGGTCCTAAGAACATACTTGTACTTATATGATTCCTAAGCGAGAAAAATAGTAATTGACTGCTATCTTTGGATTCTTGTATGTCTTTCTTTCTTTCTCTTTGGTCTTACACACCCTATGGCCTAGTCTGAACTTTATTGCTTTATCTTTCATGACTCTGGACACTGCACTCAGCCAGGATGCCAGCACTTAGGCGCCATCGTCCCCTATGGGCACCCCAAACCTCTTTCTATCTTAGTCACCTCTTTTGGGCCTCTTTTATCTTTTGGGAATATTATTTTCTTATGGGTTGGCCTTCCAGTTTTCAATTACGAAATTCAACTAAGGGATTCATATAAATACAATGCTATGTGACCAAAATAAGAGACCAAACTCTAAGCTTACTATTGACCACCTAAGCTTGCATCTAAAGGTATCCAAAGAACTCAAAGGCATCCATCTAGCATCCATTACAAGGGGAAAGGGAATGCATTTTCTACATACATGCATAAAAAGGGGAAGTTTCTTTTATTCCATATACACATTTGCATCTTGTAGAAAATCTATCCTGTTATCTAGTTCATCTTACACAAGGAATTCCTAGGGCACCATTATTACACACCCACAAGAACTACATGGATTTTGAGATGTAGTGCAATGTTTGTTCGTAAGTTCACTCAGTTGGGTGATCGCAGGGTTAGTCCGACTCCCCATATTACATATTTTCTTTTTGGGATTTAATGTAGTTTGAGGGATTTGCAAGTTATCTTCTCTTTGCAAGTTACAGGTGAATATTACGATCATATTGTGACATACAAGAGACCAAAAATGAATACCAACGAAATTTGTGCGGCACCAAAA
Source organism: Taxus chinensis (assembly GCA_019776745.2). Taxonomy (NCBI): domain Eukaryota; kingdom Viridiplantae; phylum Streptophyta; class Pinopsida; order Cupressales; family Taxaceae; genus Taxus; species Taxus chinensis. The sequence goes on from CM034153.1 coordinate 747,736,185, forward strand.
AATTTAGATTCTAAGCTCTTGTGTAGTCACATGATCCTAGCAGAGGTTCTTAGCACTTGTCCTATTCCAAAGGCCTTGGTTTAGCCTATTTCGAAAGATACATAATTTCACAGAAGCAATTACAACATTATTCCCTTCATGTTCATCAGTTGTTCCAGTCTAGATCACCTTAGGGAAAGTGTAAATCAACTAAGTATTTTACTCTCTCTCTTACACTTAGGGTTTCATGTTTCTTTAGCTTATTTCTTGTGTCAAATATGTACTCTATAATTTATTTATCATATGTGACTCTACAATATCTATGGTTTTAAAAATTCAATATTTGTTAAATCAAGAACCATTGGTCCATAAACCGCATCTTGAGTGCATTCTTGTCAAACTTTTCCATAATCTAGAATCCCAAACACAATATGAATTATCTCCTTATAGCTCCCCCTAGGTTCATTCCATCCTCCTTTAACTGATGTGAACACATACCTCAAGCAATTGCATACTGTATGCATGTGAAAGTAGGATAAGTTAAGAACTAAGAATCAACACAAAGTAATCCCTATAACTAAGATAATTTAACAAGAACATCATGATAAATCTTGAAAGAGAAAGCTAATTTAAATGCATCCAACATGAAAACATTAAATGCCAAAGCTATCCCTTTGAAATTTGAATGCTCTTTGTATGTGTGATTACTCCTTATGATGAACCTATCTTGTTCATGAGCAATCAAATGAATGTTATCTCCAAAGTAGAGGAAAGAGATCTCACCAAAATGGCTTAATGGCCATGTTTGGATCTTCCTTTACTACTCTTGTAATGAGAAGAATGGGTGCAAGAGATGAATGAGCTATTTCTAAAGTAGAAATGCCTTATCATGTGCATGTAATATCACTAGAAAAAGTGTGGTGTAAGTTTGAGAGGGGGATACTAGGTTCTTTATATAGCTTTCCAATTTGGGAGAAGCTACAATCCTAGTGAAAGTGGGATAAAGATAAAGTATAATTAGAAGGGATAAACATGATTATAAATAATTAATTAGAATTAACAACTCATGGGAGTTGGAGATGATTTAATTAATCAACTAGGATTAATTAATAGGCTAAAATAAGCTTATAAAGCTATTTAGAGGTGATTTAGGATGAATTTGATAGAATTTGGAGGATTTGAAAGAGGGATTTAACAAATAAGAGGGTTTATTGATTAAATAGAGGATTAAAAAGGCTTAATTAACTAATGATAGTTAATTCAAGAAGAGGATTATAACTAACGAAATGTCGTTAATTAACATCCGAAAAGGATAAATGCTAGTTAATTAATGAAGTGTCGTTAATTGACCAAGATGAAGGGGAATGTTAGATAATTAGTGGGAAATCACTAATTATAATGAAATTGATATGAAAGATGATAAACGGTGCAATTTTAGTAATAAAATTGTGTAAGTCGGATTTTAGGTGTCTACATTTTCCCCTCTTTGGGGTGATGTAGCACAAGCGACGCCACTTCAAAGATAGTAGACAATTATAGAAAATTAAAATTTTGAAGGAAAATGAGTAAAATGAAGGATTCCCCATCGAGTGTTGATGGGGTGATGGAAGAGGTCGATTCGATGATAAAAAAGAAGGATGAAAAACATAGCACAACAAAAGCATACTGCAACAATGGGGAGTTGAACATGGATCGATTGGTTGTTGTTCAAATGGATTGATTGGAAAAGAAATTTTATGTTTCAATGGATGGAAGAAACAAACAGGAGAGGGGGGATAAATACAATCCCTATTGCCCCAGGTGGTGTTGGAAGAAAATGGTGATTAATTGAATATGTGATGAAGAAACTTGGAGATGAAGAAACTATGGAGATAAATTTCAACCCAGCTGGCTTAATAAGTCACTTTTTATCATCATTTCACAATGTAATCAACAACCACCTAGCTTAGGAGAAACTTTTATTTGATACACGCATACAAAAAATCAAGCGTAAAATGACATGAAAATCCGTAATACTAACATTTTGTTCCTTACCCACTAGATTGGCTCAAAATGCAACATACATAAATTAATGCAATATGAGAAAGTAAACAAGTAGAACTATGACAATGGAAACAAGCACCAAACAAATGTACTCAAACAAACAATGTTTAAGATAGTTGCACCAATGTTTATTGTTATCAAGCTGTCAGTTCCCAAATGTTTGAGTTATATGACAAGGGTTAAAAATGGCACCCCAAGAAAGGATACATGCAAGGTGAATAAACGGAGGACAAAAAGGGTCCTATGAAAAAGTAATAGTGCACTATGAAATACTACCCCAAGAAACTAGATTGTGCCTAGGGAGTACAAACATAACAAGCAAACCAACTTTGTTAATGGAGGTAGATCAAAATGATCTGCATGTCACACACCAGAGACTAGGCAAGAACCAAAGAAATATGTTTTGTAGGAAAATTTTCAATGTTTGAGGACGTTGTGTCATGTGAAAGATGTGTTTTGATGCTTTACAAAGTTTTTGGATTTTTTAAGTTTTACCAATGTTTTGTAATTTTAAGGTTTTACTAATGTTTTTGAATATTTTTTAGGATTTTTGTGAATTTTTTAGTTTTTTTTTTTTTTAAATTTTTACCAATTTTTTTTGGATTTTTTATGTTTTACCAATGGTTTTTTTTGAAAGTTTTCTAAAGCTATGTACAGGAAAATGAAGATGCAAAGATGCCCCCAGTGATAGGTGAGAATTTACAAGGGAAAATCCTGCATGTATATACAAGAGGAAGATAAATCCAGATCAAGGCCAAGACAGGATAAGTTCAACATGATGATGAACTCAAACCAATGAAGTGATAAGAAGGAGCGAAGCATTCCCCCAGTGCAAGATGGCCAAGAAACAAATGATAGAAGAAGAATTAGAAGATTGTTTATTGAAAGAAGGGACAAAGTTTCCCTCAAACATGGTAAAAAGGAAATCTTATACACATGGATGTTCTGAACATGAAGCAGAAGAACAACGTGAATGCCATGGAAGGATATGGAAAATTTAGCTAGAATAATTGGTGATGAAAAGGTCATTATCCCAAGGCACAAATCACGGGATACAAGATACAAACTAAAATAATTTTTTTGAGTAAGGTCTAAACAACAATTGGTAACATACTTATCCTCTTTGCTCATCAAGATCCAATGTGTGCATCGTGGAAATTAACTACCTCTTGAAGTGAAGATTTGAAAGGAAATACGTGAGGATTAACTAGTCAACGTATAGGAATTCATTTATTTTTATAAGGATGATTTGTGAATGGAGGGTGGAAGGAGAGGTCCGCACATTACTTTGTTGCCAACTACACATCTATAGGCCCTAATGGAGATGTATTTTTATTCTAGTCACAACATTGCTATACTACCAGGCAAGACATCCATAGTCCCGTGATAAAGATACTAGAAATACCCCAAGAGAGAGTTATATATTTATTTGCTTTGCTTTTGATTTGATTGATTTCTTTGCTTTATGAAAACTTATTTCAACTCTCTTGATTTTTTTGACAAGGGTTTTAAAAACCAAAAATGGCTTGATGGAAGTATATGGAACTAATTGTGATGAACAACAGTTGACTAATTTCAACAAATACGCCCCAAAAAGGTCTTTACAACAATTTTATGAAATGTGTGATAGTGATAGGATCTCTAAGAGGTCATTTGTTCTTTAATTTACCAAGGTGATGAAAGATTAAGGTTAAACGGATACTATAAAGATAGATGTCACACAATGAGTGCGAATAAAATAACCAAAAGCTCACTCAAAGGAATGAACTTGGTGGGTGGTTTTCAGAGGAAAATGGAAAGGAAATGAAGGAAAATAACATCCATGTGTATGCAATACCTAATCATAATGTTTGATCTTTGTACCTTTGATTTTTTTGTAATATTTTTCTCATTTTTTTGTATTTTTTATAAATTTTTGTATGGTTATACGAAGGGAAAAACCATGAAGGGAGAATACAATGAAGATGAATGATTGGGAATTTGGTACCAACAATTTCACTTTGTGTGATAATATCCAACAACAATGTTTGTGATTTATTTAAAAAGGGAGAATAAGAGTGTTTTTCTTATCAAGAGTAATTTATTATCTCTAATCTCGATGATCATAGTGAGATCATACTCAATAAGTGACCGTGAATTATCTTGAAACATGGATTTTGTAGGTTGGATCTTGAGTTCCTGTATCCATAGGTATTTTTGTACTTTTTTCCATAATTGATGGCTACATGTCGGGGTGTAATACTTGAATCACGTTTTATTTGTAGACTTGTGGGTGGTGTATTTAAACTATAAGATAGCTTTGAAGCTATTTATTCTTTTGATCTTAGCTTAATGGAAAAAACTTTGTTTAGGTTTCATATAAGATAATGTGTGCTTTTTCTAATCCCGAGACAGTAGTAGAAGAAATTTTAGTGGTTAGGATTGATGATAAGAACATGGTAAGGATGATGGTGGGCTTACTATAGTTTATCTGATAAAAGGATGATATGATGAATGAAGATATATATGGTCCAAGAATTGGATAGGATGGGCTACCGGGAGGTGAGCCACATATAGAAGATTAAGGGCTACTAGGGATGTGGCTCCAAGGATGGAAGAAAATCAGATACCAGGGGGTGAGCCATGGATATGTAAGATGAAGGGATACTAGGATATGGCCAAAGTATAGAAGAAAATGAGTTACTAAGACATAAGTCTCATGGATAGAATATGAAGGGCTACCTAGGATGTGGCTCAATAGATAGAATAAAATAGGACTACCTAGAAGGTTTCCCATAGATGGAACATGAAAGGACTACCTAGAGATGTTTCCCAAGAAAAAGAAGATGGAGGGGCTATTAAGGTGTGGCCCAAGTATATAAAATGAAGGGGCTACAAGGACATGGCCCATATATAGAAGAAGATTATGGGCCACCATGAGGTGAACCACAGATGAGATTATGATTGATAAATTTTTATGTGTAACGAACGATGACCCAATGACAATAAGATAGAATATGGGCTACATATGAGGTGAACCACATCATAGAAGAATGAGGAATGTGAAGCTGGAAGAACAAGAGGAGGACCCAATGAGAGATTGTAATCTAAGGAATCATCATCTATTTTTTGACAGAGGGAATCAAGGTATTCGCCAGAAGGTACACAAATGCATCGAGGATCTAATGAAAAACCAAGGTGTTACTTGTGATCCTAATGGGGAAATGTGAAAATGATAGCCCCATGAATTATCCAATCACTTATTCAGTCTGAAATAAATCAATTGGTATGGATCATTTTTTTGATCATATTAGGTTGATCTGGAAGAAATGGGTCCAACAAGTGTTGAATATTTCCTCCCCAAAACTTATTATTAGAAGATAGTTAATTGATGTAGATAAAGAGAAGGTTTAAACTTATTTCTCCCAAAAATGTATTTTATAGTGCTTCAAAATGCCATCATGTAGCCCCATGAATTCTTGTGAAGTGCTTCTTCATGGATGAAATAAAACAATCAGTATAGAAGTCATTGTTCTTTGAAGGATGATAGTGTGAAATATGGTTGGAAGGGATCAAGAGGTCCACTAGGTGATGGGAGATTGAATGATAGAGGAAGATGACCCAAGAGACAAATTTGATTTTGATCTGGATGTATCGCGAGTTGAAGAAGATGAGGATTTGAAACAGGCTTGGTATTGTTTTTTCTATAAGACAACAAAGTGTAAGTAGACAAAGATAATCATGTATAAAAGTCAGTAGATTATAACATAGGAGTTGAACTGTGGATGATTGATTAGAAGGACTTTGGAGTTGCACATATCTTAAAAGGAGGAAGATATCCGTTGAGGTAACTGATAAGGGGGGGTCCTACGAAGAAAAGGAGGACCATGACTCAGGAGTTGAATTAGAGGAATGATGGGGAGAACTTTGTGGTTCACATAAATCCTTCAGAAATAGGAAAACATTGTTTAGGTGACTAAATGATTCCTAAGAATATAGTCCTGATGGAGATGAGGCTTAAGAGACTATAACTCAAAATTTGAATAATAGATGAATGGATTAGAATAATCATCAAAAGATTCAAAGGAGATCTTCAACAGGAATAAGAATGGATTGGAATTATCAATGCGACTCATACCAAGGGGGTCTATGAGGATAAAGGGAGTAACATGACTCAGGGGTTCAATCTAACAGGAATAACCAATAGGGAGGAATTTGTGGTGATCACAAATCCTTAGAGGAGGAAAATATTTTATGTGACTTGATTAGGGGATCCCTAAAGAAAGGTAGGTTCCACAATTAGGAGTCATAATTAGATGAATGATGAGGTGGATACCATGCGATAGAGTCATTGAGAACGTTGGAAACTTATCATTGGGTCTTAGAATAAATTTCTATTAGACCTAGATCAGGATACTGATAAGATATGAAATATAGTTTGTATTAGAATGATTGAGAGGAATTATAAGAATAATTTGGATTAGAAGTATCAGAATCACACCACCGACTCTGAGATGAAGATGGGGAAAAGGGGGTATTTTCCAAAGAGGGTCTCTAGCGCGAAGAACCAAATTGAATTTTATTCATGATGGGCATCAATTTTGATGGGAATGACCTAATATAGGTTGGACCTATTTTTGTAAGTGTGAGGAACCATGTGATAATTAGTCATTATTTGCAACACAATTGTTGAGTACTAAATTCCTATTCCTAAATGTCCAGGTGATTAAACTACTTCATAGTGAAGAAATTTATATGTCAATTCAAGCAGTGTAATGATGGCCAACTATATACATTTTCAAACAAATAGGGGGTTCCCTAGGAAGGAAATCCAAAGGAAAATAGACAAATGACATGAACGTCACAAAGAACAATCAAATCAACCAATGGAAAATAATCCATAATAGTCAAATTGGTTGATGATAATCATCAAGGATTACTAAAGGAAAATAATTTCACACTGATGTGGAACCGTGTAGCGAAGAAGTATCAAGGAAAAAATCTATTAAGTCCCAAACAATGATCTAACCCAAAAGAATAACTACTCCCTATGTCTAAAATTTTCTTAAAGATAGGTTTAGTTGCAAATAATGACAACACAATATCAACACTTAGGTCGAGTTTTAGAACTAAACAAGACCTAAATACTAAGAAGAGGATTGAGGTGATGATGACATAACCTGTCCAACACAAAGATATACTAAAACCAGTTTAGATACAAAAAAATTCCAAGTATTTGAAAATGGAGGTTACAAATGTGAGCAGCATAACAACACTATTTGGACATTTGTTAATCAAGCTTTGTAAGAAAAAAAAGATTTTAGTATCAAAATGATGTTACCACAATGTGAAAAATGTAATGACAACACTTTCCAAAACTCTAAGATAATGTTGGAATAAAAAACTAAGGTCTAAGTATATCAAGAAGTTTTTACTTATACAAGTAGTGTAACAATACAATCTAGAGACTTAGATCAAGTTTCACATGGAAACAAGATGTACAGTATAACAATTGTATCTATGATGTGATCAACGTAACAACTCAAAGGAAGTCAATGATGAGCATCACCTAACTATAATGATATAATGAGTCTTGATATGGTGTGTCGAGATAATGGCTACTAAAAACATAAAGACGTACCAACACACTTTCAACACTTACATTCCTAGCATTACAATAAGGTCATGTAAGTGTACAAACAGTGGTGGACATGATTATTCTTTGGAAATGTTCACTACGTATATGTCCTTTCTTTTTCCCCAAAAATACCAACAAGAGAGACAAGTGTGTGGGTAGAATTTAAGTGGTGATGAAAAGATATGTAGTGTAACTTTGGCATAGTTTCTCCTTGTCTTATAACAAGGTGATAAACTAGGATAAAGTTATTGACTTTGTAAGTTTTGTGATAATTGACACTCGTGCTGAAAAATTCAGTGGAATCTCTCATTATTTGACTAATAATATGGTTTTGACTCTGAATAACTAGTTGTTTCTTTGTGAGAGGCTTCTTTAGAACATGAATGGATAATATTCAAGTTATTCCCCAATTCCAAATGGCTTCCTAATATTTCACTCTCTAGGTTACAACTATCTCTGTAAATACGTAATCCTATGATATTGAAACATCTTCGTTAGGAATATTGCAAGGAGGTTTTATCCTAGATTTACTTTACCCCCTTCTGATACGAATTACCTTTCAATCAATTACGTTAACTGTATCACACTGGGGTCACGTGATGCACAATTTTGAAACGCATCTCACAATGGTGTATTTCTATTCAAGTAGGTAGTGGGGCACTTCCCATTTCATCTACCATAGTTCTCTCAAGGTGTAGATTACTTTAGGGTTCCTGTGGTAATCCTCATAATGAGTTTTATGGACTTATGCCAAGATACTTCCCACAGTATTCAAAGCAGATTTGGGTTTTAACCCTTGTTGCTGCAAACTTTTATGTAAATACAGGATGTTTTAGAATAAAGTGGTGTGCCCTTGGTCATCTTTTGAGCATGGTCATATGAGGGCTTAGAAATCCATTGTGAATCCTCCTACTTAGTAGGTTGCTTAGCTTCAGCCCCCTTGTAATTTGATGTGTGGTGAAGGCAACAAGTATTTATTTTGTCTTACGCACAAAATATATATTAAATAATAGAGCAAAATATTAAAAAGCTTGTAACCAATTGATCAGTAACTCGGTTCTTGAGATGCCATCCAAGGATGCAAGAGAAGAACATACATACCAATTTCATGCTCTTTCTAGATTAAAAATTATTTATTTTGAGACTTTCAATAAAATTACTTTAAAAAATGCCAAATATGGAGGAGTAATTCCCTCAAGATCAATTAAATGGGTTTAAAATTCGGCTGAGCCCGACGTCCTAAATGTTTTGGGAGTTACAGAATACTAAATGTACCTGTTATTCATTCTGAGAATGACATGCTTTTCTCTAAAGTATGTGGACTTCAAGAGGATATTTTAAAATTTTTGGAAGAAAATAGATCACTCAAGAAGTGAAATTCTCTTCTACAATCACTCATTCACAATAGGAATACAATAATACACTCTCTACATAACAAACTTGCTAGCCTACAACATCACCATCATATTGTGGAAAACCATATCAATGCTCCTAATCCACTTGCAGTTGTTGCTCTTGTATCACTTGAAAGTGCAAGAGAAGAGCATATGAGGTTTCGATGAATTTATAACAAAAAGGATATTTCCAACAAATATTTAAAATACTAATGCCATTTATAAATAAATTATAACCATAATGTTAGAAAAATATCCATAATCATATCCATTTCTGATTCTCAAGGTCGCTCGAAAGTGCAAGAGAAGAGCATACGTGGCATTGATCAAATTAAAATGAATCTAACATGCAAAAAATGACTAGTTTTCTAATAAAGGAAACGCTGCATTTTTTGAAGTCTAAATCCCAAATTTATGTTTTTATTGCATAGTTCACTTCAATACCTTTATGTCACAAAAAAATAGAGTCCTAACTATACAAGATGGATTGTTCCATTTACCATGGTCCTAAACAACTTCTTCAATATTTTTTACCTCTTTCCATGCTTATTTTGACTGACTTAGTCATGTTACTTGCTCTTCTTACCAATACACCTGCAATCATGGTTAATTCTGCTATACAAACCTTCTAAGTACCTTGCACACTTGATTCAAGATTGATATAGGCTCCCCTTGCCTCAAGAGTCTCTTACAGACCTATAGATAACCTATAATAGAGCAAGACTTTCTATAATACCCTTTATGAAGTGAAACATTCAATTCAAAACATTTATCTATACAAGTAGTATAATATCTATATTTCCATGTTTCAAGTGTAAGAATTAAACAAACTCCTTCTCAACAAATATCACCATAGAAACCATCATAAAAGCCTTCATGCTCATCCTGTACCAGTACACTCATGCCCTTGAAACACTATAACAAATCCAAAAAAGATATATCTTGGCTCATGAGAATATTGTATGAATTCAACATACCTTTCTTTTGGTCCTAATACTTCATTCTAGGTTAGCGAAACCCTACAATCCCTATCACCTTTTCATATTCATGTCATAAACACTCTTCAGGCATGTATCTCATCATAACATCTTATTATAGTCATCAGTATCTATTCAATTCTTCACCATGCCTTCTAGACATAAATAACTTTGTTCTTGACCTGATCATAAAACCTTGAACATCATTTTCATGATTTTGATCTATCTTGGAACACACAACATTTCCCATTGTATTCAGGATTTAAAAAATAATTTAAGGCCACTTATAACACCTTCTCCACTTTGTCATGTCATAACTCAGATCCTAATACTTTGCCTCAGATTTTGGTACTCTACCTTGTGAAGTACTTCATATACATCTCCCTTTAAACTTTGAAACAAACCTTAGGAGGTATTGAAACCTCAAGACTCAAGCTTATAAAACATTTTCAACCTGCATACCTTCATAACAAATCTATAAACATTCATATCACTGATCAATCATACTTAAAACACCTAGGAGACCATAAGAAAGACACTTTTGACAAAGTTTTCTTCTATTTTTAGATTTTTTCTTCTTGTACATTTGACAGAGCTCTTGATGAATGAGTCATATACTTCCATAAGGCACATCACAAACTATTCTATCTAGATATTAGGAGATATTAGGTATAGTTATTTCCTTGATCTATGGTATTGACTAGATCCTTGATGTCTAGTTCTCTCCTAAATCTATGGTTTTGACTAGTTCTTTGATGACTAGTTATTTCCTTGATTTATGGCTTGATCTATGACCTTGACTGGTTCTTAGATTGTTATTCCTTGCCTATTTAAGCAAGGCCCATTCTCAATGTATTGTATTGAGTTCCATAATAATAGATAATATTGTTGCTCATTTGTTTGTAAAGGTTTTATGTAAAGCTATTCTAACGAATTACTTTCATCTTATTGATCATGATGTTTGATTGGCATCTAGTTGTGTCAATATATGCTATGGTACGATCTGGTTATTGTTCCTTCTCATGATCAAGTACACTACAAAAGTGGTCTGACACTGTTATGTTTGTGGAGCCTATTTTCATGTTAGAGTTATTTTTATGGCGGTCCCGCTCATTGGTGAGTGGGTCAGGGGGGTTTGGGGGGGTGAAGCCCGAAGGGGGTTCCGAAGACCCAAATTTTCATGGGTGGTTTATTAACCCATGGGTAATGGGTAACCGTTATGGGCTATTTTTTGGGCCCATGGTTTTTTCGGTACCCATTGTTTTGTAAAACCGCCTCTTCGGCTACCCATAGGTTTATGGGATGGTTTTGTTTTTTGCCCATTGTTTGATACCCATGGTTTTGTAAAACTGCTTAAGCAGTTGTCTATTTATATGGTCTTATGCATATGATAGATAGACAAGCAAATGTATTGCAGATGTGTTTTGAATTCGGGTGTGAATTCTATAGAGTTTGTTGAGCATAGCTCCAAACGGATCTGGGTATTGTATTGAGAGAGTGGAGGCTTGTAATAAAATCTGAGCAAGTGATTCTTGGTGGACGTAGCCCAAATTGGGTGAACCACGTTAAATCTTGTCTCTCTGTGTTGTGTTATTTATTCTGCACTTTTATTTGAGATCTGTAATATTTTCTGCATATTAGTTTCTACTGTTGCGATTCTGTAAGGGATTATTCCACATATTTTATCTCTTATTTCCTAACAATTGGTATCAGAGCCTGGTTTGGTTTGCTGAAGTGTTGAATTGCAGGGAAAGTTTTATCTTGAGTGGGAGCTATGGCAGATGATGGAAGATCTAGGGTTGATAAATTCAACGGGTAGAATTTCAGTCTTTGGAAGATGCAGATGGAAGATTACCTTTATCAGAAGGATCTTTATACTCCATTGTCTGAGAAGGTGAACAAACCCTCGAGTATGACAGATGCGGAATGGGATTTTTTGGATCGGAAGGCACTTGGAATGATCTAGCTGTGTCTTGCATCTTCGGTATTATTTAATGTTTCAAAGGAAAAGACTACAAAAGATCTAATGGATGCATTAGGGAAGTTGTATGAAAAACCCTCTGCCTCTAACAAGATATTTTTAATGAAAAAGTTGTTTAATATGAAGATGTCTGAGAATAGTTCAGTAGCAGATCATTTAAATGATTTCAATATGGTTGTGAATATGCTAGCTTTGGTTACAATAGAATTTGATGAAGAAGTTAGGGCTTTATTAATTCTGTGCTCTTTACCTGAAAGTTGGAATAGCCTGGTAATGGCGGTAAGCAACTCGGTTCCAGCTAACTCGAAGTTGAAGTTTGAGGATGTTGTAGGGGTGATTCTAAGCGAGGAAATGCGAAGAAAAAGCTCTGGGGAATCTTCTACTTCAGGGAATGCTTTGACAGTGGAAACTAGAGGGAGACAGAAGAATAGAGGAAACTGTGGAAAATCGAAAGATCAGGCAAGGTCAAAATCCAAGAGCAAGATTGTATGTTGGAACTGTGGAAAGTCTGGGCATGCAAAGAAGGATTTTTGGGAGCTTCGGGACAAGAAGAAACAATAGGAAGAAAACAAGGAGGAAAATGTGGCATCGGGTAATGTATGTCAGGATGCTTTGATTCTTTCTTTGCATAATATTACTGAATCTTGGGTTTTAGATTCAGGGGCTTCTTTTCATGCTACTCCACATAGGCATTATTTTGTTGATTATGTTCAAGGGGATTTTGGGCATGTTTTTCTTGGTGATGATGAGCCTTGTAGTATAGTTGGAAAAGGTTCTGTTCAGGTTAAGATGCAGAATGGGAATACATGGCTATTGAAGGATGTCAGACATGTGCCTACATTAAGGAGAAATTTGATATCAGTGGGGCAATTGGGAAGTGATGGTTGTACTGTGATATTTACAGCTAACTCTTGGAAGGTTACCAAGGGTGCTCTTGTGGTGGCAAGAGGTAAGAAGGTTGGAACCTTGTATTTAACCACTGATAGTACTAATGATTGTAATCTTGTGGCTTCAGATGCAGATACAACATTATGGCACTATAGGCTCGGTCATATGAGCCATAAGGGCATGAACATCATAAAGAAGAATTTTCCTGGATATACAGAAATAGGTTTGGATTTCTGTGAGAACTGCATATATGGGAAACAGAAGTGAGTAAGGTTTCTCAAGGTTGGACCTATGAAGAAAGAGAGTAAGTTAGAGCTGGTACATTCTGATGTGTGGGGGCCGGCTCAGGTATCATCTCTTGGGGGTTCAAGTTATTATGTTACTTTTATTGATGATGCAACAAGGAAAGTTTGGGTTTATTGTATTAGAAACAAATCTGATGTATTTGACACTTTTGTTAAATGGAAAGCCTTGGTAGAGAATGAAACAGGTCTTAAGCTAAAATGTCTCAGGTCAGATAATGGAGGGGAGTATTGCAGCAATGAATTTAATGATTACTGTTCTAAGAATGGAATCCGCAGGAAAAAGATGGTTCCAGGAACTCCACAACAGAATGGGGTATCAGAAAGGATGAACAGAACAATAATGGAACGTGCTAGGAGCATGAGGTTACATGCAGGACTGCCTCTTTCTTTTTGGGCAGAAGCGGTGAGCACAACTATGTACTTGATAAACAGAGGACCCTCAAGTGCCTTGGATGGAGGCATACCTGAGGAGGCATGGTATGGTAAGAAAGTTGATTATTCATTTCTTAGAGTCTTTGGATGTGAGGTGTTTGTTCATATAGACAAGGATGATAGGACCAAGCTAGAGGCTAAATCAGAAAAATGTACTTTCATTGGTTATGGTGGTGATGACTTTGGGTTTAAATGTTGGAGTATTAAGGACAAGAAAATCATTCGGTCTAGGGATGTGGTCTTTAATGAGAAAGTCATGTATAAGCAACAGTTGCAGGAAAATAGGGAAGAATCCAAGAAAGAATATGCAGTGGTAGAGGATCTTCCAGATGGGAAAGTGACCCATGAATCAGTTCAGGAACCTACTCAACAGGAACCCCAAACTCCTACAGTGAGGAGGTCTTCTAGGGTAAGAAAAGAACCTGAACATTTTTCTCCTTCTCTTTATTATTTATTACTCACTGATAGTGGAGAGCCAGAGAGCTTTGATGAAGCAATGCAGGTAGATGCCAGTAAGAAGTGGGAGCAAGCCATGGATGAGGAGCATAAGTCTCTCATGGAGAACCAGACTTGGGATTTGGTGAAGCTATTGGAAGGAAAAAGAGCATTGCAGAACAAGTGGGTGTACAAAGTTAAAGATGAAGAAGGAGGAAAGAAAAGATATAAGGCCCGGTTGGTGGTCAAGGGGTTTGCACAGAAACAAGGTATAGATTTTGATGAGATATTTTCTCCTGTAGTAAAAATGACTTCTATTAGAACTGTTCTTGGAATAGTGGCAACAGAAGACTTGCACTTAGAACAGTTAGATGTAAAGACTACATTTCTCCATGGTGATTTGGAGGAGGAACTATATATGCAGCAACCAGAGGGCTATGAGGTCAAAGGTAAAGAGGAGATGGTGTGTAAACTGAAGAAGAGCTTGTATGGCTTGAAACAAGCTCCACGTCAATGGTATAAGAAGTTTGATAGCTTCATGATGGAGCAAGGTTATATTAGATGTCATTCTGACCATTGCGTGTATACAAAGAAATTTGAGGATGGAAGTTATATTATCCTATGTTTGTATGTTGATGACATGTTGGTTGCAGGTAAAAACATGCAGGAAATAAAAGTACTCAAGAAACAGCTAAGTGAATCCTTTGATATGAAGGATTTGGGGGCAGCCAGAAAAATCCTTGGTATGAGGATAACTCAGGATAGGAAGGAATGGAAGTTGACTTTATCTCAGGAAGAGTACATTAAGAAGGTATTGGATAGGTTTAACATGCAGGATGCTAAACTGGTTGGGACTCCTTTGGCAGGCCATTTTAAGTTATCAAAGGAGTAGTGTCCCAAGACAGAGCAGGAAAGAAACCAGATGTCCAAGGTACCTTACTCATCAGCAGTTGGCAGTTTGATGTATGCTATGGTGTGCACTAGGCCTGATATTGCCCATGCAGTGGGAGCTGTGAGTAGATTTATGAGTGATCCAGGTAAAGAGCATTGGCAAGCAGTAAAGTGGATCCTTTGGTATTTGAGAGGGACCATGGGGACAGTTTTGTGCTACAGTGGATCAGACACCACTTTACGTGGTTATGTAGATTCAGACATGGCTGGAGATGTAGACAACAGGAGGAGCACGACAGGTTATATTTATACTGTAGGTGGGACAACAGTGAGCTGGATTTCATGACTACAGAAGCTGGTGGCTTTGTCAACCATGGAGGCTGAGTATGTTGCTGCCACAGAGGCAAGCAAAGAGATGATTTGGTTACAACAATTGCTTGAGGAGTTAGGGCATAAGCAGGAGGAATGTAAGCTGCATAGTGATAGTCAGAGTGCTATACACCTAGCTAAGAACTCTGCTTTCCACTCTAGGATGAAGCATATACAGTTGAGATATCACTTCATCAGGACAGCTTTGGAGGAAGATAAGTTGAAGTTGGAGAAGATTCATACCAGTCAGAATCCTGTAGACATGATGACCAAGGTGGTCACAAGGGATAAACTAAAGCTATGTTCAGCTTTGGTTGGCCTTCGCGGATGATAGTGAAGGGTTGAGAAGCTTGCTCAGTGGAAATCAGTCTCCAAGTGGGAGATTGTTATGTTTGTGGAGCCTATTTTCATGTTAGAGTGTGGTACACCTTCTATGTGTTACACTCGGGTATTTTTATGGCGGTTCCCACTCGCCGGTGAGCGGGTCAGGGGGGTTCAGGGGTGAAGCCCCCGAAGAAAATTTTCATGGGTGGTTTATTAACCCATGGGTAATGGGTAACCGTTATGGGCTATTTTTGGGCCCATGGTTTTTTCGGTACCCATTGTTTTGTAAAACCGCCTCTTCGGCTACCCATAGGTTTATGGGATGGTTTTGTTTTTTACCCATTGTTTGATACCCATGGTTTTGTAAAACTACTTAAGCAGTTGTCTATTTATATGGTCTTATGCATATGATAGATAGACAAGAAAATGTATTGCAGATGTGTTTTGAATTCGGGTGTGAATTCTGTAGAGTTTGTTGAGCATAGCTCCAAACGGATCTGGGTATTGTATTGAGAGAGTGGAGGCTTGTAATAAAATCTGAGCAAGTGATTCTTGGTGGATGTAGCCCAAATTGGGTGAACCACGTTAAATCTTGTCTCTTGTGTTGTGTTATTTATCCTGCACTTTTATTTGAGATCTGTAATATTTTTTGCATATTAGTTTCTACTGTTGCGATTCTGTAAGGGATTATTCCACATATTTTATCTCTTATTTCCTAACAGACACTTGATGCACTGACTCAAAACCTTGAGATCACTCTTACTTCATGATTAAGGATATTCTAGCATCCTAATAAATTTCTCAGATTCACCTTGATGTATCAGACCTTGAAACTAATAATGAAGTGTAGATAAATATACCTTCAACATACTTGAAATATTGACTAGACATCCCACACTCTCTACTTCACACCTAAAAAACTATTCTCATACATGGAGTGCATCATCTAATCAAGTCATATTTTTGGAATACTAGGACTTGAAATCTTCAGGAACCTCCACACTCTTCAACAATCCTGAACACATGCATATCAACTGAGGAGTTTCAATCATGCCTTCTTTAATCATCATATTCCTCTACAAACCTTCTACATTGTAACCTCAGACCTTTGTCATCCTACTTGCAAACCTTCAAGAAGCATAATCATACTGTTTTTCTACTTGAAGACCTCTCTAACTATTCATACCTTTCTTGAAATACACACCTTTTGACTGAAACACCCAATCTCAGAATTTTCTTGACTTTTTCACAGAGTACAGTTCTTTCTCATTTGGAATTTTGTCTTATCTTTTAAAAAGATTTGTCAATGTGCATATGATATTACCTTATGTAGATCCTTCCTTTTGACATAGAAGCACAAACTAAATTAATTGACTTCTTCAAACAGATATAGAAGCATTCTAGCCCATGAAAATAAACCACGATGAACTCCCCGTAGGATGAGGGATAAAAATGAAATTCTTCTTCAATATTGGAGAAATCATGAGATATTCTCAAGCCACATGACAATGACCTTAACCATTTACATTCAGAGCATGATTATACATTGATGACTCACAAAAAACCTATAAGCACACACTTTTAACACATATCCATGACACATAGTACATTAACAATCTTGACAACTCATTATGACACATCATTGAATCCTTTGTTGGATATACAAACTCCAAGAAATTTTGATTATATATGACAGTGGTAATGCACAAAATCATACCTACTCAAATCTTTGAGCACTTTGATATACCAACAAACTTTCAACTTCCACTAGACCTTAGGCATTGACACACTTTTATACAGACCTTATGATCACAATTGCTCTCTTTAGGATGATGTATTCCAAGACCTATGAATTAAATCAACACTTAGACCTCCTAACATGATGAAAAAAAACTTCTTAGTTGTCCAATATAATTAAAAACAAACCCCTTTTTCTGAACTAAATGATGACAAACCAAGAATATGACCTTCTCATAAGGACTCATGCACATTTAGACTCCTTATCACTATTTACTCAAACAATACTTCATGATACATGACCCCAAAACTCTTTTCTCCATTTTCACAAGAATCTTAACACAACCCCAAACACCTTTTGACCGAGCTAAGTAATTTTCAAGACAATATTATGATGTAAAAGACAAAGACATTCCTTAATAGAACTGAAACAACTTGCAGGGGCGCACAACCATGCTTCCTCCATAATGAATGTCTATTAGAAGTCCAGAGAAGACATGCAAATCTCAGTAGGTCACTAAAATGGTATATCATCATCAAATGAGCCCAAGGACTGTATCCTCTCTCTTTTTTTCTTTCTTATTCCCTTTCAAGACCTTTAATCCTTAGATACAATGATTTCGTCTCTAATGTCTCCATCATCTAATTGAAGGAATGTCAAACACATGTGGTTTTCTACATTTGCAAAAAGATACAATAAACCTCTATGACATGTATTATATTTTCCAAGCTTGATTACATATTTCATTGTCTTATCAACACACTTTGGCATCTTGAGAGAGCTTGACTCTCCGTAAACTGTCAATGTTTCTTTCTCCTTCACATCCTTTACCCTTTCATGCTTGTCAACCTTAGGAAACACTTTACCTTGAATGAAAGATGAATTTGAATTCTACATCACAACACTTTGATCCTTGTTCTTCTTGATGCCGTTCACATATATAGGGTCTTCTTTCTTTACCTCATGCTTAGAGACACCCTTCTTGGCCTCATAATCTAATACATCTACCTTAGAATCATTCAAAGAGCTATTTTTACTTTTGAAAATTTTTCCATTATGCCTATTTGGAGCTTGAAACCTGTTGTTGACCCTTGAATAATTACCTTGGTGAAAAGATATAGCAATATGTCCCTATTTGTGATAATTGTAACACACAACATTCTTCCATCTTCTAGGCTCATACACACTAATCTTCCAAAAAAAATCAGCTGCCCTATGGCCATACTCACAACATAAGTAACATTGACCCTTGAAAGAAATTTCATCATTCGATGATAACACATTATTTGAGAATTTTTTTGCAATCCATAGCTCTATGACCAAAGATATTACAAACATAACAATATACATGGAAAGAAGAACCATACCTCATAGCATTAGGTTGTCTAAAAAAATTAGAATTCTTTGAATCAACTTTCTTTGACACCTTCATGTTAGCTTGAGAGTTTAGACCAGCTTTATCATCATCCTTCACATGTTCTCCTTTGAATCCTAGGCATATTTTTATCACTAATAGCTCTTTGACACTCTAAGATTCCATCAAGAGCTTCAAAACTATTTTCTAACTTCCCATACATCTTCATCTTGTTAGAAGCATATTATAATTCAAATCTCAAATATTTCAACCTTTCTTCATACCTGGAACAACTATCTTCTTTATCCTCCAGGGATTTAGAGACTATTGTCCATTTTTGCACCCATTGCAAAAATTGAACGACTTGACAAACCGAACTTGGGGTAGTTGATTGGGATTTCAATGGAGAATCTAGAGTTTCAGGTAATTTTTTAATGTTTTGGAATACTTGTCGTTGATTTGGAGGTTTTAGGATTATTTGATGTAATTTCCCCTCTTTTAGGCTCAACACTTAGCCAATTTTGTTTAAAAAAGGAGAAAATGGGATAAAATTGGATTTGGGATACTTCTGTTATCTAATTTTGTACTCATGGAAAAATTGGACAACATGGGTCAATCGGTCAATCGGACCCTAGAACTGAAAAACCCCTTCATGAAACATTTTGGGGACATTATAGGAAAAATCTTGTGTTGAAGGCACATCTTGGCATTATGGGAAATTTCAGGATTGTTTTGGAGTATTTTCCCCATTTTGGGTCTTAGGGGTTAATGAGTTTACTCGTAGTGCTAAGGTTGACCTCTGTGGGCCCACTTTCTACCAAGGATTGTGAGAAATCAATTAAAATTGAGAAATCATGTTTAAAACGTCCTATGATGCTCCCATTATCTCTTCAATTTCAACAAAACATAATGAGTTACAACTCATAGAAAAGACCAATTCAGTGAGCTAAGGAGGCATCAAGCTTAAAACAACTCACCGAGTAGCTCGGTGAGCTACTCAGTGAGCTGATATGGTGTAAAAGGGATTGAGCTCAGTTGTAGCTTGTGCAAGTTAAGAAGTATAACAACCAAGCAGTCTTGACTGAGATTTTTCCATGGTTCTGTGAATGGACAATGCATCAAGGGATTGTGCTCGACATATGAAAAATGGAGGCTTGATAGTGAAGGGAGAGCTTGGGCTAACTAAACCAAGTCAATATAAAATACATCAAGCCCAAACTCGGGAAGTGTAAAATGAAGCTTGACAAGTTTCTCATGGGAGCTCGAAGGAAGATAAGGTTTCTGTTGAGGAGTGAGTTAAATGTTGAGGAGAAGGGATGACCAGGTTTTGTTTATAACTTGGCAAGGGGACTCAGAGGATTCAAGCTAGAAATGAAATGATGCAATGGAGAACTCGAGGCATTCAGGCTATAGCCAATGCATTTTGAGAAGGAAGAGCTCATGAAATTAGATGTAGATCAAGCGAGTCATAGTGAAAGGGTGGCAAGCCATAATAAGATGAGTTGAATCTAAGTCATTGGTCGAGAGAGATAGTGAGTCCAAGCTAGTCTAGAAGTTCACTCAGTTCGTAATATAGGATCCAACTCATGCTATCGAGTTGCACCATTGAATTTGACTCTGTTATAATTAGATGTGGAGCCGAGTCGGGTCAGTGTAAGAGCTCGGTAAAACTACAAGTCAAGTTGACAAAATTCAATGAGGGGGAGTTTCAGGCCTTTGAGGCCATGATGGAGATAATTGCCATGGCAAGCCAATATGAGATTTCACATGTGTGGGAAAAGTTCATGATGATTTCCAAGTGGGTTTTCATTAATGGCAAGCCAAAGCATGAACTCCGCACAGGAGAGGTTTGGGAAAACATGGTCAAGTTGAATATTAATGGTGGTAATCCAAGGAACAAATTCCACAAACCAAATGTTCCAGTAAGAAGTCTGAGTCCATTGCCGAGTTATTAGGTGAGTCATCAGGGGAGTTAAAGCATGTTTGAATGATTGATCGGTTATAGACAAGATGGTGAGTCATTCACCAAGCTATGAGGAAGGTTGATTGGCGAGAATGAGTCACATGGTGATGGTTGATGATAGTGGTGCATTGATGTGACAATAGTTTCATGAATAACAAGTCACCATTCTAGAATGAGTTCACAGCTTGGTGGTCAAAAAGAGAAGACAAGATTCGTATGATATTTTCAAGATCAGATCGATTGTGTTGAGCCAGAAGAAAGATGTTACAAGCCATGCATGAAAATAGGTCAGATGCTCAGGAAAATTCAGAACCAAGATAATGCTCATAAGGATTCAGTTTGTGAGATGAATGGTGAATGCATAGCTTAAAATATGCTCAGACATCTATAGGTGAGCCATTCATCAACGATATGAACTTGGAGAGACTGAGCTCATCGACCAATGAATCTGAGATTGCCATAATGGGTCGAAAGGTGGATCAAGGGAGATTAAGGAACAATTCATAATCTCAGGACTTGGTCACACAAATAATGAAAAAATCATACACTCAGTTAACTAAGTAGGAATCTAACCAACTTGGATGTGAGCCGAGTGATCTAAATTTATGGTTTCATGCATTGGTACAAGGTGGTTTGAATTAAATTTGTTACATAGGAGATTGAAGGATGACATGCCAGGTAGACAAGTTGATTAGTGAAGCTTGAGATCACACTCAAATTTGTAACATTGATGGAGCCTTTCAAATGATGTGGTCATAACAAGTGAAAAAATGGAGGTGGCTTGATGGGTTGAGAGATGAATCGTGGTGGAAGATTCAAAAGAATGGTTCACAGAGGCATTTTGGCATATGTAATGATGAAAGCTTAACAAAGATAGATGCGAACTAACCAAATAGGGGATGGTCAAAATTCATGTTTAGCCTTATCATGAGCTCGAGCTTGCATGTGGTGAGCGAGTCAAAGATAACATGACTCAAGTGTGGGCATCTAGATTTTGTAAATTAAGCGAACTAACCAAGTTGAATGGAGCTCGAGTTGAGTTGGTCGACGATTCATTTGATGAAGCATGGCTTGAGCTTAGTCTGACAAGAGTAATCATCGTAGGAAGATCTCACACCAAGGTGGCAACATCGATTTCATGCCTGAAGAAAATATGTTTGGAGGTAAATTTGATTCGATCCATCGAATGGCTGAGTGAAAATAATGTTAGAAAAGTTGTTAGACAAATGATGGCTTGCAAGAGTAGAATGCCATAAAATTGAGTCAACATGAATCTCAGTTGACTGATTTGGGATTGTGTGATTTTTTTCAATGCATGATGGGCTTCAGTAATGGGATGTCAGTGATGGAAAGCTTGATGGAGAGGAGCTCTTGGAAAAACATGAGATGAGTTGCTTGAGCTATGCATAAGCCTGAGACACAGTCCATAGCATGAAATGACTTCACGAGTGTAAGATCATGGAGCTCGACGGTTGAATCATTTTGGTCTCATAAAGCTGGGTCGCGAGTTGGCCATGATGACACAGAAGTTGAGATAATTCACAAGAAGAGTTGGGTTTGATAGCTACCATTCAGAGGGTTCATGTCATGAAATAAAGTTTGAGAGAGAGCTTGTGGGAATTGACAAGGAAATACTCAGTGAACTCAACACCAAGCTAGGAGTTGAACATGAGTCGAGAAGAACTCATGTCCTAGAGCTCGCATGAAATATTTGACTAACCGAGTTGAGCCATTTTCCATTGTTGAGAAGAGATTAGGGAGAGCTTACATGGAGGATGAGATGATAGACTCATGAGAAAGAATCGAGTTGATGAGTAGCTCGAACCGAACTCGTTAGGCATTGTGTGACTCGGTTGATAGGTTTACAGGAAAGGGATCCATTTGAAATAACTCACTAGGCTGAGCTCGTCGAACGACTCGACATTGAGCTCAAGGATAACATGAGCCAAGTTGCATTTTGGCATAAAATTAAGATGTGGTCCACAACAAGGAGATGGATATAGGAACTTGGCTCGATTCAGTGGTAGGAACTCAACTTGGTTGCAGCTCATTGAAGGGTGGAGGACTCTGAAGACACCAACTCGGTGAGTTGGCTCGGCGAGCCAACCACCGAGTTGGGCTATTTTTTGGCTTTTTCTTAGTTGACCCCCCTTCAGTGCAAACCGGTCAACGGGGGGCCCACCATTATTTTTAATTAAATTAATTATTTTTATTTTAAATATTTTATTAATAATATTTATTATTATTATTAAAATATTTTATTTAAATATTCTTTTAATTAATTGAGAAGATTAGGTCAAACTGGGTATTAATGACACATGATGGAATCTTCTCAAAGTGGTTCAACCAACTGTAATAAATACATCATGTACCTTCAATTTAGGAAGGGAATTTATGACTCCTTCTCTCCCCTCTCTCAACTTCTTCTATAAATGTAAGTTTGAAGCTCATTCCAAGGGGTTCCAATAGGTTAGACAAGTTGGACAGTTAGATATCTGAGACAAGTGTGTGTTTTTCAAGAGTCCTCTCTCTTCTGCAAGTTGTCCTTATATGTTGAGGGAACTTTCAAGCCTCCTTTCCAAGATTATAATGGCAACCATTTCCTCTTCTAAATGTATGATGCATTATGCATGTTATTGAAGTAATAAAAGTGTGTGTTTTGTGACTAATCTCATTCCTTTCATCCTTCTATACTTATTTTGTGCCTTTTCTCATGCTTACAGGTACACTGTGCAAGTTCACGTTTCTATTGCAGGTTCTTGGAATTTTATGCTTATCAAGTGGTGGAGTATTGCATGCAGTTGAGTTATGGTGCTTGTTCACCCTTCTCAAGTTCATCCTTCTTCACTGGAAGACTGATAAGTTGTTTATCTGATCGAGTTTAACAAAGGGAACGTGTGCTTCCTAGTCTGTGGTATTTTGTACCCTCTCTAAGTTGCAGTAGGTGAAGTTGACTTGTGGTGCACACACCCTCTTCAAATTAACCCTTCCTGAGTCTGGAAACACCTTTTATTTGGTGCATCACCATCCCTAGTATAGTTTCATTTCTTGCAAATATCTTTCCCTAAAACCCATGAAAATGTTAGCATAGGTATAGATAATCAATTTATTGCACTAGGAGTAGTACAACACTTAGTTTAGGAAGAGGAAGCCGGCCTTCTCTGGAGGTTCACCTCAAGCCCAAGTCCCACAACTTGAGAGGTGATTCCATGTGTCCCAATCACACCGAATGTCTTGTTCACATTCTGGCCATTCGGAGGGTGCAATGATTTGGTGATAATAAATTCATTGTATTTTCCCTCTAACTCCCTCATCCTAAGAGAAATCCAAGGAGTTAGAGAAATTTAAGAAAATGTGAAAAAGGGTGGGTTTTGGTGTATTTCGGGTCACAAGGTTGCTGATGGAACATGCTGCGGGTGGAACAAGAGTAATGAAACTGGTTTGATGCCCGCAATACAAATGATCATTTATATTGATGCTTAGGTAGTACAAGTTCTCATGGGTCACCAACAATCTGATCCTCCATTTTTTCCAATTTGTAAAGGGTTCAATGTTGTGTGACGAGGTCAGGTTTCCGGGAGCTCAAGTGGTACAAGCTCCGTGGGGATGTCAATTCCTTGTGAAGCTGAAATGGAGGAAACAAAAAGGAGTCTAGGAGTTGTTTGTTGTGCGGGTTGGGGAAGAGTGTGGAGAACTCATGGAGTTTCAAGGCCTAGATGGAATGCGTTAGTGTGGGTGCGAAATGACTGATGTGGGTTTTGGAGACCCAGGAGGAACACAGACCTCATGAATGTGAGTTCCTTGTGGAGCCGTGTTTTTCTGTAGGCTATGGAATGCGGGTCACGAAAGGATGTAGAGCACAAGGGAGTATGGGGAACTTATTCCCCATGGGAACAAGTTCAACTTGGAGCTATAAAACCCATCAAGCCAAAGGATACAGGGTTCAATGTGAATGATTCAAGAATTTCAGGCCCTGGTGGTACAAACAACCCTGTTCCACAGAGAAAATGAGTTCCCCATAATCCAATTAAACCCACAAGCCAATAACAGGAAGACACGTGGCCAAGAGGTAAGGGAGGCAAAAAATTGGCTAAGTGTTGGGGGGGATTGGTAAAGTAATACAAAGCCCGAAACTTTAAAAAATGTTCCCTAATGACCTCCCCAACCCACATTGGCATAACTCAAGCTCTTGTGGAGAAAATCTCACAAACAAGATATCATTGGATTCATTTTCTTGAGCCCCACACTCAAAAATATTTAAAAAATTAGAGTTAGGTGGATTTTGATGGGTAAAAATGGCAAAATACAGTACAACATTCAAAGGTTCAATTCCAAGTAGCTGAAAAGATCAAATTTGATATGATTTGGTGCTCTTCCTTCTCCAGCAAGACAAAGGATCATAAAGGGATGGATTTTTCATACTACCCATCATTATTTCCAGATATTTAATACATGTTATAAGTGGGTGGAAGAAACATTTCTAGATTCTCATCTCTTCTCTCTTCTCCCATCACCTCTATATATTGTAACTTCTCATTTTGAGAAGAGGGAGGGACATTTTGAGCTGTGGGGAAAATCTGTAAAAAATATTTCTTGATATCAGTGAGCTGCAAGCCTCATGTTTGGACATCTTGCATGGTGATCCTTACCTCATCTCTTATCATGTAATGGATTGTGCATACATTGCAGCAATAAAATAATTGTTTTGTCGATACCTTCTTCCATAACATTGTTTTATTGCATTTCTCTTTCCTTCTATTGTTTGTGCAGGTGTTTTGTGTATTATTATCTCTCCTTGTAGGTTTCAAACATGTGCTCCAGGGAAAATGAGAGTTTGAGTGTTGAAATGGACTATAGCTCTCTTGAAAACCGTCTCCTTCATTATTCTCTCCTCATTTTCACTCATTGGAATGTCTCCAACCCTCTTTCTGGCGCTATCACCTCCATAGTTTAGGATTTCATTTTCATGCACTCTCTCTTTCCTTGGTCCCTTGGCATTGGTAGATTAGGATTAGTTAGTTGCATTTCCATTTCTAGGAGTAATGTAACATTATAAATAGTTAGAGGAAGTTGGCCTTCTCCATAGGTTTTTCTAAGTTTTCAGGTCCCACAACTGAGAGATAGTCCCATGTTGCCTTAGAAATATTGGTCATTCATGATCCTATCCAAGGTGCAATTTTGAGATCCAACAGTTTTAGCATGCACGGTGGGACATGTTTGAAGCATCCTACCACTCCATTTCATCATTTTTGTTTTAATTTTGATGAAATTCAACATTTGAAGGCATACCCAAGTATAACTGGAAACTCCACTGATTCAAGCAACCCACTATCTCAGTTGCAAAACTTTCCATTTATTCTTCCATTTATTTTAATGTTTACATTTCAGTCATGGCTATAGACACCTAAAATATGCTTACACTTAGCATTTCCTCCAATTCATTCATATTGATGATACTTTGTTAATTCCCTATACTTCGCTCCATTCTCGAATGCCCATTTATGACACCTTCTTGATCGTATTCGTCCTATAATTAGCTAATTGGGCTAATATCTCTCTTATTAGCTAAACATTCCTCCTTTCGACCATTCAGAACCTCCCTAGTTCTCTCTAAACCACTTCTGTAAGCTTCCTAGGCTATCTATCAGTCACAAATGATTAACCATACCCCTCCCAACTCTCACTGAGTCTCTAATCACTTGCTAATTGAGTTTAACTAGCCTAATCCTAGCTTAACTAGTCTAAAGCATGTTTACTTAGCTCCTAATCCTAAAGTGGTTTTTGACTCTCCTTTAGTCCCACATGCACCCAAATTCTAAACTCCTTCCAATCTAAAAAACTATAAATACAAGGCTAGGCCTACCCATTCAAACTTACAACTTTACATAATACAAAACCAAAACAAGCCTAAGAAAGCTTTGAGATCTCATTTGTATTAGCTTTAAGCTAATTAGACATTTGATCTTAATCTTACCCCCTCCATTGACCTTGAGCTAACACCTCCATTTGTATCCTTAAACCAAGTTTTGAGTAATATGGAGAAAACCATTGGCCTTGAAGCCATTAATGGCGAGACTCCATTCTTGAAAGCTTGAGAACCATAAACATCCAAATCACCCCTTTGACTTGCTAAGTTGATATTTTTAGGTTCAATTTCTTAATTAGTAATCTAAAGAGTAGAGAGTAGCATATATCATGCTAGGTTAGATTTAATCTAGTTCATACAATGATATAAGTTAATCTTGTTTAGCTCTTATCATGATGGTTTAGTGTAGATTAGGTTCATGCTTTGAGGTTACATGTTTTAGCTTCATTTCCATAGCTTATCTAATTTATTCATGAACACATTTGAGCATGCCCGGTGGGACAATTAGTCCATCCTCCATTAATGGGGTCATTTTGAAGCTTTTATTTCAGTTTCTAACTTTTTACATGTTTTTGTAGGGTTAAATATTTTGCCTTGGGATTTTTAGCTAGGTTTTATGTAGTTAACCTTCATTTTCATGCTTCTTTGTTAAGTTTATGCTAGAAACTGCATTTAATGGTTAATTCTAACCTGTTGACACTTTTAAAAATTTCATTTTCCTTAGTTTTTTGGTGGTTTTTCAGGCAGGCGCGCATACACCTTTCTGCCAGCGCAGGCACCTTCTAGACTGTCATTTTTAGCATAGGTGCGTAGGCACCCAAATCCACGCACAGGTGCATAAAATCAGGTGCACATGCCTAAATCGTGGTGCACATACCCTTCTGCCAGCGTAGACACCCTACAACCTGTCATTTTTACTAGGCACATGTACCCAAATCCACATGCAAGCACCCTTGTGTATCTCTCGACCCTCTGTCAATACATTTTACCAGGCGTGCACATGCCCAAACCATGGTGCATAAACACCCTTTTTCTGGTGCAAGCACCCCTCTTCCAACACACACACACTCTCATAGCTTTTACCATTTGTTCACTTTACATAGCAGCAGATCAGCTATTCTATGGTGCAAGCACACTTATACTATCACATACATCTCTCAGAGTACGCATGAACCTATGCATACCTGATAGGTTTACACAGAGGAATGCAATGCACCATAAGCCACATGCACATACCAAAAATAGTGCACATACACCTTCAAGGGTGTGCATGTATCTCTATTTGATCTGGATTTGTTCATATAATTTTTAGTGCTCCTAGTTTGGGTCATATATTTTGACCCGTTGACCCATTTTTAGAGTTTGAATAGGCATCAAAAAGAGAACAAAGAAGAAATTTAATGAGGGAAGTTTCAAAAGTAATATAACTTTGGTATCATTATTTCTATCATCAAACTCCCAAAGTGCCCTGGAGACCTCTGAAAATGCAAAATGCTAAAAACCGTTGAAAATTTACTAAAAATAGATTTATGGAATTTTCTAATATTCTTGGTTTTCTAACTTTCTTGCAGGTTATGACAGTGGTTTACAGGTTTCTTTTCCATCATATTTTTTCATACTAACTTAGTTAAAGTGTTTACATCTTTATTTGTGAAGGTTTGAAATGTGTATGCTCTTCCCTTGCACCTTTCTAGGTGATCTTGGGATCAAAAACGTTTCAATACTTTCTATTCATACTTGCAAAACGATTCAATTATAGCTTTCAAAGTTTGTTAAAAGGAACTTATTTTCACATTTTACTTAAGTATTTTCCATTTCTTTAAAACTTGTTTGAGTGAGATTCCTCTGTTGTGTATGCTCTTTCCTTTGCGTCTTAGGATGATCTTGGGAAATCAAAAGCAACATCTTATCTCCTTTATATGACATTTTGGAAAATTACTAATCTTGGTATATAGGACCTAAAAATACTTGTCAAAGAAAGGAGGAGCAAAGAAAAAACAAAACCTTCTAATACATGTTTTCATACAGAGTTGCCAAACAATGTGCTACTTAAAACCACATTAAGTTAAGAAAGATAAAAAACACACCACTTCACTTCACACTGTATTGCCGGTTTCGGAAAATGGTTGGTCCCTATCCACTCAATTGGAACATAACCCCTTTGGCATAGAACGCCTTAAGCTACAATAATGGGGGTGGTTCTAGGAACCCTAAAGTAATCCACCGCTGAGTAACCTCATGGATGAAACAAGAAGTGTTCCGCTTACCCACTTGACTAGATTTTACATTGTTAGTTAGAGTCAAAATTTTCTAGTATCGAGACCCCAGTGAGAATATGTGAGAACATGAATGCACTAGTTTCTCATCATATTTGAAGGGGGTAAAGTAAATATGAGATACTCCCAAATTAGTCATTGTGACTCTTTGGGTAAATCAGCTCACTCCTAGACAACTTGTGATACCTAGTTGAGAGATCTTATTAGGGAAGCCATTCTTTCTTGGAGCCCACTTTACTAGTCTGTTGTCGCGTCGAGCCATCACGAAGTGATGACCTTACTTGGAGTCTGAACCTTGTTTCTTGAATAAGGAAAAGAACCCACGTAAGTTAGATCTAAGTGCCTTTCATCACGAAATTAAACAATGTCTCACTTAGCTCAGTTTCATTTCTTGCCTTCAGGATGAGGTGAAACTCTACCCAAGTGGCGCTTAGTTTATTTTCATATTTTGATCTATACCTTTGTGTTCTTGTTTCCCATTTGGGGGTGAGAAGATAAGGCATCCCCTCGTGAGTGTTATCATAAGATAGTATTCACCACTTTTTTGTCTGTTTACACCCATCCATGTTTATGGCTGGGTTGTTAAATGTCTAAAGTGTGTGAGTACATTTTCACGTCTTTGATAACCACTTGATCTTGATTTCAAGATCATCATCATAGTTAGGATTGATTCATCATTTTATCTCCTTTGACATGTTACCTTATTTGCATTGTCTCAACAAAATTAAAATACTTATGCCATGTTTCTCGTAAAAGTGATCTAAGTGTCTTCATTATGTCGTTACTCTGCCCACATTTTAGCACATCCTTAGTATACTTTGACTTAGTTTGATTTCAAACATTGTCCCAAATATTGAAAGGTGTCACTTACTTTATTTTCATCATTTCAATACCACTTTGGCACTAATATATCGCTTCTCCATGAAGCTTGATAGATGTGTCCAATTGGTGTGGTTACGTAGCTTATATTTGTAATCCTCTCCCTTTGACGTTTAGGCCTTACTTGTCTCTAAACTAGTCGTAGTATCCTTTAAGTGGGAATCATATTTACCCTTTGTTAATATTTACACCTTGTTCATTTCAAGCTTGACGTAAGTATTGACATTGTGTTGATCATCTTTACATCGAACTATCATTTTGCACACACATTTTACATAGGGAGTATTTCCTTATTGATTGGCTTTGTGTTTCACACTTGCATGATTGTTCCTTGTGATTATTCATTCAGAAAACTTGTTTCTAGGACAATAATTTTTCAATCTCATCGAGATTGCATCATCATGATGTCTATTTTCCTTATACCTTCTTCAAAAAATCACACACACATCTCCATACTTATGCAATGTCTAGTTGGTTTCTGTTATGCTACCTGAATCGGCATGGAACTTTCTTCACTTTAAAGGAATTTGATCACACTAGCTTAGTCTAGGAATTTATACCTAAAAAATGCCAATAATGACTAATTATCATGTGGTTCCTCACACTTACTACAAAATAGAACCTAGGTTTAGGAATTCACATCAAAATATGCCCATTACGACTCAACCTCGTTTGGTTCTTCGTGCTAGAGGGCCCACTCAGGTACCCTATTCCCCACCTTCAGCTCATAGTTGGTGGTATGGTTTGGATGCTTCTGATCCAAATTATTATTCAGGTTCCCCCCACTCTTCTTCTGATTCAGATCCAACTACTGTTTGGATTCCCACTCTTCTTCTGAAGATTCAGATCCCAACTATTTTTCAGATACCCCTAGATCAAATCCTGAATCACGGTCCTCAGTCCTCCCTTTCTTCAAAGGACCTTTGTTCCCAATCACCTCAATAATGTCTTCCTCCTTTGAAGACTCATGTGACTCCAAGTTCCATCGATCGAACATCTAATTCGGTTCTTGAGTCACGGTCCTCCCTTTCTTCGTAGAACCTCCTTCATCAGTTGCCTCGACGATCCCTTCCTCCATCGAAGAGTTCCATGACTCAGATTCCCTCTAGTAAATAATCCAATTCAACTCCTACGTCATAACTTAATAGATGGCTATGTGATCCTATTTTCTCTCCCACATTAGGTCATATTTTAGAAAAATGATCTAAGTCCAGATCTAAATCATCCATTCATGAGACACCTGCCACCAAGCCTACGTCGTCTCTTGAGTCATCTTCTGCTATCTTTCCAACTCACATCCTCTTCTTCCCTTGAGCCCTTTCAACCATATCATACCATTTCCTCATCCATATTATAAATATCAATGTCTGCGACCATGTCAAACCATTAGAAAGAATCCATGTGCTAAGATATCTTGTCAAAACACTATCAAAACTCTTCATGGGAGTGATAAGGTAAAACCTTCCTCTCATCTACATCATTGAACATCTTCATCTTCTTCTGTCAATCAATCTTCCCCGATTCTCAAGCCCATTTCTTCTAGTCAACCTATTATGGCTGAAGAAAAACAACCTCTATTGATTGATTTCTCTCAGGATGACGGAAAAATCAGACTACACAAAGATATCCCTCTAGAGGATTGCAAACAAGGGTTCTTTCTTGAACTTGATATGCTTGCTATTGGAGTAATTAAGTTTAGTTCCTTTTTTCAGAACATAGGGGAAGATCCTAAAGTCATGGAACTTGATTCTTCTTCTGTTATTCCATCTTCACCTTCCTCTGAGCATGATGAGATGTCGGGGTCTAGCATTGATCCATGGCCTATCTTCTCTTTACCAACTCAGTCCTTATCTATCATCATTCCTCAATCAAAATCTCACCTTGGGTCACTGATGAGTAGCCCATCATCTTCTTCTATCATGGAGCCACCCCTAGATAGCCCTCCATTTTCTACTTGTGGGTCACCTCTTGGTAGCCTATTACCTTCCATTCTTGGGCCACGACCCAGTATCCCTTCATCCTCTTCTATCTATGGGACCCCACATGTTAGTACCTCCTCATCTATACTTGGGCCACACCCTAGAAACCCTTTGTATCTTCTTATATTCTTGGGCCATGTCTTCATAGATCTAATTTATTCCATCTTAGGGCCATATTCTAACAATCCTTCGTCATCTTCTATCAGTGGCTCATCTCCTAGTAGCCCATCCTCTTCAATTCTTGGACTATATCCTTTTCATCCTTCTACCAATGATTGGGGTAGGCCCACCATCATTTATTTCATTCCTATCATCAATCATAAATGTTCGACTTTCTTCTCCCACTTCTCGGGATTAGACAAGTCACATATCAACTTATAAGAAACCCAAGCAGTTTCTTAATCAAAGCTCAGGTCAAAAATTTCAAAGAGCTCCAAAGTTCCAATAAACTTCCAATAGATCTTAAGGTTAAAAATCAAGCAGCAATTCAAGAATGCACACCAACACACCCATCAAGTATGGTGCAAAGTGCATAAACCTCTGGATGGGGAATTCAATCTCCCACATACAAAATCCATTGTTTTAGGATAAATCACAGTCATTTGTTGAGTATGAGCTCACCTTGATCATTGAGATCGAGGATAACATGAACTCTTGATAAAAAACACACTTAATATCCCTTATCAAGGAAGTTGCAAACATCATTCTTGGATCTTATCACACAGAGTGACTTTGTTGGTCCCACCTTTTCAAAAATCTAAAACCTAAAAATTCAAAAATACAAAAACATGAGAAAACATAAAATAATCAAAGGATACATAAGTCAAACATTGCAATCAGGTATTGTGATACACATGGATGTTTCTTTCTTCCCTTCCTTGATATTCTTCTGCAATTCTTCCTACCATTTTCATCCCTTCAATGATATTTTGGTTAGTCTATTCGCATGCATTTTATGACATTTATCTCTATGGTATCTATTTGACCTTGGTATTTCATCACCTTGGTAAATTAAATAATGACTGACCTCTTAGAGATCCTATCACATTCAACATCTAATAAACAAAAAATTGTTGCGAAAACATTTCAGACATATTTTTTTCATTGCACTAGCCAATGATATTTTTGTCATCACAATCACCTTCCACCTCCTTCCATCAAGCCATGAAACTATCCAATTCTTAACCCCCTCAAGCCATCAAACAAGAGGGCTGAAATAAGTTTTCAGAAAGAAAAAAGAATCAAAATCAATCAATCAATCAAAAGATAAAAGCTACAAGGCAAAGGAAAATTGATATATTACTCTCTCTTGGGGTATTTCCAATAATCTCTACCGGGGCTATGGATTCCTGCTTGGACTAGAGCAATAGATTAGAGCAATGTACACACTTTCAAATATTCTTCCACCCTCCATTCAAAATCACCTATTCAAACCATAACATTCCTACACATTGGCTAGTTTCCCCACTCGTTGTCTATCAAACTCTTCCCTTCAAGAGGTAATAAATTCCACGTGCACACACTGGATCTCTATAAGCAAACATGATTAGTATGTTACCAAGTGTCTTTTTTTTGGACCTTGTTCAGAATATTTCTTTAGTCCATATCTCATCTCACAATTTGTGCCTTTGGCTAATCGCTTCCTCATCGCAAGGCTTCTAAGACTACATTCATATTCATTGTTCTTCTACTTTGTTCAGAACATCCATGTGTATGGTATTTCCTTTTTCCATGTTTTCGGACACCTTTTTCCCCTTTCACAAAAATAATCTTCTCCTTCCTTTCTATCATGTGATTTTAGGCCAGCTTACGTTGGGGGCATCCTTAATTCTTCCTAGCATTTCATTGGTTTATGTTCATCATCATGTTGAACCTATCCATAATGGCCTTGGGTCCCGCTTCTATGCATGAAGAACTTTCCTTTGAATACTCCCACATAATCACTTGGGCATTTTTGCATCTTCACATTTCTCGTATACACGTGGCCTTTTGCCCTTGTACATCCCATCTATCACTAGGGGCATCCACATTTCCTCGTCTTCCTGTACATAGTTTCAGAAAACTTTCAAAATCACAAAAACATTCAAATATGTTTCAAGAAACATCAAAAACAATATAAATCATCCTACAAAATTTCACTCTTTGGTTCTCACCTGTTCATGTGCGCGACTTACAGATCATCTTGATCTACCTCCATCAACCAAAGTTAGGTTGCTTACTTCATCTATACTCTGGGGAACAACGAGTTTCCTGGTACTATTTCGTAGTGCACATTTATTTTTCATTCGGTCCCAAGTTTCCTATGTTATTCCCCTCATCATGTATCCTTTCTTGGGGCACCTTCATAACCCTTGTCATTAATTTGAATAGGTTAGAACTGAAGCTCGATAACAAAAACATTGCATTATGTTTCTCTGTTAGTTTGCTTGTTTAATTTCTCGTATTGCATTACATTTTGTATGTTGCATGGAGTTGGAATTTTTAGCAATGGAAATTTTTTCGTATATGGATTTTCATGTCATACTACACTTTTGTTCATTCTATTTTTAATAAGGACCGATGATGAAGATCTCTAGCAATATGATGAAAAATAAAGTTGTTTAAAAGGCACTGGATGGATGTTAGCTCATTCCCCCTTCCTCATACTATTTTTCTTCTATGTCCCCTTTCTTTTCTTCACACTATTATTTCTTCTGTTCTCTTTCTGTCATATTTTCAATCATTAATCAAGTTCTTCCATCACCCCATCGACAATCAAGGGGGCATCCTTCATTCTACTCATTTTTCTTCTATCCCTTCAAAATTTTCTACTTGTTTATGCTTGTCTACTTTCTTTGAAGTGATGTCACTTACGTCACCCAAAGAGGGGAAAATTTAGACACCTAAAATATGCTTACACTTAGCATTTCCTCCAATTCATTCAAATTGACAATACTTCATTAATTACCTATACTTCGATCCATTCTCGGATGCCCATTTACGACACCTTCTTGGTCGTATTCCTCCTATAATTAGCTAATTGGGCTAATATCTCTCTTATTTTTTAGACATTCCTCCTTTTGACCATTCATAACCTCCCTAGTTCTCTCTGAACCACTTTTGTAAGCTTTCTAGGCTATCTATCTATCACAAATGATTAACCAGACCCCTCCCAACTCTCAATGAGTCTCTAATCACTTGCTAATCAAGTTTAACTAGCCTAATACTAACTTAACTAGTCTAAAGCATGTTTACTTAGCTCCTAATCCTAAAGTGATTTTTAGATTTTAGTTCCACATGCAACCAAATTCCAAACCCTCCCAATCCAAAAAACTATAAATACAAGGCTAGGCCTACCCATTCAAACTTACAACTTTACATAACAGAAAACCAAAACAAGCCTAAGAAAGATTTGAAATCTCATTTGTATTAGCTTTAAGATAATTAGACATTTGATCTTAAGCTTACCCACTCCATTTTCCTTGAGCTAACACCTCCATTTGCATCCTTAAACCAAGTTTTGAGTAATATGGAGAGAACCATTGGCCTGGAAGCCATTAATGGTGAGACTCCATTCTTGAAAGCTTGAGAACCATAAACATCTAAATCACCCCTTTGATTTCTAAGTTGATATTTTTAGGTTCAATTTCTTAATTAGTAATCTAAAGAGTAGAGAATAGCATATATCATGTTAGGTTACATTTAATCTAGTTCATACAATGATAGATGTTAGTCTTGTTTAGCTCTTATCATGATGGTTTAGTGTAGATTAGGTCCATGCTTTAAGGTTACATGTTTTAGCTTCATTTCCATAGCTTATCTAATTTATTCATGAACACAATGGCTCTCCAAGGATATTTTCAATTCCCTCATTTCAAGTTCTAGTCCACTTCATTTGCAGTAGTTGGATGTTATCACCAAAATAAACCTTGAAAAATCTGTGCCTTTTTTAATGGAAATGGAGATATATCCCCTATTGATCACATTCAAGATATTGCAAAACCATTGTGCCATTCATGATGTCATAGAAGATAATGTTTTCCTCAGACTTCTGATTTAATCTTTCAAAGGCAATAGCAAGAGATTAGTACAACAATTTGGCTCCACAATCCATTTCCACATGGAATCAGCTGGGAGAACAATTGCACAATTGGTTTAAGGAGGATGCAAATGTCATTTTCCTCATGGAACATCTCAGCAAAATACAATATACTCCAATGGATTTTATTCCTAATTTCAACATCAAATTCACAAGGACCTGACATATAATTCCCTAAGAATACAAACCCTCACAAGGTATATCATTCTTGTATTATTTGAGATCCTTTGATGTTGATCTAGCTATATTGATCCAGTCTTTAAGGGTTAGCAGTATTCCTCAAGATTTTTCCATTGCATCATAAGATGAGAAGATTCTCATTCAGGTTGGAAAAAGAAATACCATCCCTATTGCTGTAATTCTTCCCTCACCACCTCAAATTGTTCCTTCCCCTTGTGCAAATAAAGAAAAATCCATCATTCCTTTCCAAAATTAGGAAGCTTCTTTGCTTTCTTATTCTTCATTTGATGTTTCATAAGTTTTTCATGACCAAAGCATTCCCCAAAACTTTGCAAAGATCCCTCCCATCTCCATCCAGATCACTACCCAAACTCCCAATACCTTGCAATAATGTTCCCAGGAGTTATGGTATTTCATAAGTTGTCCATACCTTCTATCCAACACTCACTAAACTAAGTTATCCTAAAAGGCTGGTGGAAAGGGATTTTTTTATGCTTTTGGAGAGAAGGAGCTGCCCATCCAACACTCCAAACAACAAGATTTCAGGAAAAATTATGCATTTGTTTTGGAGAAAGAAGATCAATGAAGCATGGTTTATGTTTTGGAGAATCATTTGGCTTCTCCAATTGATCAAAACAGGTCTATTGAGCATCAAGCATTGCTTGCCCAATAATTTTGCAAACAAAACAGTCTCTTATTTATACCTCTTCTCCAACCAATTCAAATAATTCCGTATTTGTTGAAGATTGGCCTAATTCAGATTGGGAGGATGAGATGGTTCAAATTGTGCACGAGAAGGGGCTAAACACCAAAACATGGTAGGAATATTTGAAGGAAAATCATATTGACAAGGTTGGGAAGAAAAGAAAGTGTTTTTGAACACTATTGGCACCCAAGGCCTTGAGGAAGAAAGTGTTTTTGTACTGAAAGTGAGCAAGATGTCTCCAAGGAATGCAATGATCCTCATTGCTCTACATGTGTAGAACTTGCTGCAATTTTGATGAAGGATAAAGATGGAACAAAGAATGAGGAAATCCATGACGAAACAAGTGTAAAATTAGCATACATGAAAGTGGAAACAAAGTTATTTGTAGAGGAGAAAATACCAATTCCAAATCAGCATACAAATAGTCACATTTAGGAATAAAGTTTGCAGGGTGACTCCATCCACGAAGTTGAGCTTTAAAGGAGTGGGAAGATTTAGAGAATCAACCCATTGGTTTCAAAGGTCCGTGTGTCTAATTAGATACATGGAAATTATGGAGCCAAAGACTGAGTCAACACCAGTCATGCTCAATACAGAGCATGTGGATGAGATACAAAAACACCAAAGGTCAACACTGAAGCCTCCA
This sequence comes from Taxus chinensis, assembly GCA_019776745.2. Classification (NCBI taxonomy): domain Eukaryota; kingdom Viridiplantae; phylum Streptophyta; class Pinopsida; order Cupressales; family Taxaceae; genus Taxus; species Taxus chinensis. The sequence goes on from CM034153.1 coordinate 747,773,485, forward strand.
AGATCCAAACACAAGTAACTTGAGGAGTTATTTTCTTTATTTTGTTGTTGATACTTTGGAAAAATAGGTGGAGAATTGGTTCCATATCAGTTTTTCACTCTTGTGCATGACCATGTCCATTACAAAATTAGTCACATGGTCGAAAATGTGTGAGGAAGGGAAGATACTTCTCCTTACCAGTTGTAGGATTTGTTTGAGTTTCCCATTCCTCGGGTTAGAGTAGAGTAGGTAGGTTTTCTTTCAATAGAATAAGTGCTTGGGCACACTCTACATGTTTCACTTGAAGCATGTATGATATCCTCTTTTGTACATAGTTTTTTGTGTGTTGTTATTGCTCTTGCACAATGCATTTCAGAGTGGCATGTTCATGAGGAAAATTAGTTTTAACAAGCAGTCCCAAAGTTCATCCAAATCAACATGTCTCCAAACTTCTTGCATGTTTCACACTTCCAAGATATCATTAGTTTCAGTTCTTAATACTTGGTATGAGATCATATTTCTGGGATGGTCTCAGATGTTTTTCATCCATTATCTCAAATATGATTAGGTTACAGAAGGGAAAAAAAAGAAATTCAGAATCAAAATAATTTTCCACTCATGAAAACTTCAAGATTTTCTTACAAAAAATTCAAGCAACAGGGATCAATTCCAGGTTCAACAGAGTTTCAGTGATTCAGGGGTATGTTCTTTGAGTTCAGGATCAGATTTCATGAGTGTATCAGGCTGAATCCATGAGCCAATGGATGCTTCAGGCTACTGATCAGCTCATCTAGTAAGCAGATGGCCCCTGTGAGTCACAAAAAATGTTGTCCATTTTTGCACCCCTTGCAAAAATTGAATGACTTGACAAACTGAACTTGAGGTAGTTGATTAGGATATTCAATGGAGAATCTATAGTTTCAAGTAATTTTTATGTTTTGGAACACTTGTAGTTGATTTGGAGGCTTTGGGATTATTTGGTGCAAATTCCCCTCTTCTAGGCTCAACACTTAGCCAATTTTATTTAAAAATGGAGAAAATGGGATAAAATTGGCTCTGGGATGCTTCATTGTATTTTTTTCCCTAACTCCCTCATCCTAAGAAAAATCCAAGGAGTTAGAGAAATTTGAGAAAATGTGAAAAAATGCGGGTTTTGGTGTATTAGCGGGTCACAGGGCTGTAAAGATGGAATTGCTGCAGGTGGAATTGGAGTTCTTGGAACTGGTTTGGCACCCTACCCTCAATACAAAGGATCCTTTATATTACGTAAAAGGTAGATATATTTGGCCTCAGGTGGTACAGGTTCTCACGGGTCACGAATTCCCTGATCCTCCAGTTTTTCTTGATACCCAAAGGGTTCAATGTTGTGCAACAAGGTCGGGCTTCTGAAGCACAAGTGGTATAAGTTCCGCGGGGACGTCAGTTCCCTATGAAGCTGAAATGGCCAAAACATAAAGGAGGTCAAGAGTTGTTTATTATGCGGGTCAGGGAAGAGTGTGGAGAACTTGGAGTTTTGAGGTCTAGACAGAATTGGAAGTGTGGGTGTGAAGCAACCGATGTGGATTTTGGAGACTCAGGAGGGACACAGAACGCGTGGATGTGAGTTCCCTGCGGACTTGATTTTTCATAGGATGTGGAATTTTGGTCACGGATGGATGTGAAGCATGGGGGAGTGTGGGGAACTTGTTCCCCATGGAGCTATAAAACCTACAAGCCAAAGGAGATGGGGTTCAATGCGGATGGTTTGGGCATTTTGGGCCTTGGTGGTATAAACAACCCTGTTCCACAAGAAAATGAGTTTTTTGAAATCCAATTAAACTAGCAAGCCAATGAAAGGAAGACATGTGGCCAAGAGGTAAGGGAGGATTTTTTTTTAAATTTTCCTAAGTGTTGGGGGGGGCGCTGGAAAAGTAATACAGAGCCCAAAACTTTTAAAAATGTTCCCTAACGACCTCCCCAACTTGCATTGGCATAACTTGAGCTCCTGTGGACCAAATATTACAAACAAGATATAATTGGATTCTTTTTCTTGAGCCCCACACTCAGAAATCATAAAATAATATGAGTTAAGTGGATTAGGTGGGTAAAAATTGAAAAATATATTCTAACATTCAAAGGTGCAGTTCCAAGTAGCTGAAAAGATCAGATTTGATATGATTTGGTGCTCTTCCTTCTCCAACAAGTAAAGGATCATGGAGGGATGGATTTTTTAGGCTACCCATAATTATTTCCAATCATTTAATGCATGTTGTAGGCGGGTGGAAGAATTTTTTTGGGATTCTCATCTCTTCTCTCTTCTCCCATCACCTCTATATACTGTAACTTCTCATTTTGAGAAGAGGGGGAACATTCTGGGGTGTGGGGAAACTGTTAGTACAAAATCACAGCACCCCCAAATGAGTTCTATAGATCTAATTTTCTAAGGCAGAGTCATTTGGTGTGATCCACATAACATTGAACTTTCCCCAAGGTGTGGGACCTTGCAAATGGAAAATATCTCTAGATTAAAGGTTGGTTCCTATTCCTCTGTTTGGGTGCATACGTGAGAATTTGTAGAGGATCTATCTCTATACATAATCTAAAATTTTCCAAGGAGACAGGGATAAAAAGGGATATAAGAAATAAGAAATGACTAAACTACAAGATGATGCACCAAAGGAATGATGAACATTAGTTATGTTGATAGACACAATCTAACAAAATACATACAATAATCAAGCATAGATATCAAGATTTATAATGAAAGACCAGATGTGAGTAGAAGAGACTTGACACTCTCTGCCGGTCTGTGGAATTTTCAATAGGTCCCTTTTATCCTTTTGGACTCTGGGCCATGTGGAGAGCTCGTGCTCAATTTGGGTCTCCGCCTTTGGACTAACTCTTGGAGATGCACCAAGCTGACACTTGGCGACCTCTGCTTGCACTTTATACTTAGCCTAATTTTGGACTCTTTCCTGAATGGTTTCGAGCCCGAAAAACTTCGAAACTTAACCATTTTTCCCCCTTCTTTCTCCTGGTTCCTCTGCGGCATTGCCCCTTCTTTTCTGATCATGTTATTCCATTGTTGAGTCTACCTGTCAACCTATTTACAAGATTTGAATGATTTTTCTCAGGTTCTTTCTATGCGGGGTCGTGGCTGATCCAATATTTGCCCAGGGGGCGAAATATGGATAACAATTTGGTGAATCACAGGGGTATCTACCTGCTAGATGAAAAGACCAATTGCCTTGTCATAATCGTTGGGCATGGATTTGAAAACAATGGTCTGATACTGATTCTACCTCTGATTCATGAGCCCAGCTATTTGCACTTTCGATTTTCATAAGAATCTCAAAACAAAGGTTTCTGAGAGTAGAAAATTATTTTGACCCTGGGGCTTCATTTGTCTCTCTAAATGGACTGCATAAGAGCAACAAAAACAACACAACTATATACAAAATTTGAAATCATACATACTCCAAATAGAACATGCATAGCGTGCAAAGCACTTAGGAGAAAAGCAACCTAAACTACAACAAGACAATGTGCACAAGCACTTAGAGGAAAATAAATTAACTAATATGTACAAGGTGATAACCTTCCTTCTAGTAGCCATGTTTAAGATAGATTCCATTTACTGGAATCTGCAATTCCTCACCATCCAACGTAGACAATTGGAAAGCCCATTGCTACTTTTACATCTTGTGACCATGTAGGGGCCACTCCAAATGGCATCAAACTTGGAATGCCTTCCTCGTTTTGCCCGATCTACATCCCATTTTAAAACTAGGTCTCCTTCCTAGAAGGTCCTTATTTTTTCCTTCTTGTCAAAGCATCTCTTGATTGAGGCTTGATCTTTCTCTATTACTTGGAGTGCATGCTCTCTGGTTTCTTCCAATTCTATCAGCTCCACATACCTGGCCTGCATCGGTTCAAATTCAGACATCTCTAGCTACTTCACGAGCTCCAATGCTAGTAACTCAAGTGATATAGGCAACACTGCCTCTTTTCCATAGACAAGTTTGAATGGATAGCTATGGCTGTAGATCTCTTGGGTGTTATCCTATCAGCCCATAAGGCTGATTTGAGCTTTGTGTGCCAAGTTCTCTGATTTTCATCAAGAGTTCTTCTGATGATCTTTAGCAAGTTCTTGTTTGTGGACTCAGCTTGGCCATTACCTTGAGGGTAATAGTTTGATGAAGTGCTCAAGTAAGTCTCATTCTTAACAGCCCATCATGTGATCTTGGAACCTATGAATGCCAATGAATTGTCTGATATAATGGTGGTTGGCACTCCAAATCTAGTCACTATCCCTTCATAGAAATCTAGTATACTAGACTCATTAGCTTCCTTGAGTGCCATTGCCTTGGTCCACTTGGTGAAATAGTCTGTTGCTATCAGAATCCATTTGTGGCCTTGGCTCGAATTTGGATTGATGACTCCAATGAAGTCCAATCCCCATTGCATGAAAGGTTGGTTGAATGAAATTGGGTGCAATGGAAGTGCTGCTAACTTTTCTTTGCCTTTGAAGAATACACAATTCTTACACTTTTTGATCCATGCATAGTAGTCACTAAACACTCTGGGCCAATAATAACCCGCCTTCATGATCTCGAGTGATGTCACCCTTGGAGAAAAATGGCCTCCAGCTACTTCAACATGGAATTCTTGTAACACTCTCTCAACCTGATCTATCTCAATGCATCTCAGTAGAATGCCATTGATGTCTCTTTTAAACAAGACACCATCAATAAGAACATATGGGATGACATGTAGTCTAAAATGTCTCCTTTTTCTTTACTCATCCCATGAGGACACATGCCTGTTTGAAGGAAGTGCACCATGTCTTGAGTCCAACAAGGAGTAGGTACATCATTATTTCCTTCCTCTTGATTATCCTGTAGAACAAAAACAACCTCCTTTTCACTGTTTTGCTTTGTCTTGTTGACCTGAGGCTAGTTGTTCACACAACCCCTTCCCACGGACCAGCTTAGTGACCTTGATCTCAATGTCATATTCCATGACACGAGTGATCCATCCTGCACATGTTTTTCATTCAGATCCTTGCTGAGAAGGAATTCTTTAACTCCCGCATGGGAGACCAACAATTGGATTTTATTATTTGAAACCAGATGCTTAAACTTCTTTAATCCTCTAATTACTACCAGGACTTTCTTTTCGATGGAGTATCTCACTTCATAGTCTTCCAGACCTTGACTGAAGAAAGTAATTGGTTATTCTGTACCTTCTTTGTTCTGTTGAACTAAGATTGCAGAAATTGTGTCACTACCACCAAAGGCATACAGTATGAAGTCTTTAGAGAAATCTGGATTCACGAGAGTTGGGGCTTGTGATATAGCTTCTTTGATGGCCTCAAATATTTCCTTTCCTTCAGCTATCCACCTGAATGCTAAGCTCTTCTTCAACATCAACGTTATTGGCTTAACAAGGGTAGCAAATTTTGGTACAAACCTACTGGACAAAATTGATTTTTCCCAGGAAGCTTTGAAGAGATTTCTTGTGGCTTGGCAATGGCAATGCTCTTATTGCTTCAACTCTCTCTGGGTCAATTGCCAATCCTTCCTTTGATACAATATGGCCTAGAAGCCTACCCTCATGGGCCAAGAATATGCATTTTTTAGGGTTCAATGATACCCCAAAACTCCTGCATCTTCGAAACACCTGCCTTAGGTGGAAAAGGTGGTCTGCTGCATTTTTGGAAAACACCGTAATGTCATCCAGATAGATCAGTACTATTTTGTTGATCAGTCCTTTGAATTCCATATCCATTTCCCTTTGAAAAGTGGCTCCGGCATTGGACAATCCAAATGGCATTTTTCTATAGGCATAGGTGCCCCATTTGGTGGTGAAATTTTTTTGAACTGATCATCTTCTTTCACCATGATCTGGTTGTACCCTGAGTAGCCATCTAGGAGGGAGAATCTCTCTGATCCAAACACCACTTGCAAGATCTGCTCCATTGAAGGGAGTGGGTAGTGATCTTTGAGGGAAGCTCTGTTCAAGTCTTGAAAATCTACACACAACCTAATCTCTCCATTTTTCTTCCTGAACTGGGTTCAGGTCTTTTTCATCAAAGGGTAGGTTTACACCCTGCTTGAGTGATTAATTAGAAATATGATACTTTCCTCTATCAACTTGTTTAGCTCTTTCTTCATCAAAGGCTCAATGTGTGGATTGACTGGTCTCTTCTTTTTCCTGATGGGCTGAGTAGCAGGATCTAGTTCAATTGTCTATTATGCTAGCTTTGGATTGAACCCTCTTAGGTCTTCATAGCTCCAAGCAAATACATAGAAATTCTTCAAAGTTGTATGAATTCATACCTTTCTTGCTCGGTGGCCACTTTTCCAATTTGAAGTGTTTTGCCTTCTCCAACTGGGATTGACTCTGAATCTTCTCCTTTGATCTGTATGTTAGCCTTCTCTTTTCTAAACTGATCATTAGGATTAAAGATAGACTCCAATGTCACTAAGCCTTTGGGAAGCTTGTTTGTATGCAGATGTACTATTTGATTCCTGTATTGCTGCTCTAATCTGTTTTGATTTCTAGCTGAGAATTCAGCTTCTTCTTACAAAAAATTAATGATTTGCTGATCATTCTCAAACACCTACCAGCATGTGTTGTTATCTGGCACTGTTGGCCTCACAACTATATGGATATGTGGTTGTTCTTTGTCTCTTTTGATGTTGTCAACCACATCAAACGTTGCTCCAACTGCTGCAAGCCTATCAGCAGCTTCATTCTCCTTCCTGGGTATGGACACAATGTTGAAGGCCTAGAAATCCTCCATGAGATCCCATACCCTACTCTTATAGTTCTTGAGCAGGTCATTCTTGACAGCATTAAGTCCTCTGACTTGATTGGCAACCAGTTCACTGTCACCAAACACTTGCAAGTTCTTGATTCCTAGCTTCCTTGCCCAATGAAGACCATGGACCAAAGCCTCATATTCAACAGTGTTATTTGAGCAGGAAAATTGAAATATGAAGGTTGAATAATATTTCATACCTTTGGGGGACACAATCATAGCTCCTCCTCCAGCTCCTTGTCTACTCCTTGAGCCATCAAAGAACAATTGCCATACCTCATTGTCATCTTTATATTTTGGCTTAATTAGGTCAAGAAGAGGATGATTCTCTTCATGTAGACAGTAGACACCTAGCTCAGATTCTTCCATCTCCTTATAGGGGTCAAAATCATGTCTTTTGTTGGCCCACTCATCGAGAGTCAAGTCTGGGATACATCCCACCTTGGTATCTGCTTCACAAGTGCTTAGGAGGTCTTCTTGATCAAAAGCTGAGTAGTTGGCATTGATTGGGCTAGGCACATAAGATTCAATATGATAATCAACAATGGGCTCAGATATGATTGTGGCCTTTGCCCCATACCTTGTTCTAAAGAGCATATGTGACCAATCAACAGACAGATAACCTCCAATTTTAGTGAAGTCCCTAGACAAACACAAAGCAAAATGTGGTGGAAAATCTATGATTGATACGTTCTACAAAATAGTCACATTGGGGCAGGCATGTAGAGTGAGGCTCAGATCCTTGATGATTCCAATAGTTGTCACTACTGTCCCATCTAATTGCACTACCCCTCTAGAGATGACTTCATATTGGAGACCCAGTTGATCAGCTATTTACTTGGGCATTACATAACTACTTGCCCTAGAATCAATCATACAATTGTGCACCAATTTGTCTCCAATAATCAATGAAACATAGAATGGAGGAGGTCTCAGGTTCTTACCTTGTTGTTCTCGATGGTTTTCCCTAGGTTGAGTTGTATTGGTAAGCACTTTCTCTTGCTGTTAGGGGTGTGATTTGAGCTTGACCAATTTTGTATAGCAGTTTACAATAGATCCCTCTGCCCTGGAATGGCCAGTGACTCCCATAGTGAAATGTTCACACTTGTCCTCTTCATTTTCTCAATGATGTTGAATGAGCTATCCTTTTTCTGCCCCTTCCTAGGCACATTTTTCTCTTACACCTGGGTTATTACAACCAGTGCCTGAGTAGGTCTGGAAGGTGGCTTGGATTGACTTTACACATTGGGAGTTATATTTTGAATGCCAATACCTTGCTGAGCGATGGAGGGTTGAGGATCACCTGAGCTTGGTGAATGTCCTTCTCCAATATTTCTCCTCTTAGACTGTGTATTGGCAACTATACTTTGAGAAGGAGTCTGATTCATTCCACAAAAGTCTTCAGCCTGCCAATTGACAAGCATAGTTTCATTTGGGGGTCCCTCTTGCTGAGCTCCTTGCTGCTGACTTTCTTCATGGCTAGGTTCTTGTGACACACCAACGGTTTGCACCATCAGAGCCTAATTTAATGCACCATTGAAGCACATCGATTGATTATGTGGCTGATTACATGGGAAACACCATTCATACTCTTGTGCCATGTTATTCTGTGCTGGAACCAATCCCCTTGATGTTGAAACTATGTTTGGGTCATATGACCTAAAAGGTCTAGCAGCTTGAGGTTTCCCTTGGTGTTGACTCTGATTTACAACCTAGGCTGGTGGTCTATTTTGTTGATATGGGGGTCTAGCCTGATACTGAGCCTGGGGCTGATATGGCCTAGAACTCTGAGCCTGCTATCTTTTGATGGTTACTAGCTCATTTCCCAGGTTTTGCAGTTGTTTCATCACTTCCTGAAGCTCCTTTGAGGTGTTAGATGATGAAGTGGAGGCTTCAGCTGAACTTTGACTCCTTGGGGGTGGGTATAGGAGCTAATGTGGGTGTTTGGCTGGTACCTGGGTTTCCTAACTCGGGGTAAAGGGGCATGGATGGCCTAGGGGTAAGTTTTCCAGCCTGAATCAAACGGTTCTCAGCTCCTATGGAAAGGCTATAGGTTACAGGTAAGGTTGTACCCCCCATTGACTGAATCATCAAAGAAATATCAGAATTTAAAGCCCTAAGAAAGTATAAGAAGGCACCTTCATTAGTGGGCTTTACTGTTGTTGGAATCCTGTCCCAGGTCTATTGAAATATGAGGTTGAAATCCGTCAGTTGCTCATTCAGGGCTCTCTTGATTGTTGTCAGTTGCTCCAACAAAGACAAGTTATCACCTTTTTCTCCAAACTGGTTGTGAAGAGTTGTGCACAGCTGGTTCTAGTTTTGAATAGAGCCTACTTCAAGGCTCCTGAACCATTGTGAAGCTTTACCTTTGAGTGAAGAGGCTAGTAACTTGACTGTAATATCCATCTCATGGATCTCGTGGATTGTACAGACATTTGTAATATCTTGGACATGGTCACCAGGAGAAGTCTGGTTTTCCCCAGTGAAATATGGGATGCTCTTTAATGCTGCAATCGGGACTAGATTTTGTGCATTCAGGGTGAGTGGGCTGCTGCCAGTGAAGTTGACATAAGGATTTGGCTGAGCCATTCTGATTGGCCTGAGTACCCTTCTTGTTTGAAAGAACGGCCTACTAGGAGGAGGTGTTGATAAGGCTCTGTTTGGGGGAGATGGAGACCTCTGGGCTCTTCTTCTTTTCCTTCTGTTTGGAGACAAGTGTATGTGTACAAATTGTCCTTCCTCTCTTGTTCTAGACCTTGTTTGTATCCTTCTCATGAACTTGCTTGGACTGCTGAAACCAGTGGATTTGTTTCTTTTGGAGTCACCAAATGTATAATTTTAAAACTTCTTAAAAGTTAGAATCACAACAAGTGCACATCAATCTTACTGTAATAAGATGGAGACTTCTCTGTCCCACTGGGTGTGCCAAAACTATTAGTACAAAATCACAGCACCCCCAAATGAGTTCTATAGATCTGATTTTCTAAGGTAGAGTCATTTGGTGTGATCCACATAACATTGAACTTTCCCCAAGGTGTGGGACCTTGCAAATGGAAAATCTCTCCAGATTAAAGGTTGGTTCCTATTCCTCTGTTTAGGTGCATACGTGAGAACTTGCAGAGGATCTATCTCTATACCTAATCTAAAATTTGCCAAGGAGACAGGGATAAAAAGGGATATAAGAAATAAGAAATGACTAAACTACAAGGTGATGCACCGAAGGAATGATGAACATTAGTTTTTACTGATAGACACAAACCAAAAAAATACATACAATAATCAAGCACAGATAACCAGATTTATAATGAAAGACCAGATGCGAGCAGAAGAGACAGAAAGGATCTAGAATCGATCACAAACATGTTTTATTGCTCTACAGATTGATACAATGCATTACAAAATAGCCAGGAGGCAAGAACATACTGTAATTTTAATGGAAGGCCTAAACTCCATGAATTCCTTTGCTAGAAGGAAAGGGGAGCCTGCAAAACAAAAGAATGTCCAACCCTTTACAACGAGTCCTGAGCCTATATTTATAGATTCGATACAGATGGAGAAAAAGAAAGAAGTGGGAAAACAACTCCAAGCTCAACCACCACTATTTAATGTCTCCCATAAAATCTGTTCCAAATTTGTCTTGACTACATCAAATCCTTATTTGGCGCCTCGAAGGAGGAAGAAGCAGTGGAGCAGATTAAATCTGATCTGGTTGTTGAGGCAAGAAGATCCTGCATTAAAGGCCTGAATATGTTTCTCCATTTTTCACCTACCAAGGCCTGAAAAATATTTTTTATCTTTCCATGGCGTAGAGGATGTCAAGACGCTTCCAACGGTGTAATATTTGCAATATTTTGAGCCCTGAGTCGAAAGATATGCCCCTTCGAAGTTTGTATTGGGTCCATACAAATGGGCGGGAAAACAATTTGAAAAATGGATCTCCTTTTTAATACGGGGCACGTGGCAGCCAGATTAGGGAAAATTAGGTTTGCAGGTCCATGATTTATCTTTTTCCCCCTTTTCCACAAAAAAATGCAAAACTCAGAAAACTCCCGCGGCCCCGATGCTTCGCTTGGACACGTGGCACCCTTTGGTTGGTTGGGGAGATGCGCTTCAATTTTTATCTCTGTGTCTTTTGACAAAAGGAAAATTTTCACCTTTTCCTCTCGACTCCCCACTTTGACCTTGACTCGGGCTCAAACATTGACTTTTTCCTTTGGGTAGAGTTGCGGCCCATTTTGTAACTTTTACACCTTTGGAATAACAAGGGGCAAAAAAACCAACTTTCCCCCCGATGGCCCACTTTAGCGCTACTAGTTTAGGCTTGCCACGTGGCGCTTCCTCCACTGCCTACCTAATTTCTATATTTTGGTTAAGTCCTTTGCTCGGAGGGGTCATATTTCTTGACCTGGGACACGTGGCAGTCTAGCACTCGTTTGGAAACCCTCTCTCTGATTCGATCCTTGAATTAGCATCGTTCGGACACTTGGCACTCTCCACCGGTCTGCCTATTCATGACTCTACCCCTTTTTTATACTATACACGTGAGGATGACTATTCAATTGACTCTGCCCCTTTTTGAGACTATAATGGAGGGTGCCCTTTGATTCAAAATTTTCCTTTGAAGGAGCATCGAGTTGACACTTGGCAGCCCCCGTAGGTCTGTGGACTTTTCAACGATCCCTTTTATCCTTTTGGACTCTAGGCCACATGGAGATCTCGTGCTCATTTGGGTCTCCGCCTTTGGACTAACTCTTGGAGATGCGCCAAGCTGACACTTGGTGACCTATGCTTGCACTTTATACTTAGCCAATTTTGGACTCTTTCCTGAACGGTTTCGAGCCCGAAAAACTTTGAAACTTCACCATTTTTTCCCCTTCTTGCTCCTGTTTCCTTTGCGGCATTGCCCCTTCTTTTCTGACCCTGTTATTCCATTGTTGAGTCTACCTGTGACCTATTTACAAGATCTAAATGAGTTTTCTCAGGTTCTTTCTATGCAGGTTTGTGGCTGATCCAATATTTGTCCCGGGGGGCAAAATATGGATAACAGAAACTCTGTAATTTTTTCTCAATATCTGTGAATTCCAGGCCTCATGTTTGGACATCTTGCATGGTGATCCTTTCCTTCTCTCTTATCATGTAATGTATTGTGCATACTTGTAGCAATAAAATCATTGTTTTGTGGACACCTTCTTCCCTAACATTGTTTTATTACATTTCTCTTGCATTTTATTACATGTGTAGATGTTTTGTGCATTCTTTTCTCTCCTTGCATATTTAAAACATGTTGTACTCTAGGTAAAATGATGGTTAGAGTGTTGCAATGGACTATGGATCTTTTTTCAGCCCTCTCCTTCATCATTCTCTCCTCATTTTCACTCATTGGAATGTCTCCAACCCCCTTTCTGGTGCTATCACCTCCATTATTTAGGATTTCATTTTCACGCACTCTCTCTTTCCCTGGTCCCTTGGCATTGGTATATTAGGATTATTTATTTGCATATCCATTTCTAGGAGTAGTGTAACATTAGTAATAGTTAGAGGAATTTGATCTTCTCTAAAGGTCTGTCTCAGTTCACAGGTCCCACAACTGAGAGACATTTCCATGTTTCCTTAGAATCATTGGTCATTCATGATCATATCCAGGGTGTAATTTTGAGATCCAACAAAGACACACTCAACATAATATTCTATCCTTTTGATGGTTTGTCCATGTTCATTCTCCATGTTACTGATATGATATTGCAATCTATGAATTAGACACTCAACTATCTCATACTTCTTCCTTAAGGATGATTCAACATTTGAAGACTTACCCGTTACTTGTGATTTAAGAGGATCTCCTTCAATTTGTCAAAATTGCTTCACAAATACCTACTCTGATACCAATTGTTGGAAGAAAAATTGACTGGCATGGGGGGTGAATCAACCCTACAAATTTATTAATTTGCTTGCAACGTCAATTTAATGATATAAATTAAACATGAGATTATTAAGGGTGCAGCACACATTCAAATGAACATGAAACATGAGAGAGAACACATAGACACAAGAACAAGCCCAAAAAAGGCTCAAAACCCCATCACCTAGCTCATCAAAGACCAACAAACACATCACCATGATTTTTAAATACTCAAAAGTATTTGCACATGTCAAATATAACATAAAAAAATCATCCATGCTCACACATTATCTTGCACCAATCATATTCTTCATAACTCTATCAAGTAGGACCATTTCCTACTCAAAACATCTGATTCCAGGAACTAGTATTCGCTAAACATGCTCAAGAACACACAAAAACACCTAAAATATTCCTTTTAACCACTCATTGTAAATAAATTGACTTGTAGATCACATCCATGCTTGATATACCTCATGAAACATCCAACAAAGAAAACCACACATGTTTCCCTTCACCAAACTAAGTTGCCCAAAAAGTAGTTTTGGAAACTCAACTGGTTTTCACCCTTGATGTCAATTCTGGGACTTATAAATTCCTTAAATATGAAAAAATTAATCCATATTCACTCTCAAATATATATAAAACATCAGCTAATAAAAAACATTAGACTTCTACATCAATCTTCTTAGCCAAGGAAATCTTATCTTGAAACAGTTAAACTTATTCTTCACAAACTAAGTTGGCTCACCTATAAAAACAAATCATCAAGAGACAAAACATACATCATTGGAAAGGTATCTAAATATAATTTACATAACATTTTACATTTCCTTCCAAATCAAAGTGGAAGGCCTTCAACCATGTCAATCTCTGTAACTTCTCAAAACCTCCCTTTTAGGCCCAAAAACCAGTCTTCAAATATTGGGCACACTTTTCCCTCTAGAACTTCAACCATGACCTAAAACCACCATGATAATCTAGTACAAATCCCAATATTCCGTAAATGGTGATTTAGTCAATACCTTCAATGGACAACTTTTCCACAATTTGAAAATATTCACAAACTTGCATGTTTGAATGGGTCCCACATACTGTCACAAGCTCTATCATACCTTTATGGAAATTTAGAGGAGTCCTCTAAAAAATACAACCATAAAATTTACAATACCATTCCATTCTATTCTCATACCAAGAATTTTTATCCTCCCGCTCTCAACCTTGGGTTTCAAACTCATAAAACGTAGTTTAACTACTTAACGATTTTTTTATAAAAACCTGACAATGAAACCACTCCATTATTTTTGTGAAATGATACTAGATCAATGGAAAATCATCTACAAAAACCTATGGGTCCCATGCAAAGAATAAAATTCACAACGAGTATCAGAAGTTCATAATTCAAGCTAGTTTTTCCTTCTTCTAAACCCTATTTTACAACATTGATATATCTTGAAAAATTCTCTTCATAATAACCTGAAATATGTCATGAAGCATCATGAAATCATCCTCTAACTGCTAAAATTCACCATATTTCTCAATTATTCCTGAAACTTTCCAACCATAGTGACTTACCTGTGCTTTTAAGTCTGTCTTCACATTCTTGCTTCCTGATTAAACTAAAATGAAATATAATAGTCTAATCTAATGTTATAGGAGTAGAAAAATAACTAAATAAATGAAGTAATAAAATAATGAAATAATACCCAAGTAATCTAAGAATTGAAATGTGAAACCCTAATGTGCAAAGAGGGTTAAGAAGGGCTTAGATGATTCACAGATGTCACGGGACTGTGTTGTAGTGTAGACCGGGTGAACATGAGGAGGGAATCGTCATACATGAGTTTGAGAAATTTAAGATATGGAATATCTAGCTAGATAGGGGAACATGGAGAGGGATACTGTCATATGTGGGAACCATGGTCTGAATTATAGGCACCTTGGTCTACGTAAATGCTCCAGAAAATCTCCTCTAAGGTGTCGCAATATGTTCACCTATGCTCACTTCCTGTTGCATAAATGTCGTTGCACTTTGCCATATGTCACCATAAAATTGAAATGAATAATCACCTACAAAACCCTAGACAAAGCATCAAAATCCAAAAAAAATATGCATATGAAGGGTTCAAATTGTCCTTAGTTGCCAAATTGATGGACTTATCACTGAGTGTTGCACTACATCTTAGACCCACTGTAGTTCTAGGTGTGTGTGTGTGTGTGTGTGTGTGTGTGTGTGTGTGTAATTTTACCTTATGTTGCTCTTGTGCCAGTCACACTTTGTGAAATAATGAGCAAGTAATTAGATTTAGAATGTAATAAATGTGTGCATGGAAACAATAGACTCCCCTCTTATGAAGTGCGATACAAATGAACCAACCTTGTGTGCCTTGTGATGGAGCTAGATGGATGAAAATGTAGCTATAGATTCCTTTGATGGATGCAACCTTAGGTGGTGATAACTAGTGTTTAGTGCTTGGGTCCTCATTATGGTCACATAACTTTATATTTATATGGTTCTCTTGTTTTAGTTTCGTAACTAACCTCGAGAAGGCCGGCCACCAAAAATATAAGAAGATCAAATGGATAGAAAGTTCCCAAAAAGTGAGAGGAAAGTGCAAAGAGGATCAGGGTGCCCAGAGGGGACTAGGGCACCTGGGATGCCCAAGTCTTAACTGGGAGCCCCAGCTAGAAATAGGGAAAAAATAGTATGAAGGTACAGAGTGGGAAAGTACAGGTGCAAGATCAAAACTAACAACAGAAAACAATGCAGAATGGCTAAATACATGGGCTAATTATTACTCTTTTCACTTAAGAACCATATGAATAGTAGTATGAGACCGAGACTAAATAATTACCCAAAGTGCATGATTTAGTGTCAAAATTTTCCCCCTCTTTATGTTCGTGAGTAGAAATATCGGTAACATAAATTAGATAGAGATGCGTACCTGATATCTATGTAGAGTGATGAATAATGTGTGCCAAAGGAATAAACAAAGTGTGGAGTGATAAAAACATGGAGCGTGGAGATAGAAGATGCAAAAGTGAAAACATGATGAGAGTGATCTTAGGGAGAAAGTACGTGTGTAGATGTTAATGTATGTGATTTACCTGCATGTTAGTATCGTGTGTGTGATGTACCCGTTATGTGTGTGATGTTGACTTCTTGCTTCCCATACATATATACCTGCAAAAAAGAAGTTGATCAAGTAGTCAAATATGCATGTATATATGTAAAAAACATGTCAATAAAGTAAAAAATTGAAAAAAGGAACATGTGCACCTGATTTGTAATGAGAAAAAGGGTTTAGAAAGGATCATGTCGATGTCGTGCAAGTTTTTTGGGCGATCTCACACCATTGGACAAAGAAGTGTAGGGAGGAAAGTCTAATTTATCCTCCAACCTATAACTACTTCCCAAAACTGATGAGATCTCTGTACTATTTGGTTTCTTCAACAATCCGATGCCACTGGCCGAAGTAGTGTGGAGAGGAAGGTATAGATTTATCCTCTAACATGTAACTGCTCCTCATAATGATAAGGAAAATTTTCACTACAAAAGCCATTGTGTATGGAGTTCTATAGACTGGTCTGAACCCACTTGTTGTGTAACCCATTGTGTCATGGACAAAAATTGAAAAGTGAAATGCTACCAGGTACTGTGTGTAAACCCAAATAATGTCCCCCCTCTTTGGGGGTGCACATGCAATGTCGTGGATAGGAGAATGCGAGCCCAAAAGAGGATCGACCATAGATATGAAATTGTGCCTTATAGGGGGGAGGGGATGTTCTTGGTAGAAACTAAGGCACATAAACAAGGTAGCTAGGAAACAAGTGTTAGTATAAACAAACATGCATGTAGAAAAATAAAATGTAAGCTAAACATAGAGAATGTGTAAGTTATAACATAAGAAGATAATGTAAACACAAAAGAAGACAATGTAGGCTGCACAAAGTGGGTTACAAACATGGGACACCACTCATGGTGTCACAAAACAATCAAGGCTGGCAATGGCCACAAACAAACAAGTGTGCACACAAGACAAAAAGAAAATCCCATGAAAACAAGAACAAGTAATAACAGATAGTGTATCAAACAAGTATGGAAGAAAATATCCCTACATAACAAAGGCTTCACATGAAACACCCGTTAGTATGTTAGAAAGATAAAACATATGTCAAAGTGTGTATAAACCAATAAAGTAGTGTGTTATGAACAAAAATGAAATAATATCACTTGTAGTGTACGAAAGTGGATGCCCCCAAGGAGCCTATTGTGGGGCTGGTAGTCCAAGCATCCATGTTGCATGTAATATCCTGTATAGTCTGTGATCACAACTAGAAATAAAGTGAAGGTGCATGTGTGTATGATAATGATAATGACATACAAGATATCTATCTAGCATGTGTAATAAAGTGTACATGTAAAAGCAAGTGAAAGCAAGAGTAAATGCAACCATAAAATGCTAGTATGTTGTGGATGGGTGGAATGATAGAATGTAGAGTGAATGATAGGATCCATGTGCTCCCCGAGTGAATGGAATTGTCATGTAGTGAGGTTCATTTAGTATGCCCCCCTCAGCAGTTAAGAATGAACCATAAACGAGAGTGCTATCATTGGGAAATGGTCAAACTATGTGTTGTGTGTAGTGCATGTTGTGATGAGTGTGTAGTGAAAATATGTGACCTAAAGGTGAATTGTGTGTGAAGTTATAGCCTAAGTGTATATCATGACAAGATGAATAGAAAGGAGTGGTGATTTATCCTAAAGAGTATATACCACTAAATGATGCAAGTGAAAGTGATGATGTAGCCTATCAAGAGATGATGCTAGAAGAAGTGACCTTGTATCCTAAAGAGTATATCACTTAATCTAGGTATGTCACATGAGAAAATATTGAATGATGAATGTGTAAGGGTGATGAGGTCCATTTGTGATGTATACCCTCAACATCTACGGTATGGACTACATGAGACATTAGAGTGCGTCATTGGGTAATGAGTGCAGTGCATAAAAGAGAATGTGCAAAATGTGTAATGTGTGTAGTAAGGTGTATGGTATGTAATGTAAGATGCATAGATGACCTAAGATGTGTAGATGCATAGTATATGTAAGATGCAAGATGTAATATGTAAGGTGTAGGATGTAAAATGTAAGATGACATGTATGATGTGTGAAAATGTGCAATATGTAGTGGTTATGGTATAGTATGTGAGGCATGAGTAGAATGTGTATGATGTATGTAGGACTGAAAGAGCTGTAATAGAATGTATGAGGATAGCACAACTGTCAATTGTGTAGTGTCCATACGGGATTTTACAATGTGTATAGGTGAAGTTGTTCCTCAATAGTCAAGTAGTGAACCGAAGCATCAAAAGTGTAAACATTGGGTGATATATTAATTGTTAGAAAGGTATATTAGGATGTATGTGTCAAGTATAACATGACATGAAGGCCATGGACACTGCGACCTTGGATAGGAACAGTTGACACAGATGATGTATGATAGATGTAACTTTTACTTACGTCGACATGAAGCCATTTGGTCGACCAAGTCAAACAGATTGTATGAACTTGCAGCGAAGTTAATGACACATAAGTAAAATTGATGTTAATATTTTTAGAGAAGCAAATGTTCCTAGGTAAAAGTAATGGAAGCTTGAAACATGGATGAACAAAGACCATCATAGGCATGTTCTAAGAGAATATGACATGATAGAACAAATGTTGGAAGATGGAAAGACATGCATATTTTCAAGGAATGACATAGGATAATAGTTGCTGAGAGTTACAAATAGCATCTTTCAATTAAAGTACTAGGTTTGACAATGCCCAGGGGCATTAGGATATGCATCCTCTCTGATATGCAAGGTGTGGATCAACATGATAGAACAAGATGGGAAGAGTGATATGTTGCAGCCTTAATGGCATTCCTGAACAACATTATGGGATTCCAACAGAGACCGATGACCTGGCACTATGCTAAGGAAGACATGTGACGATACTTAACAAGCCACAGCCATGTTGCGACTCTTCATATCTCTCTAGATAGGGTTAAGGTCAAGATTGATAGGGCATTCAATTGATATGGTGCCTAGATACTGCTTTGATGCTGTGATGGTTCCATTTTTCGGAGGTTTTCATGTTGTTTTCTTGCTGGGATTCACCAAAATGATTGAATAAAATAAAATATTCGAGTGTAATGGCCCTAATGTTATAGAAGTAGTAAAATAACTGAATAAATGGAACAATAAAATCTCTTAATATTGATATACCCAAGAAATCTAAGCCTAAATGTTTAAGGTGTAAAACCCTAATGTGCAAAGTTGGGTTAAAAAGGCCTTAAATAATTCGATGATGTCACGAGCCTTTGTGTCACAATAGGTGAATGAATGAATAGGAGGAAACTATTTATCACTTAGAGCTTGTAAAAGTGCACATCCTAAGCAATAATCTGAATGTTATTGGGGCACCTAGAGAGGTATAGGGGCTGAAAAATAATTTACCCACTGGTCTATATTATGGGCACTAACCAATGGTCTTTGTAACATGCTCTAGAAACCTCCATTGAGTGTGAACATTGAGAATACCTGTTTACTACATTGCTCTTGATTTCACTATCATGTTAATGTTGCTATGGACTATCACAAACCACAAGTTGGTTTTCCATCAGTAAACTTGCAATGGAACTGAATCACCTGAGGTAAGTTTTCCAGTGGTTGACATCACAAACCATAAAAGGGGTGAAGGTATGCATATGAAGGGGGTCAGACTATAACCGTAGCGTGCAAAATGTGATAGGGAATTCTTCAACTGAGCTCATCATAACTACATCTTCAGAGCCAATGTAGTTCTAGGTGTGTGTGTGAATCCATGATAGTGTACAGACATAACATGCCAACTAGGTAAAAACTGAAACATTGTGCCATTTCCTCCACACTTTGTGAAGTTAACTTATCACATAAATAGATGTAAATAGTCGCATGTGAAATGGAATAGAAATAAACTCCCTCACTTTAAAGTGTGATGCAAATGAACTAGTATGTGTTTCCATTGTAATGGAGCTAGATGGATGTAACTGAGAGTTATAGAAGCAATTTGATGGATCCATCCTCCGTGTATCCTCCATCCTCCAATATGTAGTTACTAACTCAGCCGAATTTGACTATGAAGCTCAATTTTGTTCAGGGTGTCAGGTAACACCAAAAAATGTGTCTATAAGGAATTTTTTTTTTTTTACAATTTTACCATGACTAACAAGATGAATTGACAACACACTAGAAGATTATAAAAACTACATGAGATGACTCTTATTTTGACTCTAGACTTTTAACAAACTGACACAAAAACACAATACTTAATGAACCTGTATAAGGAATACTATAAACTGCAATAATATTTTTAATAACTAATGAAGAATTTAAAAAACTAATGATACTCACACATCATTGACTATATTAAATATAAGTAATCGACCGCTATAATAAAGACACAACGTGACCCAATACAAAATAAATTAAGTGTAAATAATGGTTGAAACCTAGATTTCCATGACCTGGCCTCTTTATATAGGTGTGAAAATGTGGATCTCAACGTGTATGTATTTTTAGCATCTCTAGTATGTTGTCGCCAACTGGATCAAAGCCAAGGTGGAACTATCCAATACTATATTTTTGGATGTCTATGTAGAAAGTTGTCATATATCAAAAGAATCCCAAGGATGCATGCTGATTAGAGTAAAGTGGATCTGCTTTGCATAAATTTGAACTTACTTCAATAAGGTTTGAATTGGTATTAGATTTGTAAAATGCAGCTACGGGTTGGAATTTTGTAGAAAGGAGAGCTCTGCGCTTTGAAAAGGGGCATTGAGATACAAGGATTGATACGTAATTTGCCTTAGATGAATGTAATCTATGGTGAATACTCAGAGAGAAAGAACATATGTACCAGGAAAGGATTAATGTTGTGCAGATTGGATGAGCAGACTAGAATGATCTATCTTATTGTTACAAGAATTTGTCACAACCTTTATAACAGATGCATACAATAAATATTAATAATATGAAGCAATCTTACAAGTCAATAAACACATCTTCAACATAACCTGATATTATATGCATGCAATTAATAGTGTAGCATTCACATATTTGGTTGAATCCTCCATGGTCTGCTGCTAATAGTAAAAAACTACCTTAAACAATGTTAAATTGTTCTCAATAAACTACTGTTATGCAAATGCAGTCTCAATTGAGAAGTTACACATGAATTTGGGGCAAAAATACAATTCCAACAATGCCCCTATTTTAAACTAATTCTCCATAACCAATGATCAAACTAGCTCTGATACCAGATGAAAGAGCTATAACATATTATCACACAAAAAACTTAATTATTATTCCATACAGGATTTTACAATTTTATAGGTGAAGTTGTTCCTAAAATGTAGGAAATAAATCACAAGAATAAACAATGTGTGATATATTGTTGTTACAACAATATATACGACTAACAATCAAATATAACATACTAACAAATAATTTAATGTTATTTACCACATGGTAAATAACCTAACAAATAATTTACCCACTGTAAATCTAAGAACTAACCAATGTCTTCCTAACAATGACAAGATGCATGATGCAAAGTGTAGAATGTATGAAGATGCACAATGTCTATAGTGTACTGTGTGGGGTTTGTGTGTATAAAATTCCTCAATAGTCAAAGAGTGAACTAAAGCACCAAAGTGTGTCATCGGGTAATGATGATGTAGATGCATATGCTAAGATGTATGTGTAAGTATGTGGAAAAAGTGAATAGAGAATACAATGTCACATGATGTTAGGGGGGAGTATAGATTTCATGCCCCCCAAGTGTGCGTTGAAGAATAGAATATCCAATGAAAGTGAAAGACGATGGTCACCTACTCAATGTAAGTGGTGATGAAGGTGTGTGACCATGCCCTAAGAGTGGTGGTATATACGATAGGCATTGCGTGGGTGAGTGAAGTTTATGTGCATGTGATGGATGAGCATATTGTGGATTACATGGTGTAAAAAAATGTCTAGGTGATGGAGATCTGTAAAAAGCATAATGTGGCAGTGATGAATACTGGCGTGGAATGAAACGAGGTGGAGACTTATGTCTAGATGTAGTAACCTTCCTAGGAATGGGCCTATATTGGTGCACAAGAACAATAGAGTGATGAGACCATGTAGGTTGTATATGAGTAGGTGAGCCAGGAACAAATGGAGTTTTAAGCTCTAGAATCCGTGACACACTAGAGGGAATAGATGATGCATTGACGAATATGCGAGGAGATCGAGATCATGGGGTAGATGGAGGCACACCATTGATAGTAATAACATGATTGTTATAAATGAACTTTAGACATAAATAATTCATGGAAATGATAGACTGTGGCCTATGAATCTAGTTAAGGCCTAAGAGCATGTCACACCCATCGACTGGTTGTCCCATGAGAAAGAGTATAAGCATAGAGAGAGGTCCAACCGTAACATGAAGTTTGACAGTGCCATATGAATTGTTCATCGAATAGGATATTTTTGAATGCGGATAATCAATAGTATCAAGAAGTAGAATAGAACAGGTGCTAATGGGCCAAGATGGATCAAGTTTAGTATTATTGATAGGGAGAGATCCGATAGAGCCATTAATGTGTAAGTGATTAGAAGAAAATGTGGCATGGTAATCATGATTAGAGATGGAGAAATTTTGGTGTTAGTAACTAATAAATTAAGGGGCCCCTGATGCAAGTGGAGGCACTGCGCAATAAGTATGATTAGATGATGAATCAACAATTTTATTATCATGTAGTGAAGGTGGGTTATTAAATATTTTGAGCTTATGATTTTCATTAATTGGTGCAGAGTTTGTAGCCTATGGAAATTCAAGCTTGTTGTTATCGATAAGATCTTAGATGATGGTGTGGAGTTTGAGACACCTATTTGTAGAGTGCCCTACATAGCGGTGATAATCGCATCAAAAATTTTCATTGTAATTTCTTCCTTTTAGTCGTGATGGATCTAATTGAAGTGCTGGAGGAAGCGTGATGAGATTTCTCTCAAGAAGTTGTAAGATAAGATGTGGGGCAATAGGGTATTTGGTGAATGTGACTGAAGCTCTTTAGTAGTAGCTACCCGTGTTGACAGTGATTTTTGTGTCAGTGGGTTTGGTGGCGGATGGCTTAAATGTTGACTTATTTTGGAAGCAAGTGGAGGATGATGAATGTTCTTGATATTTAATCTTACATATGGATATAAGTTTGGTTTCGTGAAGCTTAAAAATGTGACATAGTTGATAGAAGGAAGGAGAGGTCTCAAAGAGAACACTTTCCTAGAGAGGTGGTAATAGACTCTAGATAAATAAGTCTTGTAGCTCAGAGTCAGCTAGCACATTTGACATCTTAGCTAGGTTCTTTTTGTATCTCAAGATGTAGTCTATTAAGCGTTCATTAGTTCCTTGTTTAAGTTGTGTGAGTTGGGCATAAGATATCTTAGAACTGATGTTGATAAAAAAGTGAGTAATAAATACATCAACAAGATATGTAAAGGATGTAATCGAATGAATAGGTAGGTCATAGAACCAGTGCATCACATAATTGTGTAAATGACATGGGAATATCTAGGCCAAAAGAATATGGTCATTCAAAAAATCTAGAAAAGCCACATGGAATTCTCCGAGATGCTCTTATGGGTCCCCATACCCATTAAAAATGGGAAGTATGGGGATGAAAAATTTAGGTGGAAGAAAGTAAGTGGAGATGGTAGGTGCAAAGAGTGTGTAACAAAAAAGTGAATTCCAAAGATGGAGACATATGAGAGGCGGCTTGTTGCAGCTGGTGAATTTATACTTGGAGATCTTAATATAAAGAGGTTAAGTCTGGAGTGCCAGAAGAAAAAACTTGCCATGTATGAGAGATAAGAGGTGGAGTAAATTGGTTGGTAGGGGTAGGAATAGAAATTTGGATGGTAGAAATGGATGGAAGAGTACAAGAAAGTGGTTGAGTGGTAATGAAAGTGGGGATAGAAGCAGAAGTTATAAGATCTGTGAGGTTGGTGGCCTCCTCGCGAGTGGCATATAAGAGCAAGTTTAGATCTTGAGAATGCACAACAATATGATCATTAGTAGCTTTGAGGTGTTCTACAATAAATACATCATAATATTGATCCATATTGATGAGAAGAGTCCTAAATAAAAGGTGTTTTTGAAGATCGGGTTCACTAAAATGATTAAACTAAAATAGAATATAATAGCTAATCTAATGTTATAGCAGCAGTAAAATAACTAAATAAATGGAGTAATAAAATATTGAAATAATACCCAAGCAATCTAAGCAACGAAATTTGAAACCCTAATGTGAAAAGAGGCTTAAAAAGGGCTTAGCTGATTTGTAGATGTCGCAGGACTGTGTCACAGTGTAGACTGGGTGAACAAGAGGAGGGAATTGTCATACAGGAGCTTGAGAAATTGAACATCTAGATTTTTTTGGCTAGATTGGGGTGCATGTAGAGGGATAGGGGCACTTATGGGTACCCTGATCTGAATTATGGGTGCCCTAGTCTGCGTAAATGCTCCAAAAAACATCATATGAGGTTTTTCAAGATGTTCACCTTTGTTCACTTCCTGTCACATGAATGTCGTTGCACTTCACCAAATGTCACCGTAAACCCGCAATGAAGAATCACCTATAAAACCCCAGATAAAGCATCAAAACCCTAAAAATGAAAGATGCATATGAAGGGGTAAAAATATCCTCAACTTCCCAATTGATGGACTTATCACTGAGCACTACACTATATCTTAGACCCAATGTAGTTTTAGGTTTGTGTGTGTAATTGTGACCTAGGTTTCTCTTGTGTCAGTTACATTTTGTAAAGTAGTGAGAAAGTAACTAGATGTAGAATGTAATAAATGTGTGCATGAAACTAATAGATTCCTTTCCTATGAAGTTTCATGCAGATGAACCAATCTTGTGTTCCTTGTGAAGGAGCTATAAGGATGTAAATTTAGCTATAGATGTCTTTGATGGATGCAACCTTAGGTGGTGATAGTTAGTGTTTAGTGTTTGGTCCCTCATTATAGTCACATAACTTTATATTTATATGGTTCTCATGCTTTAGTTTCTGTTGGTGAGAAAATTTATCGGGTGGAAAAACTTGTGGATTTCTTGCCAACGCTCTAGGAATCTAAGTCCCTATACTTAACTGTTGAATATATTTACCCCCGGGTAATTAAAAACCTGACATAAGAAGCATGTCGGAGGGGTTGGAAAACCCGACATCAAAGGAAATCGGGTCTCGGAGTCGGGGTAACATGGCAAAGAAGCATGTTGGAGGGGTTGGAAAACCCAACATCAAAGGCATGTCAGAGGGGTTGGAAAACCCGACATCAAAGGAAATCAGGTCTCGGAGTCGGGGAAACACGGTGGGGAAGCACGGGGGCGAAAACATGTCGAGCAACCCTCTGAACCCGATGCGCATGCAGGTCCATTTTCCGACCCCGAAACAAAGGGAATCTTGGAAATACCGGAAGAAGCGGGTTTTGGGAAAACACAAACATCAAACACATGTCTCGGTATCCTCCAAACCCGATGCAAATGCAGAGGAGAACCCCGAACCCGACAGGCAAAAGCCCCTGACGCGGGAAATATTCAGACCGCCATAACTTTTCACAGGGAGCTCGGATTCACACAAGGTTGGACTTTTCAGAAAGCTCTTGGCGTCCTCTACGCAAATACGACTGGATATATTTAATTGGGTGGGAACAAGTTCTTAAAAATGCAAAAATACAGCTCGCCATATTTTGAGGTTGTTGGGGATCTCACCTACCGCCATGATGAGGAGTTAGGTGCAGTCTTGGAGGTGGTTGGGGCAGAATTTGAATTCCTCTCTTCTCCCTCTCTTTTTATCCATATAAAATGTAAGGAGGGGCTTCTTTCAAAAGGTTGTACATTCTTGTTTTGGCCCCTCCCTTCTTCTCTTTGGCAGGTGGAGTTGTGGAGCTCAAACCTCCCATTTGAAACTGTAATGCAACCTTTGCCTCTTGGCATTTTTGCAGTGTATTGTATCAAACCTTCGGAGAAAATAAATGCATGACTGTGGATGTTTCTCAACCCTCTATGTGTTTCATTTTGCATCCTCCTGATCTTTCTCTGTGAATATGTTTATCCGTGCATGATATTGCATTGCATTTCTATGGTTTGTGTTTATTGGCAAAACATATGTTCTTCATTCCTCGGTGCATCACCTCTGTTAGTTTAGGGTTGTTATTTCATGCATTTTCTTACCCTGTCTCCTTGGCAAGTTAGATTAGGTTTTTTGAGTAGACCCTCTACGTTTTACGTGTGCATCTAAACAGAGGAATAGGAACCGGCCTTCATCCGGAGAGCTTTTCTGATTTCGCAAGGTCCCACACTTGGGAAAAGCTCCATGTTGTGCAATCACACTGAGAGTCTCAACCGATCGTGTTACAGAGTCCCAGGGGTGCTGCGAGTTCGTATCAACATTAACTGGTGTAGTTTTTGTATATGCATGCGCATGAAAAGGTGAATTTCTATGGTGATCTTTCGACCGGGGATCCAACAGGGACACTCCACTGACCCTACGTCAAAGATAACAATTACTTGATAGAGAGGACTTTGTTTGAAGTGTGGGAAAGGGGAGTGAGAAAAGAGGTAGGAGAACTAATGTTGCAGGTAGGAAATCAGATTCCTACACACACACTAGTTAGAAGTATCATCACATGCATTTATGAGAAGAAAAAAAATTGTAAGCATCATTAAGACCTAATGAAATTTGATGAACACAAAGTATTAAGAAATCCCTTAGTCGAAGAAAGCTAGAAACTACTTCTTGTATTAATTTCTCAAAAAAAAGTTTTACATAGTATGAGAATGCAGGAAAAAGAGAGAGTGGGGGAAAGGAAGAATTTGGCTATCTCTTTTGTTCTCTCAAGGTAGAATGCACTCTTGAGCTTACAAAATTAATGACCAATCCTTTGAAATGGGAATGGTGTTACAATTTATAGAATGAGAGGCGACTTATCGTCTTTCTCATGACCCTCCATATGCCTTATTTCTAACTTTAGACTATTCATATTCCTACAAAATATTTAAGTCACTTTTATAAAATCAAGGCGACTTAATTTACATTATGTTTCTAAAGTCACTTTTAAGTGACTTAAAGACATATCAAAAAGTGCAAACCCCAACAGAGATTAGAACATTTGAAGAGATAGAAATTTGGTGGAGAGAGGAAGAGAGAGAAGAGGAGAAGATGTTTCCCGTGATGAATTTTGATGGTCCTTGTTCATGGAAATATTTGATCCGAGGCAGTTCTGAATGTCCCATTGTGCCAAAATTGCTCTTTTAGTATGACTTTCTATTTTTAGCAAGTGTCTGTAGGACCACTTACTATTTTTAGTAACTGTAAAAAATGTCCGTTCTGGTGAATTCTCAGTTGTAGTGTACCTCCAATGTCTTTGCCTCCTTCATAAGTTCTTCTGTTGCCAAATTTCTCGAAATAGTAGTCCCTATGTAGAAGACCTGCTATTTTTAGAAATTTGGATTCTGGTGGTCCGATTGACTCGGAACAAAGTTTTTTGATATGGGATTTTTTCCCAATATTTCCCCTCTAAAATTTCAAACCCGCCCACTAAATAGTCTAGGAGATTTTAAACTTTCAAATTTCAGACTTGACAGTGCTTCTGGACACGGTAGCCATTAATGGACCTCAAAATTGTAGGTATGGTTTTCTCCTCCATTTTCAACAAAATAAATTTCATTGCAATAGTTTTCTTCTTCTGATGCTTCATGTGCAATTCTACTTCGTTTTTCCCAATAGTTTGACGGGAAATTGGATTTTTTCTTCGTTGGGCCATAAGTGGGATTTCTTCGCTGCAGATGCTCTGTTGCACGAGAGGAGAGTTTGAAGGTTTATTCTTAATGGATTTTGGCATAGGAATGAACATAAAAATATAAATTGTTTTTTCATGCATTCGTTTGGGAGTTTCTTTAACTTCTCGTTTCATGGTCATGAAGTTTTATTTGTTTTCTCCTTCTTCTTTATGTGCTTCTCCTTCCATGTTTGCTCCAATTTTCCTTCTAGGACCTGCGTGATTTCATGGAGTGAAGGGAAGTACCTTTGTGGCATGTATTGTTTTAGGTTCAGCAATGGAGGAATGGTGGTGAGAATTTTCAGAGGAAGAATGGAGAAAATCTGTGCATAAGAGTGGAAGTAAGTAGAAACATTGGAAACACTGAAGCAACAATTAGATTTTTTGAATTTTTGAAATCATGGAAAGGAGAAGCTTGGGCACATTTTTCATGACTTGATGTCCCTAACCTCATGGATGTGAGGGGCATCAAATTCCATGGTGGTCAAGAGGACGACACGTGGCGGTGATCCAACGACAAGGAATGAAGGTGAGAAAAGTTGTTTTAAAGCACTGGGGGCTGAAATTCGGTCACATGGGTGACCAAAAGACTCCTCGTAGGGGATGGGAAAGATTTTCCATGCTTGATGTCTCCCCCTTTGAGGTCTCTTAACGTTCGGAATGGCATAAAATCCCTTTCCAAAAAATCTAGTTTTTAGAACTTGGTCATTTTCAACCTTTTTGGGTTGGGCGCAGTTTTCTTTCACGTTACATCAACCAAAACTGTGCCCCCTCTATTCCTTTGGTGCATTCTATTAAGTGTCAACATTCCAAATGTTGTGCCTCTTAATGTTGCGCCTGTCAAAGGTGCGCCAAGGCGCATGTGCCAACTTGTCAACACTCCAAATGTTGTGCCCCTCAATGGTGCGCCAAGGCACTGAAAACACAGTGTCGACACTTCAAAAGCTGCGCCATGGTGCAAATATTTTGTGTCGACATCTCCCTAAGTGCGCCATAGAAAAAGTTGGTGGCACATTTATTACACCTTTTGCTATATATAGGCGCATCTGACCTGTCATTTTCACAATTCAAAAAACATGAAAAAGTTATTCCTCTGTACTTGTCAGCATTCCTGTCAGCCCTGCGTGTTGCCATTTGTCACGTTCGTGGATCCCACATCATCTCTTTATCGTTATATATTCCTGGTAAGTGGTCCTTGCTTTTCTTGTGGCTTTGTTGTGGTTTTTCTGTTGGTTTAGGTGATTAGGATTGTTAAAAATAACAATGAACCTAAGAAGATAATGCAATCCCAACCCATTTTGCAAATCCAAAAACCCACTTCAAACCGTTCTCTGTCCTCCTTCCAGATCTGCAAATCTGGAAGACCTCTGCCACAAAACTACTCAAACTCTTTTTCCCTTCCCTTTGCTCAAAATTTTCCCCTTGCCATAAAAACCACAAAGCAAAAGAGTGAAAAATCATATATTTTTGCAAAAACAGCCCACTATTTTTCCTTTGGCGCAGCTTCATTGTTGTTACATCAAGCACAGTCGCGCCATAGGTGCACTGTCCCTACATGCAACATTAGCCTTCTCCGTGCCTTGTAAAAACTCCAAAAATTCCTAAAGCACAAGCGCAGGCGCAAGCACACATAAAGCTACAACAACATCTACCACATGTTGTGCAAACCTTTCACCATGCCTGTGCAAGCTAAAACCCTTGGCGCACATATCACTTAATGTTGCATCTACCACATATGTGCCAATGTGCACCCTGAGACCTTGCTACACCAAATAAATTTGTGCCCAGTTAAAACCCTTCATATGGCGCAAGTGCACATCCATTGACACCAACATCTGAATGTTGTGTGTAGTCTTTCCACGCCCCATGCCCCTTTTGGCGCTGTTTTCCTCCCATGCAACACTTTCCCAAAGTGTGCCTTGCTTTTCTGAGACCCTGCAGCCTGCAGTAGAGCTGTGCCTTGTGCCCAGAGACTCATAAATTGCTAACTTTTCATTCTGTAAGCTTTGATGGATGACTTAACAGCTAACATGGCTCTTCTGTGATGGACTTCCCTGATTCTTCTTGCAGATCAACAGCTGAACTCAGATTCACACATGTCTTCATCGAGTAAGAAGCCAACCAAGTCCAAGGGTAAAGCCAAGCTAACAGAAGAAGAAATGAAATATAAATACCAAAGGGTCAGGATGCCTGAATCCCTTGCAGAGTGTGACCTGGATATCAGAGATTCAGAACTTAGTCACATTGACATGGAGGACTTCTGGGCCAGAACCAAGAAGGTCACAGGAAGCCCATGGATGGATAAATTGGTTGGCAGTGGTCTGCACTTTGCTGCAGGGATTCCCGTGAGCACAATCAACAACGAGTTCATGATGTTGGTGGGCCGTTGTTACAATAAAGACACAAGATGTGTCGAAAATGAGAAGGGCGAGGTAATAATCAACCTCACTGCCCGACATTTTGAGATCATGTTGGGTATCCCTCACCACCGACATTTTGTAGTAGTAAGCCAAGAGGACTGCATGAAGACATGGAATGAAAATGAAGACAAATGCATGCAGCTGATGAATGAGGTGTACCTCAAAAACAAGAAGGTGGTAAGCAGGTGGCCACAAGTCATTCATCGCAGTGACTTTTCAGAGGAGCTGAGTGACACCATCACCTTCCTGAGTAGGGTGTTTGGGCTTCCTGATGCCCATTACTTTCACAAGTGGATGCTCAGATATTTAGAAACAATGAGCAAAAATGTTCCTGATCAACGTTTTGAATGGGGAGAGATTATCAGCAGCACAATCTCGGAGCAGCTTCAACAACTTTCAACAACTGGGAAGTTCTATATGAACTCCTATGTGGTATATGTTACTGCCTCAGAGAGGGACTACCCAACATTGAGTCGGTATGGGGTATGGCCCCAGGTCAGAATATACGAGTACTATCTAGAGTTAAACTGGAAAACAACATAGCACAATTCAGCAAAATCAATGATGCCTTCTTCTACGGCGTCATCTGCCTCTTGAGGCCTAATATGACTCATGGTCAGAACCAAAAGTGTGGTATCCACCACAGAGAAGTGGGGAGCATTATTCATGCAATTCCCCACTTTCACCTATCTCAGAGCTGCCAACTTCTTGGGAGAGCCCACCAAATTGCCGAGGTATGTGGGACCCAAGCTGATCCTATTGGAGCTGTCTAGACAGCTTATCACATACCATGAGAAGTGTTTGAAAAGAAAGAAGGGTGGAACTCCATTCCCCCTCACAGTGGGTAGGTACACCTGCACTTCACAGAGCAAAGCCCAGGAAATGTTTGCAGAGCTTGAATTGCTCAACTTAAAGCATAATTTCCTGGCGAGGCCAACCTTTGATCCTCGTGATTGCCTTCCAAGGGAAAAGCTCGATCCAATTCACGTCCCTCAGATCGAAGATATCTACATCGATCTATATCATGAAGTTGAGCTCAGATGAAAGGATCACTCCGATTGGCCCTGGCAGAGATCATTCAATATGGTGTGGCCATTGTCCCAAAGGGCTTCCAAGCAACTGATCAAGAGGTTGATCAGGTTTATCTAGACACGGATGGGGACAATTGGCCATTTGCTGAAATTGATAGAAACAAGGCACCTCAGACTATTGAGGAAAGGGTCAAAGGCACTCTACAGTGCACACTGAGCATTGGTGCAAGAAAAATAGTCTCATCTACCTTGGAGTAGACTTTACCATGTCTCCCTTGGGTAATGCACCCACCAAGCCAAAGCACTTGCCTAAAGGCAAAGGAAAAGATAAAGAGGGAGAGACAAGCACTGCTCAGGAGGAAATTCCTGAGAGTCCTCCTTCCACCACCGAGGAACAGGTAGTAAGCCTGATATCCCCAAAAGAAGAAGAAGCGGTAAGTGCTCCAATGGGCACATCCACTCAGGATGTTGCCACTACTACAACTGGTTGAGGTTCCCATCATCCCCTCTCCCGCTCCTCCTTCCCCTCCTCATGTCGCTCAACCAACCACTCCTTTGGTTGTGTCTTCTCCCCCATCTTCTACCGTTCCCCCTCCCTCTTCCTCCATCTTCTCTTCCCTCATGGATCTGTCCCCCAACATTTCTTCCCTCATCTCATAGATCCCTTCCACCCCCATGGTTTCCTCTCCTACAGTGACTCCTACCCCCGTGAGCGTTGGAGGGTTGGCTTCTTTCTCAATGCCACCACTGAGTGTCTCGACACATTTCCCCGTGTCCACTGTAGTTGCTCCTTCTTCCACCCCCATTTCCTCTTCTTCCTCTGGTCCCACTCCCCTAAGTCCAGAATGGATCTCCAAACACCTGAGTCAGCTCAAGAGGAAAGTCCCTATTGCACCTATGGACTTCTCTGTTATTCCAACTAAAGGGGCTAAGAAGAAAAAGGCTATAACCCGCTTCTCTCAAAGTGCTTCAGGTGAAAGAGTTATGGAGATCGCATACCCTGATCCCACAAAGGAGAAAAAAGATCTGTCTCCTACAGATTTTACAGTGACTCAGGTCACAATGGGAACATCCTCAGAAAGCCTGCAAGGAGAGGCCTTATCCTGCAGTGGATGCCCTTTGCAAAAAGCTTCAAGAAGCAAAGGAAGAGAAGAGATATTAAAAGAACAAAACAAGCATCTTCTCCAAGCCCTGCAAAAGATGGGCAATGCACCTCCTGTAGCTGCCACCGAAACTCCTGAAGCCCTTAGTCAGGAGAAGATAAATGAGTATGCCAAGATTGGTGAGCAAGGTGTAGCAGTGTCTGCCTGGAGAGAGCAGATCCTCAAAGATAGTGAGGAAGTGATTACAAAGTTCACAGAGCTGTATCAAAATATAGATCAAGCTAACAAGGAACTCCAGGCAATAGCAGGACCTATCTCCGAAGAGTTGGACCATGCCAGGTTGCAACACGAGACATTCCAGAAGATGCTCGACTACCCAGTCGATGACTTAATGAAATTCGGCATCTTCGATCACCCGAGAGCACCCAATAAAGTCCTTGCTGCTCTAGACTATCGGGTTGACCAAATGGAGTTTGTCTTGGAGAAAATAGACAAAATCAAGGAGGAAGCCCTGGATGCAATGCATCAAATGGAGCAGATCATCTTAAGGATGTCTCCAGGTTTTCTCACCCCATCATACGCCTTGAGGAAGGTAGATGACACTATTCAGGATTTTTCAAAGGAATCGTGTCGCAGGGTTTAGAGTCAGAGGCCACTTTTGATATAGAATCTATCAACAACCTTCTGGCCTACCGTGACTTTGTTGGATACCTGATGGAGGCAGGTAATGAATACTTCAAACTCCCGGAAAGACTCAGAGATGAACGGGAGACTTGCGAAGTCATCGGGGATCACACCAAGGGTCCCGCTCAGGATCAACTTCAAACGATGGTCAGCAAGTTCATGGAGTATCGAGCTCAATTTCACATTTCCTCTCCTGAGCAGAAGCAGGACACTCCTTTCCAGCCAAGGGATGATGATGAATAGGCTCCTTCCTCCTAGGATTTATCCCATTTTTGTAAAATATTTAAAAGAATGTTGGCACAAATGATGACATCATCCATGTTGCATCATGAGATGTTGTTATCCACAAAATTGCCCCAAAGTCAACTTTTGACTTTTAAATATTTTGTAGATATTTTGTAAATAGTTGTTGGCTCCTTTTTGTCTTCTTTCTCCTTCTCCTTCTATAAATACTTGGAATACTTGTAGTATTCAGTGTGAGAAAATTTGTATGAAAAATAGAGTGAGGAGAGAAAGACTTTGAGCTTTCTTGTAACAGAAAATTATTAATACAAAATTGAGACTTTGTGCTGAATTCCTGTGTTATGTGTTAGATCTTTCTTAAGTTAGATCTACATGCTTATTCTGTTGGATTCACCTATATTTTGTCATTTGTTTATCAGTATTGCTTTGTTTGTTTATGTGAGTAAGTTTGGCTCTGTTTACTACCAGCCTAAAACATAAACCCTCTGACCTTTCTACTTTGGAATTCATTTCTTTTCTCCCTTCAGATCCACCTTTCTTCCATTCCTTCCTTCATTCCTTTCTGTTCTTCGTCAGAACTATTTCCACTGGGATGAGATCCCAAACCCCCTTGAAGGTAGAATACTGTAAGACTTGCACAGATTCCTGCTGGTAGAATAGCAATAAACCAGTTTCACTTTGCTGTCTCAAAGAGGGGCTATGCCCTACACACTGTTGGCCTGTCTATCCATAGATCTGCCCACCCGACAGATTTTCAGACCAACAGTTTTTGGCGACTCTACTGGGGATCGAACCAGATCTATGTGGGTGTTATGTCAGCTAAAAGACACTAACAATTTTTAAAGTTGTTGAGGTGACTAAGAAAATAGATAAAACTGTAAAAATCACTACCTGTTTGCAAATCTTAACTCTTTGTTTAAAATCCAATTTTTTTGCAAAAGTGATCCAAACTGAAAATTTTCTTCAGAGATCCATAGATCTGGACCAGTTAGAAACCTTTAGTTCACTGAGTTTTTATAAAAACCCGTATATTTCCGTAGATCTGAGATCTTGATATTTTTACAAATATTTTCAAACCCTTGCAAAAAGTCAAATCTAAGATCCGAAAATCAGCTTACTAAGTTAACCATTATTTTATCCTCGCTAATCTTTGTCATTAAACTGCAATCGGTTTTCAAAAGAGGGATAAAATTAAATATTTAGAAAAGTACATGCTGCTGATTTTTGTCAGAAAAATCAGAAAATCAGCAAGTACAAACAAAAAGAGTTTTTAAATCTGCTCTAAAAATCATTGCAGATCTGAAAAGATACACTGGCGGGTGAGCCATTTACCCGTAGCAGGAGAGCTCATGGAGAAGTTGATCCTATTTTTGATCTACTTCAAAGGCACAACTTCAGTATTACACCAGCATGCTTCACATCGCTGAGTTCAGCTAATCGGTCAGCCAGAAGTGCCTCGCCTCCACGAAAGAACTGGTTTTCACAAGGAGCCTCCACATCCCTTTGCAGTGCTCTGTTACTCAGTGGAACCACACTTCTGGCTCACGTCCTCTTTCCAGCTTTTCAAATGGTAGTACCATGGGGAAACGCTATGGGCCCTCTTGCATTGCCGCATCCAGTTCACATGCACTCCCTCATGGAAACCGCAAGAATTTCCCAAGATTTGATGGGAGTGGAAATCAAAGCATGGATTCACATATATCTGCATTCATTATGTCATGCAGCATCCTAGATGTGACCCATGAAGATGTGTCGGTACGCCTCTTTCTAGAGACCTTGCAAGGACCTGCAGCAGAAGTGGTTCCAACATTTGCCGGCTGGATCTATCACCAGTTGGGCCACATTACGAACTGCGTTTGAAGATAGGTATAAGCCTTCAGAAGATGCATTTGCATTACTATCAAAGATCACTCACTTAAAGAAGGAGGCCAATGAAACCATGCGTGATTTTATCACCCGTTTCAATTCACTGATTAACCGTGTGCCACCTGCCATGTTGCCAACACCAGAAAATCAAAAGTGTTTCTTTGTGAACGCCATGAGCTCAAGAGTAAGTTTCTTACTCTTACAAGAACAAATCACCACCTTGGTCCTCACTCAAGCTGCGGCCATTCGGATAGAAGACAACCTACTTATATCTGGCGAGTTAAAATGAGAGCCATCCAAGCCTAAGGCTTCAACTCCTTCTCAAGCCACTTCATCAGATCCGGCATTCCAGAAGATGGAAAACGACTTGCTCGCATTAAAAAAGCAATTAGCTCAAGCTTCATCCTCCACTCCATACCGGGATATCCCACAGAGAAACTTCACTCCCAACAATGCCCCACAAAGGCCACGTTTTCCTATAGCTGCTCCAAGGTTAGCACTTGAGGCTCCTCCGGTCAATGCCCTGGTTGAGATCGAAGAAGAGGAGAAAATTTATGAAGAACCTTCATCGCAAGGTGGAGATGATCAAGATGTCGGTGAACCGGCTGGCGACTCTACAATCGGGTATATGGAATTTGAAGATGAGGAATCTGATGAAGAAGAGGGTACCCAAGGGTATGCAAGTGGACAGTCATATGCTGTTTTCACCCGCTCACAAGGAAAAGAAGCAGAAGTTGCTGCCAGGATACAAAAAGAGAAGGCTGTGTCAAACACGCCTCCAACCATTGCTAAAAGAGGTAATCCTCTTCCTGCTCAACCTCCTATTAAGCCTTTTACGAAGAAATATTTTCCTCCCATCTCTCCTCCAAATCAGCCTTCTTCTGTTTCCATAAAGACCAGTAACCCTACCCTACCATTGCGAAATGAAGGACTCATTCCTTCATCAACGCAACCCTTGGTCACATTCGACATAGTCGATCACGCTAAAAAGACCAAGATTCAAATGTCTGAAGCTGAATATCTTCAGTCTAACCCTGAGCAGCTTGTAAGATTAACCGAATATATCCAAAGCCAAGCTGCCATCCCCTCTCCTGTCTCCCGAAAGGAATCCTTTCCACTCCTCCTGCATCTCGCATAAATGTTGCCTCGACTTCCATGTCAGGAAAAATTGAACCTTTTTATCTCTCCCTCCTAATCAATGGTCACAAACTAAGCAACTGCATAATTGATTCTGGGGCTTCCGATAATGTCATGCCGGCAAAGGTCACTCATGCTTTGGGCCTCACTCTTACTAAGCCTTTCGGTAGATGTTACTCCATGGAAACCAAACAGGTTCCATTAATTGGTCAAATCAAAGATGCACAGTTCACATTTGCAGCGTTCCCAGAGAAAAGGGTAAAGATGACCATCCTCGTTGCTGATATCCCAGCAGCATATGGAATTCTACTAGGGAGAAGCTTTTGTAGAGAAGTTGGTGGAGAGATTCATATGGACTGGTCCAAAGCCAGAATCCCTGTCAAGGGTGTTATGCAGACATTGGAGCCTGAATCACAAAAGAAGTACCTGGTCACCAATTCTGACGACCCCAAAGCCCAAATCCTCTTCGAATCATCAGGGATGGGGAACTACTTCTTATCCACTGAGTCTGATAAAATGGACGTTCTCATCCAGGAGGAGGACCTTAACAAGATATGGACACTGCAGTTTGATGGCAGTTGTGCAATGAGTGGATGTGGCACTGGAGCTGTCCTAATATCTCCTGAAGAGGAGATTTTTCCCCTTTCTTTCAAATTGTAGTTTTTCAATACAAACAATACTGCTGAGTATGAATCTTTGTTACTCGGTATGCAAGCTACAAAAGAAAGAGGAATCAAGAACCTAAAAGTACAAGGTGATGCCGAACTGATCGTCAACCAGGTAAAAGGGGTGTACCAAGTGAAAAATGACAGACTCAGGCACTACCGCAATGCAGTATGGGACAACATTGAGGAATTTGATGCTTTCTCAATAAAATCCGTTCCAAGAGCTCAAAATGACATGGCCGATTCATTGGCCATCTCAGCATCCCTTATGCTCCCTCACCCAGGGTTGAAAATAGACACATATACCATTGAGGTAGTCTTCGCCCAAGCGTGCCAGACAATTCTCAGCACTGGCAGGTATTCAACGATGACAATCAGCTTATTGCCTTTCTAGAGAAAGTAGAAAATTTCAATGAGCTTCATTTTGAAGGATCTACTTCTGCATGCCGTGAATCTGTCACTGGTCAAGCGAACGAATCAAAAGAAGGTGATGGCATATGTCAGCTCAGGGGAAATAAAATTCCAAAGGGTTTAGTCTCTCTGGAATGATTGTTTGACAAACATGATCGTTTTGTCAAGAAGAAGTGACAAGATGATCCTAACTCCTCTCCAGAGACCGAATCGGTCAACCTGGGTACTGTAGAAGATCCGTAGTTTGTGAACATCGGGAAATGTTGTACACCCGAAGAAAAGTGGAAGTTTTGTCAAATTGCTGAAGAAATATATGGACGTATTGGCATGGTCTTATGCCGATCTAAAGTCTTTCAAGCTGAAGGACGTTCAACATGACATCCCGTTAAAGGATGATGTCAAACCCTTTCGCCAGAAACAGAGACATTACAATCCCAAGATCTCGGGTACCATCCAGGCAGAAATACAGAAAATGTTGGATGCAAGAATCATCTTTCCTATCCATCATAGTACCTGGGTCGCAAACATTGTACCAGTATGAAAGAAGAATGGCGAGATACGCATATGCGTAGATTTTTGCAATCTGAATCAGGCGTCCTTGAAGGACAATTACCCGCTGCCCATAATGGATCAGGTTCTACAGGTAGTAACCAGTTCAGAGATGTTGTCCATGCTTGATGGTTTTTTCAGGCTATAATCAGATTGAAGTCTCACCTGAAGACCGATTCAAAATGACATTCACTACTCCCTGGGGCACATTCACCTACAGCAGGATGCCTTTTGGCTTGACCAATGCTGGTGCCACCTTTCAGCGAGCGATGGACTTCGCATTCAAAGGTATGATGGGAAAGGTCATCATAGTTTATTTGGATGACTTAACTGTGTTCTCAAAAAAGTGAAGTGATCATTGTGATCATTTGGAGCAAGTATTGATTAGATGCCGAGAACACGGGATTTCCCTAAATCCAAAAAAGTCTATTTTCGGGGTCACTGAAGGAAAGTTGCTGGGACACGTTGTCAGCAAGGAAGGAACAAAGATAGATGTCGAAAGGGTTAAGGCTATTCAGAGCCTTACCTTACCCACAAGCAAGACCGGTGTTCACTCCTTCTTTGGAAAGGTGAATTTTCTCAGACGCTTTGTTCCTGACTTCGCTGAAAAGACTCGTCACATATCAAATATGATGAAAGGGTCACAAAATTTCCAGTGGAGTGAAGAAGGAAAGGCATCATTCGAGGATATAAAAGCCTCCGTTGCCCATGCACCCATCCTGGTATGTCCCAACTTCTCCAAGGATTTTATCATGTACAGTTATGCATCTGCGCATACTGTATCAGCCATCTTAATGCAAAAGAACTTTGAGGATGTTGAATCCCCAATCACTTTCATGAGCTCCCCTCTCAAGCCTCATGAATTGAAGATGTCTCAGTTAGAAAAACATGCCTTCGTAGTGGTCAAAGTAGTCAAGAACTTCTGGTACTACATCCTAAACTCTCATACGGTAGTGCTGGTTCCTGACACGGCAGTTAAGTCTATCCTAACTCAACAGGAGTTAGGAAGCTTACGAGGGAATTGGATCGCAAAGGTCCAGGAGTATGATCTAGACATAAAACCAACCAAGCTGGTAAGAGGCAAGGGCCTATGTCAGCTTATGGCTGAAAACAAAGATTCAGAGGTCCCTAAAGAGGAAGTTGATTGCATCGACGGAGCGCAAGGCCAGCTGGAGAAAGCTGATTCTCTACCTATGGTTCTATTTGTTGCGACTAGCGACGAATGGTATTCAGACATTGCTTTCTTTCTCACTTATGGTGAGTGCCCAGCTCATCTAACTTCAAAGGAAAAGTGGACTGTAAAGCTCAGGGAAGCCAGATATGTCATATGGGATGACGGTTTATACAAGTGCAATATTGATGGCATCTTCTTGCGATGCGTTGACAAACCACAACAGATCAAATTGCTTGAAACTTTTCATGACTCGGCCTGTGGCGGTCATTTCTCCTCATCCGTAACAACACATAAGATCATCTGGGCCAGGTATTACTGGCCAACACTATTTCAGGATACAGCCACCTGGGTAGCAAAATGTGAGCTCTGCCAACAGTTTGTTGGCAAACCAAAATTGGCTGCTTTTCCCCTCAGGCCCGTCATTATTGATGAACCATTCAGGAAATGGGGAATTGACTTTATCGGAGCACTACATCCCCAATCAAGTGCCAGACATAGTTATGTCCTAACAACAATAGATTACTTCACCAAATGGGTGGAGGCCATACCTGTTAAGAATGCCACCTCTGAAGTTGTTTGCAACTTCATCAAAGAAAATATCATCATGAGGTTTGGCATCCCACACAAGATCGTTGCTGATAATGCTTCCAACTTCTCCTCATGGGAAGTTATCAGTTTTTGCTATGAATACGGGATAACCTTGGCCCATGCCTCAGATTATTACCCCCAGGGAAATGGTCAGGTAGAATCCAGTAATAAGAACCTAGTAACCATCATACGGAAGCTGGTCGATGAGAATCAGTGGTCCTGGCACAAGTCATTGTATGATGCTTTGTGGGCAGACCGTATTACTCCGAAGAGATCTCTCGGTATGTCACCTTTTCAAGTGTTATATGGAATCGACGCTGAGCTCCCCATTTCTGTGGAACTCCCTGCTCTACGCTTGGCACGAGCGATCGAGGATGAGACTTTCCAGAATTCTCTTGAAAAGAGGATCATGTATCTAACAGAACTTGAAGAAAAGAGAGTAAGGGTGGTCGACAGGATCACCGAACATCAGAATCAAGTCAAGAGACTATTCGATAAAAAGGCTAAGTAGAGGAATTTCTAGGTGGGAGATCTCGTCCTTTTATGGGACAAGCGAAGAGAGCCAAAGGGCATGCATGGGAAATTTGACTCTCTTTGGAGAGGGCCTTTCAAGATCAAGCAGCTCAATGGAGAGAATAGCTTCTATCTCTCATATCTGGATGGAACTGAGCTCCCACTTCCCTATAGTGGGCAACATCTCAAAATATTTAGGAAGTAGAGCTTGCTCTCTTCTTTGTACAGTTTGCTTTAGTTGTGTGTTTGTTTTTGTCATGTGTTTGCTTTTTGTTGGTTGTGTGTTTTCCTTTCTTTTTCATCACCCTTGTTTTTGACTCCAGCCCAATGGATAGGCACATGTTGATCTGGGATTCTCTACCCTTAAGCTTCGCTCAAAGTTAGTCCCCAGAAAGAGCCAATTGTTATCTTGTAAAATTGACAAGGGCAATTTTGCAGGTAACCATACCAAAATTTCTGTTTTGGTCCCCCGTTGAGGTCTCTTAACATTTGGAATGGCATAAAATCCCTTTCTGGAAAATATAGTTTTTAGAACTTGGTCATTTTCAACCTTTTTGGGTTGGGCGCAGTTTTCTTTCACGTTACATCAACCAAAACTGTGCCCCCTCTATTCCTTTGGCGCACATTTGGGAGTGTCAACACTCCAAATGTTGCGCCACTCCATGTTGCACCTGTCAAAATGTGCCAAGGTGCATGCGCCAACTTGTCAACACTCCAAATGTTGCGCCCCTCAATGGTGCGCCAAGGCGCTGAAAACGTAGTGTCGACACTTCAAAAGCTGTGCCTATGGCGCAAATATTTTTGTGTCAACATCTCCCTAAGTGTGCCATAGAAAAATTTGGTGGCGCATTTATTACACCTTTTGCTATATATAGGCGCGTCCGACCTGTCATTTTCACAATTCAAAAAATGTGAAAAAGTTATTCCTCTGTACTTGTCAGCGTTCCTGTCAGCCCTGTGTGTTGCCATTTGTCACGTTCATGGATCCCACATCATCTCCTTTATCGTTATATATTCCTGGTAAGTGGTCCTTGCTTTTCTTGTGGCTTTGTTGTGGTTTTTTCTGTTGGTTTAGGTGATTAGTGTTATTGATAAATAACAATGAACCTAAGAAGATAATGCAATTCCAACCCATTTTGCATTGTCCAAAATACTCACTCCAAACCTATTTCTCCTCCTCCTTCCAGATCTACAAATCTAGAGGACCCTGCCTCGAAACTACTCCCTTTTTCCCTGCTTTGCTAAGACTTTTCCCCCTTGCCATTTGAAAAGTAAAAACCACAAAAAGGAGTGAAAATCATAAATTTTTGCAAAACAACCCACTGTTTTTCCTTCGCGTAAGTATCATTGTTGTTACATCAAACACAGTCGCGCCATAGGCACACTGTCCCTGCATGCAACATTAGCCTTCTCCACGCCTTGTAAAAACTACAAAAAATTCCTTAGGCAAGCACAGGTGTAAGTGCACATACACCTACAAACAACAACATCTGAATGTTGTGCAAGTCCTTCCCGCGCCACGCAAAGCTAAACCCTTGGCGCACATCACCTTAATGTTGCATCTACCACATATGCGCCAATGGCGCACCCTGAGACCTTGCTACACCAAATAAATCTGTGCCCAGTTAAAACCCTTCATATGGCGCAAGCGCACATCCATTGACACCAACATCTGAATGTTGTGTGTAGTCTTTCCATGCCCCATGCCCCTTTTGGTGTTGTTTCCTTCCATGCAACATGTTCCCAAAGTGTGCCTTGCTTTTCTGAGACCCTACAGCCTGCAGTAGAAGCTGCGCCTTGCGCCCAGAGACTCATAAATTGCTAACTTTTCATTCTGTAAGCTTTGATGGATGACTTAACAGCTAACATGGCTCTTCTGCGATGGACTTCCCTGATTCTTCTTGCAGATCAACAGCTGAACTCAGATTCACACATGTCTTCATCGAGTAAGAAGCCAACCAAGTCCAAGGGTAAAGCCAAGCTAACAGAAGAAGAAATGAAATATAAATACCAAAGGGTCAGGATGCCTGAATCCCTTGCAGAGTGTGACCTGGATATCAGAGATTCAGAACTCGGTCACATTGACATGGAGGACTTCTGGGCTAGAACCAAGAAGGTCACAGGCAGCCCATGGATGGATAAATTGGTCGGCAGTGGTCTGCACTTTGCTGCAGGGATTCCCGTGAGCGCAATCAACAACGAGTTCATGATGTTGGTGGGCCGTTGTTACAATAAAGACACAAGATGTGTTGAAAATGAGAAGGGTGAGGTAATAATCAACCTCACTACCCAGACATTTTGAGATCATGTTGGGTATCCCTCACCACTGACATTTTGTAGCAGTAAGCCAAGAGGACTGCATGAAGACATGGAACGAAAATGAAGACAAATGCATGTAGCTGATGAATGAGGTGTACCTCAAAAACAAGAAGGTGGTAAGCAGGTGGCCACAAGTCATTCATCGCAGTGACTTTTCAGAGGAGTTGAGTGACACCATCACTTTCCTGAGTAGGGTGTTTGGGCTTCCTGATGCCCATTACTTTCACAAGTGGATGCTCAGATATTTAGAAACCATGAGAAAAAATGTCCTTGATCAACGTTTTGAGTGGGGAGAGATTATCAGCAGCACAATCTCTGAGCAGCTTCAACAACTTTCAACAACTGGGAGGTTCTATATGAACTCCTACATGGTATATGCTGCTGCCTCAGAGAGGGACTACCCAGCATTGAGTCGATGCGGGGTATGGCCCCAGGTCTAGGATATACGAGTATTATCCAGAGTTAAGACTGGAAAATAGCATAGCATAATTCAGCAAAATCAATGATGCCTTCTTCTACGGCGTCATCTACCTCTTGAGGCCTAATATGACTCACGGTCAGATGAACCAAAAGCATGGTATCCACCACAGAGAAGTGGGGAGCGTTATTCACGCAATTCCCCACTTTCACCTATCTCAGAGCCGCCAACTTCTTGGGAGAGCCCACCAAA
Source organism: Taxus chinensis (assembly GCA_019776745.2). Lineage (NCBI taxonomy): Eukaryota > Viridiplantae > Streptophyta > Pinopsida > Cupressales > Taxaceae > Taxus > Taxus chinensis. The sequence continues at coordinate 747,816,452 of CM034153.1, forward strand.
TTGCTGAGGTATGCGGGACCCAAGCTGATCCTATTGGAGCTGTCTAGACAGCTTATCACATACCATGAGAAGTGTTTGAAAAGAAAGAAGGGTGGAACTCCATTCCCCCTCATAGTGGGCAAGTACACCTGCACTTCACAAAGCAAAGCCCGGGAAATGTTTGCAGAGCTTGAATTGCTCAACTTAAAGCATAATTTCCCAGCAAGGCCAACCTTTGATCCTCGTGATTTCCTTCCAAGGGAAAAGCTCGATCCAATTCACGTCCCTCAGATCGAAGATATCTACATCGATCTGTATCATGAAGTCAAGCTCAGAAGAAAGGATCACTCCCGATTGGCCCTGGCAGAGATCATTCAGTATGGTGTGGCCATTGTCCCAAAGGGCTTCCAAGCAACTGATCAAGAGGTTGATCAGGTTTATCTAGACACAGGATGGGGACAATTGGCCATTTGCTAAAATTGATAGAAACAAGGCACCTCAGACTATTGAGGAAAGGGCCAAAGGAACTCTACAGTGCACTGAGCATTGGTGCAAGAAAAATAGTCTCATCTACCTTGGAGTAGACTTTACCATGTCTCCCTTGGGTAATGCACCCACCAAGCCGAAGCACTTTCCTAAAGGCAAAGGAAAAGATAAAGAGGGAGAGACAAGCACTGCTCAGGAGGAAAATTCCTGAGAGTCCTCCTTCTGCCGCCGAGGAGTAGGTAGTAAGCCTGATATCCCCAGAAGAAGAAGAAGCGGTAAGTGCTCCAATGGGCACATCCACTCAGGATGTTGCCACTACTACAATTGGTGAGGTTCCCATCATCCCCTCTCCCGATCCTCCTTCCCCTCCTCATGTCACTCAACCAACCACTCCTTTGGTTGTGTCTTCTCCCCCATCTTCTACCGTTCCCCCTCCCTCTTCCTCCATCTTCTCTTCCCTTGTGGATCTGTCCCCCAACATTTCTTCCCTCATCTCACAGATCCCTTCCACCCCCATGGTTTCCTCTCCTGTAGTGACTCCTACCCCCATGAGCGTTGGAGGGTTGGCTTCTTTCTCAATGCCACCACCGAGTGTCTCGACACATTTCCCCGTGTCCACTGTAGTTGCTCCTTCTTCCACCCCCGTTTCCTCTTCTTCCTCTGGTCCCACTCCCCTAAGTCCAGAATGGATCTCCAAACACCTGAGTCAGCTCAAGAGGAAAGTCCCTATTGCACCTATGGACTTCTCTGTTATTCCAACTAAAGGGCTAAGAAGTAAAAGGCTATAACCCACTTCTCTCAAAGCGCTTCAGGTGAAAGAGTTATGGAGATCGCATACCCTGATCCCACAAAGGAGAAAAAAGATCTGTCTCCTACAGATTTTACAGTGACTCAGGTCACAATGGGAACATCCTCAGAAAGCCTGCAAGGAGAGGCCTTATCCGTAGTGGATGCCCTTTGCAAAAAGCTTTAAGAAGCAAAGGAAGAGAAGAGAATATTGAAAGAGCAAAACAAGCATCTTCTCCAAGCCCTTGCAAAAGATGGGCAATGCACCTCCTGTAGCTGCCACCGAAACTCCTGAAGCCCTTAGTCAGGAGAAGATAAATGAGTACTCCAAGATTGGTGAGCAAGGTGTAGCAGTGTCTACCTGGAGAGATCAGATCCTCAAAGATAGTGAGGAAGTGATTACAAAGTTCACAGAGCTGTATCAAAATATAGATCAAGCTAACAAGGAACTCCAGGCAATAGCAGGACCTATCTTCGAAGAGTTGGACCATGCCAAGTTGTAACATGAGACATTCCAGAAGATGCTCGACTACCCAGTCGATGACTTAATGAAATTCAGCGTCTTCGATCACCCGAGAGCACCCAATAAAGTCCTTGTTGCTTTAGACTATTGGGTTGACCAAATGGAGTTTGTCTTGGAGAAAATAGACAAAATCAAGGAGGAAGCCTTGGATGCAATGCATCAAATGGAGCAGATCATCTTAAGGATGTCTCCAGGTTTTCTCACCCCATCATACGCCTTGAGGAAGGTAGATGACACTATTTGGCTTTTCAAAGGAATCGCGTCGCAGGGTTTAGCTTCAGAGGCCACTTTTGATATAGAATCTATCAACAACCTTCTGGCCTGCCTGTGACTTTGTTGGATACCTGATGGAGGTAGGTAATGAATACTTCAAACTCCTGGAAAGACTCAGAGATGAATGGGAGACTTGCGAAGTCATTGGGGATCACACCAAGGTCCCGCTCAGGATCAACTTCAAACGATGGTTAGCAAGTTCATGGAGTATCGAGCTCAATTTCACATTTCCTCTCCTGAGCAGAAGCAGGACACTCCTTTCCAGCCAAGGGATGACGATGAATAGGCTCCTTCCTCCTGGGATTTATCCCATTTTTGTAAAATATTTAAAAGAATGTTGGCACAAATGATGACATCATCCATGTTGCATCATGAGATGTTGTCATCCACAAAATTGCCCCAAAGTCAACATTTGACTTTTAAATATTTTGTAGATATTTTGTAAATAGTTGTTGGCTCCTTTTTGTCTTTTTTCTCCTTCTCCTTCTATAAATACTTGGATACTTGTAGTATTCAGTGTGAGCAAACTTGTATGAAAAATAGAGTGAAGAGAGAAAGACTTTGAGCCTTCTTGTAACAGAACATTATTAATACAAAATTGAGACTTTGTGCTGAAATCTTGTGTTATGTGTTAGATCTTTCTTAAGTTAGATCTGCATGTTTATTCTATTGGATTCACCTATGCTTTTGTCATTTGTTTATCAGTATTGCTTTGTTTGTTTATGTGAGTAAGTTTGGCTCTGTTTACTACCAGCCTAAAACATAAACCCTCTGACCTTTCTACTTTGGAATTCATTTCTTTTCTCCCTTCAGATCCACCTTTCTTCTATTCCTCCTTCATTCCTTTCTGTTCTTCGTTGGAACTACCTCTCCACCGGGATGAGATCCCAAACCCCCTTGAAGACAAAATACTGTAAGACTTGCACAGATTCCTGCTGGTAGAATAGCAATAAACCAGTTTCACTTTGTTGTCTCAAAGAGGGGCTATGCCCTGCACACTGTTGGCCTGTCTATCCATAGATCTGCCCACCCGACATATTTTCGGACCAACAGCGCTAAACTGTCAAGTCTGGAGGTCACATGAGGGTCCAAGAGGTCAAATGGGGGTTGGGTGCATTTTTCCAAGGTTTTTGTACCTGACCTCAGGGATGTCAGGGACATGAAATCCCACTAGGCTCTTGGTATTGACACGTGTCCTCCCAAAAATTGACTAACTCTTGAACTGCCTTTGAGAGGGAAACTTGGAACGATGATAACTTGAGCTTCTGGTGGAATTTATTTGTGAAATTTTATATTATCCTAACTAGAAATAGAATTTTGAATCCAATGGTGGGGGTATAATTTATTGATTCATCCTTTTTCTCCCTAAAAAGTCTGAATTGTGATTTGGTACTCCACATGTGCCTAAGAAAAATTGCCTTAAAAACCTATGCTCCAAGGTGTTGTGAAAAATATGATTTCACCATCATGTAAGAATTGGAATCATCTTTCTATTGATGTTTCATTTTACTACTAAATCCATCATAATCTCTTGGAATCACCTTCTGAAGCTCAACGACTATTTTAGCATGTGCACTGACTAGGCATGTGAACCCTAATTCTGGAGAAATTACCCCAAATTCTCTGAGATCTTACAAAACTTAGGCTCTTTTTATCTATTCCGTGAGGTTTCTCTAGCTCTAGGAATTCCAGTGACATTTCTTCCCACAACTACATGTAGCTTTACAAATGAACTCTTAAAATCACCTAGGGGGAATGAATGGACTTTCCTAAATCACCTAGGGGAATGAGATAACATTAATTGGGAGGTCATTTGGATTGACTGGATAGAATTGGGGTGATTAGGAATGATAGGAATAGAAATATTTTGTACAGGGGTATCGTTGTTGTGCTTGGAAATTGTCAATTTCCTTGTTGCACATTTGCACAACAACCATTTCGTAATTAACCTTGAGAAGGCCGACCACCAAAAATATAAAAAATCTCAAATGGATATAAAGTTCCCAAAAAGTGAAAGAAAAGTGCAAATATGATCAGGTCACCCAGAGGGTACCAGGGCACATGGGGTGCCCCAGTCAGAAATAGGGAAAATGTAATATGAAGGTATAAACTAGGCGATCAAAAATAGTAACATAAAACAATGCAGAATGGCCAAATACATGGGCTAATTATTACTATTTTCACTTAAGAACCATATGAATAGTAGTATGAGATCGGGAATAAATAATTACCCAAAGTGCGTGATTTAGTGTCTACACTTCCAAAGGACCATAAAACACAACCAAACCTCTGAGAACTGATCTAAAAATCATCATACACCTGCTATATAAAGTTACATAACCTTTACTATGCTTGGATAGGACTGATCAGCTCTAAAATTCATACCTCCATACCATTATGCATATTCTAGGACTAGGAATAGGCCAAGAATGACCACTTCACATCATGAAAAACCATGAAATGACCAAGTTGACCTCATACAGACACTTAGACATCCTTGAAAAATCATATCAATCTTTCTTGACATCATGAAACCATTCATTCAATTTGGTAGGACTCATACTATGACCATGCACACTAGATTATGCTCCAGAACACCGTATGACTTCACCAAACATGACATTATCAATCAACCTTCATGTTTGAACTTTGAATAACATCTCATGGAGACTCATATGACCTCAAAAAACCATTTTCCATCAATGGAATTGAAATCAATGACAACACTAAGACATAATGGCCAACAATCTCCCCCTTTGTCATTGCTAGCAACCATCTTCAGAAATATTGATTGCAACCATAAGAAAAAACACACATACTAGACATCTTTTCCATGTTTCTGATGCTTCTCTCACCCTTTGACATCTATGAAAAAGGATATAACGATAACTAGAAATGGAAAATGACATCACACAACATGACATAATAGAAAAAATGAAAAAATTACTTGCTTACATGACTCCCCCTTGGAATATACTTGCACTTTCTTGACCTCAACAACAACAAAATTGATCCATGGTCCTAAAATGACCATCCATAATGCTCTCCTCGAACTGATATCCTCATATTTTGTCTTCATATATGTCATCCATCACTATATATAAGTGTACGATGCAAACAATCACAAATTCTGCCTCAAATGCTTGCAAAACCTCCTTTAGAAATGTAGACACAAAATCACACACTTGGGTACATTTCTAGGTACTAACAACATACTTGCACTTATATGATTCCTAAGTGAGAAAATTAGTAATTGACTATTGTCTTTGGCCTCTTTTATTTCTTGTTTACTTTCTCTTTGGTCTTACACACCCTATGGCCTAGTATGAAATTTATTGCTTTATCTTTCATGACTTTGGACACTAGCGCCTAGCTAGGATGCCAATACCCAGGCACCCTCATCCCCTCTGGATGCCCTCAAACTCTTGTTATCTTACTCGCCTCTTTTGGGTCTCTTTTATCTTTTAGGCATCTTATTTTCTTATGGGTCAGCCTTCCAGTTGTCAATTATGAAATTCAACCAAAAGAATAATATAAATACAATGCTATGTGACCCAAAAGAGGGACCAAGCTCTAAGAAGACTATATATCGCCTAAACTTGCATCCAAAGGCATTCAAACCAAAGCACTCAAAGGCATCCATCTAGCATCAATTACAAGGGAAAAGGGATTGCATTTTCTGCATACACGCATAAAAAGGGAAAATTTCTTTTATTCCATACATACATTTACATCTTGCACAAGGGATTCCTAGGGCACCATTATCACACACCCAAAAAAACTTCATGGAGTTTGAGATGTAGTGTGGCACTCGGTCACAATTTCACTCAGTCGGGTGGTCGTTGTGGTCAGTATGACTCCCCATATTGCATCTTTTCTTTTTGGGATTTGATGTAGTTTGATGGTTTTGGAAGTTATCTTCTCTTTATAGGTTATAAGTGAATTATGTGATCATAGTGCAACATACATGCGACCAACAATGACTACCAATGACACTTGTGTGACATAAGAAAATTCAGATTCTGAGCTCCTACGCAGTCACATGAACCTAACAGAGGTCCCTGATGCCTAGGCACCCTCGCCCAATTCTAGGTGCCTTAGTCCAGCCTATTCCAGAAGCTCCAGAATTTTACAAAGGAAATTACAACAGTATTACCTTCCTATTCATCAGTTGTTCTAGTCTAGATCACCTTTGAGAAAGCAAAAATCAGCTAAGTATTTTACTCTCTCTCTCTCTCTTACACTTAGGGTTTCATGTTTCTTTAGCTTATTGATTGTGTCAAATCTGTACTCTAGCATTTATTTATCATATGTGACTTAGTAATATCTAGGGTTTTACAAATTCAATATTTGTCAAATAATTTTGGTGAACCCGATCATTCAAACCATACCTTTTGAGGATGTATTAAAATTTATCTTCTCCTTCTCAATTCATGGATCAATCTTCTTATCCATCTTTCATCCTAACTAAGGTTTCTGGCATGGTTACTACTGTTACTGATGATTTTATACAAGTTCATACTCAACATCCTCCCAATTTCATTACTCCTATGGCTGATCCAACCATCAATGTAGTCACCACTCGCCACATTTGTCCTCTTACCTCTCCATTGGATACTATTCCACCACCCATTACTTCTATGGTTCCTACCATCACCTCTAAGGGTTATGACATCATTACGTAGCTCAAGAATACAATTGCAAAAATTTCTATTTATGATCTCTTATGAAGTACACCTAATTGTTGTCATACATTAGAATCTACCCTTTGTTCCATCCACATTGAAAGAAATAATTCACCAGTGGCCTTTACACATCTTATTGAATCTCTCAAAAATTTGCCACATGCTATACCATTTAGTGACAAGGATATACCTCCCTCTGATGTCGACAACCCATTTGCACCTTTTCTCATCACCGCTATTATCAAAACCATTTTGTGTCAAGCATGTACTAATTGACAACAAATATTATATAAATATATGTGTTCACTCCCTTATCAAGTGAATTGGAATTAGTGATAATCTAATTACTAAGAATTCCACTCTCATTCGTGGCTATGATTCCATTACTCACAAATGCATGAGTACTATTAACTTACCAATAAAAGTTGGGCCTAAGATTGTTTCTATGGTATTCTTCATTTTCTATGCCTCATTTCAATTTAATATCTTGTTTGGTAGACCCTATATTCATGCAATGCATGTTGTCCCATATATAGTTCATTGGTGCATTAAAATCTTACATGATGGTTATGAACATACCATTGTTGTTGACCCCAATCAATTCAATTTTTTTGCATAGACCTTGTTAATGCTATGCCTATTCCTCCATCACAACCTATTCCATATAAAAATATTGGTCAATCCAATTATTCATAACCTTCTCCCACATCTGCAAGCATAACGTCCATTTCCACACACACTACTGATATCATTTCACCCACCTTGTCTATTCCAATACCCACCACCATTCTGTCCACCGAGACTCCTCTCACTCCTACTTCTAGCTCCATTCCTACCAATATCCTTAATACTGCTATCCAACATGAAAATGTTAGCTCTGATGATTTTGAATATGAGGTTGATAACGTCGAGCTTATTGATGACGCATTACATAATCTTGAATTTACTCCTATCGAGATAGATGAGTCCTACTTCAATGATACTTTCATTGCTATTGGCAATAGTGAATATCAATTCAATATAACCCCTCATTATACTAATGCTATGGTACTTTTTAAGGGGTTTGTTTACACATTGGATATCATACAACCTTCCTTGTCATCCCATGAACACTCTACATCAGTTTTTCCTCCTTTCACATGTACTATTTTCATAAATAACTCTTATTGGTAACACATTCCATTTGATCCTACTTGCTCTGATACTATTTGAACACATGATGGATTGGCTCAACTAGGATTCACACTAGATGTTATCTTCTCTCCGCCTCATTCTCCTCACCTTTATCACAGATATGTTCATATCACAACTACTTATGGCCTCAATGTCTTCCATATATTAGTATTTATTGCACACACTTTTTGCACTTCGCCACTTAAGCTTGGGCAGTCTTGGCTTGACTACATTGGTGGCACTTTGGATCCTAATCATATTGATATAACATTTCCCATGCCTCTCATCCGTGTTTCTATTTGCAATTATTCATTTTTTGGCTATACACAAAATCTTACTTGCTGGTATGGACATGGTTGTACACTACCACCTTTCACTGATGAAGAATACACAATGGGCATGTATTTTTACACCGCAATGGTTATTTATGTGATAAACCTCATATTATTACTTAACAAGTGTTATCCAATTTTGCACACCTGGCAAGATTGGACAAGGGGGTCCTGTCACGTTCAAAATGAAATAATAGTTCCAAGAACCCACCTTCGGTTATTAACGAGATGCAATAATTAAAAAATAATTCCTAAATTGCATATGAAGAGATCACCTAGCATCGAAAGGCACCCAGTTGATCTCAACTCAGTGGAGAGTTCAGGGTCGAGTTGATAAAGAACCTGGTGTCAAATAGAAATCATCTCAGTGGGGACTCTCAGTTGTAAGAGCTCGACGAGGTCTTGTTAATGCAAAATATAGCTCGTTGAAAATTGAACAAATGAAGGGAACCCTATAAGGATCTCGGTAGAGATCGATGCATGCGGAAGTGAAGGCCAAGTCAGGGAGAGTCAAAGTTTGAGCTATCAATAAAGTCTCAATGAATTGGAAAGGTTCAAGCCACAGGCGGAAGCGAAGGCAGAGATAAGGAGTTCGACTCATCTTCGTGGCTCGTTCATTTTGGAGATCATGTGGTGAGCTTCTTTTAGGACACATTCTGCAGAGCTAGGGTGATTCAAACGCAAGCCAAGGCATCAAGAGTGCCATAAAATGAATGGAGATCGTTGCGCAAACAGAGATACGTGATGGAGCCCTATCAATGGGACTCATCGAGCATGATGGATAATTCAAGGCAACTCGTTTCGTGTGGATGCATTAAAGATGGTTTCTAGGATACAATTCCAGGGCTCATTGATTAATGCAAAACTGAGAGGCCTACTCGAGATAATTTTTCAATGGTAAGCTCGCAGAGACAGCAAGAATGCCGGGCCAGGGTATTAGTGAATACAGTATATATTTTTTCGTTGGCGTTGTTCAGACCTTCCTCGGCCGAACATTTGGTGCACAGGCAGTTGACATGTTGCAGTATAGCAGAAGCCTTTTTGAGTGCTTCCAACAAGCAGGTCGTCCAACTATGTTTTTATCTGTTCAGCATCGAATGCATCCTCAAATTCGGGATTTTCCTTCAAGATATTTTTATAAAAATCGATTAAGTGACAGTAAGAGTGTTACCGGGAGACTTGATTAAATTTATTTTACAATGCAACTCATGGAAACGGATCTCATAGAGGTGGAACTGTTTCATATCAGAATATTCATGGAGCATAATTTGCTTTGCAATTATATGAGCATCTTCAACGAGTCACTAAGTTGGTGGGCACAAAGGATTCTGTCGGGATTATCACACCTTACAAGCTACAGCTGAAATGTTTGCACCAAGAAAATGATATCTCCTCACGCTGAGCGGAAAGGTGGAAGTCGGTGGCCATCTGTCCAAAATGAAATATGGCCAAATGATAACAAAACCCCGCACTCCAATCCCGGACGTGGGAAATAAGGCGAGCAATGCCAAGTGGGTTTTCGTGGATGGCAAGCCAAGGAAGAAATTCCACGCGGGGGAGATTCGGAGCAGCACCGCCAAGTGGAAATTTTGGGATGGAAAGCCATGGTCAGACTTCCGTGAATGGAGAAATCGGGTCAAACTCCTCACGCTGCGCGGCAAAGCTAAGGCCGGGGCCCGTGGATTGGTGTGGCCGAGCCGTTACGTGGGAGAAGTTTGAGTCTACTGCCAAAAAATGGGAGAAATCCGGTCAAACTGCCAGGTGTGGAGATATTGGTTTGGCAAACCATGACCAAACTTCCGTGAAGGGGAGATTCGGGAAAACACTGCCAAGCGCGGAAATATTAAGGTGGAAAACCATCATCAGACTTCCGCGCAGGCCGTGTAAATAGGATCAGATGGAGGAACGAGTCAAACGCCGAGTGGAGCGGCGAGTGCATGGAGATCAAAGCAGGCGTGTTGCAATAAAGAAGAAGCCTTCTTTTGAGCGCTTCCAACAGACACGGTTTTCCTCACGAGGCGTTCATACTGTTTCACCGAATGCAGTGAACAGATGCCCGACCTGATCAGTTCGCCCTTGCCAGCGTAGATCTCCCAGTTCCCGTTCAGTTCGCCTTTGCCAGCGTACAGTTCTGAACATTCAGTGGTCGCGGCAAAATCCCACGCATTTGGTGCACAGGCATGCTGCAATATAATAGAAGCCATTTTTTAGCGCTTCAAACAACTGCAGGAAACAAATATTCACTGCCGTGTACGATGGATTGGAGTCACGACCTTCAAGGCTTCATAAAATTTGCCTGAACCAGGAGATGAAGGTTTAAAATGGTGCAGAATGAAACGATTCATATTGTTCAGCATTCCTTCTCCTAGAAACGAATTGAATGTGAAGGTCAACTCTAAAATACCTAGTCGGCCGTTTTGCATGCTGCATCCTTGTTACGTGTAAATGGTCTCTTTGAAAAACTCTGTGGGCAGAAGTAATATTTATACCCTTCCATTATGTACGTCCAATCAGACAATAAAAGTATTCTTTTACCAGGTTCAGAGAAACTGTGTTTTTTTAACGATGGACGATTATACTGTAGTTTCAAGCTAATTTTATCTAGCTTATTTCTATTAGCTTTGATCCACGACTAAGGAAGAATTCATATGGTTGTTACCTGTACATTTTTCCAAGGTCCTTTTGGTTGCCCCAGTTTGTTCAACGTATTTTTTGAAGGGCTTATTTTATGTGTTGCAAATTGTAACATAAAGGATCTTTTTAGTTTCTGAAAAATTAGTATATTGTGTAGCTCACAGCTACCTATGCCATACTAAGATCCCAATAGTGGCATAATTGTTGATTGGAGCCGAGATTGCTGAGTGCACTGCCAAAATACCGAAGGGCTCTTTGGCCAAAAAATCAGTCTAATGCACAAGGGTGTCTATCGACATGTTATGGGCAGGAAGCCTGATATGTCATCATCATGGCAGCATTAGGTCTTTATTGATTAATGGCATGAGGTTTTCTCATCGAGTTGGAATCAATGGGTATAAATTGTGCTTATTATGGAAAATCACCTATAAAACATTCTTACTGACAAGTGTTATATGATAAGGAAGAACCAACGTGAGCATTGTGGTAAAACCATTCTTTTTAGAATTTCAGGGTTAAGCTCAAGTCATTCAAGTGAGTTTGAGCCCGAGGAAAGGCAAGATCGTTTGCTGGATGAAGAGCTCAAACAGAGTGACTTCATGGGAGGCAGAAGGAGCTCGTGGTGATGTTTCATGAATGTTTGAACGTTGGGAATGCATAAAGGTGGCTTCGAGTTAACCAAGAGCGTCAAGAGAAGTTTAATGTAAGAAGCTCGGAGTTTGATAGATGACACCATAAGAGGAGGACTCAATGACAAAAAGAGCTCCATTGGTGGTGATTGGCAAAACGAGGAAAGAGTTGGTGTGGGGTTCAAAATCGATTGCAACACCGAGTTAGAGGATTCGAAGCTCACCGAGTTGAGATTTGTGCAGACTCTATCCACATGGACCCCCTCCTCTTCAAGTCAAACGGGTCAACGGGGGGTCCCAACATTATGTTAATTAAATTAATATTTTTATTTAAATATTTTAATAATAATATTTATTATTATTATTTAAATATTTTATTTAAATATTCTTTTAATTAATTGAGAAGACTAGGTCATCAGGCAATTAATGACCCATGATGGAACCTTCTCAGGTGGTTCAACTAACTGCAATAAATACATCATGGGCCTTCATTTTAGGAATGTAATTATGACCATTTCCTCTTCTTTCTCACATATTTTTCTATAAATGTAAGTTGGAAGCTCATTTCAAAGGGTTCCAACAGTTCAGACAAGTTGGACAGTTAGATATCTCAGGCAAGAGTGTATACTTTTCAAGGGTCCTCTCTCTTCTGCAAGTTGTTCTTGTGTGTTGAGAGAACTTTCAAGCCTCCTCTTCAAGACTGTAATGGCAACTATTGCCTCTTCTGAATGTATGATGCATTGTGCATGTTATTGAAGCAATAAAAGTGTGTGTTTTGTGACTAATCTCGGTCCTTTCATCCTTCTATGCTTCTTTGTGCCTTTCTCATACTTGCAGGTACACTGTGCAAGTTTAAGTTTCTATTGCAGGTTCTTGGAGTTCTGTGCTTATCGAGTGGTGAAGTATTGCATGCAGTTGAGTTGTGGTGTCTGTTCACCCTTCTTGAGTTCATCCTTCTTCACTGGGAAACTGGTATATTTCTCGGTCTGATAAAGTTTAACGAAAGGAACGCGTGTCTCTTAGCCTGTGGTATCCTGTACCCTCTCTAAGTTGCAGTAGGTGAAGTTGACCTGTGGTGCACACACCCTCTTCAAATTAACCCTTCCTAAATCTGAAGACACCCTTTATTCGGTGCATCACCATCCCTAGTATAGTTTCATTTCTGTAAAACTCTTTCCCTAAAACCCCATGAAAATGTTAGCATAGGACTAGATAATCGTTTTTGTTACACTAGGAGTAGTACAACACTTAGTTTAGGAAGAGGAAGCCGGCCTTCTCCGGAGGTTCACCTCGAGCCCAAGTCCCACAGCTTGAGAGGTGATCCCATGTGTCCCAATCACACCGAACGTCCTATTCACATCCTGGCCATTCGGAGGGTGCAGTGATTTGGCGACAACAGTTTTTGGCACGCCCGATAGATTTGGTGCCAATAGTTTTTGGCACGCCCAGTGGGACATCACAGAAGTTAGAGTTCCATCTTTCAGAGGTGTCTCATTATCAAACAGGAAATCTTAAGCCACCGTGCGACCACACACAACAGTTTTTGGCACACCCAGTGGGACAGAGAGTTGGTACTTCTCTTCTCACTTACACAAGTCAAAGTACCTGGCGACTCCATATCTCTGGATTCCAAATCTCAGTGCAGTAACTTATGCGAAGAATTCAGACAAGAGCTTCTTCAAAGAAAGGAAAGTATCAACATATCAAACTTTCCTTGTCTCCTCCAAAGAGAAGCAGAAGAGGCATTTCCACATCCCCAGTTGCAGATTTACCTAGTAGGGGTCATTCAACTCCTCCTTACGGAAGATTTCCTCCACCCAGGAACAATCAACCTTTCGTTGCTATGGCGAGGAACCAAGTTTTTCCCCCTTTCAATGCAAGCAGTCCTCTTATGTTGGCTCAACGTGATCCGATACCTATTGCGGCACTCAAAAGTTTACCCTTCTACACGGGGGAAACTCATGTTACTCCAGTGGAGCATATCTTTGATGTAGCCAGCATCTGTGCAGTACATAATATCACCGAAGACAACGTTGCAGTTAGACTTCTTGCTACCTCTTTCAAGGGAAAAGCGCTTCAATGGTTTCGTGGGTTAGGTGTTGGCACTATAACCACTTGGGACGAGTTGGGAGAAAAGCTATGTAAACAATTTGAAGACAAAAGTGATCACCTATCACTTTTGGAACAACTTACTACCATAAAGAGAGCTTCCCAAGAATACATGAGTGATTTCAACTTCCGATTCCATAGGACTTGGAATAGGATTCCAATGCTCGTAAAGCCTTCTGCACATAATGCATTCTTGTACTATTTGCGAGCCTTGAATAGCGATGTAGCAGTTATGATCCAGTCCATGGGAGGGACTACACTTCCTGATGCTTACGAAGTTGCCATAAGTGCAGAGAATTCTTTGATTCAGGCTGGAAAGATAGCTCCACGACCACCAATGCCCTTTTCTCCAGATCTTACGAATCATCAGCCTATCATTGCTCCTATTCCAGTAGACTCCAAGCAACCATCTCAATCTTCCCCTGCCTCTTCAAATGACCTATTTGAAGTCAAGTCACTACTGCAAAATTTTGGAAATGAGCTCGTTGCACTCAAAAGGCAACAATTTCAATACAATCGTCCGTATCAGCCACAAAATCAGCAGTATCAGGCTAACCGTCCTCCTTTTCAAGGAAACAATCAGCCTCAAAATCAAACTACAAGTCAAGTTGCAAATGTCAGGCCCTTGAACTTTCAGAACCCTCTTGCAGCTAGCTCATCTAGAGCTATAGTACCTGTTCAAAATAATCTGGTTCAAGACTACGAATGGTGTTATCCTTGCTCTCAACCTCACAATCAAAATCTTTGTCCCAATGGGGTTCTTAGCCAGGCCCTTATGGTTCAAAGTGTATCTGCCCCTTCAGAGTTAACAAACAATTCATCTATGCAAGAAGCAGCAGATCAACAGCAGGCACCTGAAGAATCCACTTTGCTAAACTGGCAAGAAGAAGATTTTTGTGGATTAAATATAGATTCTTCATCAGTGGCAGCAAACACTCGTTCCAAAAAGAGAGCAATGGAGCCTCAACCTCTCGAAGCTGATCTAGCATCCACTTCTCAACCTGGGTTTCAAATGGCAGTTGACAAAAATGTGGGAAAGAAATCACCAGAAACACCGGCTAGCCACACCGCAGGGAAAGATGGTTCTCCAGGCATCACGGTACCCAACAAACATTTTCCAAAGGAGGACCCCAATGCCCAAAAAAGTGTCATCAAAGTTGGAGCGATTCCCTTCAGCATAGTAGAACAAATGAAGAAAACCAATCTGAGCGTTACCATGTGGGATGCACTCTCGATCCCTTCCCAAAGAAACCTGTTACGAGAAGCTCTGAACAGTTTTAGTACAACCAACGGATCACCAAGCCATGGAGTGACAAATGCTACAAATTTGTGTCAACCGGAAGGGAAAATCATTCCTACGGCAAACAAACCACCGCCATTCTACATTTCCCTGATCATTGGCGACCACCTGGTACATAATTGCATGATCGATTCTGGTGCCAGTAGCTCTGTCATGCCGAAACAAATTGCAGATGTACTAGGCATACAATATGTGCCAGTTACAAGAGGGGTTGTTCAGCTGGATGGCACAGCTGTTAAGACTGTTGGGGTTATCAAAGGACTTCAACTTACCATTCATGCATGCCCAAGTTTGTCATTCACCCAAGACATATCAGTCATTGATCTCCCTCCCTCTTTGCCATCTGCCTATCACGGGATTTCACTGCCAAGATGGGCGGTTACCTATCAGCCGATTGGTCACATATGATTCTCAGGACTCGATACGGAACCAAAGTAACTATAAGGGCAGAACCAATCTGCCATAATCATGTAGAACCCTACACTTCTAGTCCCATAAATGGAAATTACACCATCGACGATCCAGAAGAGGAAGATGCCGATCATGAACCAACCACCCTTGTTGAAGAAGTCCCTGATACTTTGCTGGATGAAGTAAGTAGAGATCATCAGTACGATCCCTACGCTGATGTATTGGCAGAAGAAGAAGCTGGTTTGCTGGTCTTGGAAGAAACAGGATTAGGTACTTACTGTATCCATGAAGAAGATACGATCATACCACAACTTGTCAAAACACCAAGTGATTCTAAAGGACTATGGCAATTGTTCTTCGATGGCTCAAGAAGTAAGAATGGATCTGGTGCTGGTGTTATGTTAATTTCTCCAGAGGGAGATAAGTACTTCTCATCTTTCCGGTTGCAGTTCAGTTGCACTAACAATGTTGCTGAATACGAGGCTCTTGTGCAAGGAATTCAGCTAGCCCAAAGGAAGGGAATCAAGGCCCTGACTATTTTTGGAGATAGTGAGTTAGTTGTTCATCAAGTTTCAGCACGTAGTGCATCCAAAAATGATCTTTTAAGATCATACAAGAACCGAGTCTGGGACCTGATTGAAGATTTCGAAGCTTTTGGAATCCATGCAGTTCCTAGAGGTCAAAATCAAGATGTAGATAGGCTTGCTACAATTGGGTCACAATACAACATACCAGTTGATATCATGAAAGAAGGGTAGTAATTTGTTAAAATGGTGGTTCGACCAGCAGTCCCTGATAATGTGAGTAGTTGGCAAGTGTTTGATAGTGACAAAACAAATTGTCCTCTTCCTACAAGAAGAGGCGGAGTTTGCTACAAAGAATCAAGATAAGTTGCAGGAGTCATATGGTGAGAAAATTATCCAATTGAAAAGCAACAAGTTACCAAAAGGTTTAGTCACTTTGGAATCCATTTTCAATTCAGATGACCAAGCCAAAAGACAAAGCCCTAACATGGTGGTCAAAGAAGAGTATTTTGAGGAAGTCGAGGTATCAAATGAAAAATTTCTTAAGATCGGAAAAGTGTGTACTTCTGAAGAGAAAGAAGATTTCATCAAAATTTGTCAAGAGTATCATGACATCTTTGCATGGAGCTATAAAGATCTGCGTGGTTTTGATCCAGGTCTAGCACAACATACCATCAAACTGGATCCTAATGCTAAGACAGTTCGTCAGAAACAGAGACCAATTAATCCCAAAATTGAGCCACTAATGAGAAAGGAGCTAACAAAGGACTCATCGAGGCTTGTACCAATTTTTCCCATCAACACTCCTAAATGGGTAGCCAATTCTGGTTCCTTGTATAGGAAGAAGAACTGGAGAGATCATTGGGTTACCTGCGTAGATTTCAGGGATTTGAATCGTTGAATTGAAAGACCATTATCCTCTTCCATAGTAATGGTTTGCAGATCCTTCAAACGGTGGAGGAGCTCAAAGATTTTCTTTGCTCGAGCAGATATTCAGGTTAGTTAATCAATATCCTAGTCCAAGAATCTGACCATTCAAAAGGGAGCTTTCACTACTCAAGTGGGATGAAAACACATATGCCTACAATAAAATGCCATTCGGATTGTCCAATGAGTGGGGCTACTTTCCAAAGAGCCATGGACATGGCATTTAAGGGACTAATCAACGATATTATCTTGGTTTACCTTGATGATATAACTGTATACTCTAAGCATGAATGGGATCACATCTCACATCTAAGGAAAGTTTTCCAAACTGTAGGGAATTTGGGGTTTCACTTAACCCCAAGTTGTGTATTTTTGTTTTGCACGAGGGAAAATTGTTGGGGCATGTTGTTTCAGCAGAAGGATTATCAATCGATCCAGTGTAGGATTTTATTATGTCCTTATCTCTCCCAAGTCACAGAGAAGGGCCTGCAGATTTTCTGGGAACCATAAATTGCACAGCGGAGATTCATCCCTCAATTTGACATTGGCTAAACCACTGACAACCATGCTAAAGAAAAACATGCCATTCTCATGGACAAAGGAAGGACGAGAAAGCTTAAGCCATCAAAAAGCCATTTCTCAAGCTCCCATAACTTGTGAATGCAGGTTTGACAAATATTTTATCCTTTATGCTTTTGCAGGTCAAGAGAGCATTTAAGGGATCCTCACCCAACAAAAGGATAACCTGATTATCCAACCAATCGCTTTCTTCAGTGCAATCCCTCAAAGACTACGAGTTCAAATACTCATTCAACTGAAAAAAGCAAGTCTTTGCACGTTATTGAGCTTTGAAGAAATTCAAGCACATGTTGTCCAACAACAAGATTCATCTGATGGTGTCTCATCCAGGTGTCAAGGAGTTTTTTTGAACAAAGAAATGAACTGAAAAGCGTGCTTGGATGGATCACGAAGGTAATGGAGTATGACAAGTGCATATCAAAGTCACAAAACTTGTCAGAGGTAATGGGTTTATGTCCTTGCTGCAGACATGGAATCAAAAGGTATGAGGACGTGACACTCCTCAAGATAGCTTGATGAGAATGTTGATCAAGCTGACTGTGTTAGTCCAAAATGAAGAATTTCTTATCTTCCCAGGAGCATATTGGTCCATGGATAAAAACCAAATCCAGAACTTTCCGTCTTCATTAATGTTACCTGCATGTTTTGTAGATCCGATTATCTTTCGAAGAAGATTTTTTGGTTTTCATTCTTCTTGTCTAGGACCGCCTAAGATCCACTGATACTTTAGATATCTCAAAATTTCATTTTGGCTTTCCAAGGACAAATTTTTCCTGCATGAACCTGGATAGAAATCATGCAAAGTTGATATTGGTCTAGATTAGGTCAAGGTAAATGAGACTCCCAATTAGCTGCCGAAGAGAATGTGGCTTTTACCTCAGGAGCATGGATCTGAACGAGATAACTGTAATCTGTTCTCCATAGGTTAGCAATTGGATGCAACCCTTCATTCAATGGGGTGTTGACTTCTTGGAATATTTCATCTGAGAAACAAAGATGATGATTCTCTTTCTGCCATACTTCCAGTCAAAGATAGTGCATTAGCCGATGAGATCTGTCATGTTGAATGATCGCTTAAGATCTTTCTTTGTTGACGAATCATCTTCACTGAACTGCCAGTGATTTTAGATCATCCATAAACTACAACAATCACCATCTGCCCCCTTGCTTTTTGAGGTAGAGATTGGGATCGTATGGGCTGTTCTGACAAATCCATGTTGTACGAGATGCTCAAAAATCTTGATGTACCATGCCCGGGGTCCTGTTTGAGGCCATACAGAGATTTCCTGAGTCTAGCAACCTTTTCTTCTTGACCAGGTATTAACATATCAATCAGTTGAGTCATGTAGACTTCTTCTTGACTCCATTCAGGAAGGCACACTACCTTTGATGAACTTTCACATCCAAACTGGCCATTCTAGAGCAAAGATCATCCTAATCATTTTGATCTTAGCTATGGAAGAGATGTCTCCTCAAGTCAATGCCTCCTACTCTCATTTTGTTACCCCTTTGCTACAACTCTTCAACTTACAGTTATGAGACTGATCCATCTGACTTTGTACTTAGGGTTTTTGAATATCCATCTGCAGACCAATGGGTTTCACTTCCCTGGTGGAAGATTTTTGACAAGCATGCCAAGTTGTTAATCTTTTCACTGATTGATATATCAGATCCAGGCATTTTCAAGCTTTTGACTGTAGGAGATTCCTAGTTCTCAAGATGGGCTGAAGTTTGTTTCCATAACCTAAATCATCAATGCCAAGTTTGACGCTCTTTGGAGTTGGCTTACACTGCGAGTCCGTGCAAAGAAAAACATGGATGTATCTCAGTGGAGCATCCAATCTTGCATCTCGTAATGTACTTGTACACCATTTAGTGTAGTAGTAGTCGCGACACTTTACCCGTAAGCGCTTCCCAGAGGCACTGTATATACCGAACGCTTTTGCGAATGAGATCAAGCAGATCTCGTGAGTGTTACAGAACCAAATTTACTATTTTTAATTACAATTCTGCCAGTTTTTGAGCAACAAAGTTTTGCAGTTGACTATGGAAACCTGTAAATTAGTACAATATACAAGACAATTTGAATGACAGGCAAAAAATTACAGTTTCGGGGTCAATTGATGACCTCTTGAGCCCTAAATGCTAAAAATTGCCAAAATAGCTGAAAATACAATTTTTTAGGTGGGTCTCCTTTTGCAAAAAATGTTTGATAATGAGAAAACAGAAATGATAGGAAAATTTTTTTTTTACCCTAAGTTAGGGATTTCTCCGCTAAATTTAGTCAGTCCTGTCCACTAAACTTTCAAAAAAGGCTTTATTTAGCAATTCCTCAAAACATCCGCCAGATCTAAGAGTTTTTCTCTTAAAATACCCTGATGAAAGGATTTGATCCTCACTGGTTATCCAAACTCCTAAGGCAATGTTTCATCAACTTGGCCACTTGGGGCAAACTTGGACTATGGAACCAGAAGCACTTTCCATCTTCAATCTACCCATATGTTTTGGTGGATAAATGGATGCCACGTGGCGCATTTGAAGGGGCGTCCTCCTTAGGGTGTATTTGACCAGAACAGGCTAAGTAAGATACTAGAAGATTTTCATCCTATCTGGAGGACATTTTCTTGCTCAGGCCGCACTCCTACCAAGATCATGCAAGTGCAGGCTACTATTGGTTTGGGATTTATTCTCCTGGGGCATGCCCATCCCTTGGGTAAGGAAATACAAGCCGAATGTGTATTTTTCATTTTTTTGAATTTGGCAGCTCTTCCGCTCACATCCAATTCAAGTGGATCAACCCTTTGTCCAATGGGGGTTGGACTTCATTTGAATGATTAATCCTCCATCAGGTGACTGTTGGACATAAATGGGTCCTTACCTTGCTTGGGCACTATTTAAGCTCGATGGACAGAGGCTGTAGCATGTAAAGAGAGCAATGTTGGGTCGCTATTTTTTATTCTGGACTGCATTTTTGGAAGGTATTTAATGCACAAGGTGGGGGTTCAGTTTAAAGTCATTTCACAAAAAATGTTTTTTTTCTTTGTATGAGGTTGAGTGAATCAAGTTAAAACATGGGGTTTACCTTAAGACTTTCTCTGTTTACTATCCTGCAGGGAAACAGATTCCAAGTCTAGCAACAAAAACCTCATAAGTAGATTATTAATGCTTTAATGGAACTAACAAGAGGATTGGCATACCTGTAGCTTAATTTTGCCTTATGGGCAGAGATCACACCTAAAAGGGTAAAATTCTCCTTTTTTCCTTCCAAGTATGGAAGAAGAGGCAAAACTACCACTCTCATTGGAGTTACCTTCTTTGGAGTTAGCTCATCAACTTGAAGTTATAGAGAGTGATCCTCTGACAGTAAGGTTTGCTGAGGCTCATGGAGTTAGAGGAAGTACAGAACAAGTCTATGAAAACTTTGGAGCAGCATCAGGCTCAAGTTAAGAAATTTTCTGACCAAGAAGTTGATTGAGAAACAGGACGGAAGCCTAAGTAGGGATATTTATTGATCTCAATCATGGGATGAAGACATGGGCCAATATTTATAGATAGGCATGCCAAGTTTGACACTCTCTGGAGAGTTGCACATGCATCATCACAAGTTGCAAAGAAACAATTCATTCAAATCTATCCGGGAGGCAACAATAAAGAAGAAACAAATTCATGTGAATGGGATACATCTCAAAGCTTGTTTTTGAGAAAATTGGTTGTACAGTATAACAATATAAGTGTTTTCCTAAATAATTAACCTTATGCACATTAAATTGTAGGTTGTTGTTTTTTTTCCTAACAGTTGTTGTGTTTTGTGTTGTTCTGCACATTGTTTCATCATTGGAAGGTGTCAAGGAGAAGAAGGTTCAAGGTTTCCATAAGAGTTTCAAAATCTGCTTCATTCAAAATTTTGCAGTGTTCCATGGATGTCAAGCATTCAACAGATTCAGTATACTTCATTCTTAGCATTCTAGGGAGGCCCAAGATATTGGCAATGCTCAAGGAGATTCTGGGATGTGTCAAAGAAAATCATACTACTTTCAAGATTCCAACATAGACTCCATGCCCAATGGATGACTTAAGGCTACTGGAATCATGCTTAGCAGGCAATCATCCCCGAGAGGTCGCAAAAAATGTTATCCAATTTTGCACACATGGCAAGATTGGACAACGGGGTCCTATCACGTTCAAAATGAAATAATAGTCCCAGGAACCCACCTTCGGTTATTAACGAGATGCAATAATTAAAAATAATTCCTAAATTGCATATGAAGAGATCACCTAGCATCGAAAGGCACCCAGTTGATCTCAACTCAGTGGAGAGTTCAAGGTCGAGTTGATAAAGAACCCGGTGTCAAATTGATAATCATCTCAGAAATCATCTCAGTGGAGACTCTCAGTTGTAAGAGTTCGACGAGGTATTGTTAATGCAAAATATAGCTCGTTGAAAATTGACGAATGAAGGGAACTCTATAAGGATCTCGGTAGAGATCGATGCAGGCGGTAGTGAAGCCAATGCTCCGGGCAAAGGGTATTAGTGAATACACTATAGTGCTATATTTTCGCTGGCGTTGTTTAGACCTTCCGCGGCCTAGCATTATGATGAGCAGGTAGTGTTGTAGCCTAAAAATCAAAGAAGCCTTTTGAGCGCTCCCAACAAGTAGGTTGTCCAACTATGTGTTTATCTGTTCAACATCGAATGCATCCAGAAGGATAAATTCGGGATTTTCCTTCAAGATAATTTTTATGAATAATCGATTAAGTGACAGTAAGAGTGTTACCGAGAGACCTGATGAAAATTATTACAAAGATTCTCTATCGAGACCTTACTGGTTTTACGGTGTAACTCATGTTTTTATCTGAATCGAATGATCTCAAATAGAGGTGGAACTTTTTCGATTATCAGAATAGTTCATGGAGCATAATTTATCGAGAGCCTTACTTTCATGAAATTCATAGGTGAGCATCTTCAACGAGTCAGTAAATTGGCGGGCATAAAGGATTCTGTCTGAATTATCACACCTTACAAGCTACAACTGAAATGTTTGCACCGGAAAAAAAAATGATGTCTCCTCACACTGAGTGGAAAGGTGGAAGTCGGTGGCCATCTGTCCAAAATGAAATATGGCCAAATGATGACAAAAAACCGCACCCCAATCCCGAACATGGGAAATAAGGTGAGCAATGCCAAGTGGGTTTTCATGGATGGCAAGCCAAGGAAGAAATTCCACGTTACGGGGGAGATTCGGAGCAACACCGCCAAGTGGAAATTTTGGGATGGCAAACCATGCTGTTCACTCCGCACTAGGGAGAAATCAGGCAAACTGCCAAGCATGGAAATATTAAGATGGTAAACCATGATTTGTGGAAAATGAGCAGTTTGGGAGAAATTTGAGTCTAACCTGGTTGTCAGAAAAATTGTGGAAATCTCGCCAGGAGGTCTAATAAGCCAGTTGTGGAAATTTAGGAGTGGGCAATTCCAGACATGAACTTCGCACGGATACCAATGTCAACAAGGAAACAGGCCGCACAAAAATTATGTCGAGATATTTGTCAAATGATATCGAGTTACTTGTGCGAGTGGGGGTGAGTTGCAGTTAGGAATGCGTGGGAAAAGCACGATTGGAGTGGAGTAGCCTGGAGTAATCAGTGGTGTTCATGGCACTGTGATACTAAAGAAAGTGGCTTCGTATCTCAAGCCAACCAAGGAGATACGTTAATGGCTCAGGTCGTGGTTTCATTGTGAAGTGTTTCACAAGAAAGCAGTGCTGAAGTCAGATAGCCCATCCAAGATCTGTTGAGCTAACCGAGGGAAATCATCCCACGTTCCAGGCAGCAGGCATGTTGCAGTACAGTAGAAGCCTTCCTTTTGAACGCTTCCAGCAAACAGGTTGTCCAAGAGCGATGTTGTTATCTATAGCATCGAATGCATCCTCAAATTCGTAGGCTTATCCTTATTCTGAACAAGCTTCAAACAGCTGCAAGAAACAAATATTCACTGCCGTGTACGATGGATTGGAGTCACACTATTCAAGGCTTCATAAAATTTGCCTGAGTCAGGAGATGAAGGTTTATTACGGTGCAGAATGAAACGATTCATATTGCTCAGCATTGCTTCTCCTAGAAATGAATTGAATGTGAAGGTCAACTCTGAAATACTTGGTTGGCCGTTTTGCATGCTACATCCTTGTTACTTGTAAATGGTCTCTTTGAGAAACTCTGATGGGCAGAAGCAATATTTATACCCTTCCATTATGTACGTCCAATCAGACAATAAAAGTATTCTTTTACCAGGTTCAGAGAGGCTTGTTTTTAACAATGGACGATTATACTGTAGTTTCAAGCTGATTTTATCTAGCTTATTTCTATTAGCTTTGATCCACGACTAAGGAAGAATTCATATGGTTGTTACCTATACATTTTTCCAAAGTCCTTTTGGCTGCCCCAGTTGATTCAATGTATTTTTTGAAGGGCTTATTTTATGTGTTGCAGATTGTAACATAAAGGATCTTTTTAGTTTCTGAAAAAATGAGTATATTGTGTAGCTCACAGCTACCTATGCCATACTAAGATCCCAATAGTGGCATAATTGTTGCTTGGAGCCATAGATTGCAGAGTACACTACCAAAATACCAAAGGGCTCTTTGTCCAAAAAATCAGTCTAGAGACAAAGGTGTAGGATCGACATGTTCAGTAAGGGCATGAAGCCTGGGTCATCATCATGGCTCAGCCATTCAAGGTCTTTATCAGATAATGGCATTTTCTCGATCGTTTGGAAGGTACAAATTGTGCTTATTAAGATTAAAGCCAAAACTGATTCATCTTACTACAAGTGTTATATGATGAGGAATGAACGTCCTAAAGTAAATTGTGGTAAAAAGAAATTCTTTTTAGAAATCGAAGCTTGTGGGTTGAGCCAAGCTCGGTATTCAAGTGAGTTTGAGCCCGAGGAAAGGTAAGATCATGCAGTTTCAGAGCGAGGAAATTGGATGAATTGAGAGCTGAATTGTATATATGAGATGTGGTTTTGCAGTGAGCAATCGTAAGGAGTGCAAAAATGAGTTAAAGCTCGTGGTGATGTTTCAGAACTTAAGTCGGTTGATTCGTGGAATGCATAAATGGTCTCGAGTTAGCTAAGTCAGGTCTGAGAAGTGTATTGAGGTAAGAACTCGAGTTTGATAGCTCACCATTCGAAGGACTCAAGCACAAAGCAAAAAGAGCTCAGATTGACATCGAGTTGGGCACTGAGCATAGCAAGGAAAGAGTTAGTGAAAAGGGGATTCTTCAAAAATCGATGTGCAACACCGAGTTAGAGGGGTTGAAGACTCACCGAGTTGAGATTTGTGCAGACTCTATCCACATGGACCCCCCTCCTCTTCAAGTCAAACGGGTCAACGGGGGGTCCCAACATTATGTTAATTAAATTAATATTTTTATTTAAATATTTTAATAATAATATTTATTATTATTATTTAAATATTTTATTTAAATATTCTTTTAATTAATTGAGAAGACTAGGTCATCAGGCAATTAATGACCCATGATGGAACCTTCTCAAGTGGTTCAACTAACTGTAATAAATACATCATGGGCCTTCATTTTAGGAATGTAATTATGACCATTTCCTCTTCTTTCTCACATATTCTTCTATAAATGTAAGTTGGAAGCTCATTTCAAAGGGTTCCAACAGTTCAGACAAGTTGGAAAGTTAGATATCTCAGGTGAGTGTATACTTTTCAAGGATCCTCTCTCTTCTGCAAGTTGTTCTTGTGTGTTGAGAGAACTTTCAAGCCTCCTCTTCAAGACTGTAATGGCAACTATTGCCTCTTCTGAATGTATGATGCATTGTGCATGTTATTGAAGCAATAAAAGTGTGTGTTTTGTGACTAATCTCGGTCCTTTCATCCTTCTATGCTTCTTTGTGCCTTTCTCGTACTTGCAGGTACACTATGCAAGTTTAAGTTTCTATTGCAGGTTCTTGGAGTTCTGTGCTTATCGAGTGGTGGAGTATTGCATGCAGTTGAGTTGTGGTGTCTGTTCACCCTTCTTGAGTTCATCCTTCTTCACTGGGAAACTGGTATATTTTTCGGTCTGATAAAGTTTAACAAAGGGAACGCGTGTCTCTTAGTTTGTGGTATTTTGTACCCTCTCTAAGTTGCAGTAGGTGAAGTTGACCTGTGGTGCACACACCCTCTTCAAATTAACCCTTCCTGAGTCTGAAGACACCCTTTATTTGGTGCATCACCATCCCTAGTATAGTTTCATTTCTGTAAATCTCTTTCCCTAAAACCCCATGAAAATGTTAGCCTAGGACTAGATAATCATTTTTGTTACACTAGGAGTAGTACAACACTTAGTTTAGGAAGAGGAAGCCAGCCTTCTCCGGAGGTTCACCTCGAGCCCAAGTCCCACAGCTTGAGAGGTGATCCCATGTGTCCCAATTGCACCGAACGTCCTATTCACATCCTGGCCATTCGGAGGGTGCAGTGATTTGGCGACAACAACAAGTCTATGATGCTTCTCTGTTTGGGTTCGACCATGATAATGATGATCTCTTAGATGATATTACTTGATTATTCTTTTCATCATAAACTTGGGGGGCATCATGCTTACTTCACCCCTTCTAAAATTATCAAGTGTCCATCATTTCTACTATTATGCTTAGTGCTTCACATCTAGTCTTTCACATTCATCTTACACAGCTTGATACACAAATTGTATTGTCATTACCCTATGAAGCACTCTATTTCCACAGTTCATACTTGACTGCTAAGGGTATAAATATGAAATGAACCTCACCCCATTCTACACTTTATGCTCTGTGCTTCATGATCAATATTTCTAGTGCGCACTTTCAAACCATTTCTTGATCACACACTCTTGTTCTATGTTTCATTCTTGACTGTCGAGAGGTCTTTTATAAATGAACCTCATCTCATACACGTACATCTACTAGGGGTATGCTTTTCCTATCACATTCACACATTGCATACCATCTCATCACACTTATAAAACATATTGCATATCTTGGTTGCACATACTCTTGCTTGTTTATATTCACATGTACACTTTATTTTCCATACTAGTCAGATACTTAGTATGTCATTATATTTTCTATATACACATGCACGTTCACTTTTTCTCCTAGTTGTGTATAAATACTCTTTAAATATCTTTACATGTAGCAATGATGCTTGGAACTGTTCCTCTTACCATTCCCACTGAGGCTCCCACGAGGCATCTACTTTCTCATATAATACAAGTGCTATCATTTTATGCTACTTTTACTAGCACACTACTTATTCTATCGATACATACATGTCTTGACATAATTTCTATCTTTCTACTATGCTAACAGGTGCTTCATGTGTAAAATTTTCTTTGCTAGACTATATACCACCATGGTTATCTGTTACATTTTGCTTTATATTGTTTGCCATTGTATGATATTATTTGTGGGTTATGCCCTTTTTCATTGTATGCACATTGCATGCTTTTGGTCACCTCAGCCCTGATTTTCTTGTGACATTGTGAGCGATGTCCCATGTTTGAAACTCACTTTTCCCGGTCCATACGTTCTTCTTGCTTTCTTGATTACACATTGTCTTCTATATGCATACTTGTTTTGATTTCACTAACACATGTTTCTACCCATATTGTTTACATGTGCCTTGGTTTCTACCATGCACATCCATTCCACCTTATATGGTATCCATTTCAACACAATTTAAGGTCCTCTCATTTGGACCACATGCTCCTATCGATGTCACATGTGCCCCAAATGAGGGGGGGAATGCATTGGGTGAATCAGTCACCCCATACAACAATACAGAGCTACAATACATGCATGCACAATACAAGAACAAAACAGAGCCACATTCACATAATGATCCAGATTCTGACTTGGGTCCTCAACACAACAAAAACACCAGTGCGCTAACACTTGACATTAGTGCTTGGGTGCCTATGTCCTCCCCTGGGAGCCTATGTCTTGGGGGCATATACATAAAATTTCTCAGATCAACAAAATCTACAACAGTTTACAAAGTAGTTTCACAGGATTAGGCGTTGGCCTCAGAATACAAAATATAATCAATCTCCTACTATCTCCTTCAGTCAGAATGAATTACTCAATCAATCCATTCAAAACAATATAGAAAATATAGAACAAACATAGGATGTACCATCTACAGTGGTGCTTATTCAGGAAGGATTTATGGAAGGAGAGTAACACTAGACCTCTCTCCCCTAACACTCTTCTGTTGTGGCGTGAGATCACCAAAAAAATTTACATTTGGCGTGATATCTCCCAAAAAACTCACACTTAGCGTGATATCACCAAAAAAAATCGCTCTTCTACAACATTTTAGGACATTTTCTATTCTTTTCACTCTTCACAAATCAAGTGCACACTTTCCTTTTTACACATTTTCATATACTTTTACATACTTATGCAAACATTTTCATATACACATATTTGAATACTTCTTCACTCTTCTTTTCCAAGTATGTCCTTAATACACAATAAGGAGCAACCTTACATCAACAAACATAAGCACAACAACATGTACAACATGGTACAACACATTCGCTTCACCCCTAGGGTCACTTCCTCTTTCTTAGCTTCCACACTTTATTTTTATCACTTCACGCTTTTACTTGTCTCTTCAACGTGCTTTCTCTACCAATCTACAAGGAACAAAGGTACAAATATTTTAAATACTTTATGTTATCGAATATTCACTCAACAACATAAAGTGGGGGAAGATTTAGAAAAAAAATCACACACTTGTGTACATTTCTAGGTCCTAAGAACATACTTGCACTTATATGATTCCTAAGTGAGAAAAATAGTAATTGACTGCTATCTTTGGATTCTTTTCTTTCTTTCTTTCTTTCTCTTTGGTCTTACACACCCTATGGCCCAATATGAACTTTATTGCTTTATCTTTCATGACTCTGGACACCTGCACCCACCCAGGACGCCAACACTTAGGCGCCATCATCCCCTAAGGGTACCCTAGACATCTTTATATCTTAGTCACCTCTTTTGGGCCTCTTTTATCTTTTGGGGAATATTATTTTCTTATGGGTTTGCCTTCCAGTTGTCAATTACGAAATTCAACTAAGGGATTCATATAAATACAATGCTATGTGACCAAAATAAGAGACCAAGCTCTAAGCATACTATTGACCACCTAAGCTTGCATCTAAAGGTATCTAAAGAACTCAAAGGCATCCATCTAGCATCCATTAAAGGGGAAAGGGACTGCATTTTCTACATACATGCATAATTTGACCATGCACACTATACTATGCTCCATAACACCATAGGAATTCACCAAATATGACACTACCAATCAACCTTCATGTTTTACCTTTGAATAACTCCTCATAGAGACTCATATGACCTCATAACATCCTTTTCCATTAATGGAATTTACATCATTGAAAACACTAAGACACAATGGCCAACATATTGCACCCCATAGACTTTTTCTTGAGGCTTTTCCCATGAATGTTGCTTGTGGAACCAAATCAGATGATGAAAGTGCAGATGGAGATGTTTTCAAAAATGAAGAACAAGAGGGTGAATTTCTGGTTGAAGAAATTGGATCTAGATAAGTTTCTTTCTTCTAATATTAATATTCTTTTGAAGATGAATACGAGGACTCTGTAGCTGATAATAACAACCATTTTTTTCCATCTTCACATGATCAAAAAAATTTGGAGAAAGAAAAATCATCAAAATATGAAGAGAAGGAGAAAGAGGATCCTCAACTGAAGACTCTAATACCCAAGAAAATAGTGACTAAGAGAGGTTCTTTACTTCATTTATCCTTGGAATTAGAAAAAAATAAGTCTAAAGCCACATCTCAACACAATACATCTTCTAATCAAGGCAAGTCATGTACTTCCACCTCTTCTAAGAATGATGTTTCCACTTTCGCACATCAAAAGATCCATGAAAAAATGTCAACTACTCCCTCTAGATCAAATCAGACTACCCATGGTATTCGATATGCTTCATGAAATCTCTTCTTCTAGCTTTGGTATCATTGACCATGTGAAAAGGGCCAAAGTTCATATTTTCGAATCGAAATACTTGCAAACACACCTTGAAAATTTTGATATTGTAGTCAAGTTTATCAAAGGTGGGAGTTCCAAATCTAATGTGTCATCCACTTCTAAAGGAATACTTCCCACACCCATAAAAAGTCAAATCCAAAATCTTATATCTTCTGCCCCGTCATCTACCAGAAAATTTGAACCTTTCTATGTTTCCTTGATGATCAATGAGTGCCAACTCAATAATCACATCATTGATTCTGGTGCATTTGAAAATTTCATGCCCTCTAAGGTTGCTCAAGCTCTTGGTTTGAGTATCTCTCAGGAATTTGGTCATTATTACTCAATAGAGATAAAGGAAGTTCCACTTGTCAAAAAATCAAATATTTTGAGCTTGCTTTTGTGGCCTATCCATAAAAATGAGTGAAAACAACAATTCTGGTAGCAGATATGCCATCTACCTATGGGATGATCCTTAATAGAAGATTTTTCTAGGAAATGGGAGGTGAATACAGATGGATTGGTCTTCAACCTTGATACTATTAGGAATTTATAGTGGTGACATTATTAATAATGTGTTGATAATTATGTAGCGTGAGATTATTACTATGGTAATTAGTAATTAGCTATTATCTAGATAATAAGTATATTGTTATATAGTTATAAGAATATTGTTTGGTTATTTACTCATAACTATCTCGGGTTATTAGATCTTATTTCTTAGGATGTTTTATTATCTCTATGGCTATATAATAGCTTTTGTAATGTTCTTATGATATGTTGAATAGAAGAACATTTATATGTTCATTGAAATATGTTCCTGTACCTTCATTTGGTATCACAGTAGGGATGGGGTTCTAATAATTTGTGAAGCGGCAGTCGTAGTGAGTTTTGTCCCTGTGGCATAGAATTTAATTTTTGATAAATATCTCTAGATTAAGCCTATGTAGCTTCGTACAACCTTGGAAAATAGGTATTCCGTGGCTTCAACGAATTTTGTGTATAGATATCGTACGTATTTTCTAACCATAGTCGTCTGTAATTCAATGATCTATGCATCTGATCTATTCACATATAACTTCATTGACAAGTTAGCTTGTTTGGGAATGACCGATGCCCAAAGGAATCCTATATAGTTCATGCCAAATCAATTTGAACTATATTTCCCTTTAATTGATATCAAAAGGAAATGTGATCTGTCTGTATATTCTACTGTGTGTGATCATTGCATGTCATGGCACAACTATTTAAAATTTATACACGTGAAATGTGACTCCATAGAGTTCTCTTCAAAGCAAGATTTAGCTCCACCGTGTAGACGAAAGATTGCAGTTTTGTGGACTCTCAGCAGGATGCAAATCCGTTTTAAAGAAGTGTGCATGCCAAGACCATCTACGTGGAGATCTCTATAAGGTCTCACAACAGTCACAAAACTAATTTCTGCACGTAAGATACCCACTCGGATTGCAGTCAAGTAAAGATCTTTGTGTAACCACATTGAAATGTCGACTTGCATGGATTTCTATCTATTTGTCCATCGTTCAACCACTTTGTATCAAGCTCTCACCGACTGTCAGAATCTAAGGAGAATCAGATTATCTACATATTACATGCAGAAGAAGTTTTGAACTTCAAATTTGCTCCAAAGTCACCATGCCACTGTCCACTCTTCATGCCACGTAAGAATTCCAAGTGTCTTAAAAGTGTTTATTCATTAGATAATTAGTTTATCTTGTCGACCTAGGTTTCTAATTAGTTTAGGTTACAAATCAAGTATTTAGTTTCTATTAATATTAATGTGTGATTCAAGTATTGACGTAATGTGTGATTATTAGTTATAGGTGTGGTCTATTATCTCAATCAACTAGTACATTATGTTCCAATAATAGCCTTTGGCTATATTAGAAGAATGAGTCAAATCTATTAGTCGATAGGAATTTTATATGGTGGTCCAAAGTTTGTTTTTAAATTTACTAGTCGTTGTAAAGTTCGTAAAATCCAAAATCCATATATGTTATAATTGTCATTGTCTTGGTCAATTACATTGTCAATTGTAAATATTTAAAAATGAGTTATGTTGTTAGTTTTGTTATTGTCTAAATACATCATTTATTATAAAAGAGTCAAAGTCATATAGCTGATTTTAGGATTTTTTAAACTTCATTTTATAAGTTGTCATCATGAGTCAAAGTTAAAATATTGTCAAAATAAAAACTTGAGCTCCATGTTCACATTTTGTTGAGCTAGCAGTGTCACATCGGAGGACGGAGGAAAACTAAGGTTAGAGGTCGATTAATAACCTCTCGTCATTTGCCAATGATGGGGCCACATAAATGATTTGGCCGCATTTATTTTAGTTGTGTGTCAGTTGCTTCTATTTTTATAGTGTGTGGTGTGTTGAATAAACCCCTTTTCAGAATTTGGGAAGGATCATGTTTTTAGAAGACACACTTTTGGAGAGTAGGAGAATATTACGAGGTAAGGGATAGTTATCCAACAAAGCTTGTGGTCTTGGAGATATAGAATTCGGGTGCCCTATGAGGAAGAGAAAGTCCCATAGGAACCCAAAGAGGTAGGGAGTATTCCTTGATATTCATCTTGACACTAACAGGGTAAAGAGATAATCTATGGAGTTTGTATTGTAAAATTTTTTGGCCTTAAAACGTCCCATACCGGAAAATGGGCAGATTTTTGACCCATATGTTTATGGGATGGTTAACTCAATATGCTTGTCAATCACCGGATTAACAATATAGGAATATGCATTCCTAAAAACAAGGAGGTTGTTCAACAAACTCCCAAAAATATCTCTCTCAACACCTATATGTCAGTTATTAAAACTCACCCGACTAATATTGTCATATGAGTTGTTTATCAAACAACTCACATTAACATTTACATCACCCATATATATTTACCTCTAAGTAAATATTCAATCATAAATATTAATGGAGCACTAAATAAATATTTCCTAACATTCCCTCCCTTAGTGCGAACATGGGGAAAACCTGCCTTATACTTGTGCTCATGACATTTTCACAGGATGACCACAAACCTGAGGGATGGTTTTGTAAACGGTTGACCAAAAAACCGAGAATGGTGGTTTTGCAACATACCACAAACCACAAAGTGATGGTTTTGCGAATGGATTACCAACAACCAAGAATGGTGGTTTTTCTATTGGTTTACCACAAACCACAAATGAAGGTTTTCAAGTGGTTTACCTAGGTCATGATATGCAAAGTACTATTCTCAGCCCTCATCACATCTCACTGCAGGGAATAACATAGGAAATTTTGTTGAAATTTGTTGCTCATTGAGATAATGAAAATTTGGGTCATTAGATCATGCACTCAATGTGAAATTACTTATTCAACTCGATGGCCGCATGTCGAACTCTTGATAGGAAAATTTTATGATAACGAATTAGTCCATCAAGGTGCGTGTTTGAGCCTTTTGTCGGTATGCTTCTAGGTTTAACCAGCCCAAAATGAATCTCTCTTTTTTCTAAGCTCAACTATTTGCCACATTGTCATAGTGCTATCGGTCCATTTCCTGGTGGTGTGGTGTGTTGAATAAATCTCCAAAAATATACTTTGCACTCAGAATTTGGGAAGGATAAATGATCCCCTGATTTCACACCTACCTAATGAGAATAGGATTTTTGTCCCAAAAAGCTTTTTTACATTTTGTGATCTTGTCTGAGACTCACTTTAGACCTGAAAATTACTCACAATTTTACACTTTTCCCCTGCAACCTCCTCACTTTGTAGAAAAAATTGATATTGGGACTTGTGGGTTATGGTCCCATAATGCTATAATTTTGTGCCACTCTGATATAACATAAGAAGAATATTACTATAGTTTCCCAAGAATACCTGGAATTGCATACACCAGTATAGGCTACGAGCTTCATGACATAAAAAAGGACAACTTCCTAGATTTGAGTTGATTTCACATAATCCAGCTACTTAGTGCCAAGCTTGTCAGACCTCAATCTTGGTATCCTAAGACACGCAAGCACAAAATGATACATGGGATTTTATACTTCAATGCCAAATTGCCTTTGGTGCTAAGTGCCCCTCTCCCACGGTGTGGTGACCAAGGAAGATACCATTACGTCTGTGAAGGTCCCATAGGAACTTTTGATCCATAAGAAGCTTCTTCACAGAAGGTGGCACAGATCATGCATTGCACAGTCACAATGCTTCTACATAGAATGAAGTTTTAGCTTGGAGATGCCATTATCACTACAAACCTAAACTGCATAGATATGAGTAGGGTCACCACGTGCCAGACATGATGAGATCATCCCTATAAAATGGTCTTTATACCAACTACTTCAAACTTAACAAATCGTAAGGAAAGTTTGTCCACGAAACTAGTTGTACAAAAATTGAAGATGTCTCTTTGTGGAGAAAATAACTTCCTCCATAAAACAAATGCTTGATATACTCAATAATTCTTTTGTTATAAAATTGGGATTACACAATGGAATAGTGCTTTTCAACTAACACTTCCAAATGGGTGGGATATTGTTATATGAGTTTACCCATAGCGGGGGTTCACAGGGTGCACCCCATCATATATTTACCTCTAAGTAAAAATTTATGGGATGGTTTTGGCCCATGGTTTTGATACCCAAGGTTTTGTAAAACTACTTAAGCATTTGTCTACTTATGTGGTTTTGTGCATATGGTAGGGTTAATGTAACATTGCATATGTGTTTTGAATTTGGGTGTGAATTCTGTAGAGTTTGTTGAGCATAGCTCCAAACAGATCTGGGTATTGTATTGAGAGAGTGGTGGCTTGTAATAAAATCTGAGCAAGTGATTCTTGGTGGACATAGCCCAAATTGGGTGAACCACGTTAAATATTGTCTCTTTGTGTTGTGTTATTTTATTCTGCACTTTTATTTGAGATCTGTAATATTTTTTGCATATTAGTTTCTACTGTTGCGATTCTGTGAGGGATTATTCCACATATTTTATCCCTTATTTCCTAACAATTGGTATCAGAGCCTAGTTTGGTTTATCTGAAGTGTTGAATCGTAGGGAAAGTTTTATCTTGAGTGGGAGCTATGATAGATGATGGAAGATCAAGGGTTGATAAATTCAATGGGTAGAATTTCAGTCTTTGGAAGATGCAGATGGAAGATTACCTTTATCAGAAGGATCTTTATATTCCGTTGTCTGAGAAGGTGAACAAACCCTCGAGCATGACGGATGTGGAATGAGATTTGCTGGATAGGAAGGCACTTGGGACAATCTGGCTAGTGTCTTGCATCTTCGATATTATTTAATGTTTCAAAGGAAAAGACTACAAAAGAACTAATGGATGCATTAGGGAAGTTGTATGAAAAACCCTCTGCCTCTAATAAGATATTTTTCAATGAAAAAGTTGTTTAATATGAAGATGTCTGAGAATGGTTCAGTAGACAGATCATTTAAATGATTTTAATACGGTTGTAAATATGCTAGCTTCGGTTACAATAGAATTTGATGAAGAAGTTAGGCTTTATTAGTTCTATGCTCTTTACCTAAGAGTTGGAATAGCCTGGTAATGGTGCAGTAAACAACTTGGTTCCAGCTAACTCAAAGTTGAAGTTTGAGGATGTTGTAGGGGTGATTCTAAGTGAGGAAATGCGAAGAAAAATCTATGGGGAATCTTCTACTTCAGGGAATGCTTTGAAAGTGGAAACTAGAGGGAGACAGAAGAATAGAGGAAGCTGTGGAAAATCAAAGGATCGGGCAAGGTCAAAATCCAAAAGCAAGATAGTATGTTGGCACTGTGGAAAGTTTGGGCATGCAAAGAAGGATTGTTGGGAACTTCGGGACAAGAAGAAACAATAGGAAGAAAACAAGGAGGTAAATGTGGCAATGGGTAATGTATGTCAGGATGCTTTGATTCTTTATTTGCACAATATTACTGAATCTTGGGTTTTAGATTCGGGGGCTTCTTTCCATGCTACTCCACATAGGAATTATTTTGTTGATTATGTTCAAGGAGATTTTGGGCATGTTTTTCTTGGTGATGATGAGCCTTGCAGCATAGTTGGAAAAGGTTCTGTTCGGGTTAAGATGCAAAATGAGAATACTTGGATATTGAAGGATGTCAGACATGTGCCTACATTAAGACGAAATTTGATATCGGTAGGGTAGTTGGGAAGTGATGGTTGTACTGTGATATTTACAATAGACTCTTGGAAGGTTACCAAGGGTGCTCTTGTGGTGGCAAGAGGTAAGAAGGTTGGAACCTTGTATTTAACCACTTATAGCACTAATGTTTGTAATCTTGTGGCTTCAGAAGTAGATACAACATTGTGGCACTATAGGCTCGGTCATATGAGCCATAAGGGCATGGAGATCATAAAGAAGGATTTTCCTGGATATACAGAAACATGTTTGGAGTTCTGTGAGGACTACATATATGGGAAATAGAAGTGAGTAAGGTTTCTCAAGGTTGGACCTACAAATAAAGAGAGTAAGTTAGAGTTGGTGCATTCTAATGTATGGGGGTCGGCTCAGGTATCATATCTTGGGGGTTCAAGTTATTATGTTACTTTTATTGATGATGCAACAAGGAAAGTTTGGGTTTATTGTATTAGAAAAAAATATGATGTATTTGACACTTTTGTTAAATGGAAAGCCTTGGTAGAGAATGAAACAGGTCTTAAGCTAAAATGTCTCAGGTCAGATAATGGAGGGGAGTATTGCAGCAATGAATTTGATGATTATTGTTCTAAGAATGGAATCCACAGGAAAAAGACGGTTCCTAGGAACTCCACAGCAGAATGGGGTGTCAGAAAGGATGAACAGAACAATAATGGAATGTGCTAGGAGCATGAGGTTACATGCAGGACTGCCTCTTTCTTTTTGGGTAGAAGTGGTGAGCACAGTTGTGTACTTGATAAACAGAGGAACCTCAAGTGCCTTGGATGGAGGCATACCCGAGGAGGCTTGGTATGGTAAGAAATTTGATTATTCATTTCTTAGAGTCTTTAGATGTGAGGTGTTTGTCCATATAGACAAGGATGATAGGACCAAACTAGAGGCTAAATAAGAAAAATGTACTTTCATTGGTTATGGTGGTGATGACTTTGGATATAAATGTTGGAGTATTAAGGACAAGAAAATCATTCGATCTAGGGATGTGGTCTTTAATGAGAAAGTCATGTATAAGCAGCAGTTGCAGGAAAATAGGGAAGAATCCAAGAAAGAATATGCAGCAGTAGAGGATCTTCCGGATGGGAAAGTGACACATGAATCAGTTCAGGAACCTCCTCAATAGGAACCCCAAACTCCTATATTGAGGAGGTCTTCTAGGGTAAGAAGAGAACCTGAACGATTTTTCTCCTTCTCTTTATTATTTATTACTCACTGATAGTGGAGAGCCATAGAGCTTTGATGAAGCAATGCATGTAGATGCTAGGAAGAAGTGGGAGCAAGCCATGGATGAGGAGCATCAGGCTCTCATGGAGAACCAGACATGGGATTTGGTGAAGCTACTCGAAGGAAAAAGAGCATTACAGAACAAGTGGGTGTTCAGAGTCAAAGAGGAAGAAGGAGGCAAGAAAAGATACAAGGCCCTGGTTGGTGGTCAAGGGGTTTGCACAGAAAAAAGGTATAGATTTTGATGAGATTTTTTCTCCTGTAGTAAAAATGACTTCTATTAGAACTGTTCTTGGAATAGTTGCAGCAAAAGACTTGCACTTAGAGAAGCTTGATGTAAAGACTGCATTTCTCCATGGTGATTTGGAGGAGGATCTATATATGCAGTAACCAGAGGGCTATGAGGTCAAAGGTAAAGAGGAGATGGTGTGAAAACTGAAGAAGAGCTTGTATGGCTTGAAACAAGCTCCACACCAATGGTATAAGAAATTTGATAGCTTCATGATGGAGCAAGGTTATATTAGATGTCATTCTGACCATTGCATGTATACAAAGAAATTTGAGGATGGAAGTTATATTATCCTGTGTTTGTATGTGGATGATATGTTGGTTGTCAGGTAAAAACATGCAGGAAATAAAAGTACTCAAGAAGCAGCTAAGTGAATTATTTGCTATGAAGGATTTGGGGGCAGCCAAACAAATCCTTGGTATGAGGATATCTCAGGATAGGAAGGAACGAAAGCTGACTTTATCTTAGGAAGAGTACATTAAGAAGGTCTTGGAGAGGTTTAATATGCAGGATGTTAAACTGGTTGGGACTCCTTTGGCAGGCCATTTCAAGTTATCAAAGGAGTAGTGTCCCAAAGACAGAGCAGGAGAGAAACAGATGTCCAAGGTACCTTACTCATCAGTGGTTGGCAGTTTGATGTATGCCATGGTGTGCACCAGGCCTGATATTTCCCATGCAGTGGGAGCGGTGAGTAGATTTATGAGTGATCCAGGTAGAGATCACTAGCAGGAAGTAAAGTGGATCCTTCGGTATTTGAGAGGGACCATGGGGAAAATTTTGTGCTACAGTGGATCAGACACCACTTTGTGTGGTTATGTAGATTCAAATATGGCTGGAGATGTAGACAGCAGGAGGAGCATGACAGGTTATGTTTACACTGTAGGTGGGACAACAGTGAGCTGGATTTCACGACTACAGAAGCTGGTGGCTTTGTCAACCACAAAGGCTGAGTATGTTGCTGCCACAGAGGCAAGAAAAGGAAATGATTTGGTTACAACAATTGCTTGAGGAGTTGGGGCATAAGCAGGAGGAAGGAAAGTTGCATAGTGATAGTCAGAGTGCTATACACCTAGCTAAGAACTCTGCTTTCCACTCTAGGATGAAGCATATATAGTTAAGGTACCATTTCATCAGGAAAAACTTTGGAGGAAGAGAAGTTGAAGCTGGAGAAGATTCATACCAGTCAGAATCCTGCAGACATGATGACCAAGGTGGTCACAAGGGAAAAATGAAGCTATGTTCAGCTTTGATTGGTCTTCACGGAAACTAGTGAAGGGTTGAGAAGCTTGCTTAGAGGAAAACTAGTCTCCAAGTGGGAGATTGTTAGGTTGTGGAGCATGTTTTCATGTGAGAAAGTGTTGAAGACTATACACTAAGAATATTGTACACTTTCCACAGTTGTCTCGTCAATGTTCGGGGGTGCAACCATCGAGAATTATTTTTGGGCCTTAAAACATGCCCGATATATTGGAGAAACGATGATTTTCTCATATGGGCAAGATTTTTGACCCATATGTTTATGGGACGGTTTTGTCCCATGGTTTTGATACCCACGGTTTTGTAAAACTTCTTAAGTAGTTGTCTACTTATGTGGTTTTGTGCATATGGTAGAGTTAATGTAACATTGCAGATGTGTTTTGAATTCAGGTGTGAATTTTGTAGAGTTTGTTGAGCATAGCTCCAAACAGATCTGGGTATTGTATTGAGAGAGTGGTGGCTTGTAATAAAATCTGAGCAAGTGATTCTTGGTGGACGTAGCCCAAATTGGGTGAACCATTAAATACAGTCTCTTTGTGTTGTGTTATTTTATTCTGCACTTTTATTTGAGATCTGTAATATTTTATGTACATATTAGTTTCTACTGTTGCGATTCTGTGAGGGATTATTCCACATATTTTATCCCTTATCCTCTAACAGGTGCGAGATTTACTCTTTCACTGATGGATTTTGTTGAGCTGAACAAGATTATCGATACTAAGGAGAAGGTGCACAAAAGATTGTGTGCAAGAGTAAAGCACAGTCAAAGGCATGGAAGAATAGGGAAGGACACGAGCACAAATTACAA
Organism: Taxus chinensis; assembly: GCA_019776745.2. Lineage (NCBI taxonomy): Eukaryota > Viridiplantae > Streptophyta > Pinopsida > Cupressales > Taxaceae > Taxus > Taxus chinensis. The sequence continues at coordinate 747,855,610 of CM034153.1, forward strand.
GGACTGGTTCGAGACTTAGCCATTTTCTTAGAGTTAGTACATTGTTGAAGCTATTTTTGGAGATAGTGTGTAGTTTATCACAAAAACTAGATAAATACTTAAGCGACATGCATAGGCTATTTAATGGGAAGAGATCTACTAAGTGCTTTTCATGGGTTCAGGCTAATAATAGGAAATGCTATTGCCATTAACTAGAAGAGATCTATTATTAGCACACTTGCATGTGTATCTATTATTGTAAAGAATACATAGCTATTTTCAGCATGCGACCTATTTTGGGAATTATGCAAGTTTCTTAGTAAAGGGAAAGTCCTGAAACCCTTATAAATATGTAGTGATTTGCATAGTATAGGAGGTCTGGATATGAATTATTATTTTATGTTGCCAGATATGATGCACACATGACACTTATGGTATTACTTATTATAAGAATCTTCTGTTTATTTATTGTGTTTAATATAATGGAGTGTATAGAGTGATTCAAGGTGTTAAACATAATTTTACAACTAGAATTTGCATGGAAAAATTCATTATGAAATATTACTTAATTTATTTCTCTTTAGATCTAGATCCATGGAATATGCCATGTAGAATGTTATACTAAATATAGATCCAAATACATTAACTCTTCATCTTGCTAACATCTTGCACAAGCAACCCTAAAGAGAGGTCTACCTTTGAATGCTATTGAAAAATGTTGACAAAAAGGGAAGTCTAGGCTGAGTCAACGGGTTTGCCTTTGTGTATCAAAGAGAGAAAATATTGGATTCAAATAACCAGGCATGACTTTAATTCTTCAAATATATCCAAATTCAGGTGCAATCATGGTTAAATGGTCAACACCATAGAGAATGTAGATTTTACGCACTGATTTTCATGAATTATAACATATTAATATGTCATTTGGGTTGAAGAATGTGTTTGAATTCTTTATGCGCATTGTTGTACAAGTTTTGAGTGACTTTATACACAAGTTTTTACAGGTAAATATTTGGATGACATTACAATTTGTATATGGGCTGGTAAAGGATCACTAAGTGACAATGCTGAGACTTATGTTTGAGAGGAACTGGCAGTTGAGCATCTAAATTTTTACATTAAAACTGTTTTTTTTTCAACCCCCTTTGGGACTTTGTTGGGACCTTTTTCTTATATCTAAAAGAAAAGTTGTTGGTAATTTACTCATTCATTATCTTATCTTGTATTTGGATGATTATTTACATTTTGTTTCATTAGCCAAAAGAAAGGTGCATATATTTATTTAGGACACACAAGTTTTTTTCCTTTCATTAATTACGATATGCATAAGATTTAAATAAAAAATTAAATTAAAATTATTTGAATAAATAAATAGGAAAGTTTATTGAATGACACTTCTAAAAAAATTGAATATTGATAGAGAACAAGGAACTTACTTCTGTGCCCATTTGCGCTATCCTTCTTCACACAAATTTCATGTACATTGTTAAAATCCTCATAATGGCCATTACATCTAGTGATTAGCACATTAAACCTGTTTCATTTGATTTTACGATCGATTCTATCTATTTGCTGTTAGAAATCCGTATGTACACCAGTTTGTGCCGTTGAATTATTCAACTACGTGTTTGATCATCGTCCGTGATCTTTCTTCTTACTATATATTAGACAAGGACTAATTGGCACGGCCTTTATATATTATACCTAGATGAATGGACCTTAATACTTGAGTTAATAATGAACATTATACAGGGGCGCATATGTCGGTGGATTCTGCGAAGAAAGCAACTTCTGTTTACTGTGGTAATAAAAGGCGAAAGAGAAACCCCGTGACCAGCACTTGGCACGCCCTAACCGAAGCGAGGAAGAGTAGAAGACAATGCCGTAAACACCATTACAGTCATGCATCGGCTTCAATTGAACCCTCATTCCACTGATTCAACAATAATTGTTGTGTTTTAACATCACAGTTTGGCATTGAAGTTACGTACATGTTAGAAGATTCTACTTTCCATGACCATACCCTAAATCTCTAAATGTTGAACAGTTTGGCTACCTAATTTAGAATCTGAGACTAGTTATTCATCGTCCCAACATACCGTTTCCAAGCCTGTGGAGTTTCCCACACATCAAATACATTCTCTTCATTATGCAGGAACGAACATGGCCGAATCTCCACCAATAGCAATTATCAGGAGATTCCACCGACGCCGCCGTCTTTGTTGCGCAGCCTTGTGAAGTGGGAAGCACCCAATCGGGCCCACACAAGACGTATCACGCCGCCATGTGATCATGGTTGAGAAAAGCCTGTGGGCCGCATGCCGCATAGGCTTGGAATAACATTTCTCCTCAACATTTGACGTCTTTCCTTGGGCGAATTGCGAAATGACTCCACCTCGCGTGGCCTATTGCCTCTTCATTCTGCATATCGACTGAACCCAATATGATCGTACATGATTAACCACGCAGATGGTATTGCATTCCTACGAAGGATTGCGACCGCATCTAAAACCACCAGGTCTCGTCCAGCACACCCTGCGGCTCTGTCCACGACCACACCACGTATGGATGCTTCGTTGAAATCCACCAGGCTGATAGTGGCACCGCTTTTCGAATGCGAGGGGTATCAGAGTCGATTAACCGCCAGCAGTTTATAGTGGTGCCGCGAGCCACTGCAGCTTCCCTGCGTCGCCAAGACCCCAGTCCGAATTGGCTTCGCACAAGAAGTCCACCTGCTGACACTGTCGTCTGATCCCACACTCCCAACCCGTGATTCGTTCGCTGCGAACCCCTGCAGCTGGCGTACACGTGGCCCTCGTTGTACCGCACAGCGCCCCCGCCGTGAAACTCCTGAACAAATCCACGCCCTTTCAGTCGCACAGCTCGAATTTGTGGAGGCTATCTTTACCGGTGGCGGTGTATGAAACAGGCCATTCCTCCGCGGCCGGGCTTGTCTGCGCTGGCACTAGGTGGATGAATAAGACGAAGGCGCTGCGGATTCAGAAATGCCGTTGCGATGAGTGGTTGCCACGACACGTTGAAGTCAGAAGAGAAAGAGGACTAGGCAAAAGCTCGTGACATGGTAGGCATATCGTAAGACGTGAACCATGTTTGCCGTGTGCCAGGTGGTTCTTCTTTATCCTCCGTGTCCGTCCGCTCTGGGAAATCGCAGCGTGCGTCCCCCCGTTGGGCCCGTCCGTGGCACAGATATACGGCGAGCTCCACGCGGTTGTCCGTCCAAGCGACCCCATCTGGTCATAGTGCACGCTAGTTCTCGAGGAGACCGTAATAAAGGGCTTCTCTAAATAACAGCTTGCCTGTTTCCGTAACACGGCATTGGCGGAACGTAGATTAGCTCTCCCTTTAACGCAGAAAGTCCAATAGAAGAGAAAAATAAAACGGATGTCCTGCTTCGATAAAATATTCAGTTCGACTGTTGTGGGTTGTCTGAATTCCAAGTCGTGGATGTGACTGAGAAGCGGCATTAGCTATAGAATTCATGGGCCTGAGGACCGGGCATACTTTTTCGTCCGGGTCGTCGCGAACCGCTTCCCCCCAACGTTTAAAGTGAGCTTGTCCGAAGCGCTTGCGCGCTTCCTCTTCCCATATCTCGCATGCATACTGAAAAGGCGTCTGTCTATTCAGGGAGTTTTGGATAAAAATCATGGAGCTCATCGAGTTGTCGCCACATAAAATTTACGAGAAATGCAGCAATGTAGCGCAGAATTATAAGGCAACATGGCGCAAATACTTGGTGTTAGTTCCTAGGTTTTGTGGCCCAGCACATGAAGGCGTGACCATGACCTGGTCAATTCAAGAACGATGAAGTTGTCACGCCAGAAGGTTAAAACCGTTTCACATCCAGCACTAAATTTACCGTCTAATGTTAAGCTGCTTTCCGCAACCAACGCAGGTGTTTTATTACGGTGGTTAGATTGAGAGTAATAAATGTGGGGAAATTGTACAAATTTTTATTTGTGCGCGGTTGCACCCACCCACTTATTACGCTTGAGTGGGAAGCATGGAGAAGGGTTCGAGGAATTAGCCGTGAAGAGGTATGCCTGGGGTTGCGAAAGTGTCATGAAAGAATGGTTTGATTGTCTCTTTCGCTCTCAAAGGATATTTTTTAACTGCAAGTAGTTGGACGCTGGATCACAGACGCAACATTTAAAAAAAATGAAAAATCAGATACTTATAGAGACTAGATAAGAATTTTTTTCAACTCATGACTCGTAAGGATGAGGATGAAAATCTATGATACAGGATAGTTTAAAGTTGTAGAAGTTGAATCTAGTACAAGAACACATTTTTATCATTGCAAAATGGCACCAAAATGAGCACCTGAAGAAACCACAAGGGGAAAGAAGCAAAAAGAAGTGGAAATGGAGATGGAGGATACCCCTAAAAGCAGATTTTTAAAAATACAGTACCCAAAAGGGGTCATAATGGGATTAGATTAGAACTCACATATCAGACAAAGCAAAGTAAGCAACTATAATCATCATTCTATGGATAATAAAGATTACTTAGACAAGGCCCTAGTCAGTGAAGATAGAGTTTGAGAACAGAAAAATGACATGGTCGTCTACGACCGATGCAAGATCAGAAGTTGTTGGAGAATGTTGGGGTCATGCAGCTATATGAGCTACCATATTTTTGAAAACCAGAGAAATTTTATTAATGGTTAATGTCCCAGAATCCATAAACACTTCTTTCTACTTTGTCGAGGCGTTATGGATGTGACTCACCTGCACCCTCTGATTAGAAGGTTGACATACTTAAGGAGTTTAGGTTCAGAGATTGGTAGCAACCTAAAATATTATGAGGTCGTAGAAATAACCTCTACAGAGCTATGGTTAATGTGAAAGGAGGGCATGCAATGGATATTAATAAGTTAGACATATCACCCCATGTGATCAGGGTTGTCGTGCACCTCCTCACCAAATCGAATAACTAGGATTGCACTGGATCCAGGTAAATACAAGATGGCTCCATATTGTTAAGAATATGTCTAAAGGAGTGGTATAAAACTTGTCTTCATTCATTTTTGAGACTATAATTGAAGAAGTGTGTCATGGAGACAAGATAAGTGTTGGTGCTATTTTATTATCCATTGTGTTTGTAGAAATTCAGGTTGTCTGATGGGCCAAAGGAAAATAAAATTGGTAGTTCCCTGACAGAGGAAAATTCCTTGGCATCAAGATTTGAAAAATACACATGTGATGGATCCATGAGTGGTCCTTATAAGTAGAGGCTAAAGCTCTGGTACAAGTTCCTACATGAATTGCATTTGAATATGAATGGGGAATACCTAAGGAACCTTCCTTTGGTATTAGAGAAGACAGGCCCAGTTCATTATATATCAACACTTATGCATAGTTAGATTTGGAATAAAAGATAGTAAAGTGAAGCCCTTGGTACTAAGATCCCATATGCCTTCACCATAGTGTTACTTTCAAGCCTCAGTTGAATAGGTTTTCAAACACGTGCGTAAATTGGGTTATGATGTATACAAAGTATACTATGATTATCATATGCTCCAGGAAGGCATACGTATATCTAGGTATGTCTAATTATATAAAAAAGTTTATCTCAGATGATATAAGTATCAATTCAATTAGCTTGGAAGTTTGAAAACTTGGTATGGCTAAGGTATACATCTACCTTAAGTACCTAAATTGGTAAAAAGGTAAATATATTGAAAATGTGTTCATGCTCCTTGACCTACCTAAAGGAAAGCATACGGTACAAACATTGAAGGATGAGGATCCCAATCATCCCCACACAGATGAAGAAGTGGAGGAAGAACTAAAGGAATATAGTGGTATGCCTGGATCATGGAAGAAGGAGGTAGCCAATTATAGGAGAAAATAGAACATGCGCAAGGTAATGCCTCCAAGACAAGAAGAAGGGGGAGAAGTGAGAATGGAAATGGGCACCATTGGAGATAGATAAAGGTGAGGGTGATTGAGGATCATAAATTTAAGCAGGGTTTTGAGAAGGAAAATGCCATAAGGCATAGGCATGGGGACTTCACATCCTTCCCAGGAGATCACCCTGAAACTCCCCAGTGAAGGACAAACCCATAGAAGAAGAGGCACAAGTATATTCCCACTAAGGATAGTGAGGGAAAAAATTTAGATGACATCAGTGCACATATCATTAACGAGACTCTTGTTATTACTGTGGATGCAGAGGAGCCTTGGGATGAATAAATGTATCATGCTACATAGGTGTTTGAAGAGTGCAAAGTAGGGAAGTGGCACTACAGTTTATAGGGAAAGAACATGGATAAGTGAGAATGATTCAGTTAGCCTATCTGGTGCACATACAAGCGAAAGACAGACACTTGATGTTGAAGTGTGCATTCCAAAGGGTAATCCATTCTGGGAGGAATAAGGATGGAGAGATGTATAAGACTCTGATGACAATTAGATATATTAATGATCCTATGAAGATCATTCATGACAGGTTCCAAAGCACTTTAAATACTTAAGGATCTTTATGGATGGGAGCTCATGGACCCTAGAAGCAACCATCGTGTGCACACTAGAAAGTAGTTATCTTGGAGTATGTAGATGGATATCAATGAGCCTAAGTTTGATGTGAATGAGGATGCATGTTCATTAAGAGGAAAATGAAGAAAAAGGCTTAGATCATGCACTAGACCATTAGGCCCACATATTTTACTGACATGAACAGGTAAGTAATGCATTGAAAAAAATGACATACTGAGTTATCGCGCAAGAATATAGATAAATTGCATGCGCTAAGAATGTTGATGGAGAAGAATAAGAGCCTAAAATAACAAGTGAAATAGTTGACTGAGAGGAAAAAGAAGGATAGAGAAAAGTAGAAGGATATTATAGATTTTTTGGCAGAGTTGTGGAAGGAGATTATCAATGTGCATCCAGGTATTGATGAATAGACCAAGCAGACCTATCGGTCGCCCTTACACTTCTTATAGGAATGTGTGCACTTTTTGATTAAAAATCAATTAGGAGATCAGAAAGAGGCTAAGGATGATTAAACAACTAAGAAGGAGAGAAAAAAGGCTATAATAATGTGTCAGATAGTTGGGTATGACTCTCCACTCCAGAAATTGAAGGATGAAATGAAGAAGGAAGACTTGGCGTTGAATTTATGTGTAGAACCAAATCCAATCATTAAAGCAAGGACTTTGGTTGAGGAGAATGAAGACCTTATTGCAAAAAAGAATGAAACTTTGGGATGTGAGGAGAGGTTGATGTTACTAGCATATAACAACGATGTGCTCACAACAGTCTGGGATCCTCACAAGGACAAGATAAAGTAACTTGGGAAACTGATAGCCCAACAAATGTATGCAATGGACGGGATGGTTTCTAGTTTTGTGAACATTGTTAGGGTACTACAGAACGACTATGAAAATACGACCCTGGATGAGATGGATGGAGTGTTTGTGGACATTCCTGAAAAGACAAAGAAGGTGCTCGGTGACTGGAATGAGTTAGAGGCAGATATCAAGAATGAATACCTTGAGTTATTACTGCCTTCATAGGAATAGAGCACCCAAATTATTTTTGGTATATTTTCATTCATTGTGTACAGTCATTATTTTAATTCATTATTCTTTATTCTTTGAGAGATAAGGCATGATTACCCTTGTCGGGGGTGAAAATGAAGCTAGTGTGGGGTAATATTGACTGGAAAAAATTATACCTAAGTATTAGAGGCGAATAAGGATGAGGTTTGCAGAAAGGGGCGCGTAGGTGCACACGGAAGTTCAGCAGAAGAAGGGGGCACTTGAGGAATGTTAGATTTTGGAAATTAGTCATTTTTCATGTTACAAGATAAGAATAGGATTGAGCGTAGAGAACACATTGGATAGGAACATGAAGACTTGAAGGATACACCAAGCTTTGGGAACATGAGGAAGCTGAAGAGTCATGTATAGTTCTAGCTAATAATAGGATTAGATCTAGAGTTAATTATAGGTAACCTTTTAATAGGAAAAGCTTACATGCTTCTTTAGTTGCTTTTTTAGTGGCACGTGGCTATTTTGATAATGCATGAGCGGTGAAGGGAAATTCCCCACCCTCTCTCTATATATATATATTGATTTGCATGGTTTTGGCATCATCATGATCATCAGATTGTATGTGTTAGAGTTATGTTGTTGGTTTATGAACGTGCATAGCTTATGATAGTGTTATTTTTATGTATTCAACTATTGGTTTGTGATGAAGTAATATAATGGATCTTTGTGGATGGATATTGATCGTTGATGTTACTTCTCATGACTATTGTAAGGTGAATCTGATCTTGATCTTTGTTTGATTTATTACACAAAATGGTTGTGAGTTGATTCTTGTTATACTTTTCCTTTAATCACTTATGGTTATGGAATATATGAATGATCATGCTAACACCTTGACAAAGTTTTTATAAAAAGAGGGACCTAGTACCTTTGTGCACTTCGGGTGAGAGCTCAAATCTGTCTGAGTGATGTGTCAACGCGTCTAGGGTTTGAGTAAGAATTAGAGACTACAAATATGAAGTACATGGTTTAGAATTTGAATGATCATAGAGAAACATTTCTCTTCCAAAGCGTGGTTTTTGGGAAATTTCCATTTGAGGAAAGAGGTAATGTAAATTACTTCATGAGTTTCAAATGATATGAAGAACTACCCATTCTTGAGGAAAGGCCAACAAATATTGCTGACGAGATTTGGTGCATGGAATTTGATGGAAGTTATTGAACAAGTGGCTCAATTGCAAGTATTGTATTGTCCTCTCTATAATGAGATTTATTTCCTTTTGCATACAAGATACATTTTCCAACACCAACAATACTTCTAAGTATGAAGCCTTGTTTCTTGGGTTGTGAGATGTCGAAGAAATGGGAATAAAGAATATGATGGTACAAGGAGATGCGAAGTTGATTGTGAAACAAATAAGATAAATATTCCATGTGAATAATTCCCATATCTACCATTATAGGAACAAAGTGTTGAATTTACAAGAGGATTTTGATGCATTTAATATCAAGGTAGTTCCTCAAGATCAAAATACTAGGGCTAATTCATTGGTCATGTCTTCCTCTTTGATGATTCCACATTTTGATTTTGGTAGACAAACATTTTTCGGTGGAGATGATTTTCTGCCAAAGTGTGCCCTAAAAATTAGAGAAATGGATTTTTTTAAAGGATGATGCCCACATTTTTTCCTTCTTGCAGCAAAATGGATATTTTAGGTCTATTTACTTTAAATGAAGTGACTCACTCCCACAGGAGATTACCATAAATGATAGTGACAATAACACGACTGATCAAGTAGATACATATGGAGTGATTCAATTGAAAGGCAATAAGATTCCAAAGGGGTCACTAGAGGAATTATTTGATAAGCATGACAGGGTTATCCACACTAAGGCCAAGGATCAGCCTATATCTTCATCAAAATATGAGAAAATAAATATCGGTACAAGTGAACAACCAAGGATGGTGAACATAGGTAAATTTTGTTCACCTGAGGAACAAATAAACTTATCAACCTTGCTAAAAAAATATTCAGATGTAATAGAATATTATTATGATGATCTCAAATCCTTTTAATCACAATCAATCCAACACTCTATCACCCTAAAACCATATGCAAATGCCTTTCACCAAAACCAAAGACAATGTAATCTAAAAAAAATTAGAATGATCAAATTAGAAGTCGAGAAAATACTCAATGCTCACATAATTTTTCATATCCATCATTCAATATGGATAGCTAATATTGTACTAGTCTGGAAGAAGATTGGTGAGATACGCATCTGTGTGAATTTTCATAATTTAAATCAAGCTTCCTTGAAAGATAGCTACCCGTTTCCAGTCATGGATCATATCCTACAAGCAATGAATGGTTCATAAATGATGCATATGTTTGATGGATTCTTTGGGTACAACCATATTGAAGTTTCCAAGGAAGACCAATTTTAGAATGCTTTCACCACAAAGAAATTTCACAAAATTTGGGTACAACTATGTTGGGGTTTTTTCCTCTTGTATGTCATACCATGGCCTCTTCAGGCACTGTGGGATTGAACTTTTCTGGTAAGCTATAGGGTTTCTTTCCCTATGGGTACACATATATAATGCCTCCTACCACCTTAAGCCCAGATATTGTTTCTAAGGTTGGAGCTTGTGGAGATTCAAATAATGGCGCCACTACAGAAATGTCCCTAGAAGTTCATTCCAAAGGTATTTTATGAGGTAATGACTCTCCTAATGTTATTTCACCTGTTCCTAAATTTAATGTGTGTGTTAATGGTTAGAAATTTTTTTCCTTATTGGGTAATTTGTGGGTCGTATCCCCTCTAAAAGCATGCTAAATTCATGGGTAAACTTGGCTTGGGCTGCTCACGACATTCAGATCTAAAGTGTGCAGAACATGACCAAAGGTTTTTTCCTTTTCCATTTTTTTGACTCATCGTATGTACCTTCTAAACCATTTGGCTACTTGGTATGTGCGTAGCTCCCTTTTGGTTCTTTCTCCTTGGACCAAATATTTTTTGGTTTCTGAATATGCGGCTCTCAAAGTCCACGTTTGGGTGGAGTTACCTAGCCTGCCGCTTTCATGTGTCTATTTTCTACACTAAATTTATTCCTCTATAGAGTGAGTTATTTGCATGGAACCTCAATGTTTCTACAGTGCTTGGCCTCAGAAGCGAGTTTGTGTTAAATTAAACCTCTCCAAAGAGTTGAAGGAGTTTGTGGAGATTCAAATGGGAGATACTCACTACTCCCAGTGTTTTTTATCCTAAGGTAGCCTCTAAATCTTTCAAAACCTCGCATGAGGAAGGGTGGAAAACTGTTAGTGGGCGTAAAAACAAGAAAAATGCTTCTCAATCCAAGGATGGCCCAAATGAGCCAGATGTTCAGGAGCAGACCCATGGCCAACATTTCTCCAATTGGAAACCCATTATCTTGCTCAATGTTTCCTAAAAGGTTGTTTCCAAAGCCCTTGTAATTTAGCTGTGTCACATTCTTCAAGCCATTATTCAGCTAGATCAAACTAACTTCATCCAAGGGCATTCCATACTAGATAATATTATAGCCATCTGGGAAGGCATGTAATGGGCTCACAAGTCCAATAAACCAACCATGTTGATTAAAATTGAATTTGATAAAGCTTATGACAGGATTGAGTGGCCTTTCATCATTTATATGCTTTAGGCATAGGGATTTGGTTCTAATTTCATTCAATCTATCAAGATACTCTTTACAAATGCCTTATCCCAAATAGTCATTAATGGGCACAACTCGGCTTTGTTTGGCATCTTTTTTTCCATATGACAAAATTTCCCTCTAGGGCATGCTCTTTATGTTCTTGTGGCTAAAGGTATTGGTTATATGTTTACCAAATCCGAATCCCAAGGGCTTGTCAGAGGAATTACCTTTCCTTAATTTGATAATTCCCAATTGCTTAATGGTCACTTTGCTTATGTAGACACTAAATCACACACTTGGGTACTAGGTCCTAATCACATGCATTTCATTCATATGTTTCCTAAGGGAGAAAAGTATTAATTGATCATTGTATTTGGATTCTTCAGGTTCCTTTCTTGGTCTCCTTCTTGGCATAGCACACCTTTGTTGTCCAGTCTAACCTTTGATACTTCATATTTTTTGGCTTTAGACACCAGCAACAAGCCAAGCCACCCGATGTAAATGCTTAGGTGGCCTTCATCCCTTATAGGTGCCCTAGACCTCTTTGTATCTTACTCACTCCTTTTTGGTCCTTTCTAGCTATTGGGCATCCTTATCTCTTAGGGGTCAACCCTTTTAGTGATCAATTATGAAATTCAAGCAAGGGAATCATATAAATACAATGTTATGGGATCAAATTAAAGGAACAGAGCTCTAAGGATCTATTATCACCACCTAAGGTTGCATCCACAAAGCATCTAAGAGCATCATTACATCCATTTAGTGCCATCTAAGGGACAAGGGTTGGTTATTCTGCATACAGGCATAGGAGGGGAAGTTCTTTTTTCCATGCACACATATATTTACATATTTAACATCTAGTTATTTCTCACTATCAAGTGTGACTCACACAAAAGCCACCTAGGGCACAATTTACACACATGCACATAGAACTACATTGGGTCTGAGATGTAGTACAATGCTCAATCGTAAGTTCACTTTGTTGACATCTAAGGACCATTCCAACCCCCATCTTTGCATTATTTTCTTTTTAGGATTTGATGTGTTTTGGGGTTTTGCAAGTCATATCTTTATTATGGGTTATCAGTGACATTGATGATCATTGTGCGACATTATAGATACACACAACGAAGGATTGCAACAAATTAGAGACCCTACGAAATTCATTTTCTGAGCATTCTACGAAGACTCTAATGCCCAAAAGGGATCCCAGTGCCTAGGCACCGTATGCCCCTACCTTAGTCCAATCTTCCTTTGCACTTCTACATTTTTCTGGGTTCAGTTACAACCTCTTGTGTTCCAGTTTTACCAGTTCTCCACCTTCACATAGTCTAGGATTTATTACAAAATCGTAGCTAATTATTCTATACTCCCCATTGCACTTAGGGTTTTATTTATCTTTCTTATTTCTTGTGTCACTTCATGTACTTTACTTCTTTATTTATCATTGACTCTGAAATAGCCTATCTAGGGTTTAGACAAAAACTTATTTTTGTTAAATCATTTGGTGAACCCTGATCCTCTTCGAACACCTTTAGGGTATTTCTTTCATTATTTCTTCAATTTTTCATAAGATCCTCTCATCATGGATATTTGCTATTCATGATTTCTTTCTCATCAACCCTAAATTAAGAGCTAAAATCATTACTCTCTTGGCTACTACTCATGTTCCTTCTGATATTCATCTCCAAATATAGTCTATAACACATTTGTAGATGCCTTTTCTCACACATCGCTTTTCCATCTAATCCTCCTCCGATGATCTTTGCTACTTTTGACAATGATCCACCTTTATACATAATGATTCGCATCAATTATGTTGGTGTCAAATCTAAACTATATTTGATAATGGATCTGAGCTTAAGATATGCACTTTATCATTCATTGAGGCTAATCCATTTTCTACATCTTATGTTAATCCTTCATCCATTTCTCTTCATGTTTATGATGGTTTCGTTCATCCATGCATAGGCCATATCACTTTACCTATCACTTCTTGGGCCAAAAATCCTTCATAATTTTCTTTATCATTGACTTTCCAGTTCAATATAATTACTTGGTAGACCATGGCTTCATTTGTAAGCAGTACCCTCTACAGTGCATCAATGTGTTCAATTTTACATGAGGGTGTATGAGTATACAGATTTCTTGATCATGAACCATTCAAAATATTAGCACAACTCATTCAACCACTACCCTTCCTACTCCAACATCATTACTACTAATGACCCACAACCCATGGATTATCAGCTCACTTGCCACCACTATGAAGGTGTTATTTCCATGTTACTACCATTGTCTCATCCACATCATTTCCCCCTCCTAGCTTCTATAAATGACTATGACTTTTCTTTTTTACAAACAAGACATCATTCCACCTACTTCACTTTCTCATGTGCAACCACCATTGACACATTCTCCTTTTACATGCACACTTTCATGAATAAATTCAATTCTTTTTGGGAGAGCCACATATCCCATTTGATCCTCTACTTGCTAATATTATATGTACACATGATGGCTTGAATTGAAATCTTATGCATTCGATGACATCATTCCACCTCTTATCCTCCACCTCATGTCCCCATCACTTATCATGTTTCTTATTTCACTCATCTGTTACTTATACCTATGCATTCTTTCACCTCACATATTTCTAAGCACGCACTCCTCAAAACTTCTCCACTTACACTTACTGAAATCTTGGCTTGACTACATTAGGGGAACTTTAGACCCTGATCATACCATAGATATTTCATTTCAAATATGCCCTTTGGTGGTGTTTTCATTTACAATGATTCATTTCTTGTCTATTCACAAAATCTTACTCAATGATATGCACATGGTTTTCCATTACCTCCTTTCACTAATGAAGAATATCTATGGGCATGTACAATTTACACCTTAATGGATCTTTACTCGATCATCCAATTACTATTGCTTACCAAGTCTCTAACTGCTTCTCCATTTGGATTTTACCACGACAATGATGATCTCCCGATGTTACATGATCTTACTCATCACTTCATACACTTAGGGGAATCATGCTTATATTCTTCCCCCCCTCCATACATCATTAGGTGTCTCTATCACTTCTATTGTCACACTTCAACTTCTTAATCTTCATATCTCCTAGCATTCATCTTGCACACTTGATACACTATTTGTATCATCATTACCCTATGATGCACTCTCATGCTTTGGTTCACACTTGATTGTTGAGGGCATATCTATACACATGAACCTCACACACTTCACACTTCACACATACACATCTATGACACCTTCTTTCATCACATCTCTTTACTCATACACCTTTGATACACATTCATGATACATCTTACACTTTCATATCATACGTACTACACATCATTTCACACTCACTCACTACCCGATGGCATTCAACATGATATACCTCTTTCAATCACAAACATTCTACATATACTTTTTACATTTCTTGCATTACACATAACCCATATTACTCACTATATATATGTTTTGCGAGTATTCTAGCATCTCATTATGCATTTTCTTCATCAACCTTTACTCATCATCACTACCCGATGATGCACTCTAGTCACATTTCAATCGATTGATGAGGGTCTAAATTAAACCTCACCACACTCATTCACTCACTTCACTCTCTACACTAAGCTCTCTACACATATACTTTCATGATCTACATCTTTCTAGCACATATTTCATTCAAACATTACATTTCTTGATTACACACTCTTATTCTATGAACCATTTCATTCTTGAATTCTTGATTGAGGGGGTCATTATAAATGAACCTCATCTCACTCATGCATACATACTCACTCGGGGGGCACATGGCTCCTATCACACTCACACTGCATATCATTCCATCACACTCATTCACAACATACTACATATCTTGGTTGCACATTGTTCTTACTTGCTTATACTTACATGTTACACTTTGCTTACTATGTTAGACATATACATTGTATGTCATTATCTTTTTCTATACACACATGTGTTCACTTTCCTTCTAGTTGTGATCACATAATTTACACAGATTGTTACATGCAACATGGATGCTTGGCACATGTACCTTTTACCAGTCCCACAACATGCTCCTAGGGGCATCCACGTTTGTACACACTATAGGTGTTATTGTTTCATTTATACTACTTCCTATTTTACTAGCACACTACTATATCAGGATCATACATGCTTTTGACATACTTTATATCTTTCTAACATGCTAATAGGTGCTTCATGTGTAACATTTTTCATTTAGGAACTATTTTCCACCATGGTTGTTTGATGATTTTCTTACTATTGTCTCTTGTCATTGTATGCCATTGTTTGTGGGATTTTCCCTTTGTCTTGTCTTGTGCACACTTGTATGCTTTTGTCCACTTCGACCTTAATTGTCTTGTGACATTGTGAGTGATGTCCCATGTTTGCAACCCGATTTTTGCGGTCTACATTGTCTTTTTGCACTATTTCTTACACATTTTCTTCTATATGTATTTATCTTGTTTTCACTAACACTTGTTTCCTAGCCATTGTTTGTGTGTGCCTTGGTTTCTACCAAGCACATTCCTTCCTACATACATCAATTATCAGTTCAGCATGGGGTCCTCTTTTGGGCCACATCCTCCTAGCAACGTCACATGCACCCCAAACAAGGGGGCATCTATTGGGTGAATCATTCACCCCATTTAACAGTCTATAGTCACAGTTCAACACAGTTCAACACAGAGTCAGCATAGTCTACAGTCTCAGACAGGGCTCAAAATCAGACTTGGGTCCTTATTCCAGCATAGACACTAGCACCCAGATACAAAATTGGGTGCCTAGGTGCTTTTGTCCCTTCCTAGGAACCTATGACCAGGGGGCAGACACACATGTTTTTCTCAGATCAACATAGTTATTCAGTAGTTCACAGAGTAATTGGCATAGTACATGCACAGTCCTCCAACAATCAAGTTTATAATTTATTTTCTTTTTCACATTGGATCAGAAATGGATTGAACTTGAGAAAGATAGGATCACACCATCTACAGTGGTGTATAAATTTTGGGAAGTAGTCAAAGGATGGAGAATGAAACTAGACCTTTCTCCCTACACTTCTTCTATCATGGCATGAGATCACCCCAAAAAATTGCACTTGGCATGAGATCACCCAAAAAATGCATTCTTCTACAACATCTTCAGGATCCTTTCTATCTCTTTCACTCATCACAGATCAAGTGCACATGTTCTTTTTTCTATTTTTTAGCATTTTACACACTTTTTACATGCATTTCATACATTTGGATGAAAATTTTCTATATACACATATTTGACTACTTGTTCGTTCTTCTCTTTTGTAGGTCCGTCCTTATGGGAAGCAATAGTCACATCAATCACAAATTCAAGCATGACATCAACAATAGGTACAATGACATTTAACACATATGCTTTCACCCCTAGGGTCATCATCACTTTTTACTTCCTCTTTTCTAGCTTCCACACTTCACTTTTTTATCACTCCACATTTTTTCTTGTCTCTCAGCATGCTCTTCGTCATCGATCTACATGGTTATCAGGTACGCATCTCTTATCTACTTTATGTTACCGATATTTCACTCAAAAACATAAAATGGGGGCAAATGTAGACACTAAATCATGCACTTGGGTACATTTCTAGGTCCTAATCACATGCATTGCATTCATATGTTTCCTAAGGGAGAAAAGTACTAATTGATCACTATATTTGGCCTCTTAGGTTCCTTTTTGGTCTCCTTCTTGGCCTACACACCCTACTTCCTAGTCTGAACCTTTGATACTTCACCTTTTCTGTCTTTGGGACACACGCCCAGCCAAAACACCTGCCAATGCCCAAGTTCCCTCATCCCCTTTGGGTGCCCTAGACCTCTTTGTATCTTGCTTTCTCTTTTTAGGTCCTTTCTAGCTGTTGGGAATCCTTATCTCTTAGGGGTCAGCCTTTTAGTGATCAATTATGAAATTCAAGCAAGGGAATCATATAAATACAATATTATGGGATCAAATTAAAGGACCAAGCTCTAACAATCTACTATCACCACCTAAGGGTTACATTCACAAAGCATCTAAAGAGCATCATTGCATCCATCTAGCGCCATATCAAAGGGACAAGATGGTGAGTTATTCTACATATACGCATAGGAGGGGAAGTTCATTTTTCTATGCACACATTTATTTACATCTTCTACATATAGATATTTCTTGTTATCATGTGCATTGCACACAAGAGCCACCTAGGGCACAATTATAAAAACACACACACATAGCTACATGGAGTCTGAAATGTAGTGCAATGCCTTGTATCGTAAGTTCACTTTGTTAGGTGACCATCGGGGTCAATCTGAATCCTCCATTTACATATTCTTTCTTTTTAGTATTTGATGTGTTTTTGGGTTCGCAGGTGATATCTTTATTACAGATTATTAGTGACATCAATGATCATTGTGTGACATTCTAGTGACATAACAATGAGGGATTGCGACAACTAAACAACCCTGCGAAGATACATTTTCTAAGCTCTTATGGTAGACCCCTAACGTGCATCAGAGAGGGATCATTGCACCTAGGTGCCATAGTATTGCTCCAGGAACCATGGTCCATCTGTCTTCCTACATTTTCTACATTTCTCATAGGTTCAGATTTGGCCTCATGTGTTTTAGTTTTTACCAGTCTTCGACCTTCGCACACTGCCGAGAATATTGTGAAATTAGATAATAATTCTAACTCTTCATTGCACTTAGGGTTTAATTTACTTTTCTTATTACTTATGTCACTTCATGTACTTTACTGCTTTATTTATCGTTGTGACTATGAAATAACGTATCTAGGGTTTAGACAAAAATCATATTTTTGTTAAATCAGCTAACGACTCCTTTATTGCAATAATTGAGGATGAAAGTAATGTTTACAATGTCATGCAATGCCTGGATACTTTCTATTTAACATATGGTTCATCCATTCAATGGAAAAAAACACAGTGTTACAAGATATCCTTTCTCCCAATTCCCCCTTGAATGGTTTCATATGATTAGAAGATCATCGACCATGGTGAGATGTTTAAATTTCTTGGCATTCCCATTTCCTTTCAAGATTAACCTACAGATCTTTGGCATTATGTTGTTCAATGGGTGACTAAAAATCTTGAATAATGGATAAACAAATTGTTGTCTTTAGTCAGTAAATTCTAGATTTTCTCCAGAGTTCTTAAAGTCACGCATGTTTATTATTCATCTTGTTGGGTATCATCTAAAAAATTTGTGCAGAAGTTGGAAAATATTCTCAAATATTTTCTCTGGTATAATGCCTCCTCTAGAAAAATGTTTCACATAGTTGTATGGGAGATTTGTTGTCTTCCCAAAGAATATGGAGGAATGAGACTTATTGATATTTTACATCAAGGGCAAGCGCTTTATGCCAAATGGATAATTCACAACATCGAAGGACAATAAGCTTGGAAAGTGATTCCGTGCCATGGAATTGAGCAGGGTTCCCCTTATGGCTGCCCAACTTGGAAGGGATTAGGCTTTGCCAATATTCAAATTGCTCTTATTCCTATCAAATTGGTTGGTACCTTTGTTCTTGAAATCATCTGGAAAGCCTAGGAAAAAATAAAACCATGGATTCAATGGAAGGGAAACGAATTTCCTAATGGCCTCTCAGTTAACCATCACTCTTTGTGGTGGTTACCAATCATCTAATTCCAAGATCGGTGCCTTGCAGAGGTCCCTAGAATCCCAACACTTAGACTTTTCAAACATGAAATTCACTTCATTGAGGACCTCTTTTGCAAGCGTATCCAAGCCTTGTGTCCTTGGAATGAGCTTTAATCTCAATTCAACCTTGTCTCACATGATCATGCGAGTATCACTAATATTATCTCATTTGTTCCTAATCATATGAGTCATAAAATTGTTATGATTCCTTCCTGTCCGTGGTGGATGGACTAGAAGTGGTTTGTGGATACCCCCTTCCAGAATTAATCTGCTAGTAAAGATTATGCTTAGCTATCTCCACATCTATCCACAGTTAAAAAACTCAACACTCGGTGGGGGTTACATTATTCTCCTTCCCATTGGAGAAGGAGATTGACACTATATGGTCCGCTTGTGTGGAACCCAAAATTTCTCACTTCTTATGGTGTGTTCTCCACCAAGGCCTTCTGATTGGTGCCCACCTAGTTCAAATTGGTGTCTCTGCTCCCAAATGTCCTTTCTATGGACACTTGGAAACATTGTCCCATTTATTTTTCTATTGTAGTAAATCTCGAAAGGCTTAGAACTAGATTTATTCATTCTTTCTCCCCTTCAGAGTGTCACTCATTTATTCGTGCTCTCCAATCCCTGCATAGTCAATCACTAAGGAGTAGCTTCTCTCCTCCACCCCTATCTCATCATCATGGTTGGGGGACTCTAATTCTTTGTCTCACTAGTTCGGTTTGGGATCACCTGTTTCCCTTGAGCTGCGCACCCACAATGGGTGGAGCCATGCACCTTCGCCGGATGAAATTCGCCCATAATGGCTTTAGCCATATCTCCTACTCATGATGACGTGGAAGACAATGAAGAAGAGACCCACCTTGGCTATGGTTGGGAGGTGCCAGATAATGGCAAGGACCTTCTTGGATATGGCTAGCTTGATGATCAATGATCTGCCTTCTACTGGTCAATTTTTTGCAGCAACTACTTAATTGCATTATCTCTATTTTTTTGTTAAGTTGTCATAGTTGACTTTCTTAGGCTTTTCCTGGTGTGGTCATGGATTTGGAGCATGATATCATACTACCCTCTCTTTTTTAATTAACTCTGTATCTAATTACTTTTTAATTTAATATAAGATCTTATTCATAAAAAATAATCCTTTCACCACTCTGTTGGGTACATTTTCTTACCATTGTATGCCCTTCAGGTTACATCAATGTTTATTATACCTTTTAGAGGTCCATGGATTTGGATTTCAATGATTTTAAGGGGAAATGCATAGTGGTGTATTCAGACGATCTCCATGATGTACTCTAAGAAGAGAGAAGAACACTTGCAATAGCTGGAGAAGGTCTTGATCCGTTGCAGAATTCATTGTATTTCTCTCAATGCAAAGAATTCAATTTTTAGTGTAACCGAAGCAAAAATCCTTGGTCATATCATGAGAAAATAAGGCATGAAGATTGATTATAGAAAGATTGGAACCCATGTAAATATTTTCTCTACCCACGAATAAGCCAAGTGTGCACCCTTTCTTCGGTAAATTAAAATTCTTAAGGAGGTATGTTCCAAATTTAATCGAACTCACAAAATAAATCATTCATATGATGAAACCCAAGGAATATTTCAAATGGAATAAATAAGGGAAAGGGGATTTTGAGTCTATAAAAAGTGTTATTGAAAAATCACTCACTTTTTTTCACCCATATTTCAACAAAGAGTTCATTGTGTATTGTCATGCTTCGAAACATACCATTTCAAAATCCCTCTTGCAAGAGAATGATGATAAATCTTAGTCACCCGTTGCATTCATGATTGCTCTTTTGAATTCACATGAGCTCAAATATTCACAACATGAGAAACATGTGTATGCATTGGTTAGTGAATTTAAAAATTTCTGGTTTTACCTCTTGAACTCATGTACTATTGTCATGGTCTCAATCCTGGTAGTGAAGTCAATTTTGATTCAATAATATCCCTATTCAAAGAGAGGAAATTGGGTGTCAAAAGTGTTGGAATATGAACTTGATATTAGGCCTTCCAAATTGGTATGAGGAAGAATGGGAAGAATGGGAAGATTGTTACAAATTGTTATAGCTATTTGATTAAGGACCTTCCTCTTGTGCTCTTCATAAGCATCACCAACCCTTGGTACTATGACATGACATACTTTCTAACCTATAGTGACTATCCTCCATGAATTTATTATGAATAAAGGCATACTCTCCATCTCAAAGCATAATTTTTTTTTTATTTGGGAGAACATAATATATAATAAAGGACTAGATGGTACTATCTTAAGGTGCATTGAGGAAGAAGAACATAAGAAAATTTTTAAGGCATTCCTTAATGAAGCGTGTGGAGGTCATTTCTCATCAATGGTAACAACCCACAAATTTTTTTAGAGGTGGTTACTATTAGCCTACCCCTATTATGAG
Organism: Taxus chinensis; assembly: GCA_019776745.2. Taxonomy (NCBI): domain Eukaryota; kingdom Viridiplantae; phylum Streptophyta; class Pinopsida; order Cupressales; family Taxaceae; genus Taxus; species Taxus chinensis. Next base: position 747,876,943 of record CM034153.1, read on the forward strand.
ATGCACACATTTGGGTGAGGAAATGTGATCCATGCTTGAAATTTGTAGGGGAAACCAAGACTTGTCACTTGTACCTCTTAGACCCATGATCCATTCAGGAACCCTTCCAATAGTGGGGTTTGGATTTAATTGGTGTATTGAACCTACACTCCAATGCGGGTCATATGTATGTTATTACGACTACTAATTACTTCATGAAGTGGGTACAAAAAAAATAGTAGCAGATAATGCTACTTTCTTCTCTTCCATTGAATTGATGGATTTTTTACTATAACTATGGTATTTTCACTATTTCACTCCATTGATTACAATACATAAGGAAATTTCTAGACAAATTCAAGTAACAAAAAACATTGTCAATATTATTTAGAAACTAGTGTATTTTTATCAAATGGATTGGCATAAGAAACTATATGATTCATTTTGGTCTGATCGGGATAATTCCCAAGAGGGATATTTGCACTTATCATTTCTAACTGTTATATGGACTCAAATCTCATATCCTAATTTATCTAGATTTACTTTCCTTACAACTGGAGAAGGCGGGTAGCAAATGGAGAATACTCAGATGCTCTTAATAAAAGGATTTTCTACTTAGAGAAATTTATTGAAGATAGATAGGTAGCAGTTGATGTACTAAGAAGACACCAATCAAAGGTGAAGAGGATATTTGATTAAAAAACACAAGACATAAGTTTTTAGATTGAATACCTTTTCCTCCTCTGAGAAAAAAGGAGAGAGCCCAAGGGAATCCATGGAAAGTTTGAATCTCTTTGGCTTGGACCCTTCAAGATCAAACATTTCTGCTGAGAGAAAACATACTATCTTTCAACTAACCATGTACCATATGTGATTTAGGATGTTTCTCTTCTGTTGTGTGTTTCCCTTTAATTTTTTGCGTCTATTTCCCTTTCTATTTGGGTGTGTTTGTTTTATTTTTCCCTTGTGTGGTTTTGTTTGTGTTAGTTGGTGAGTAAATGACTCTATTTCCTAATTGTGAAAGCACTAGTTTGATTACCCATGAGTTATGAGGTTCTTCATTACCCCTTATGGTTTGATGTCCCCAAGATAGATCTAATTGTTATCCTGCTAAACGTATAGCATGCAAAATTGAAAATTTTATCCATGACAACTAAGCCCCCATTTGAAAATTCCCCTCCCAATCATTGTGAACATTTCCTCAAGCCAACCTATCCTCAGTATCTTCTTCATTTTGGCCTAGGGGAATGTGTTAAAATTATTTTCAAGTGTGTTTCATGTGTAGGGATGAATGCCTAAACTTTTTGAAGAGTTAACTGTGTTTTAAGGGGAAACAAATTTCCTTGGAGGCCTTGAAAGGGCCAATTTTGGCCATTTTGTAGCATATGGATACCCTCTGGAATTTGACAGGGAAGACCCAATCCATCTGGAACTTGTGCATAAGATCAATTATATTATCCCATGACTTTTATGGAATATGTGTGGAGATAACTGATATTACGAATCAAACAGTTCTAACATGGTCAGTTTGATTGCAGGAAGGATTGGCTCCTGATAATGGATAGGATGATCTCAACAAATTTCTTCAGTTTTGTTTGGTGTGATCCTTCCAGTTATTTAATGCTTCGTGATGATTCATTTCCTTGTTTTTATTTGAAGGACTTATAAGGGGTTGATTTGCAAGTTTCATGGAGTTTTTGACCATCCACCGTGATTTTTTTTTTTTGGTCATTCTTCCCCGTCTTGATAAGATTCCCCTTGGAAAAGAGTTAATCAAATTTGGCATGTTTTTGGGAAATTTAGGAAGAATCATCATTTTGAGGAACAAGTGGAATTATTCCTCCACTCCACATATCCCCCCACATCTCTACCTTGGCCACTTTGTTAAGGAAGTTTGGATAAATTGGGTTTCTTGGGCATTGAGGGAAGTGTTTGTTGGTTCCTCAAGTTCTCTAGTTCTCTAACTTCCTGCCATACTTGACCCCAAGGGCTAACAAGAAACATCAGAAAAATCATCCTTCTAAGGAACAAGTGGAACAATTCCATTGTTCCATTAGTGACCCAATTAACCGCCCAAGCCATCAAACAAGCAAAAGACAAGTCGGTGATGGAAGACCAAAGAATAGTTCCCTTGTTCCTCCAGTTCTCCACCAAGCCACCTGGGCCAACTGTTTTGCAATTTTTTTCATTAAATCCTAAATTTTTTCCAAGAAGAGAAATTCTAAGGGTCACAAACTCATATTTTGGCATGGAATGTTGTATTTTTTCCCAAATGGAATGTATTAACTTAGATTTAGGAGGTGAAATATCACAAAGAAGGAGAAAGTGAAAGGTCGTGTGAAGGAATATGAAAGGTCATGTTGTAAATCTATACATTGTAACTTCTTCTCCATTCTTAGGGGTTAGCAATTGATTGTTGCTAAGTTGTTGGATTTCACTACTACATCAAGCAATAAAGGTTTTATTTTCCTCAATTTATTTTTCTATGTTCCTCTATCCTCTATACTCTCCAACTTTGCAAACATGTTGATCTTATACAACCAAGGACGAATTTATATGTCTTTGATAACTGAATGTATAGAAATTTTTGTATCCAATTTTTTGGTCTTACTGATGATTACACGATAGTGTTCTTCTAACTGAATTTGGACCTATTATGGTTAATGTATGTGAATTTTTTAAGGATACTCACAATATTAACCCTCTCTCTTTATTTCTCCTACTCTTCTTTACCTCCATTTACAACAAATTCCTCCAATGTACACTATGCAATCATTTTACCACACGTTTAGTGGAGTATTCTTGTGTGATTCTTGACTTAACACCCACCCCCACCATTCTCAGGTAGTTTACATTCAATAACGGGATCCTACTCCATACCCAAGGAGGGGGCTTCGCCTCGTGACCATTGGTGAAAGCCAATAATTTACATTGTAACAAATTATTTCACTAACACTTGTTTATATATCCTTTTGTAGGTGAGATATTATAATAAGAAATTACCCTAGGAATATGAAAACAACCCAAAGAATGATTTGAAATTTAAATCAGATTTGATGATTGTAAAGGGGCGGGACCCATATAGGTTGGCCAAGACTAGACCCTACATCCCAAAATCTTTCATATATTTTCAAATTGGAGAGTTTTAAAGATAAAATGAAAGTTGTGTCATAAATATCATAGTTTTTATGCTTCTTTGATTAAATAGTATTCCTAGAATTAATGACAGAGTGGATTGTAAAGATAAGAAACTTTTAGAATTATGGATTGTAAATGTAAGGAATTTTTTTAGAATTTCTAAAGAGATGAGGAGATTGGATTCCAAATATGAGCATTTTTCTTAGCAAGGGAGCATGGTCAAACTTGGAGTTTCACAAGGACAAGTTACCAAATTTGAGCATTTACACTAACGTGACATATCCCTGAACAACTAACTATGTCTCCCATCTTATAATCATGACCTAAAATTATTGAGTTACGTAAAAAAAATTTGTTAAATCAAGTTTCTAACTTTTTATCTATGAAGTTATGCATCCTCTATGAGTTGACTAACACTACCACTCTTTGTTTCTTCAAAAATCCCTCCAATTTTAGGGTTTTTGGAGTGTTAATTCCTAAAATTACATTAAAATAAATATATGGTTATGATTATTGTGATTATTCCTCAATCTCTTCTTGTGAAATCACCTATGAGTTCCTCATCATCTTCTTCTTTAATGGTGCCTTTAATGTAGAACAATTTCTTCTCAACATATATATTTCCTTGGTTGTCGCTTATTGTCATTGTGTGAAACACATCCCTATTAACCTTTCCTCCTAAATTTGTGGAGGATTCGTTTGGGTAGATTGAGGTAACGATGGATCTAGAGTATAATGCTCTCTGTAAGTGGTGAATTTCCTCATTTGACTAGGTCTCATTCTTCTAATTTTTAGGAAAATATAATGGATGCAAACAATGATCTCATATTAAACATGCAAACATTGTGTTAGATGTTATCATTTAGAGCATCTAAATACAAGTTGTGTTTATGTTATCCTTTGGGATATCATCCTCTCACAAGGATATATTTTATAATTATTGCATACAATATTTAGCATATCCTATTTATACCAGAGTTTTTATCTAGTTGAAGTAGTTCTTTGTCACACTATTGGGGGTAGTGAATTTATAGTTCATAAATGAACACTAATCATGTGAAATTTAGGTTATTATTCTTCATTTGAGAATGCAATGATCTATACCAATGAAATACTTTGGTTCTAGATACAATGATGTCATTTTCACCTCCTACACACAAGGTATTTGATGTCAATGAAATAAATCCTCCATTTGATTGATCTATATGACATAATATTTCCAATTTAATGTTTCCATACCCACTTTTGATAGCATGTCATAACCTCCCATATTATAGCCACATGAGTTTTTTGCCTCCATTAAATATAAAGTCAGGTTGTTTAAGGATCTCATGTGCATTTGATGGAAATTTTTAGATTGTATATGTGCTTGTAGAACAACCATGTATATGGTGATACTTGCAAATTGTGCACAAAATTATCCCTTCATTGTGTTCAAGTTGTTTATTACATCCAGATCAAATTTTTTACAATGTTTTGGACTTCTTCCTAGAATTGGGACATTATCACCCATGCCTCTAAATTAGGAGATTCAAAATCCGTATCTTCCTTTTTTGGTGTCCTTCTTCGCAGGTTTGAATTTTTCGCTGGTCTCTAGTTGACCTCCTTATCATGGTTCAGTCTAGAGTTTAGGGTTCAATGTTTAGGGTTTATGGTTTCAATTATTAGGGGTTCAAAAATAGGATTACTAATGGGATTATATGGTTCTATCTGTCTCCTCAATATGAATTCAAATATTACTATATAAAAATATTTTAAATGCAAAAAATAGGGTTATCACCAGCGAGTACCGTTGCAATAGTCTCATTAAGACGAATCCAATATATGATTTTTTCAAGTCACATATATCACTATGAACCAACTGTAAACACATTGTTAGATTTCCAAAAATAATCCTTAGTAAATGTTTAATTATTGTGTTCATATAATACACATTATTCATAAATAAATTGTCTATCTTTAAAGAAGGAAAACCACACATCATATTTTTCTATACAATTCCATTTAAAAGTGGATATTAAGATGTCCATATTGAAGATACCACAAACATAGCATACTCCATTTGTACCTATTTCAACTACTAATGATATTTAATCCTTGGGATGAAGCACTTTAAAATATAATTGAACCTAATTTCCATCTTCATATTTGGTGTAGATAGTTTTATGCCTTTTTTTACTATGTTAATGTAGATAAGCCCATTTTCCCTTTATTTTGAAATGTCACTAAAGAAAGGATATTAATTTGAAATGTAGGACCATAAGAGGTATCTTGCAAGAACTTGATTGAACCATCGGGAATTAGAAACCTAATAGATCTAATTCTTTGCGGAATATGCATGAATTTGTATGCTAATGTGATGAGAGCTAGAGATGTTTCTCTATAACTGAAAAATATGACTCCTTTGTAATCCACATGTTTGGTTGCACATGTATCTAGGATTTAAACATTATATAAGTTTGATCATAGCCTCAAACTCTGTGTAAGATATGTTAACACACTCTTCTAATACAAATGTTCATTCATTTGCAATATTTTCATACTCTTTATATTGATATTCTATATACTAGGCATAGTCCATTTTTTGAATTTTAAGAGTCCTAATTAAGCTATGTTAGCATACTATTCTATTACTTGAAAAATATAATTCATCTACAAAATTTTCTAACTTTTTATGTTGATGTTCTACATACTTGTCTCAGTCTAATTTTTGAATTTTCTAATAGCAAGTCCTGGAATGAGTTACAATATGAACAAGTTTGGCATACATGTGATGTTTAATTTAAGATATTCATCTACCTCCACCTCTTCCTTGACCTCATCATCTAAAATTATCTTATTATTATTCGGATTACTATTATCATTTTGATGGGTATAAATATTGCTGGGTTTGATACACTTCCTCTTCCTCGTTTATTTTTTCTAGCTAGTATTTAAAGTACTAGGATTTGATTATGTGACATGAGCCTCCTTTTTCCCTTTTTTTTATGTTATCACTGAAAAAACAACACCCTCTGATTTTTCATGATCATGAACTTCATAATGAGCTAATCAATTGTTTGTTGGGGTAACATGGGACTGTCCCTCAAGTTGTGGGACTTTCTACTTGAGACAAACCCTCCAGAGAAGGTTGGTTCCTCTACCTAATCCTAATGCTAAACTACTCCTATAGCAATAAATGAAACTATCTAATCCTATTCTAACAATCCAAGGGACTAGGGAAAGAGAGAGAGAGATGCATGAAACTAAAATCCTAAACTAAATGTAGGCGATAACACCAAGAAGAGGGGAAAAAGAAACTTTTCAAATGAATGAAATGGGGAGGAAGATGAAGGAGGAGAGGGTTAGACATAAGTGCCACAGTCCAAAAAAACATTCAAACTCTCATTTTCATGGATCACAGTAGAAATAAAACTCTATAAGAGGAGAATAAACATGCATAATATACCTACAAGTAGATGATGAAGAAAGGAAATACAATAAAATACCAGCTAGGGAAAAAAATTAGCCACAAAAAAGATTTTATTACTTCAAAGGGATGCACAATCCATTACAATGAAGGGAAGAAGGAAAGAATCACCTTACAAATGTCCAAATCTCAGGCCTACAACTCAAAATACACATGCAACACTTGAAGGATGATGCACAACCATTCCAAGAGGGTCCAACCTTTACAAATGAGGGCATCCATATTTCAATATATAGAAGATGGGAAAGAGAGTGGAGGGGAAATAAAGGGAAACTTGAATTCCCACCTTCAACCACCAGAAATATGCATTGAATATCAAAAAATAGGCGATGGGGCACCCTACCAAGACCATTCCCCCATGAAACCTAGCTTGTAGGAGAAGGAATGAGCACCATACCTCATCAAATCTGGTAGTTGAGCTACTTGAAACTGCTCTTTTGATGTTGGGAATATATTCTCCTCCTTTTCACCCACTTAACCTCACAAAAATTACTATTTGTAGTTTTCATAGGTGTATTACATGATGAGACCTTTCCAACGAGTTCAAGTTTGTGAAATTTGGATTTGTAGGGTGAAAGTTATGGCCATTTGAATTTCAAGAGCTCAGGAGGGTCGTGACAGGGTTCCCTACAAGCTACTACAGTCCGCTTTAATGCATTTTGTGTTGGGTGTAGATGATCTTTGTCGGAGTACCTAAAAGGGGGAATGGTTTCTCTGTGCTACTCGTGGGACCTGATTTACCTGACTCGCTACATTTTCTACACCATGCATCCCCTGCTGCTTAGTCGACTGACTTGACCATTCGGGTGAACTGTTAGAACACGAGAACATTCCAACAGTTCATGCTTTATGAAATTCACCTGAGTCTATTTGCTTTTTCCACCTTTGTGTTGTCAAAATTTCGCCCCCCCAGGGTAAAATTCGATAACATGCATCAGAGTTTTGCAGTTCCAGGCAAGTAGATTGAAACAGGAAAAATCACGAAAAATGGCTAAGTCCTAGTCCTAGGGGCAGTCGGGACATTTGGGACATCTAGGCGCGGATCAGCCAAAAAGCCTCAAGGTGGCCCATGAAGCAAAGGGACATTTGGGCCGCAGGTACGCATGGGACGCGAAATGCCTGAATCGGCCGAAAGAAGGAAAAATTTGCCCAGGTCTTCATCCGGGACAAATGGGACACAAGTACGCGAAGTACGCGAACCGGCCGGTTCGGCCAAAATGAGAACAAACCATCTGGAGGCAAATGGGACATCTGGGCCGTGAGGACGTGAACCGTCCGAATCGGGTGAACCGGAATAATTTGTCCCGCAAAGCACAGGGACAAGTGGGACAAATGGACGCGAACCGGCCGAATCGGGCGAACCGGAAGATTTTTTCCCAAGTAGCACTGGGACATCCGGGACAAATGGACGCGGTGGACGTGAAGGAGCTGAAAGAGCTGAGAACCAACCAAATCATGAAACGTGTCACAAAGGAAATGGTCAAAAATTCAAAGGGCGAGTTTTGAAGGATCAGCCCGAACTAATGGGATAGTGCCATGTGTCCCAGCTAGGGCCCACAAGGAAATTTCAAAAGAGAGCCCGCCAAGAGGTGGAGGAGAGAGAGTTGCTCAGTGAATCAGAACCTACCACGTGTCATCCAGGTGGCAGAGCGCGGGAAGAAATTTAAAAATCCGTTTTCACCTGTTTTGTGCCCTAAATCTTCAAATTGACATATCTTTCAATCCAGAGCTCGGATTTGCATGTTCTTTATATCAATGAAAAGCTTGTGAGATTCTCTACACGTTTTTGGGGTCAATCTTGCATTTTGGTTCAGTTTGGAGAGAGAAAATCAAGAAACGCCTCTGGCACGAAATAACAAGCAGAAGTAATGCTTCAACAAACAACTTTAATGCAACAGACAGTTCGCCGCTTCTATTGGACAGCCCGCCGTTTTTCCAGGATCCGCCGCTTCTGCCATAATGAGATGAACTGAATGCAACCTGGAGGTGGTTGAAGTAGATTTGGGCTTCCCCCTCTCTCTTTCCTCTCTCATTCTTTCTATATATTGTAAGAGGAGCTTCTTTTCAAGGGTCGAACATTTTTCTGTTTTGCTCCTCCCTTCTTCTCCTGTCAGGCGAATTTGTGGAGTTCGAACCTCTCATTTGAAACTGTAATACCACTCTGCCTCTTGGCATTCTGCAGTGTATTGTATCAATCTTTGGAGCAAGTAATACATGTCTGTGGATGATTCTCAACCCTCTCTATGTTCATCTTGCATCCTCCTGGTCTTTCACTACAGGTTTTGTTATTTGTGCATGATCTTATATCACATTCAAATGGTCTGTGTTTACTGGCAAAATAGGTGTTCTTCATTCCTCGGTGCATCACCTCTATTAGCTTAGATTCATTTTATGCATTTTCTTACCTTGTCTCCTTGGCAAATTAGATTAGGTTTTTGAGAAAACCCTCTGCATATTTCGTGTGCATCTGAACAGAGGAATAGGAACCAGCCTTCTCTGGAGATTCCTTTCTCATTTTATAGGTCCCACACCTGGAGAAAGGATTCAATGTTGTGCAATCACACTGGATGCCTGAGCGATCAACCTAGAAGCCTGATCTGCATCCAGGGGTGCTGTGATTTTGCATCAACAGTTTTGGCACGCCCAGTGGGACCTAGAGGTCTCATTTTTATTGCAGCAAAGTTGATATGCATCTGCTGCAATTTTCTTGCTTGAAAAGAGCTATTATTTGAATATCTGGCGACTCCAAGAGGAAGATCAACTGGTTTCAGCAGTACAGGCCTAAAAGCTTATGAGAAGAATCACAAGGTCAAGAGTTGGAGACGAAGAAGTGCTGTTTGAATACCTGCAATTATCTCCAAGAAGAAGGCAAAGAGGAAGAAGGATTCAAAGGTCTCCATCTCCACCAAACAGAACTCTCTCAACTCCTCCACCTGCTCGGCCTTTCATTCAGTATTCAAGAGTCCTTCGACCAATCAAAATGGCACAACCACTAAATCCCTTTGTCAATTTCACTGGCAGCAGCCCACTCACCCTCAATGCACAGAATCCAGTTCCAATTGCAGCATTAAAGAACATTCCATTTTTCACTGGAGAAAATCATACTACTCCTGGTGATCATGTAAAAGACATTGCTAACGTCTGTGCAATCCATGAGATAAATGAAATGGATGTAGCTGTCAAATTGCTGGTGTCTTCATTCAAGGGGAAAGCATTGCAATGGTTTAGGAGCCTTACAGCTGGTTCTATCACAAACTGGAATCAGCTGTGTATTGCACTTCATGAGCAGTTTGGAGAAAAGGGAGACAATTTGTCTCTACTGGAACAATTGACAACTATCAAGAGAGCCCCCAACGAGCAGCTGACTGATTTCAACTTCAGATTTCAAAGGTCTTGGGATAGGATTCCAGTGGCAGTCAGGCCAATAGTAGAAGGTGCTTTTCTATACTATCTTAAAGCTTTGAATTCTGATATTTCTATGTTAATTCAATCTATGGGAGGCACAACCTTACCTGCTTCTTATAGCATTGCCATTAGAACCGAAAACTGTCTTATCCAAGCTGGTAAATTGGCTCATAGGCCTCCAATGCCATTATATCCAAGTTTAGAAAGCCCAAGTGCTAGTCAAGCACCTGTCTTAGCTCCCATTCCCACTCCTAGAAATCAGAGTTCAAGTGAAGCTTCTACTTCATCTTCTAGTGCCTCAAATGAGCTTCAAGAGGTCATGAAGCAACTGCAAAATTTAGGTAATGAGCTGGTTACACTCAAAAGACAACAAGCTCAAGGTTTTAGACCTTCGTATCAGCCTCAAGCTCAACCTAATAGGCAGCCATATCAGCCTCAAAGGCCACCCAATCCAGCTGTAAATCAGAATCAAGCAAGGCCTCCTGCCAATAGACCATTCCAGCCCTATAATCCAAATGCCATATCTGCCTCTAAGGCATTAGTACCAGCACAAAACAACATTGCCCAGGAGTATGATTGGTGTTTCCATGTAATGAGCCTCATAATCAATCCATGTGCTTCAATGGTGCTTTGACTCAAGCTTTAATGGTAACAACTACTGGTGTGGAGGGGGAGAACAGTCAAGAAAACAGCCAACAACAAGAAACATTCAAACAGCAATCAGCCCCAAATGACACCACATTGGTAAATTGGCAAGCAGAGGATTTTTGTGGCATGAACCAGGTAGTTTCTCAAGGTGTTGCAGCAAACACAAGGTCAAAAAGGAGAAATTTGGGTGAAGAACAGCCATTAGCCCCAGCCAGTCCACAACCTTCCATGGCTCCACAAATGATTGGCAAGCAAAGTCCCGCTTCAAATGCATAAGGACAGCCAAGAACAACCCCTAGGCCAACTCAAATGCCAGCTGTTGCTGCCCACATACAAGGAGTAAATGTGCAAACCAAGGGACAGCAGAGAGATCCTTCATCACCATTCAGTATCATTGATCAAATGAAGAAGACAAACGTCAATATATCTATGTGGGAATCCCTATCCATCCCAGGCCAAAGAGATCTGTTGCAAGCTACCATGAAGGACTGGCCAGCTTCGAATCAGCAGATGCAAGACAAAGTGCTTACAAATGCTACCCAATCTGAAGGAAATCATGGAGGACAATAAGGAAAGATGTTGAAACCCCCTCCTTTCTATGTTTCGTTAATCATTGGGAATCAGCTAGTGCACAATTGCATGATAGACTCCGGGGCAAGTAACTCAGTAATGCCTAAACAGATAGCTGATCAGTTAGGACTCCAGTATGAAATAACATCTAAGGGAGTAGTGCAGCTGGATGGGACAGCAATAGCAACAGTTGGAGTGATTAGAAATTTGAGTCTTACCTTGCACGCATGTCCAAATGTTGTTGTTTTACAAGATGTGTCAGTCATAGACCTTCCACCACTCTTTGCCCTATGTTTGTCAAGGGACTTCACTGCCAAGATTGGGGGATATTTGTCCGCTGATTGGTCACACATGCTATTCAGAACGAGATATGGAACTAAGGCCACAATCAGATCTAAACCTATTGCAAACTTCCATATTGAGCCCTACACTCCAAGCCAGATTAATGTCAATTGCTCAGCATTTGATCAAGAAGATCACCCTAGCAATGATGAAGCTGACACTAAGGTTGGAAGTATCCCAAATTTAACTCTTGATGAATGGGCAAGCAAGGTACATGCTTTTGATCCTTATCAAGAAGTAGAAGAATCTGAGCTAGGAGTCTATTGTATACACGAAGAAATTCAACCTATTCCTAGCATCACCAAGCCAGACCACAAGGACGATAATGAGGTATGGCAACTGTTCTTTGATGGATCAAGGAGTAGACAAGGTGCAGGAGGTGGAGCCGTGCTTGTTTCACCTCGAGGAGTAAAATACTATTCAGCTTTTAGATTTCAATTTGCATGCTCCAATAACACTGCTGAATATGAAGCCTTGGTGCAAGGGATGCATTGGGCAATCAAGAAAAAAATAAAGAACTTGCAAGTTTTTGGGGATAGTGAATTGATTGTAAATCAGGTCAAGGGACAGCATGCTGCCAAAAATGATCTACTCAGGTGCTACAAGAATAGGGTGTGGGATCTCATGGAAGATTTTGAGGGTTTCGGCATCAAAGCCATTCCTAGGAAAGAGAATCAAGCTATTGACAGGCTTGCAGCAGTAGGGGCAGCCTTCGACATTGTAGAAAACATTTAACAAGACAAGGTACAACCAAACATCCATGTGATTGTCAGGCCTTCGGTGCCGGATAGTTTTGCTTTAATACATACAATTTTCTTGCCAATTGAAAAGAGAATATATCCAAAAGTTTTTTTCCAATTAAAAAAAAACTAAAAGAAATTTGAGAAAAAAGTATACTTTAGATATTTTTAAACATTGAACCTCTAACTCCTCCTAAGTGAATTACAAAATTGCATTCTACAATTGCTCTAGTAGCATATATAACATAGTAAATGTTGACATTCCACATACTATGTTGTTTTTATATATTTCTAAAAATAAAAAACAATTAGCATGCATTCACTTACACATGAATAGTAAAATCAACATCTTTTATTTATTTAAGGTTACTTTTGAGGGGACCCACTCTAACATAAAATGTTAATCTTTAAATTGGAATGCCACTATTCAAAATTTTAAATTATTTATCAAATCTTTCCTTATTTCCAAAGATTTTACAACTCTATGAAAAAACTTATATTATTCCAAATGTCTCTAACAACTTATGATATTTCAGATTAATTCTAAAATCCTTCTTTTTTATTAGAACACATTCTTCAATGTTTTCTCACATGACTTCAATTCCCTTTGGATGGTTGTAATGCCCCTTGTCTGATTTTTACAACTTTTGCAAGAGTTTCAATGCCTCAGATGATTTCAACACTTTTTATCAAGTTTTCTACTACATTTTTTGATGATTTTTTCACTCAAACAAATTTCCATTGCCTTAGGAAATGAGTAAATATTGCAAATTAATTTGTAACTCTTTTATGTGATTTTCAATCCTCACATTCTGAAAAATTCATATATCATTTGACAATGATTTAATACTTCATTTTAATTTCCAAACACATCTCTTTGGATGATTTCAACACTTTTTCAAGAATAATATGCCCTTTTACAATGCTTTATGCAAATCATGCCTCAAACAACTGCTCCAAATCTTCAAGAAAAATAAACTTAGAAAAAAATGCCTATTCAAGTAGTCAACAATGTTATTTAAACCCTTCAGAAAATATGATTTTTTTTCTAAAAAGAGTTTTCTCTCCATTGATCAACGAAAAATCTCTCAAACAAAATGAAACTTCTTTCATATACTATTCAAAATTATTATTTATTCGTGTCGAATTTACTAAACCTTTACGAAGAATAATGTAGAAAACACAAATTTTAAAAGTTTACTCTCCTTCACACAAGCCTTCTCTTCATCTATTTCATGATATATTTACCATAGGCCCATTATCCTTGCTCTCTTAGGCCCCTTCTCTTACAAAGACCAAAGATCTAATACCACTAGTTGCTATTACAAAATTATGATAGACGAACCACTTGATTTGAATCTTGTGCCCATAGAAAATGGGTCCACAAGATTTTTATTAATATAAAAAAGTATTAACAAGGTGTCTAAATGACATTAACCCGCAACATACAATAATAAGTCTATTTATTTATGAACCATATGAAACATTTGTATTGTTGTGAGATTTTTCATGTTATGATGAGTTTGTGTATTGGCATCGAACAAATATGTATCGACATGGTTTCTAGAATATGATCTATATTTGTTGTGTGGAGGTTTTCCATCAATAGGAGATGAAGTTGTGAAAGAAAAATATGCACAGCATTACGGTGAAAACTTCTTGGAAATTGGCATGACATTTTGAACATGGAATTGCTTCAAGATTATAGTATTTATTACTACCCACCAATACAACTACATTGTACATGATTGGCATTGTATACATAGTTGTAACTATGCATGTATAGATGCCCAGGAAGACATCACAAACACCAATTTATGCTACATCACATACTAATCAATTTTTGAAATGATAGAATATGATAAGAAACATTAGAGAGTAACATGTATACTTTGGTGTTGCAGGTACTAGGCCATCTTGATTTATAAGATTGCATATGAGGTGTGGTTGGAATGTTCAGTCGCTTGAAGGTTACTTCATGGATGAGGCTCTTCATGCTACCATTATCGATAAGAAATCTGAGTAGTTGCTAAATCAAAATGGTCCTTGACAACTCTCATGATGACGTGATAAGGTTGCAGTCTAAGAGTTTTACAATTTTAATTTTTTAATTGTGTGTTATGGAGGAAAATTCATATGTTGCATGTGTTTTGGAAATGATAAATTGAAAACCTATAATGGTGGTTAAGTAGCACATATGGGATGAGTACTAGTAAATGCCATAGCACTAAGCTACAAAATATGATTTCTCAAAAATGAAAGCATACAAGTTATATAAATATTTAAAAATGCTTATTATATTAATTCAAATTCTAGTGTAATTTTGACCCAACCCATTACACAAAATTTCTTACATTCTTTATAAAATTTTAGTTTATTATCAGCCTGGCAATCCTTTAATCTTCCCCTTTCCATGCTCTAGGAGCTTTATAAATTCTTTGTTTTTTCTTATTTATTACATACATATATTTCAAAGTATTGTGCAAATGATTTACAATTGAAAAAATATACAAACGTCGTCTTTTAGGCCTGGATATCCCTCCAAAACTTTCTCGGGCCTAAATAGTTGTCTTGCCCCAAGAAAAAAGATATTGTCAAATTCTTATATGTGGTCTTCTACATTTCTTAGCTTTATAATGTTTTACTTCAAAATATGCACTTTGATATTTGTTTACGGTTTTCATAGGGAATGGCATTTACTAGTACTCATCCCATATGCGCTACTTAACCACCATTATAGGTTTTCAATTTATCATTTCCAATGGACCACCCTTTCGGTTTTTCATAATTATCCCCCTATAGATCTCCCTTTCAATTTTTCAACCTATGTGGGCCTATTTCCAAATTGCACATGCATAACCATCAAAGATATCCAAAATGTACTACCAAATTTAATTCTTCTCCCCTTATTGCTATAGTGGTGGAGCCCTTGTTCCTGGTTATACCTTTGTTGTTGGCCAAAATATTGCATAACCTCACATGTAGAGAGAAGTACTTCGGTTTTCGCTTTGTATTTTTGGTCAATGACAGAAAAAACACGAAGTCTTCCTTTTAGATGTTCCAATCTACAATGGCCTCATCAATTCGTCCAAATAGACCTTGTAATTAGGACATAGCCTACATTACCTTGATAAATTTATCATCACCTGATAGTTTTTATGATTGGCTAATATAAGGAAATATCATTGGCTACTTCATTGATCAATGTTTCAATCCACCCCCTTAATTGTTGTTACTACACACCTACAAAGGTATCGCATGGTAAGTTTACTTCCCATTCCCGCATATAGTTAACCACATTATCTTTTGATTCTAGTGACATATTTAATGTTGTTTCTACTTCCTTATCATATTATAAGGTTACCATCAGTGCATGAGTAGATTTTTCCTTCTTTGTTTCCTCTTTAAAATCATGCATTACCTCATGTCGTTGTGTGTTCTAGTCCAGTAGCTCAAATGTGTGTTTTTTTGTTTATTCGATAGCATCCAATAAGAGCTTATTGTATTTTTGCAGCACCATTGATCACTTTTTTGGATTATTTCTTCTCCTTGGCCACCTGATCCCTCACTTTTTTTGGAAAATATTTTTGGTGCCATTTGTTGACAAGCTTACAATACCAAAGCAGTTAGTTTCATTTGATTTATCATTACTCTCTGACGGATTCGATGAATAGTTGTGGGAGCTTCTCCTTGATGTCTTTCTTCATTTGCTACACTTCCTACTCAAGGGTGGAATTATGTTGCTTCAGTTGGAGGGTAGTTGCATTTATGTTCCCATGAAGAAGGTTTGTGCCTTTTATGTATGTTTTCAATAGGAGTTGCCCTATGTCCACTTTGAATGTACTTGTGACTACTTGAGTCACTCCCACCCCCATCAAATATTGTAAAATCATAGGTATAATTTTGCATACATGGGAATAAGGAAGAGAAATCTTAATTTTCCTTGTCTATGTATTTGTCTTCCTAGACCACCAATACATCTATGTATCCCCTCTAATTTCCTTGCTCGTTTTTCATGTGGAGGGCTCCAAAGTAGATTTTACAAGAACTTGCACAATATCCTTCCCTTTTTCTTTCTTTTGTGATGTTTTTTCCAGTATCTTGGGAGGTGCACTTGTGGGGTATCTTTTTGTTCTTTCGATGTAATCACATCCTCCTTTTCTTTTTACATTTTTTCCTTCTTGGCATCTTCCTTCTCCTTGGAAATGTGATCTTTCTACTCTTACACCTTATAATATTTGAGTTTCCTCTCCTCATTGGCCTTCTCTTTCTCCTAGTGCCTTATCTTTCCTTTAAGATCCTTTCTCTCCTTTATTTTATTTTCTTCCTTTTTGGTATTTGTTGCCTTTTCTTGCATAATGAATTTCTTGGCAAGATCCTCATCTTGGGCCTTCTTATTTTTGTTGATCTTTCTTCTTTCTTTCAATTGTGCTCTATCTCACAAATTTTCCTTCTTCTTCTATAGTTTTAGCCTCCTCAACTTCTTGAACTTGATGTTTCTTCATCTCTTCTTCTTGCCCACTCTTTCTCTGCTCCTCTTCTTACACTTTCTTCTTTTAATCCTTCTCTTCCTCAGCCTGCCTCGTTTTCTCTTCAATAGTTTACACATTTATCTTCCTCATCTAATGTAAGTTATGTCCCCAAGAACTCCCCTGTAACTACATGGCTTTCCTACTATTCATACACCACTGAGGTTACATAGGTATGCTCTTAAAGAGACCATTGCAATCCTTAGCCTCCACTTCTATTACCTAAATGGAATTCCATGTGAACTATTCCCTTTCCACCACAACGTATGAACGAGATACCATCTCTTCCAACATGATCTTTCACACTTTATCTTGTTGAAAATTTATTTGTATGAAGTTCAATTGGTTGAACTATTTAAGAATCTAGGGGTCTCATGTGGTTTGAATTTACTCTTGTGTTTCTTGTACAGTACCCTTTTGTTTATTCTTCTTCTCTTTATTTGGTTTCTTCAGCATTGGTTCAAAAGTTGCTCCTAAGAATTTCTCTACCGATATATGAGAAGTTTGTGATTTTTGGGTGGCTTGCATTCCCAAGGGGGTACATTTGTGGGAATCATCCCATATTACCTGCTTAACTTGGCCTATAATATGTCCATTGTTACAAAAAATAGAAGTTTCATCAAATTTTTGGCATTGTTGCCCTCCAATCGCATGATCATATCATTCTATACTAAATTTATCTTGCCCCATGGTACAACATATGTCCACGCCTCTTTTAGTATCCTAGGGTTTATACTCAATGTTTCCTAATCATCCCCAACTATTCTGCTAGCTTATGTTGATCATTTAAGGTGGTGCTTGTCTCCTCAAAGCCTTATTGGGGTTCCAAATTTCAAGAAAGCTAAATGGTGCAATTAATTTGTACATATAATTTAGATTTCATCTTCATGGAATGTTGCAATTGATGCAGTCTCTCTTTAGCTCATTTTAGACATTTATTTATCTTCTTCAAGCATTCATTCACTCTTACTAAAATTTACAAAATGTAATTGTTCCACATGACATTATATGGTTTTGAATGGGGAAAATGCTACTCAAATCTCACCCCAAAATCAAAAATTCCATGGTGATGCAAGATCTATCCAAGATTCCAAACGATGCCCTAAGTGTGAATGTATGTGAGATACAAGGTCTAACCAAACACTCCCAAAGGCAACAAAGCATGAGGGATGCAAAGATTTATGCAAAGGAAGATGACCTTGTGAGTCAAACATATTTTTGGAATGTCATTCACTACTTAGTCAATTGGTTTCTTACGCATTATGCACACATATTTATTCTTTGCATCAAATCTAAGGCTTTCTTTTTAATTGCAAAACCACAATTTATGACCTAAATTTACTTTTCTCAAACCATTCACTCAAACGAATGAGAATTCACAAACTACAGTGAAATTTTACAAATGTAGAAAAAAATTCCATGCTAGGTAGAAAAATAATTATACCTTTTTGGGTTACAAAGCCATCATGGGAAAAATCAAAAAAGAGAAATGGAAAAAGGAAACCCTAACTGGTGCTTGATTCCTCTACTCTACAATGAAATTATTGGGGTTGTATCCAAAAAACCAACGCAAATACAAGGGATGTGTCTTTAAATCTAAGAAATCCTTCAAAAGCATTTTTTATCACTGTATTGCCAATTAAACTCTTTTAACACAACATGGCAGCCCTTTCATGTGGCCAACAATGTGCAAAAAAATCTATCCTAAAAGGAGAAAGCATTCTCACTAATTGCAGCCATTTTTGGTATGTATGTAGCGAGAGGAAATAATTCATCCACCAAATGATGAAACCCTGGCCTCTCTTCACGTTAAAAGAGCATGGTCCCATGGAGGGGCTTTAACTCCTATTTTCTTGGTATCGCAGGTCCTATGATTATTTTTTAAGCTAGCTACATGAAATAATAGAATATAGGCCTAAAGAATAAATAGGATCTCAACTTATTTTTCCCCCTAAACTTTAGAGGTTGTTGGAGAGGGGCTGGGAGTTTCATCCTACAACTTAGGCTAAATTTTTGTCCATGTGGAACAAAACATCCATTGCCACTAATCTTTTCGGTGATTTAAGAGGGAAATATGATTTTATTTACCTACAAATTACCATTAAATTGTAATGGGGTCCTATAGTATCTCAGTGGGTATTGTTAAGGAAAGTAATAAAAAATCATGAGATCTTAAAACTGTTAAAATGCTCCTAAATTTTCTCAGCAAGCACCTGTTAAGGTATTTATGGAGCCCCCCTTCATGGGACCATGGCCCAAATATTGAGAAAATGGTGGGCCAAATAGAGAAGCCTCTTTTTGAATTCAGTTGGAGCTTCAAGCGGCCTTGGGATTTTATGGTGCCCAAACTCATTTTTAGTCCCCAATATTATCAATGGAGCCTATAGGCAACTATGTCAAGTATAAGGTCTTAAACTAACATCTCTTTTTTTACTTTTTAATATACTTAGTGTAAATGACCCCCAATTACAAAAGCGTTTGGAAGGAAATATCCAGTGTGATGGAATAATAGGAGAATGCCATAATTTTTTAGGGGGGTACTCTAATGTTATCTTAGTAGAAAAGGATAAGGGGGACAATACACAAGGCTACCAAACTCCAATTGGTCTTTACAACTTTGTGTCTTTCAACAGGATCAAGAACATAGAGCCCAAAAATGGATTACTCTCTTGGACCAAAAAAAGAGCAAGGATTTTACAACATCACAATACGGTTAGGCTTTTGATTTCTATTTCCTAGAGAGACTTGGCTTGGAGTCCCAAATGTAAAATTCTACCCATCTATCAAATAGATCATGCCCTTGTGTTACAAATAATATCAAAAGATAGATCCATTTCTAAGCACCCTTTCAAATTTGAATTAGTGTGGATCAACGACGAACATTTTTGGACAAGGTTAGAGAATGGTGGAGGAATGCTCCCAAATTAAAAGGGAAAAAAATGTTATGTCAAAGCTTTTCTAAAGGATTGGAAATAAAAACCATTTCAAGGATTTCTTGGGGAGAAATTAAGATCAAAGTTGAACCCCAAATTTTAAATTAAAATTTCCAACATTCATGAATGGATGAAGAAATTCTCTTCAAGGAGAGCATCATTGACTAAATTTGAAGAAACTCGTATTAGGGAAGATATTTTTTGAAAACATACGTCTAGAGAATGTTGGCTAAAAGTAGTAGACTGAAACACAATTCTTCCATCATTCCACTATAGCATGTAGAAATCCAAATTGAGTCTCAAATTTCATTTCAAGAGCAAGAAGTAAGCTTGAATGGGCACTAGAAATAAGAAACAAAACAATGTCATTCTTTAAGGAATTGTTAGCTGATCGAGAGGCTTCAAACTTGATGTTAGGTTATGGAGCCTGTTTTCATGTGTGAAAGTGTTGAAGACTACACATTAAGAGTACTGTACACTTTTCATGTATCCTCGGGCCGGGCCCTGAGGGGGGGTCTGGGGGCACAGCGAAAAAAAATTTTTAGGCGTAAATTTTTTTTGGCCTCGAAAAATGCACCCGACATATCGGGAAACGTGCTCTTCTCATATGGGCAAGTTTTTTGACCCATAGGTTTATGGGACGGGTTTTGCCCATGGTTTTGATACCCACGGTTTTGTAAAATTGCTTAAGCAGTTGTCTATTTATATGGTCTTATGCATATGATAGATGTACAAGCAAATGTATTGCAGATGTGTTTTGAATTCGGGTGTGAATTCTGTAGAGTTTGTTGAGCATAGCTCCAAACGGATCTGGGTATTGTATTGAGAGAGTGGAGGCTTGTAATAAAATCTGAGCAAGTGATTCTTGGTGGACGTAGCCCAAATTGGGTGAACCACGTTAAATACTGTCTCTTTGTGTTGTGTTATTTTATTCTGCAATTTTATTTGAGATCTGTAATATTTTCTGCATATTAGTTTCTACTGTTGCGATTCTGTGAGGGATTATTCCTGCATATTTTATCCCTTATTTCCTAACAATTGGTATCAGAGCCTGGTTTGGTTTGCTGAAGTGTTGAATCGCAGGGAAAGTTTTTATCTTGAGTGGGAGCTATGGCAGATGATGGAAGATCTAGGGTTGATAAATTCAACGGGTAGAATTTCAGTCTTTGGAAGATGCAGATGGAAGATTACCTTTATCAAAAGGATCTTTATACTCCGTTGTCTGAGAAGGTGAACAAACCCTCGAGTATGACAGATGCGGAATGGGATTTGTTGGATCGGAAGGCACTTGGAATGATCCGGCTGTGTCTTGCATCTTCGGTATTATTTAATGTTTCAAAGGAAAAGACTACAAAAGATCTAATGGATGCATTAGGGAAGTTGTATGAAAAACCCTCTGCCTCTAATAAGATATTTTTAATGAAAAAGTTGTTTAATATGAAGATGTCTGAGAATAGTTCAGTAGCAGATCATTTAAATGATTTCAATACGGTTGTGAATATGCTAGCTTCGGTTACAATAGAATTTGATGAAGAAGTTAGGGCTTTATTAATTCTGTGCTCTTTACCTGAGAGTTGGAATAGCCTGGTAATGGCGGTAAGTAACTCGGTTCCAGCTAACTCGAAGTTGAAGTTTGAGGATGTTGTAGGGGTGATTCTAAGTGAGGAAATGTGAAGAAAAAGCTCTGGGGAATCTTCTACTTCAGGGAATGCTTTGACAGTGGAAACTAGAGGGAGACAGAAGAATAGAGGAAACCGTGGAAAATCAAAAGATCGGGCAAGGTCAAAATCCAAGAACAAGATTGTATGCTGGAATTGTGGAAAGCCTGGGCATGCAAAGAAGGACTGTTGGGAGCTTCGGGATAAGAAGAAACAACAGGAAGAAAACAAGGAGGCAAATGTGGCAACGGGTAATGTATGTCAGGATGCTTTGATTCTTTCTTTGCACAATATTACTGAATCTTGGGTTTTAGATTCAGGGGCTTCTTTCCATGCTTCTCCACATAGGCATTATTTTGTTGATTATGTTCAAGGAGATTTTGGGCATGTTTTTCTTGGTGATGATGAGCCTTGCAACATAGTTGGAAAAGGTTCTGTTCAGGTTAAGATGCAGAATGGGAATACTTGGCTATTGAAGGATGTCAGACATGTGCCTACATTAAGACAAAATTTGATATCGGCAGGGCAGTTGGGAAGTGATGGTTGTACTGTGATATTTACAGCTAGACTCTTGGAAGGTTACCAAGGGTGCTCTTGTGGTGGCAAGAGGTAAGAAGGTTGGAACCTTGTATTTAACCACTGATAGTACTAATGATTGTAATCTTGTGGCTTCAGATGTAGATACAACATTATGGCACTATAGGCTCGGTCATATGAGCCATAAGGGCATGAACATCATAAAGAAGAATTTTCCTGGATATACAGAAATAGGTTTGGATTTCTGTGAGAACTGCATATATGGGAAACAGAAGCGAGTAAGGTTTCTCAAGGTTGGACCTACAAAGAAAGAGAGTAAGTTAGAGCTGGTGCATTCTGATGTGTGGGGGCCAGCTCAGGTATCATCTCTTGGGGGTTCAAGTTATTATGTTACTTTTATTGATGATGCAACAAGGAAAGTTTGGGTTTATTGTATTAGAAACAAATCTGATGTATTTGACACTTTTGTTAAATGGAAAGCCTTGGTAGAAAATGAAACAGGTCTTAAGCTAAAATGTCTCAGGTCAGATAATGGAGGGGAGTATTGCAGCAATGAATTTAATGATTACTGTTCTAAGAATGGAATCCGCAGGCAAAAGACGGTTCCAGGAACTCCGCAGCAGAATGGGGTATCAGAAAGGATGAACAGAACAATAATGGAACGTGCTAGGAGCATGAGGTTACATGCAGGACTGCCTCTTTCTTTTTGGGCAGAAGCGGTGAGCACAACTGTGTACTTGATAAACAGAGGACCCTCAAGTGCCTTGGATGGAGGCATACCTGAGGAGGCTTGGTATGGTAAGAAAGTTGATTATTCATTTCTTAGAGTCTTTGGATGTGAGGTGTTTGTTCATATAGACAAGGATGATAGGACCAAGCTAGAGGCTAAATCAGAAAAATGTACTTTCATTGGTTATGGTGGTGATGACTTTGGATTTAAATGTTGGAGTATTAAGGACAAGAAAATCATTCGGTCTAGGGATGTGGTCTTTAATGAGAAAGTCATGTATAAGCAACAGTTGCAGGAAAATAGGGAAGAATCCAAGAAAGAATATGCAGCAGTAGAGGATCTTCCGGATGGAAAAGTGACACATGAATCAGTTCAGGAACCTCCTCAACAGGAACCCCAAACTCCTATATTGAGGAGGTCTTCTAGGGTAAGAAGAGAACCTGAACGTTTTTCTCCTTCTCTTTATTATTTATTACTCACTGATAGTGGAGAACCAGAGAGCTTTGATGAAGCAATGCAGGTAGATGCCAGGAAGAAGTGGGAGCAAGCCATGGATGAGGAGCATCAGGCTCTCATGGAGAACCAGACATGGGATTTGGTAAAGCTACCTGAAGGAAAAAGAGCATTACAGAACAAGTGGGTGTTCAGAGTCAAAGAGGAAGAAGGAGGCAAGAAAAGATACAAGGCCCGGTTGGTGGTCAAGGGGTTTGCACAGAAAAAAGGTATAGATTTTGATGAGATTTTTTCTCCTGTAGTAAAAATGACTTCTATTAGAACTGTTCTAGGAATAGTTGCAGCAGAAGACTTGCACTTAGAACAACTTGATGTAAAGACTGCATTTCTCCATGGTGATTTGGAGGAGGAACTATATATGCAGCAACCAGAGGGCTATGAGGTCAAAGGTAAAGAGGAGATGGTGTGCAAACTGAAGAAGAGCTTGTATGGCTTAAAACAAGCTCCACGTCAATGGTATAAGAAATTTGATAGCTTCATGATGGAGCAAGGTTATATTAGATGTCATTCTGACCATTGCGTGTATACAAAGAAATTTGAGGATGGCAGTTATATTATCCTTTGTCTGTATGTGGATGACATGTTGGTTGCAGGTAAAAACATGCAAGAAATAAAAGTACTCAAGAAGCAGCTAAGTGAATCCTTTGCTATGAAGGATTTGGGGGCAGCCAAACAAATCCTTGGTATGAGGATATCTCGGGATAGGAAGGAACGGAAGCTGACTTTATCTCAGGAAGAGTACATTAAGAAAGTCTTGGAGAGGTTTAATATGCAGGATGCTAAACCGGTTGGGACTCCTTTGGTAGGCCATTTCAAGTTATCAAAGGAGCAGTGTCCCAAGACAGAGCAGGAGAGAAACCAAATGTCCAAGGTACCTTACTCATCAGCAGTTGGCAGTTTGATGTATGCCATGGTGTGCACTAGGCCTGATATTGCCCATGCAGTGGGAGCGGTGAGTAGATTTATGAGTGATCCAGGTAGAGATCACTGGCAGACAGTAAAGTGGATCCTTCGGTATTTGCGAGGGACCATGGGGACAGTTTTGTGCTACAGTGGATCAAACACCATTTTGTGTGGTTATGTAGATTCAGATATGGCTGGAGATGTAGACAGCAGGAGGAGCACAACAGGTTATGTTTACACTGTAGGTGGAACAACAGTAAGCTAGATTTCACGACTACAGAAGTTGGTGGCTTTGTCAACCACGGAGGCTGAGTATGTTGCTGCCATAGAGGCAAGCAAGGAAATGATTTGGTTACAACAATTACTTGAGGAGTTGGGGCATAAGCAAGAGGAAGGAAAGTTGCATAGTGATAGTCAGAGTGCTATACACCTAGCTAAGAACTTTGCTTTCCACTCTAGGACAAAACATATACAGTTAAGGTACCATTTCATCAGGACAGCTTTGGAGGAAGAGAAGTTGAAGTTGGAGAAGATTCATACCAGTCAGAATCCTGCAGACATGATGACCAAGGTGGTCACAAGGGAAAAACTGAAGTTGTGTTCAGCTTTGGTTGGTCTTCACAGAAACTAGTGAAGGGTTGAGAAGCTTGCTCAGAGGAAAACTAGTCTCCAAGTGGGAGATTGTTAGGTTGTGGAGCCTGTTTTTATGTGTGAAAGTGTTGAAGACTGTACACTAAGAGTACTGTACACTTTTCATGTATCCTCGCTGGGGTTCGGGGGTGCAGAAATTTTTTTTTTTAGGCGTAAATTTTTTTTTTGGCCTCGAAAAATGCACCCGACATATCGGGAAACATGCTCTTCTCATATGGGCAAGTTTTTTGACCCATAGGTTTATGGGACGGGTTTTGCCCATGGTTTTGATACCCACGGTTTTGTAAAACTGCTTAAGCAGTTGTCTATTTATATGGTCTTATGCATATGATAGATGTACAAGCAAATGTATTGCAGATGTGTTTTGAATTCGGGTGTGAATTCTGTAGAGTTTGTTGAGCATAGCTCCAAACGGATCTGGGTATTGTATTGAGAGAGTGGAGGCTTGTAATAAAATCTGAGCAAGTGATTCTTGGTGGACGTAGCCCAAATTGGGTGAACCACGTTAAATACTGTCTCTTTGTGTTGTGTTATTTTATTCTGCAATTTTATTTGAGATCTGTAATAATTTCTGCATATTAGTTTCTACTGTTGCGATTCTGTGAGGGATTATTCCGCATATTTTATCCCTTATTTTCTAACAAAAAATAGAGTTGAAGTCCAAACTAGCCGTGAAAGTGTGAATGTAAATCTGCTGGAGAAACTAAAATAGAAAATCTGGAACACTGGAACTTCTGGGGCAGTACCCATAGTTCTGCAAAATATGAATTCTGAACTAGCTTTTCCAATAATACTCAGATTTGCTGAAACTGGAAATAAATCATAGTGGTTTGTTTAGACTAAAGAAAACATCATTGTAACATAGCAGAAACTAGAAGAGAAGAGAGCTCTCATGAGAGAGTATGGATGCTGACTCAGGCCAAATCCAGGACATAAACCATATAGTCACTGCTCATGGGCCCAACACCATCCTCAGACTTGTGCACGAAATAACAATTTCCTCAACACATGCCATACTGTTCTATCTACGAAGTCTGTAACATTTTCCCACTTTAGCTCTTTTGTCCCTTGCACCCTATGGTATAACTTGAATGGACCTGCAAAACTGGTCCTAATTGGAGCCGCAGAACTGGTCTCATATTGACCCACAAGATACAACCTATTCAAAAACTTTCTAATAGACCCCACGGATTGAAGTGCACAATTTCGAATATTATACCCAGTTATTTCGAAGGATTATAAAATGGGGAGACTTTGGATCATATGCAACTCAAATTAGACATGAAACTGGTTTAATTCCAAACACGTTCAAGCCTTTTGAGAATTTCTGTTGAACCTATGAATCTGTCTGAAGGTTCACAACAAAGAAATGAATAATTGCTCTTGTAAGGCTATTTCGACATTTATTTTCACTGGGTTTGCCCTAACTGCTTCAAATTCTTCTTCAATGCTTCAGTAGGTGTTCCCAAATCTGGTTAAGGAGCTCTGGGTTCAAGTTGTCAGCAATCAGTAAGATTGGCAAACTAATGGATGACCATGATTTGATGTCCTTAGGAAAATAATGGAGTTTATTTATACTTTTGGTTTTCACTATCTAATGCAACCAAATTCTACCATGTCTCTCTTGATTTGGTTGATGGCACTCCTGTGAGCTGTTGAAAACTTTTTTTTTTTTTTTGATGGCAAATAGGCTTATTTATATCAAACAAGATGGAAAATATTAGAGAAGATAACAGAATGTAGAACCCATGATAGCAGTTGGGATCTTAACCACAAGTGATAACAAACCATTTCTTTCCGTTGGTTACGGGAAAAACAACCCATTTTTTTTCCTGTAACAGGAGAAAAAAGCCTTAGCTAAATCCATTAACAATTTCCATTCAACAAATCGGTTTGCAACTAGAACAAAATCCAATCTAGTTTGTAGTGATCGTTAATTGACATCAAGCTAATCATCAGTTAATCACCCTGTGGGTTATTTTCCCACTTTGAGTCTTCTCGCTGGCAGTTCTTGCTCCACTGCTTAGCAGCTCAATCAACATTAGAGTTAAGTTCCCTTGTCCCAGCTTACCGTACTTGGTTCTCATTGAGAACTCCCCCTACTATTTTTTGAGGTCTAACCAAATTCTGGAACCAGGGCAGTGATCACGAGGTTGCTAAGGATCTCCATCCTCAGTTTCAGTTACTTGGTCTAACAGAGGCTAACAATAATTAGACAACATCTTGCTTCTCTGAGTAGTTATCTAACTACTATGGGTTTGTTTTGAAATCTGGTAGGGCTCTTTACCAAGTTAGATTGGAAATGTCTAGCTCAAGGATTGCTCCACAGAGTCCCTCATTTCTTATAGAGCAAAAGGTATACATTTATAAGCAGATGGAACTGCATTACATGAGTTAACTTCCAAAATTCATTCAGGCAACAATTGGGTCATAGAGTTTGTCAGGCCTCAAAGCAAAATGGTAACAGTTGCCTAAAAGCAAGTGATGAGTACATTGATATGAACCACATTCTTGTTGGCATACAAAGTTGCGGAAAGGCCCCCAAGACTTCTAGGATTTCATGATAGGAGTTCACATGATTATTAAAAATTAAAGCTAATTTGGTTTTCAACCCCAACTTTAGGATGGTTTTGAATAGATCATATTCAAATTCAAGGTAGTGATACAATGGGCATGGATTTCCCACAAAGTATTAAGGTATTTTCATTCTTGTGAAATTGACTTGGATTCAGTATTTGAGACATTATCAATCAAATGGATCAGAGACATCCTACATGGTTTTTGAGAGACTGAGTCTGGCTGAAAAGACAGGGTATTCAGTTACAACCAACACTTACACCATCAAGTTCTTCTATATTCAAAAGTTAGATTTTATATCTCAAAGTCAATGTAGAATTGACCCCTACATTTGAGGTGAATTTCATCCACGTATTCAAACAACTTATAGTAAGTATTGGAAATCGATAGTACATGAATATCATTATTTTAGGTGTTTCATTTGCATATGATCGCTTCCAGTCTTGACATACTCTCATGTGTATATATATCATAGAGGGCGATTCCCGTCAATGATGTCATATTAAATCATCGACTTGTCAATATCAGTTTCAAATAGAGTTCCACACGCTCTAGCTAGGACTGTAAGGTTGTATTTATAACATTAGTGTCTAGACCATGATTTGTCATAAATTACACTCAAGGAAGACCCTACTACATATCTATAGCCATAGAACATAAAGCCAAATCAAATTAGTTAGATTACAATTGAGCCTTATTGTACTGACCCATGGCATTCTGACGTATGCTCCATGCTGCACCTGGGCATAATCTTGAACTGTTCCACCAATTAGACATCCCATGATTTCAGTCCTTCTCCAGAGTGCATTACTATTCATATTTATTGATCTGGGTACATATTCACCAGGGATGACACTCAACATTTTGACAACATGGTTTGCATGCCTCAAATAATCACCAAAATTTTCAATTACAAACTAATCTCAGGTTTCCAAATCAGAGTATGTCAAAAACCTACTTACATGTTCAATCTATACTTGACATTAAGAACTACATGTTCCACAGCCCTCGACCAGATAGGCACTGAACATCCTTATTTTGTGCTACACTAGATACACATATTCATTGATATCCCTATAAATGTTTTTTCAAGACTAGGTTAAGCAGGGGAAGACCCAGACTCATACATTTCATCGGTCAAATTACAGCTTGACAAGTAATGTTACAACTCAGGCACCCTTTGACTACATAATGCATCTAAGGAATATAGGTGTTTCCTCGCTGAAGTGTGTCAAATTGGATTCCTATTGGCTCATACACATCAGATCCACATGTGATCAATGCATGAGGGACAACTCGGGAGAAAGATGACGCTCACCAAAAATTAATAGCCAAGTCAAGACCCAAAATGCACAAGTAGGTTAGTCAAAAATGCTTCGGATCAACATAAGAATAACAAGGGAGAGAAAAACTAGAGCCCCAAATCAATCTATGAAGAGGAATAAAATTGGACTAATATGGAGATACGAGGAGAGTTGATGAAAAAGTAGAATTGCAAAGATCAATATCAAGCCAAAAGTGTCGAAAGTTAAACATAAAAACAAACAAACAAGATACAAAAAATGATGCATCAACAAGGACCTATCTTTGACAAATAATTAATAAACACATAAATAGACATTACACCATAACAACTAATAGTTCCATACACAAATTAGGTGTGTACATTGATTAGACACAATTTGAAAATATACATATATTCAATAAATCAAGATGAAATTCAAATTATTACATAACTATTTTCAATAAACATTCAATTAGAACCACTAAAAAATTGGGACCAAAATGAACTCAACCATTATTACAAGGTTTGAATCTTTTTCACGACCATGACCCATCTCAATTGGTTCACCATTAAATACCTAAAGAATAGAATAATAATACAAATAGATTTGTCTAATCGAGAGTAATGTATGATCTAAGTAGCCGATACGTTTTGGATACGGGAGTGGGTACAGAGTATCCGATACGCGAGAAACGGAAAAAAAAAAATTGGGCTTGGATATGGCGTAGGATATGACAATACAAAAAATATATAAAAATTAAAAAATATGCAAATTTTAGCCTTCTAAATAAGAATTAACCACATATTATGCATATGAAAAACAAAACAAGCTAAATAGCCACAACAAACTACTCATACATTCATAATTTCAATTGTCCCTACCATATCTAGTTGAGGTGTTTATTACATTTATGATTTATCTCATACATGCTATTTTTATCCATGTTTATGATGGCTTGTAACATATACCTTATGTAGAATAATGGTGCAGCGAAAATTGTTATTTCTGTTGTAATGATATATTAAATTTAAAATATACCTTCTGTAGAATAATGGTGTTGTGAAAACTGTAATTTCTGCTGTAATGATATATTAAATTTAACATATACCTTCTATAGAATAATGGTGTTGTGAAAACTGTAATTTCTGCTGTAATGATATATTAAATTTAAAATATACCTTCTGTAGAATAATGAAAACTGTGCTGTAATGATATATTAAATTTAAAATATACCTTCTCTAGAATAATGTTGCTGTGAAAACTGTAATTTCTGATGTAAGGATATATTAAATTTAAACTATACCTTCTATAGAATTAAAAAAATAAAAAAACAAACTAAAACAACTATTTTTTTGGCGGCGGGGAGCGAGCAGGGAGCGGCGAGGGGCCTGCGGAAACGGTTGGGTACAGTGTTAATGGTGCTGTGAAAATTGTAATTTCTGCTGTAATGGTATATTAAATTTAAAATATAACTTCTATAGAATAATGATGCTATGAAAACTATAGTTTCTGCTGTAATGATATATTAAATTTAACATATACCTTATGTAGAATTATGGTGCTATGAAAATTGTAATTTCTGCTGTAATGATATATTAAATTTAAAATATACCTTCTGTAGAATAATAGTGTTGTGGAAACTATAATTTATGTTGTAATGATATATTAAATTTAAACTATACCTTTTGTAGAATTAAAAAAATAAAAAACAAATTAAAAAAACTGTTTTTTTGGCGGTGGGAGCAGCCAAGGAGCGGCAAGGGGCTTACAGAAATGGCCGAGTACAACCTTAATGGTGTTGCGAAAATTGTAATTTCAGTTGTAATGATATATTAAATTTAAAATATACCATTTGTAGAATAATGGTGTTGTGAAAACTGTAATTCTGTTGTAATGATATATTAAATTTAACATATACCTTATGTAGAATAATGGTGCTTTGAAAACTGTAATTTCTGTTGTAACGATATATTAAATTTAAAATATACCTTTTGTAGAATAATGGTGCTATGAAAAGTTTAATTTCTGCTGTAATGATATATTAAATTTAAATTATACCTTCTGTAGAATTTTTTTTTTTAAAAACAAATTTAAAAAATTGTTTTTTGGCGGTGGGAGCGGGCAAGGAGTGGCGAGGGGCCTACGGAAACTGTCAGGTACGACCTGTGCCGTACCCGGCCGCTCCCATACCTTCCTAGTGCCCTAGGGTGCCGATTCAGCAACGTAGTGTATGATACATATATGTACACTATTTTTTATTTAGTAAAATAATAAATATAGTATTATATGTACATTAATGTTTTTTTCTTCAGCCATTCATAATATTTGCTTACATATTCTGCTCAAGGCGATGTTGCGTTTGACCATGCCCTAGAAGACCGACATGGAAACATAAGGACCTATGAGTTGCAAGGGAATGATGGTAAGTGACCACCGCATGGTACAATTCCTGGCATCACCAACTTTTTCCATCCTCTCTAATATGCAAAATTGAACCATAAAACATCCCAACAGTCATCATCCAACAAGCAACACAATGACTGGATCAACGGACTACAATACATCAGTTAAAGGAATGATGTTAAAATATAACACATTATATAGAATGTAAAAACAGTTATGTAGTTGTTCGGTTGGTAATTGTTCAACCACCTCTCTCTCTCAATAAATAAACCTCTGCCTGTATCATTTGGACAGTGCAGTTTGCTTTCTTTATTCTTTCTTCTCTTTGCATATTCTAACATTGGTATTAGAGCGACTTGCCCGAGGAAGCTCTTGGACGAGCACGGGAGTGTCGTATGAGGTTCGAGGAAGCCCCAACATGGGTACAAACTGTTGAGAAGAAGTTTGAAGTCGTGAAGAGGTGAGGTCGACGAAAGGTACGGTCGACACAGGGGCAGAGGCAAGGAGTTGTGTCCAGGAGACACAGTCGCAAATCGTGTGAAAGAATACACAACACAGTTGCAAAAACAGTCACATTTTTCGTATCACAAAGTCACGTTTTTCCGATGGAAATACAGTTGCAAGCAAATACGACGAGGGCACTTCTTACTGATTTTCATGGGCATCGTTGGTGGTCAAAAATCGTGGTCGCTGGAATCACTAGGAGTTGTAAAAAATGAGGGCACATTAATCGTGGTCCCATTGTTGTCGAAAATCATGGAGGGAGAAAAACGAGGGCACAGTGCATAAACTTGTGAGGGCAAAAGGGCATAGTGCATAAAATCGTGAGGGCAAACTTGTGTAAAGTCTGCAATCGTGGGGGCAGAGTGCACAAAAGTGCGGGAAGGAGAAGACGTGAGAATCTTGTCGTGGCCAGCACCAGCAAACAACAAAAATCAGAGGTACCTACAAAAATCGCTTTAAGGCAGAGTCGCTTGAAAGAAGGTCGGTGAAATAATATTATTTTCAACAAAGCTATTCATTCACCTTTGCATAATTAATTTTAATATTTTTAATATTACTTATTGGAATAAGTAATACTTTTGGTGGAATAAGTATTATTTTATTGAGTGTGGGTAAAACTTTTATTTTATTATTTTCCATTACTTTGGAATAATAAAATGGCAAATATATCACACTTGACTTTGTCGGAGACACAAAAATTAACAGGCACTAATTTTAATGTATGGAGTCATAAGATTTTAACAGTCGTGGAGTTTCGTGATTGTGATAAAATAATCAAGGGTGATGAAAGTCGACCAGTGACGAACTTCGAGGATTATGACAAACGTCATAAGGAAGCATTATTGCTTCTCAAGTTATCGGTGTCGAATGATTTGATACCGGAAGTGCGGAATGCCACTGTGGCAAGCACGTTGTGGACCAGTCTGAGGGATAAATATCAGACGTCAGAGAAGAGTCGGGTTTTATACCTGAAAAATATGCTCTTTTCCGTAAAGTTACAAGAAGGTGGATCACTATTTGAGCACCTGCTTTGGATGAAAGATCTCCGAGACTAGTTATCTTCCATCAATAAAAAGGTGGACGATGATGATATGGTGGCTCTGGTTTTGAACAGCTTACCTTCTTCGTATGAGTCATTTGTGGAGGCACTCCATTTAATGGCTGAAATTCAAACACTCACGTTTGACAAGGCGAGTTCCTACCTGTTGTAAAAGGAGTAGAGACAACTTCAGGCATAATCTAATTGTGACCATTGAAAGAGTGCTCTTGTCACTCAGTTAAAGGGAAAGTGGAAACGTCAATCTGGTGAGTCTTCCACTCCGTATCAGGTCACATGCTATTATTGTCACAAGGTTGGGCACCTCAAGAAGGATTGCCGGAAGTGGATGTATGATCTTTTGAAGCAGAACAAAAAGCCATGTAATGAGGAACATGTGGCAACAGTTGTAGAAGAACGGGATTCGGATGACGGGCATGCTCTTTATTGTCTTACAACATCATGCTCGAATGACAGTGGTACCAGTTGCTGGATTATTGACTCCGGTGCGTCTGCACACTTTTCATGTCGTAGGGACTGGTATGTTTCATTTACTGCAAATATTTGTTTTGAATTAGTAGTACTAGCTGATGGAGAATCACTTGCAGTAGAAGGGATAGGAGATATATGCATTGTATTGAATAATGCTCATAAATTGTTGGTACAGAATGTTAGATATGTACCTTCTTTACAAAAGAATCTTCTATCTATTCGTCAATTGACTAAAAATCCCAATATTTCTGTGGAAAGAAGTGTGTTGACTCTGATGTGAAATAGAGACAGATAATTTCCCTTGGTATTGGGGTAGGTGGTCAGTATCGGCGTGTTGATACGGCTACGATCAACATGAATGCACGTGTGGAGGACAGCTCCACCATTCAGGATGTGCAGGAGGCTGCAATGCCTTGGGAGGAAGCCATTCCTCACAAATCTGTTGACTTGGATACAGTCAACCTACATGCACCTATTGTGGAGGGAATATCCACTATACTAGGTGTACGGGGGGCAGACGTGCCTTGGGAGGATGGATTTCCTCATTCTGAAGAACAATTTGTTGTGGACGGAGACTCCACTATTCCAGATGCATTGACAGTGCATGGTGAGATGGCATGCCCAACCACTCACTCAGAGGTTCTTGCTCGAAGGACAATAGAGCATGAACAGTTTGCTCATTGTGTTGTGAAGGATCTTTCCCAACAGAGGGGGATAGATGAGTAAATAGATAAGATGGAGGAGTTGGTTCACTCCTACCACTGTTGTGATGGAGATGGTTATTTCTCCTGTTGAGACGGAGATGGTTATTTCTCCTACTATTGAGGAGTTGGTTCTAACTCCTGCACAGATGGTCACATTCCTCTTCTTGAAAAAATTGGATGAGCACTACATGGTGGTGCAAGGATGCGATCGAGGTGACTTCGATCACAAGATAATTGAGTCTTTGTACAGACTCCAGCAGGCTACACAAGCCTGGAATAGATTTTTTAATCCACATCTTCAAGGTTCTGATTTCAGCACTTTGGAGATGGGGCTGACACTCTCAGCCATTAGTGATTCATCACTGGTCAATGAATCACGAAACAGAGAACCAGTGGACCACTTGCCATATCTTTTGTTCATGGGCCCAGATTTTTGTTCTCCGGTTCGTCTTCATTCGACAACTGCATCACAGCTAAGGACTGCTAATTTTAAAGTACAACTTATGGCACAGTCTGTAAATGTAATGACTAAACATATGGGCTTTAGGAAATTTGTAAAATTTTGCGACAAACTTTGTCTTGTTTCTGGTTTAGTCATTAAGAGGGGGTGTTAAAATATAACACATTATATAGAATGCAAAAACAATTATGTGGTTGTTCGGTTGGTAACTGTTCAACCACCTCTCTCTCTCAATAAATAAACCTTTGCATGTATCATTTGGACAGTGCAGTTTGCCTTCTGTATTCTTTCTTCTCTTTGCATCTTCTAACAAATGAAAGGCCTACAATTGGCACAAAGTTTCTAGGATTTGGGCTTTCATTGCCACTAACTCGGCAGGCTACAACTCCATTTTCTACTAATATCTCTGTCAAAAAGTCTCAATGGAATTTTGCATGATGCATCAAGGATGTTACATTTGTGGTCAATAGAAGTTGAATTAGAAGCACTAGAACTTGGTGTCGGTGGAAGAAGTGGAAGAGTAATCAGATTCTTCTCCTTTTTTTGTTGGACATCACTTACAATAGGGAAAACAAAATAGTTAGCAGACCCACAACCACAATGAGTGTCCGCCTTTTCAGGCACATGCACAACCTCCATGTTTGTTGCAAGATTCTCTATACCCACCTCCCCAATTGAGTGTCATGGTATTTAAGATGAGCTCTTCAAGTTTTTTATCCACCACACTCCTTTAAAAGCATTTGTTGATTCTCTTTCCAAAACATCCAATTTTGGCTTCTAAAAAGTTGGTTTCTCTGATCCTCGAAAATGATATACAATATTAGGCCTACCAGCTATTAGACTTGCATCTGGAACGTCAGCATCAACAATATTGTGGGTGCCAGTGGGGGATCTTGCTCTCTTTAGGACTCTGCGTTAAGGGCTCCTAGAGTAATCAGACACCCTCCTCCTCCTATGTTCATTTCCAGTGCACCCACTTTTTACCAATATCATATCTCTTGTGGGTGATGGTGAAGGCTGAACCAAAATTCATAACATAATTAGAGTTAAGAGGTAGACTTACATAAGTTTTAAGTCATATGAAAAGCGGGCTTGGGAGCAACTGGCCTGTATTTTGACATTATCTCATCAGTCTGCGAGGAAATGTAACTCTGTCCCTGCATTGGCAAGCAGGTTCTTCCCCAACCAATCCAAGCAACCCATCATGTCTGCCCACAACAAGATTTATTTCTTGTTTTCTTGGGCTTTCTTAACCAGCTGCGGCAGTTGTTTATAAAGTATATTTTTGAAGAGAAGATGAAATAAAGAAGCAGTCTAAAACAGATGGGGCTTATCATGTGATGGTCACGGAACAGTGGAAACATAGGCTTACAATGAATCAAGTGTATTATGCCACCTAAATATTAGGAAGGACTTCATTGGCATGTTTACTAGCATTTTTATTTGGTAGAAAAAGCCAAAAAAGCGCAAATTGCTATCATATGAGATTGGGATTGGGATGTCTGAGAATCTTCGCCCTAAAAGAGGCTGACTATTGACATACATTTGAGTCTGTTATCAAACTTTTCCCCCTTCCAACTACCCTCACATTGTTTGGATCACCTCTATTTGCCAATTGTACTTACTCAAGATCATCTCAAGTCTATATAGGAACACCATTAGACCTACACAGACATTTCTCCATTTACATATTCTTGATTTTTGACCCTTGACAGTACCGTCCACAGGTATTGTCTGCCTCTACTGATGCTGTCCTCTACATGGGTAACAGTCACTTTTCAAACATGGGCACTTTGATTAGGTTGGAATAGGCTCGATTCACAGGTCAGTTGCACGGGAAATTTACGAAGAGGCACCTATATATAAAGATGACCCTCAAGGTCTTTAGAACCTTAACACCAGCATGGAGATCATTATACAAAAGGCATCCTCTGCATGGGTAAAGGTCACTTTTCAAACATGGGCACTTTCATTAGGTTGGCCTAGGCTTCATTCATAGGTTAGGTTGCACAGGAAGTTTACAAAGAGGCACCTATATATAAAATTTAAAAATGACCTTCAGGGTCCTTAGAAGTTAGAACCTTAACACCACCTTGGATATCATTATACAAAAGGCTTATATGCATCTCAAATATTCCAGGACCAGCCCTAGAGCAGTCCACAAGCTAAATTTGAAGTACAAGGATTCAAAGCTGCATGGCGCCAAGTGTCAAAGGTCAAGAATATCATTCTAAATTGCATATCAATTTCATAGTTGCATCTCATAGAGGATCTTGGGAGTTGGATGCATAGTGCGGCGCTCACATGCAATGAGTGCATGTTGAGGTCAATCTAGGCCTAGTCTAGGACTACTAACCATTTGTCCAAATGAGTATTGCTAAGGTGAACAAAGGAGAGATCAATTCCTCTGTCACATCAAATCGCAAGATTCCAGTGCCCAAACCCTAAAGTAAAGAGACAGGCGAACCTAGTGCAAAAGTTGCAGAAAGCGCAGAATCGCCCAGTACATGACTGGCAGCTCCAAACACTACAATCCACTGTTACTGTCCCTGTCTGCCAGTAATGTCCAGACACAGTTTCATGCCTTGTAACTTCTAGGATGACTTGACGACACTCCTTTAAGCCAGATTCCAGAACTTGTGTCTTCTGTGCAATCATCCTTCAGGCCGAATAGGGTTGGGCCTTTCCATTGTACATTGTCTGGCATTATATCTCTATTTTCTTTCTATACACTTATCAAAATCACTCTAATTCAGGTTTACATTACTGTACTTAACGGTCTATATTTCTATAATCTGAAGTAGGTCAAGTTCTAGCTCATTTTAAACTTAGGTGTAGAATACTTAAAACAGAATTTAAACAGACTATGCTGAATAAATGTCTTCTGTAGTGTTAGAGGTTCGATTAGATGTAACTTTCTGTATTTAAGAGAGTGTTTTTTGTTTTCCAGAAGTAAAAGTTCCACAAATGGAATGATCTCTGGTGGTGTAATAGTCCAAAAGCTAACTTTGGAACATGTATACATTTCTTTACAGTTAGATTGTCATTATTTATCTTGTGCTATCAAAATAAAACATCAATGCAAAAGCATTCATCCTATAAGCATAGAGCTTTAAATAACAGATGCTCTTGCTTTTTTCATGAAAATACCCTGCAGCCACTGTGAAGTATAGCAAGCCACTATTCTAGGCTAACGTATTATGTAAACCTTACATGAAACAGACATATTTATTACCACACAAACTTGTCAAGCAAGAAATAGTCATGTCATTTTAAATTTCAATCAATAATTCTAAACAATAAACTCAGGCCATTCGTACAAGAAGCATCCTTTCACAGTCCAAACTGCTGTTCATTCCAGAACATAACTGTTTCTGTTAATCACCACTAACATAGCTAATATAGATTTGTATTATGAACTTGGATAAAGGTAGGTAGGGCATTTATTGGTGAATCTCATGCAAACCATGAAAGCATAACTTGACATATAAAAAATCAGGTTCTAACATCAAAGCGAATCCATGAGAGCAACTCTCATGCAATCCATGAAAGCATAAATTGAGGCTGGACTTCAAAAACTACAGTTTGTCTTTAGTGAATTGTAAAATGCATCTAAGAAAATTATAAATATAAGATTGAGACCATTAACTTCATATAGAACTAGAAAATTTTAAAAGAAAATACATTGCTTTCCACATATACAAATATAAGGTGTTTAGGAAACTTCCAATAAAACTGGAATCTACATTATTATCAAAATCATAGATCAATGGAATAGCTCCCATAAGGCAGATTAAAATGTTTATTTGACAAGTGCAAAATATAAATTTTTGATAAAAAAAACCATACTAGGAATGATGCACCAATCAAAAATTGGTTAATCTATTGTAATGGATCTTTTAGAGGCACGAGTTGTTGAAAAGAAGGGAATTGATGTCTTCAAATTCAATGCCCATATCTCTTATAGTTCTAGACATTTCGCCTGGCCATTCAAGGCAACAGGATCCTTGTACCCACTCAGCAATCTCTCAACATACTTCCCAAGTATATCCACCTCTAGATTTACTTTGTTGCCAACTTTCTTCTGAGGAATCACTATATTCTTTTGAGTGTAAGCTACAAGCATAAAATTAAAGCAATTATCATCATCAAAAACATCCACAACAGTTAAACTTGTGCCATCCACAGTTATAAAGCCCTTGGGAACAATGTACTTAAGCAGCGCAGGGGACGTCCTGATTTTGATCCACAGAGAGTCACCTTCTACTTCCATGGACACAATTTCCCCTGTCGCATCAACATGACCCTGAACAAAATGCCCACCCATTCTGGAACTTGGCTGCAATGCACGCTCTAGGTTGACATCAGATCCAGCATTGACTTCCCCTAAAAAGAAAGAATAAAGAATTTTGAGACTTCAGGCTTCTGCAACATTACATAAAAAAGAAAATCTTTTGAATCGAAATTGCATTAAAGAAAAAAAAAATTATTGACGTTTCCAGGGACCCGTCATCGGGATGAGTGCTGAATATGGATCAGAAATCAGAACTCCTTCTATTGATAGCTCTATCTACGTACAAGATGTAGAGAATAACCTAACCATAATATAATGATGTTGTATGCTGGGACTAAGACACCCTGACTCTTGTTCTTACATGGTATTACCCAGATAAAGAGCTCTGATTTGTAATCCATATTCATTATTCATCCCGATCATGGGCCATCAAAAAAAAATCACCCACGAGCTTCTCTCCCAAGAAATAAAATATATTCGATGGGTTTCAGGAATACATCCAGGTGTAACAGCCAAGAGTTGTGATAGCAAAATAATGTGTCCCAGATTTTGCAAATGGAGAACAGCAATACTAAAGCATGAGGGGTTGAATGAAATTGGCTCTCAAGTGGTAAAAGCATCAGGGTTTTCATAACGAGAGCTTCAGGTTGAAATCCTAAGAGACATGATAAAGTGTTGAAATCGAATAGACTACTGCATAAATACCTCAATCCAATCGGGCACAACCCAGGGTGAAATCTCAAGAGTTATGATAAAAGTGGTGAAATCAGATAAACTTATGCATAAATACCAAGTGTAACTGAAACCAGGCTCAAAACCTAGGAGATGTGATAAAATGTTGAAATTGGATAAAATAAAACGTAAATACCCACAGTTAACTGAACAGAGCCCCAGAATGAAATCACATCAGACATAATAAAGCGTTGAAATTAGATAAAATACCACATTCAATGCAGCCCCGGGGTTAAATCCCAGGAGACATAATAATATGTTAAAAGTATATGTAATAACATACAAATGCCACATCTATCTGCACAGAACCAGTCTTTAAATTTGAGAATGTAATACATAAACATCATAGGTAACTGAAGGAAGCCTGGGGTTTGAACAGCAGAAGACATAATAATGTGTTAAAAATTACATGAATACCACACACACTTCATTGGGTGCAGCGTACCTCAATTCATTGGGTGCAGAATAAATTTAACAGAGGAGAGACACCTTGCTAATGGCAACTAAACGGAAGGTTACCAAAAAAAAAAGATTAAGGGAAAATTACTAAATGACGGGGAAAAAAGGCCAAAGAGGCATACCTAGAGAAGTTTTTTTTAGGGTTTCAGGGGACAAGCCCACTGTAAATGAGTGTGAATTGAACCTTGTAACAGTCAAGCATGTACCGTTGACAGCAATGCTATCGCCCAACTTGACGTCTTCAACAACAACATTAGCATCTATTGTCATCTCAACACCCACTTCATCTACAATACCAATTTCCTTCACCTTCCCCATCTCTTCAACTATTCCAGTAAACATGCCCCTGATAACCGTTTTCTTTGGTGCCCTTGTTCTAAAATTTTGCATAACCCTCATGCTTTTGCATCCATGGAGCAAGCTGCTATGGAGTCGACAATTTTTGGGTATTGAAAACGATGAATTTTGAATGTACTGTTGCTTATAACAAGTGCTGAAGACCGTGTTAGATGGGCTTTTTTGAAAGGAGGAAAGAGGAAAGAATCTGTGGATCTGTGTGGAAAAGCACAGAGAGTTCATGCGGGCCATTTTTCTAATGACAACGATCTAATGTCCAACAAATCTCAGAAAAATGTCAAAATGTTGCGAACCCAGGTGCATAAACATGATAATTTCGCTGTAATAACGTGTGCCGTTGTCGCAGCAATGAGACGCCTGCAAACCTGAGGGCTGTTGACCACAACAGTACGCTTCGTCGCAGGTTCGACCCACCGTTGTCGAGTTCAAGCTTTAAAAACCGAACACCCACGAGTGGGGGAAATGGGGATAAGTGTTCAAAATTGAATTCGTCATAGGGCTTCTGACCCGTCAGATAAGTACAAAAAAATTGCCTCTCACAAAAAACAATACGGAATGTTAACATTTTATTAATATAGAAATATAAATAGAAATTTTTAGCGTCCACGAGTCTAAAAATAGCCTATGAGACGTAAAATCACTTTCTTTACAGTTCACCAATTCAGATATTCTTTTGTTAATTCTGATAATGAAGTCTCCCATTCCA
Source organism: Taxus chinensis (assembly GCA_019776745.2). Taxonomy (NCBI): domain Eukaryota; kingdom Viridiplantae; phylum Streptophyta; class Pinopsida; order Cupressales; family Taxaceae; genus Taxus; species Taxus chinensis. Next base: position 747,917,698 of record CM034153.1, read on the forward strand.
GTTATCCTCTCCTCATCAAATAGGCCATGTAATGGCAAAGTCTTGAAATTGATTGCATATCTGGGACGAATGTCATTATATGTACTGCATTCTGTAATAAAGTGTTTTTCTGATTCCACTGCCCCATTTGAACAAAAGACACAAAGTCTTTCTTTCCATTTTTCTTTAGGCCTTTTCTATCTACCTAGTTTCACATCTACGCCGATGGGAGTTGGTCCTTAGTTGAGATATGATAATCTTAGCTCTCCACGGAATGAGGGCCCCGATGTATGCCTTTTGTTGATGGTCGCAAGTGGGATTAAATTCTTCGAGATAGAATCTCTTTTTTTTGCTTCTATTGTTCCACAAAGTTTTGTGGACCTTATCAATAACAAATGCGTGTATTTCTTTATTGCCTTGGGGCCATGTATGTCATTCAATATTCCACTTGATGTTTTGGTTCGTCCATGATCTCTTCCTCCTGCCTAACGACTCTTTGAAGACAAGTTTGGGCCACCTATTTGTTGTCATCTGTTCAATTTTGTTGAGGTATCTGAGAAGTCGAATCATAGCAATGGCTTCAATTGGAATTATGTCTGTTTCAGCGAAAAGAATCTCATAAGGGACCGAGACTTTCAACTTAAATTTGGTGGTAATCATATGCTTTTGAATTCTCTCAATTTGCTTCCATTTTGATAATGGTATGTTGTTGGCCCATATTTCACACCCATAAAGAACAACAAAAATAACTAATATTTCAAAAAGTGTTTGGGTAGTTTTCCAATCCCATAACTCTGCTTCTCTGCATTTGTTTTGTAAAACATAAAGGGCTTTCCACCCTCATGTCATTCTCTTTTTTCTGCAAGTCTCTTAAGTAAGCTTGTTGTTGAAGTCAATCCCCAAATATTTGTAGTCAGTTACTTCTTCAAGAATACTACCCTCAAAAGAAAAATAGTTGTTGATTTATTTTCCTTTTGTTGCTAAAGACCATAATCTTGGTCTTGTTGATATTAACTTGCATACCTACTTTTTTGCAAAAGGCTTCAAGAGTGAGCAAATGTTTTTGTAAACCTTAAGCAGACGTAGCAATCAATATAAGGTCATCAGCATATAGAAGAAGCCTTATAACATACTCACCCAATCGGATACCTTCGCCACCCTCCATATTTAACAATTCTTCAAGCTAGTCTATATATAAGCCAAAGAGTGTGGGTGATAGAGGACAACCCTTCTTAACACCAATGTCGCTCCTAAAGCTCTTTGAAATGCATGTTTTGGTTCTGATTTTAATATGAACCCTTTCATAAAATCTATTAACCGTTGCTCGAAACTGTAATGGTATACCAAGCTCTTGCATTCTGCACCATAACTTATCCCGAGGGACTGTGTCAAAAGCTTTCCTAAAGTCAACAAAACAACATAAATTTTCTGTCTTTTCCTCCCATGTTTTTTCAATGATATGTCTTAGTGTAACACCATGATCTAGGGTGGAGTACTTAGGTTTGAAACTAGCTTGCCCTTTTGCTCTCTTCTCATTGTCTTCTTCCCACTTGTTGATTTTGTGTTCAACCATGCTACCAACTAACTTTGCAAATAGAGGATTGATCATGATGGTCCTATAATTGGTTGGGTTACTCAACATCTCCTCTCTTAAAAAGAGGTACTGCCATACTAGTGGTCCAATCATTTGGGAAACCATGTTGAATGATGTTGTTGAATATATTCAAAATGTGAGGAGCAAGAATATTTGATCCCCATTTTAGGTATTCTTCATGTAGCTCATCTAAGTACTTGGCCTTACCTACACATAACTTTTGGATGCTTGTTTTGACTTCATGTAACGTGAAAAGATTTGTTGTGGTGTACACTATAGGTGGAGCCTTAACCTCTTGCTCTTGCTCATACAATTTTTTTTGCATATTCTAGCCATTGAGTCGTTGTAATGTTATTTATTGTTTGCTTGTTTCTTTTCTGGAGTTCTCTCCAAAATTACTTCGGCGTATTTTTCCCTAGATATATGAGTTCTTCTCTCCTATTTGCCATGAACTCATCCTTCTTTTTCTTAATAATTGGTCTGTATGCCTTTATGTATGTTTTCTCTTTCGCTGAAATTTTAAGAGTTTTCCTTGCAGCTTTGCATTCCTCATCAAACCACTTATTTGTTGAGAAAATCATTTGATTTTTTCCCTCTTGTTTTTGGACATCTTGCAACTCCCAAGAGCTTCTTGAATAATGTTTGTCAACTCATAACTTTTGATGTTCTACTAATTAACTATTTTTGTTTGCATTAGCCGTTCTAAATTTTCCTTGAAGGTGACCCAATTTTCCTGTGTGATGTGAATTCTTCCCTTTGTTGGAGATTGATGACTAAAATGTCTTTTATCTGTATATTGATTTTTTGATCCCCAAAATATCACTGTGCCAACTGAATTGTGGTCTAATTTTAGATCATACATGGGTTCCTCGACCCAAACATTGATTATTTTATCAATCATGCTTTGGGAACAAATGACATAGTCAACAACACTTGCCCCATTGTAAGTTTTGCATGTAAATTTTCTAGATTTTTCCATATGTTCACACCATTGCAAATAATCAAATCAAACATACCACAAACATTAATTAACTCTTCACCAAAATGATTGGTGTCCTTGTAGTCTTCTGAAACATCTGCTCCATGGATGAGTTTCTTCTTCGGTGAGCCATATGGGATTGTTATCCTCCTTGTTGCATAAAATGTTAGATTGTTTATTCGTTGTCCTAGCATTGAAATCACCCAAAAGAAGAACTTCTCCGAGTTGATAGTACACAACTATGTCATTTTTTAGAGTTGCATATGGATCCTTGCCATTTAACCCATTTTTTTGTAGATTTTTTAGCCTTGACAGTGCAAAATAACAAGCTGCAATTCTTAAGTGTCTCCCATTTTATGATATTTTGAACCATATATATTGTTTATTTGTGTCTTCTTTTTCCAATTGGATATGCCTGCCCTTAATTGTTTTTATTAACACTAGTATGCCACCATAACCTTTTCCCTTACCCATTGTATTGTTCCAAACCATGAACTTCATATAGCCATCAAAAGAAGGAGTCTTACAAGCATCATGTGCATGAGTTATGTGAGGCATATCATGTCTCTTCCTTTTGCAACCTGTTCTAGGCCTGGTGTAACATTCCGCTAATTAACCATTTTTATTCAGTGTATAATTATTCAAATAAATATGAAAAATGGAAAATGTATGTCTTTCGAATAATTAAATACCGCATATTATAAGTATTAAATGCACATTTATTATAATTGTAGGAACTTCGTTGTCTGGTTCGGATTGCGTCATTGTTATAATTATTTCATGACTTCGGAAATTGTTTTTGAGATGTATTATTTTGGCAAAAAAATATCTCAGGCTTATAAGCTGGTGGAATTCCATTATAACGTTAATGTGTGGCTTATTTTAAAATTACTGTCATTAGAATAACGGAGGAATATCGTCGCCCCCATGGAATCGATTGGTAATGTTTGATTCTACGGTTTAGACGACACAAAAAAAAGTGTACGTGAAGGCATTAAAAATAATAATATTAAATTTATAATAGAATAAAGTAAATTCAATTTATAATGTAATTTAAAAAATATGGAATAAAGTTAATTTAATATATAATGGCATAAAAAGAATGATATGGTCTAAAGTTTAAAAAAATCAAATTTATCCACTTTAGTGGATATTCACGTGGATGGGGGAGACTTACTTTAAATAAATGAAAGAAAATTCATTTAATAAAATCTCCACCCATGTTGAGTTATGTGACTTGTTTTGTTTTGGGAAGGGAGAATAAAAGAAGAAAGAAAGGAGTTTTTGTAGAGTTTTTCATGTATTCGACTTTGGGAGAGAGAGAGCTCCAGTTTTGGAAACCCTTTTTGCCAGATCTATTGTTGCATATGTATGTGGAGCAGATTTTGTCTTCTTAACCCTCTATTATCTGTGCTGAAAGCATTGAGGAAGTTTTGTGTGATTGGGAAGGCTAGAATGGTTGCATTTGGAGCAAATCAATTTCTTCAGGCAAGGGTTTCTTTGTTGTTCTCTTAGTTTTGATTTATAAAAAGATTATTATCTTTGTGGGTTTATCATTTGAAGGTGCAAATAAATTTTCCTCAGTATTAAAAATGTTTTTCAGTTATGGGTCTTTCATTTGAAGGTGAAATTGATTTTTCTTTGGTTTTTCCATTAGCTTTATAGACAGGAAACTTATGGCTGAGTTTGGAACTATTTTTGGGTAAAGAAATATTTTTCAAATCAGGTTTTGATTGAGATCCTGTAGTAAATCCATTTTTCTAAGCTTGTTATTTTTCTAAAACGTTTTTGTTGTTTGGGGTTATGTTTATTTGATGTGAAAACCATTTTTGTGGGTTTTTATCTGGAAATTTCGGCATAGAGTTGTTGATTCTAATGGGTTTGAGAAATATGTAGAATTTGATTGAAAATATAGTTTGTAAATCCATCTCTAAGCATGTTTTGTTTTCTTATCACGTTTTTGTGGTTATGGGTTGTGTTTGATTGATGTACAACTCATTTTCGTGGGTTTTTTATCTAGAAATTTTGGCATAGAGTTGCTGGTTGTAATGGGTTTGTGAAATATGTAGAATTTGTGTTGTTATGGATCTCTTATCAGTGGAATCATGTAGCTTCTCCAAGAGTTATTTTCAGATGTATTTTATGGAAAAGAATAACAAAAATAAGTTGATTTACTCTGCTGGTTTTGATGAGTTTATAATAAAAAATACGGTTGTAGATGGAGTTATTTCATTTGTGAAATTTGTGGGTTTTTGAGCTTTCATATTTGATTGAAAATTTGAATGGATTTCAAGGCTTTAAAATAAATCTGGAAACTCTTGTGGGTTCTCTTTTTTGTTTTTCCCTCTATCGTTTGTATGGCTTTGTAAAATCTGCAGTATACGGCTTGCTCAAATGAGTGAATAATATGTGTTAAGGAAATTGGTTATGGGTTCTGGAATTGGATTCTTACAATAGAACGTATGACCATATTTGCATCTGAGTAAATGGGAGTTGTTGGTTATTACAGTGAATGATTGGTTGTTGGTACTCATTGCTTTAAAAAAAAGAACCAATTCCATTCATGTTTTCTTTTCAAGTTATGAATAAGAAAGAGGCACATTCGATGGCATTAAAAGATTAAGTGTTGGAATTGATATTCATGCATATAGTAGGGATGCTTAACCCTTTATGCAGGGACACTTTGGAAAATGGATATTGAAATATATAAAAAAAGAACGTTGAAATTCAGCTGGGTAAGGATTTTAGTGACATTAGTTTCATTTCCTTTCAGTTTTATTATCCCGAGCTCCTTTGACTCGGAGGGCTAGATCACTTGATCCATGCCTTTTCATTTATAGCATTTGTTTTGTTATTTGAATTATATTAGCTTATAATGATTTCTGGAATATTTTGGAAAGTGGAAAATACAAGGGGAAACTCTGGTTAACCGAAATTTTTCCAGAATTTCATACTTAGTCGTTTCTTGGATTTTAAATAAAAGGTTGACTTTCTTGATATGATAATTAAATTGCATGAGGTTGGATGCAAAATAAATTTAATTCCTTGATGTTCAGATTTAATCATTGTTTGAAATGGTTTTGGGTGTGCAAAGATGGTGGATAGTGACGACACATTTCGGGATCATTTATAGAATTTGTTTTGTTAGAATCCCCCACCCATCACGTGACTTGTGATTGAGGAAGCGAAAGGAATGTACGCGAAGCAATCCTTCGGGAATGCTTCACATATATTCCCTACGTCTCTTCCATCCTCAATTATGGATTGACGGTAGATTCTTGTTCCCTAACTTTTGTGGATGCAATATATTTGCAATGCTTGTTAGCTAACTAAGATGACTAATCTTCTTATTTGTCAAAATGTAGTTGGGCATGTGGATTGACTTCTTGCCAGTTCTTTGAACTGACACCCCAAAAACTAAACAATGTCACAGGTTAAATATGGATGAATGGATCATTACACTTTGGCTTATGGAAGTTGGCGTTGAATGAATGTTTTTGTATGGATCTTGGATCCAATTATAAATGTACTAATAGTAAATTAAACTTGCCTTGGAGAGTTGTACCTTTTATTAGTCCTTAGTGGATGGAAATTTTCATACATGTATTAATGAAATGTAGGATTGGATTGTGTATAAAAACTATGGTAGTTTGTGTATGTATAAATAATGATCATGTTATGGGTTGGCAAACAAAGCAACTAATTTATTAAGATAGAGAATCATACAATAATTTATCTAGCAAGTTGCGAAGAATGTAAGGATTGTATTTGAGTAAATGGAAATAATGTTAAGTGATTAAAGAGACTGAAAACTTAATGGAAAATCCTAAATTATTATTTTGTCTCTTTAAGGAATATTTGATTTCTTAATGTATTTCCTCATGAATGAATCTGAACAAGCTAAGTTACTAAATTGTATAAGACGCTAAATATCAATCTAAATCTTTGTGAAGTCATGTATGGGCAAGCAATGGTTCAGAAATGTGTATAAAAGTAGAATTTAAAGGAGTAACAGGTAATATAATAGTTTACCTTTATAAGATGGAATCCAGAATATGATCATTGTCTTGAGCAATCCTTAATTTTCGTTATGAGATTTAAACTTGTTAGTAGCCTAGGAAAGAAATGAAATGAGCTAGTACATGCCTAAATGACAAACTCAATTAGTAGTACAATCTAAAATTATGGGTAAATGGTTAACCACGTAAAGGGGTATTAGCCTTATATAAGATGTGTTATTATCTACTCTTGACTTAAGAAAGGCTAATATCAGTACTAAAAATTAACCATGCTAATATAAAAATCTGCTTCGGCTAACTTTAGGAAGCAATCATTATGTGGTAACATCTTGAACTTAAAAGTGGATAGTCTAGTTCAGATGTTAATTGAAAGAGATCTAAAGTTATGAATGATGAACTTGATCTTGTAAGGTGAATTACTACACCTACGAAATGAAATCATAACCAAGAGGTTAATTATCTTACAAAGTAAGAGGTACAGCTTAAGTGGCTTTACCTAGCCTATAATAAATAGAGGAAAAAGGGGCAGTCCTAAAGACATCAATAATGCCTTAACTAGGAGGGTAAAAACAAGTTAAGCTTACTGCGACTAAATTATTCTAGTAGTACCTATCAGGAATCTTGACTAAGATTAAAAGACACTTTATTTGTCAAATGTTAGAATGTATGAAAGGGGGAAATGAGGTGATAACCACTTCGTGTCTTTATCCTTCTATCCTAAGTAATTAAATGCATAAACTCTAATTCATTAAGTTAATGGACTAAGATTAATGAATCTAGATAACTGTGATGAGACATTTGTGAGGTGATGGGAAGACAAGTTTAGATGCTATGTGCAAGCATCTATTCTAAGCGTACATAGTACAACTAAAACTTTGGCCAAAGTAATGTGCTAGCTGGGTACATTGTCTAATCACCGTGATTCCTCAAATCCCAAAGTGTAGGATGTTTGGATAGAGTTTACTAAGTGAAACTCTAGGTAGACACTGGAGGATCAGTCACATGTTCTCACTACCGCAACGTGGTAAAACCAAGCGAGGCTAAATATGAACATTCTAACGAATGTTAAGGGTGATCATGGAGATCAGGGATATATTAACCCTTACAGCTGCACAGGTTATCACATTGTTATAAGATGGATTTATTAATTAAGACATGTTGCATAAGCTAGCCTTAGTTATTTGTTTGATTTAATTATGCAGGGGAATGTCTGTTTGTTGTTAAGATAATAAGACTTGTTGCATTAGTTAGCTTAACTCGCTACCTGAATTATATATGCAGAGGAAGGTCTGGTTTTAAAAAAAAATCCTTCTAAAATGAGTGTCAAATTTCACCTTCATCTCGTGTTGTTCTTACTTTGATCAATTCTTTTCTTGTATCTTCAACTTGCATTGGTGTTAAATCCTCCTCTATAAAGAAGCACGAACCTTTCAAAAATCCCTTCTTGCTTAGAATTTGTTTCTTTTCTTCTATCTTTGCCATGTGAACTTTAATAGGCCGCATGTTCCCTTCCCTCATCTTTCCAACCCCCTGTGCTTGATATATTTGACATTTCCATTGTATTTTGTCTCTTAGGAAATCGGTTGTAATATTGAAGGTATTTTCATTCTTGTCATATTCTTTTACCCCTCTGATAATTATGTTTGTTGCTCTTTCCTATCTTCCCTTTCTTGTTCCTTTCTTTGACCTGCATTTTTACTTTTGTTTGATGTGCCTTTGATTGCTTGGGCCCATGATTTGGTTTCTTTTGGCCTATTCTCTTTGTCATTTTCTTTTACCATCCAATTCTGAGTATACCCCTGGTGAAGCATTTTTGTCCTTGCTTCTGTTATCTTTGAATGTAGTGTGACAATATTCGCTTTAATTGAATCCTGTATATTTCGCAATTCTGATTTCATGTTCTGCCATTCTCATTTTCCTACTGTTAGAGCTTCTTGTAACATTGTCATTTGCGCTTTTAATACTTTGTTATCTTCTGCTAAAGATTGGTTCACTAATATACTTTCTTGTAGCTTGCAATTCTTTTCGCCTTCCACTTTTTCCAAATACTCAACTCTGTTTTTGACTCAACTCACTTGTAACTCTGTTTAAAAATGACAAAACAAGGGAATTTTTTTTAAATGCATACCTAGCGGACAAGCAATAATATTAAGACATTGCAAATCACAAAGTACATCATTCTTTTGGATTAATCAAAAGGATTAATAATTCAGTTTCATTAAACAATTTTTTTCCAAAAATGTGTTTTTTTTTTGTGAAAAAATTGTAGATATTTAGAGCTTAGTGGTCACTAGCTAAATTGGTAATGTCTCAACATGATATTTAGAGCTTAACGGGTAAATTTTAAGACCCGAGAAAAGTCTATTAAAATTTTCATTGTAAACAATTGTTTGCATAGCTTAACGGTCGCTAGGGTGCTACATTTTACTTACTATTTTGAAAATAGATATTACAAAAAAAGAATGGTTAATAAAAAGAATTCAAATTTTAATATTCGAAAATGTTACATAGATAAGAACATCATATTATGTAGCTATTCATCTAAAATATATTTAGAAACTGGGTTTTCTAGATGTGTCTGCCAAAAGCTATTTGTCTGAAATATATTTAGAAACTGGGTTTTCTAGATGTATCTGCCAAAATGAAAAAGAGAACGAAAATAAATTTGTTAAGTTCAATCGATAAGAAAGCAAGCAAAATTGAATGAAATATCTCTCGTCGATGCCGCAATTACTTTGTCTATTATGATCAGAGAAACTCGAACCTGTCATTTTGATGCCAAACCATGCTCTAATGTTTCTCAACAAACTTGTCTCCATGGATTCTATGACATGAATGAAAAGGACAATAACCTTAAAAATAATAACATCAGCAGCACTGGATCATTGATGTCCTTGCGAGTGAATGAATGTGTCAAATTTATTAAGTAATTCTCCTGTCATGTTCGCAACTCTAAAAATCTCACCGGCTGCCACAAACCGTAGACAAATTATCGTATGAAAAAGATTTCAGATTTCTCAAGCGGTTATCTCGTGAACAAAGGACGAGGCTTTTTTGGCCACCTTTTGCTAACATGGTGGTAGCACAGAATGGGACTAGAGATTATACAACAATTACAGAAGCATTGAGTGCATATGTTCCTCTGTAATGCAATGACACAACAATTAAAGAAGCATTGAGTGCATATGTTCCTCTGCAATGCAATGACACAACATAATGTATATTAAGAGAGGGCATTACTACGAGAACATTGTCATACAATCAAATTTGAAGAATGTGATGATGATTGGAGATGGCAGGGACATAACTGTGGTGATCAGTAACATGAGCATTCCTCATATCCCTTCTCTTGTTGAATCTGCAACTTTTGGTACGTAAAACAAAATCATTATGCATGTTTTTTTACTCTTAAATGTATTTAGCAATTGAATTTGTTTGATTTTTTATACTATTTATAAAATAATTTCTGAAATTTTTGCATAGAATAACAAATTAAATAGATTTTACAAATGAAATAGATAATTGAATATATTTTAGTGTGTAAATAACCTCATAACTAAATGGTTTCTATTTTCCAAGTAACACGAGCAAAAAGTGATGATGAATATAAGATTTTAGGGATGTGTACTATTAGGTGAAAAGATAAATAAAGTAGAGATTTATAAGTGAAGACGATATCTTATTGATAGTTAAATGTGATATTTTTTGGTGTAAATTTATGTTAATCCAAGAATAGTCAATAAAAAATGTTGTTTTATTCCTTAACATGTCGACTATATAGTATTTTCATATATTTTAGATTGTATATGCTCTAAGGCTTTAGTTTTTCTCCATTGTTCTTCTCATTTTGATGCCAAAACAACTACTTATCAAACTACTTGCGATTCCACACACATGGTCAATAATAATATTGCTCTCCATGGTGAAAGGCCAATAGGAAGGTACAAGAAAACAACCTTATGATAAAATAGAACCTATGTCAGGGGTATAAATATTTTTCTTAGATGTGATTGATATAAAATATTATATTCAACGCCTAATTAATGTTCTTAGTGTTTATAAACATTCATTTTAAAAAATGAATCTCTCAATTAAAAAATGTTCTTTATTTTTGTGGCGTGCTTACTTAATATACTCTTTTCATGTGAAGTGCGAAATATTTATAATACTTTTCATTATCGAAGGGTTGCTCCAATATTTACCCTTCAAGTGAAATTTAGACTAATCCTTCAAATTTGATCATTGGTGGGGAAGATATTGTCGACTCTTCAAATCAATGAGAAAAAGTGAATTAACATCGAGAGTAAACACACTTCAGATACTTATGTGTAAAGATGAAGTAAATATATGAGGATGTATTTTTGGTTTATATTTCCACATACAAAACATATTATTGAATGGTATCATTATATTAATTAATAATTAATATGAGATGGTTACAATAAATATGGGTTAAAAAGAGTCATATCCTAATTTTTATGTTGGTCTAAGAATATAGTTCCAACATAAGTTAAAAGGTGACAAAAGAAATAAAAAACTAAAATGATAGAAAAGAGAGAATAATACACAAACAACAACAACACTAAGGAAGGTGGCACATCATCCTTGTGTGGGAGATCCCCCAAACCAGTAGACTCATTTGTCGAAGGATTTCTTAGCAAGCCACCCATCTAAGGTCAATGAATTGCCATGCATAGTCAGTGACACCATTATTCCTTAACTAAGTGGCTGAGAGCCCGCAACAATGAAGGCACATTGTACTAGAAAGAGCTAATGCGATGAACCAACAACATACGAGCTAGCAATAGAATTATCCTTGTTGGTGGTGGACTCTAACGACCTTGTTGAGGTGGTGGCGAGGTAGAAAAGAAGTCACAGGAAAAAAAAAGTGGCTTCGTAAGTGGATCCACCTTCGTCATGTGGCTAATAGTAGATAACCCAGTTGTGCAGGATTTGACGGAACGCAACATATGCTGCAAGGGGTACTCACCTAGTGACCAAGCAACTCCTACAAATGTTGTATCAGGACCCTTCATCCTACCTTCTCTTTATAATATTGTTGTAATAAATGTTATGGATGCATATGCTTTGTAAGTCATCCCTTAACGTATTGAGAATAATCCAACATGCATGGGAAATAAGAATTTGCTTGAGACAAACTAGTATAAATGTGATGCATAGGGTAGTGTAAAGCATTCACAAATTTATTTGTATTGAGTTTTCTCAAAGGAGGTTCCCCCTTGAATTTGCATGTGATCTTGTAATGTAATTTCAATCTTTTAACACAATAAAGTTATTTCTATTTCATTTCATAACATATTTTCTTTATATTTCATTACTGGATTATTCTACTATAGGGAGGACCATCACATATGGTATCAGAGAAACCATCCATGTTTGAATTGCGGAGTGAGGGGCAAAGAGGTTTTTCATCCTAGAATTCGGAGTCTAGTTTCTAGAGGGATTTCATGGAGTAGAGCAAGAGACAAGGAGGTTTACCTGGCCAAAGTCCAGGCTATAGAAATGGGGTGGGATGTTATTTTCTTAGTGTGCGGATTTAACTAACGCCTCAAGGTTTTGGTGTAGTGATTCATTACATTTTTTATCTGAGCCATTGACCGTCTACTATTTATGGTGCACCAATCAGTGGTTAGTCTCAACAAGTTAATCAAAATCAAATTAGATGAGATAATGGCCTATGATACCATATACCCCTCCATAGTTAACATCCTACAAAAATGGGCCAATACTATTTACGAATTAGATAACTTTTAATGTGATCCCATAATACTAAGGTTTATTTGATGAAGAAATTATTTAATTATAAAATGCTAGAAGGTGGACCTGTGTCTAATCATTTGAATGATTTCCGTTCTATTGTAAATCAATTAAAATCGTTAATATCCCTTTTGAGGATGAAGTGAAATCATTGTTATTCTTGTGTTCTTTTCTAGATAGTTGGGATAATTTGGTAATGGTTGTTAGTAATACAACATCTGCTACTAATATTTTGAAGTTTGATGATGTGATTGGTATAACCCTGAATGAAGAAATACGCAGGAAAAGTACAAGAGAGTCATCATCTGGAAATGCTTTGAATGTAAAAATTAGGGGGAGACAAAAGGAGAAATCCAAGAGCAAGAATAATGGGAGATCAAATTCAAAGGATGACAGATCTAAATCCATAGGTAGAGGAATAACCTGCTGGAATTGTGGAAAGAAAGGATATGCAAAGAAGGATTTTTAGTTCAAGGAAAACAAAGAGAATGTACCAGAGAAAGGTAAAGAGGAAAATGTTGCATCTTTTGAGGTAATACAAGATGACCTTATTATCTCCTTGGATAATAAAATAGAATCACGGGTTTTAGATTCAGGAGCTTCTTTCCATGCTACCTTTAATAAGGGTTATTTCAAAAATTATGTCTAGGGTAATTTTGGGCATCTTTATTTAGGAGATGATGAACCATGCATGATTACTGGTAAAGGTGAAGTTCATCTTAAATTGCAAAATGGAAATACATGGATATTGAAAGATGTGAGGCATGTGCCAAGCCTCAAGAGAAACATAATTTCTGTAGGACAACTAGGTGAAGATGGTTACATGGTTACATTCATAGCCGATTCTTGGAAAGTTTCCAAGGGAAATCTTGTTGTTGCAAGAGGAAAAAATGTAGGAACATTATATTTGTCTACTTGTATCACTAATTCCTTTTCTGCTTTATCTACTTCAGTTTCAGATGCAAGCATGTGGCATAATCGACTAGGCCATATGAGTAAAAAAGGGAATGCAAATCTTAAAGGCTAAGGGTAAGTTATTAGATTTGAAAGATGTAGATCTTGATTTCTATGAGCATTGCATATTTGGAAAGAAAAAGAAAGTGAGGTTTCTTAAAGTTGGGTCAACAAAGAAGGAGCAAAAATCAGAGCTTGTGCACTCAGATGTGTGGGGACCAACCCAGGTAGCTTCTCATGGAGGATCCCAATACTATGTGACTTTCATTGATGATGTCATAAGAAAGGTATGGGTTTATTGTATTAAGCGTACATTTGATGTTTTTGAGACTTTTAAAAGATGGAAAGCCATTGTGGAAAATGAAATAAATTCAAAGTTAAAGTGCCTTAGATCTGACAATGGTGGTGAGTACTGCAATAAGGTTATCAATGATTATTGTTTAGTGAATGGAATAAGCAGAGAAAGAATGGTTCCTAGAATTCCATAAGAGAATGAAGTGGATGAAAGAATGAACAAAACTATCATGGAACATGCAAGAAGCATGAGGATACATGTTGGTTTACCCTTGCAGTTTTGGGCAGAAGCAGTAGATATGACAATATATTTAACTAATCGTGGGCCTTAGAGTACATTGGATGGTGGAATACCAAAAGAAGCTTGGACTGGAAAAGAGGTAGATCTTTCCTTTCTTAGAGTATTTGGTTTAGAATCTTTTATGCATGTCGATAAAAAAATAGGAAGGAATTGGATTCTAAATCCAAGAGATGCACTTTCATTGGTTATGGTTATGGTGATTTTGGATTCCATTTTTGGGATTTAGAGGATGCTAATATTGTTAGGAGTCGTAACATTGATTGGAATGAAAAGAGAATGTATAGGGATTAGGTTTTAATACCCAATAATGAACCAAGTGAAAAGTTTGTTGAAGAAAATGTATTCTCAGATTTTAAAAAATGACACACATGTATTGGTGTCGGTACTACAGGAACCGGTGCTGGTCAGGGTAACTAGTGTCGGCATGAGTAGGACTGACGTCAGTTGGGTGAACCGACGTCGGCTATATGGGAACCAACATCGACTACATGTGACCTGTGTCGATCACTGTCATAAATTGGTACAAATGTGTAACAGGCATAAATTGAGCCCTAGGAACCCCAAAATTTTGTGAGAAGGTCCCAAAGGATAAGTAAACCTCTAAAACGATTTACTCCTTCATTATTTTATTTATTATTGACTGATAGTGGTGAACCCGAGAGTTTTGAAGAAGCAATGTAGCAGGATACCCACATGGAGTGGGAAAATGGCATGAATGAGGAGATGAAATCCTTGGAAAATAATAAGACATGGGATTTAGTCAAGTTGCCAGCAGGTAAGAGATCATTGCAGAACAAATGGGTTTACAAGATTGTTGGCAAGAAAAATTGTCAAGGATAAATTGGTGGATATCTTGCCAATGCTCTGGGAATCTAAGTCCCTCCACTTAACTAGTGCAACTACCGTACATGCATGCGTGAGTGAAAAATGTTGATTTCTGGGTTGGGGTTGCTCCAATCCTAGGAAGGTAAGTGATAGCTCTTCCCACAACTGCTCAAAGTTCACATTTTTGAATAAATTCCTAAAATCACCTAGGGGTTGAATTGAATTTCCTAAATCACCTAGGGGACTGAGTTAACATCATCTGGGAGGTCATGGGATTGACTGGGTAGATGTGGGGTTCCTTAAAAGAGTGAATTTTTAAAGTTTTGACACCGGGGTATAGTTGGCATGCTTGAAAATAGTCAATTTTCCCATTGCATATTTGCATGATAACAACTAGATCTAGCTTGGGGACATAAAATGGACTAAGCAAAGTGAAGACAAGACATGGAGAATCCCAGAATATCAGCTTTACAATACAAAGACCAATGCCTTATCCATTGGGCCCTACAGAATCATGTACAATTTACAAGAGAGAGAGATAAAAAGAATAACACACACACACAAATGATGAAAAAGAAACACACAACACACAACACACAACAAGAAGGGAAACACATGCAACAGAAAGGGAAACACACCTAGCAATCACCTATGGTACAAGGTGGGCTACAACCTGCTTTCATTGATGATATTGTTTTAGGTACTTCCCGCTGTGAGGAAATTCCAACGACATTCCATCCAGATATGAGAGTAGAAAAACTTTTTCATCGCAAGCTTCACAAATCTGGAATGGGTCGAGCCATAATGAGTCAAACTTTCCATGACTTCCCTTTGGTTCCCTCCTTTTATCCCATATTAGAACAAGGTCTCCACCTTTGAACTCTCTCACCTTGGCCCTCTTATCAAAAATCTTCTTCACCTTCAGTTGATGCTCTCTAAATACGGTTTGCCACTCGAAGTCTATTTTCTTCTAGTTTCTCAAGAAAAAAGATCCTCTTGTCAATAGAATCCTTGTACTATCCATATTCTATTCCCTGGAGCAACTTGAGAGTTGACATTTCAATCGTGATGGGGATTTTTGCTTTAACTCCATATAGTGGCTGGAATGGTGACATGCCTATTACCTTCTTGGGAGTGATTTTGTCTGTCCAGAATGCATCGTACAATGTTTTGTGCCAATTCCTTTGGTTTTCATCCACAAGCTTGCGGAAAATGGCCACGATGTTCTTATTGCTTGATTCGGCCTGACCATCTCCCTGTGGATAGCAGTTTGATGAATGGGACAGGGAGATTCCATAGCCATAGCAAAACTCAGTCAACTCTCTTGAAGAGAAATAGGTAGCATTGTCCGCTATAATCTTATGTGGCACTCTAAAACATACTATGATATTCTCTTTGATGAAATTACATACCGTTTCAATGTTAGCTTGCTTGGATGGAATGGCCTTCACCCATTTTGTGAAATAATCCAGTATTGTGAGAACATAGGTGTGCATCGTGCTTGAGTGAGGATTTAGAACACTAATGAAGTCTAGCCCTCACCGCTGAAATGGTTCTTTAATGACAATTGGCCTGAGTGGTAGTGCTGCAAGCTACGGTGTGCCAACAAATTGTTGACATGCTTCACATTTAGAAACCCAATCTTGAGCATTTGCGAAGAGAGTGGGCTAATAATACCTTCCTCTAAGGATCTTATGTGTAGTTACTGTCACTAAAAAATTCCCGCCACACGCTTGATCGTGATATGCTTTAAGAAATTTTTCATGTTGCTCTTTGTCTACACATTTGAGAAAGCACCCATTAAGACCTCTTTTTTAGAGTGCATGGTTCCAGATCACAAAATTTGTTTCCTTAAGCATGAGTGTTCTCCTTTGTTTGTAATTAAGATGAGGAGGGCATTCTCCATAGGTTAGATAATAGGTAATATCGGCATACCATTCATCAATAGTGGTTACGAAGAGAACTTGTGGATTATCTTCAAAGCAAATTGAGAAAACACAGTTAGCTTCGCCATGTTGATCTCTGAGAGCTTCATCTTCAGTGAATCAATATACACAGGGCATTTTCCCGTACCAAATTGGAGGTCCGGATCTCCAAATCATACTCTTGAATATTTGTAACCCAGTTTCCTCTTTTAGCTCCAGGATTTTGTTGTGTCAAGATGGAATTGATTGCTCTGTCAAGGACCATCACTACCGTACAAGAGTTGAGTATGTAGAATCTGAAAAATTTTACAGCCTTGACCACCACATAGGCATGTTTCTCCAACTAGTTGTAGTTTAGTTCATGCTTCTTCAGTGGGTAGCTCATGAAAGAAATGCGTGCCTCCACACCTTCATCATTCTTTTGAACAAGAACAATAGAGAGTGTATGTCCCAATAGAATTTACTAGATAACTCCCTAGACGTGCACTGACACATCACTCAACCCAGACTAAGCGCTCACCTGAAGCATGCAAAGGTACCAGGTCCCTCTTTAGGGTTGTTGTAACAGGATGTTAGTGTGATGAAGGAAGAAACACATAGATTCATAACTAATCTATCATTCTACATTGTATGCTACATTTAGATCTATGATAAAACAAGCATTAAACAGTAATCATGATTGAATCAATAACATACACTACTTGACTACACACAGGAATGACACTTAGATTCAGCCAATATCTTCCATCT
This sequence comes from Taxus chinensis, assembly GCA_019776745.2. Classification (NCBI taxonomy): domain Eukaryota; kingdom Viridiplantae; phylum Streptophyta; class Pinopsida; order Cupressales; family Taxaceae; genus Taxus; species Taxus chinensis. The sequence goes on from CM034153.1 coordinate 747,935,096, forward strand.
ATTAATAACACAAAAGCTCCTTACAATAATCTCAAATGATACCAATGCGCGTATGGACTTGCTATAGTAATTCAGTCATATGCGTATATCTCTATATCTTCATACATCCATCACACTCTTATATATAGGGTGGGGACTTTCCCTTCACCACTTATCTATTCTAAAAATAGGCCGCATGCTATTAATAGCCATGTGCCATTCATAGACATATCCATACATGCAAGTGTGCTATCTATAGGCCTCTTACAGTTAACTGAAGTGTCAATCCTATTCTTAGCTCGTATCCATGCAAAATGCTTTGATCCAATCCTCCAAAAATAGACAATGCATTACGCACACGTCTCTACATTGTTGGTGTGTTCTACACGCCATCTTCTAAAAATAGGTCGTCATGCTCAAAATTGGCTAAGTCCTGAATGCTAAACTTACCTTCCGCACATGGGTCCTTCCTATCCTTCCTTCCTTCGCACCCTTGATCCTGGCCTTCTCTCCCATGGGGACTCCTTGTGTGTTCTCTAACAAGTATTCTCTGATCAACATTACCCCACACTAATCTCATTTTCGTCCTGACAATGGGTATTCCTCCAAAAATTGAAGTAAGGAACAGAATAATGGAAAGAATAAGAATGAAAGAATGTTTACCAATAAATAATTTTTATGAGATAACCTCCTCTGTATCACTTTTCAGTATCAATTCTAGATACTCCTCCTTTATTTCGGCCTCCAAAACCTACCATTCAGTGAGTGCTTGTTCTACATTTTCTTGGGATGTCCACAACAATGGATTCCAACTCATCCCTTGCAATCTCTCCCTTTTCATTCTACAGAACCAACACAACGCTGGACATTGATGTCATTATTCCTTCTAAAAGATCCATCTTCTGCACAATTAGCTTCCCAAGCTCTTCCAGCCAAGTCTTGTGTGGCTCTTATGCTACTGTCAGGGCCTCTCGCTTCTACTTAACTATTGACAATCTTTTTGTGCGGCCCAATGTCTCATCCTTCATTGCTTTCTAGACCTCATTGTTTTCTTCTAGGGTCTTTATATTGATAAGCACCTCTAGAGCTGTGCAGATATTTAAAGCCTAGTCTGCTTTCTTCAATACTTCTTGTAACACTTGCAACAACCCTTCATAAGATGCAATCTTTCACATCACTAAAAATTTCTCTCATTCTGCATCTTACTCTAACTTCCTTGGCACTGTCATGCATAGAGGTTCATCTTCAAGTACCAAGTCCACCAACTTTCCCACATAGTGTATCGCTGAAGGAAACATCTGTGGTACCTTGGCCTCTAAGTGTGGCCTTACTCTGATGACATTGTCCCCAATATCCTCTGTGATGTTGATAAATACTTCATTCTTCTTCTGCGTGAAGTCCCTCTCTTGTGTTATGTGTGCTATCTCTGCATCCTTTGTCTTCAGCTCCTCACAAGCACTCTGATTGTTGCAGCTTTGTCCATGTTTCTTCTAGCCACTTCAATAGAAACCTTCACCAATGCATTGCTTACCTGCTCATCTGACATGATAGTAGGCTTTACTATCATGTGTCTAGCTTGGGGTGCCTTCTTCAGCCATCTCGAAACACATGAATCTTTGCATACATCGAATTCAGGCTCATCCATGTGGGTGTGCATTGACCATGACAGTTGCTTTCGAGTGTGCACAGTCACCATATCCTCATCCATTAGCTCCAGCCGAATAAATCCTTATGTGCTATCGTGCTCTGGAAGTGGGTGCATGGACAATTTTACCTACGTCCTCTACATACCCCATGGCTGGTGGAATGTGCTCCCCACTTGTTCTTCTAGACCATTGCTACTTAGGGAATTTAGCTTCCAAATTTGGCACTTGTGTCTCCATGTCCTGAACATTCTCTGTAGTTGTCTCCTCTGGTCTCTTCTCATCCTCTTCTCTTCCCTTTGATTCCTCACCCTATTCTTCTATGTTCTCTGGAAGTGTAGGAGAATTAGGCGTGCTTTCCTCTGACTCTTCTACCTCCTTATCTAACTTCAGTTTCCTCCTTCTTTGCATGGTTTCCTCCTTCTATGGAGAGAGTCTGGGTGATGCATACCACCGTGGTTGGAGTAGCACCTTGGGTCCTTGTTCTCCTAAACACCTTTTTAAATCTGTGCTCCCCTTGGACTGCATTCAAGTCCTCATCATCCCCCTCTTGTGGCTGAGGTGGTGTAATGGCGTGCTCTGCTTCACCCTTATTTGTAGGATGTCTCCTACCTCTATGCTCCAAACCACCACTATCTTCATGCTCCTCCTCCTCATCCTCCACTTCAATTGGCTTTGTGGGCTTAGGTACTGGGATGTTCTCCATTGTATGCTTTCCCTTTGGTGGTGTTGGAAGTGTGCAAACTCACCTTCCACATATTTTTTATTCTCCATCTTTGGCTTCAGCTGGAGATACACCAATGCTACCCCTACATCTGCTACAACCAGACTTATTGGCTTAATATTCAACACCTCTGAAATGATCCTCTCAGTGAAGGAACTTCTTCTAGGATACACATACTTCTTTCTCAACGTGTGGTAGTCACAGTCTACCTTATTTGCATTGAATACCAGTCAACGTGTGTCTATAAATCTATGAAATAGATGCTTGGAAATACCTTGCAGTGAATGTGTAAGGAAATTTACACCAAGGGCTCTAGACTCCATCTTTCATTGGGAAGTGCACGATACAGAAATGTTGATATACAACAAACTAGACTTGTGTCCCTACTATTGATGGTAGGTCCTTTGGGATGTGCCACTCTTCTCCAAATGCCATGCAGAGCCTATCATACCATTTCTCTACCCTTTGCTTTACATCATCTGTCATGGCCCCTTTACATAGATACTTACTGAACCTTTTAGCTGGTGACTTATTCTCCATGGGGTATTCCCATACTTTTTCCTTTGGCCCATCTGGTACTCCAATTTCCATGAATACTAGTGATAGTAGAACAACCCCAAAGCTGATCTTCCCTCTTGTGCGTGCTTCCTCAACTATTTGTTATGTAATATAGCCTGCAATATTGTAGATTGCTCCTTCTGACATCTTACACGTAACATGTAACCACATAGTATTTACCTGTGACCACCACTCCTGATCATTCAACTTTGTAACAAGGTGTGCTGCTTCTTGCACAACCAGACAGTTCTTCAATTTTTCTATATCCATACCATGTGGACCCTTCAGGTATCCCAACTCTTGTCTAGTCTTCAAGATCATCAACTTTATCTGTGAGATCATTCTTTATGTCCTCTCTACGGCCTTCAAACTTGTAACTGATGAGATAAGCACATATGAGATTCTAACTCTACGTCCTGCAAAGTAGAAGAAGTCCTCATGCACTCTGCTCATGAGCCACTGATACAAGGGCTCATACTTCCTAAAATATGGGAGCTCATATAATTGGTAGACCCCAATTCTCTTCAGAAGCTTCTCGCCTACATCATCAAAAACTGGCATGTCATCCACCACGTACGCTTGTTCATCCTAGCAGTGAGCAAGGAATCGAGATCCTTCTTGTTCTCCATGGTCCTGTGATTGTATTCACTCACTTTTCTCTTTCTGATGGGTGAATCCCACTCCTAGCAAATGATGACTCCTTTTGGATATTACATTTCTAAAAAATGGCTTTCGGGTGCCATCTCTTCTTCCTCAACGACCACCTTCTTCTTTCCTTTTGTTGCTGCTGCAGATGCCTTCTTGGGTGCCATTTTTTTCCCTTTGCAAACGTCTCCTCTTTAACTCTACAACTTTGTGAATCAAACCCTAGCTCGATTAAATCATGCCCTAGGTGGAAAATTTGTGCCCTAACTCCTCTCTACCTCCTTTCTTCGCTCAAACCCTTCACCACCGGGGATGCAAGCTTCTTTTCACACAGATCTATTTATCATGCTTGGTTTCACACCCTTCTGCACCTTAACCCGATCACTCGGCTCTTCACAATTGGCTCTTTCCTCAAATTCTCTTAGTTGCAATGGTAAAAATGAATCTGCATCCCATCCTTATATAATTTTTTTCAATTTTTCAAATTTTGATGCATTTATTACTCCTTCACCTACCAAATATCCTCTCATTTACTGACCAAATTCATTCTTTCCACGTGGTACATCTTCATGCCCCAGCTATAACCTTCTAGCATGCCTTCCTACCCTCTAGTCACATACTTATCTTCAGTGCGTGCCCTTGCACCTGAGTACCTCATCACTGTACCTTCTCCTGGTAGTTATCATGGCCTCCGCTTACCTCGCGTTATACTGTCCTTTCATTCATCTCCATCCTTGGTCACTTGTGAGAAGCAATCTTCTTTTGACTTAAAGCGCACCCGTAGCAGCTTATTCCTTTCACCTTTCAATTCCCATGGTCTTTTACTTGGATAACTACAACCACCCCACACTAAAGGTATGTGCAGTCCTCTGTGCATAAACATTCTTCACATAGTAATGAGCTTCATGCACGCAAGCATGCTTTACACAAGAACAACAACTAAATTGACAAAGCATAGCGATAATGAAGGAAATAATTAAGGAAATACATAAGGGAAACCTAATCTAAATGGAAATACTACCTTATTACAAACACCAAGAAGTCTTATTTATAGTAGGGCTTCAGCCTACTCCCGTTAAAGTAACTGGGTAGCAGTGTTCCATCAAGTGCTTCTAACTGGAAAGCACCTGTTTCAAGTATGTGAGTGATGACATACGACCCCAACCAATGTACTTTGAGCTTTCCTGGATGGTGCAAGAACTTAGAGTCATAAAGAAGTACCATTTGTCCAATCTCAAACTTCTTATCCCTTATGTTTCTGTCATGCCATGCCTTCTGCCTGGCCTTTTCCTACTTCTGAACTCCATCGTGCTATGGCTCATCACTCATCCAGTTGAATCATCTTCTCGATATGCTCTTCTAAATCCTGTTCATCAGCTAGACCTCTAGCACGTGTAATGCACAAAGAAGGTAACATAAATTCTATAGGGAGAATGGATTCCATGCACCAAACACCAGCTGAAATGGTGTGGCTTTGTTCAATCACTTATAAGTTGTTCTATATGCCCAAAGAACAACTGAACACTTTGTCATCCCAATCCTTTCTTCCAACATCACAAATTTTTGTCAAAGTCTGGCTCAAAATCTTGTTGAAAGCCTCAGCAGTTCCATTTTCCTGAGGATGGTAGGGTGTAGTTTTATGGTGTGCAACCATAAACTCATCTAATAGGATCCTGATTGTCTCATTCAAAAAGTGTGTACCCCTATCACTTGTCAAGCTTAAAGGACATCCATATCTTGTAAGAACATTCTCCCATAGAAACCTAGCCATTGTAGCTATTGTACAGTCCTTTGTAGGTGTTGCTTCTGCCCACCATGTGAGATAATCTGTGCAAGTAATGATATAGTGTGATCCAGTCCTGCGTGGCTGGTGAAATAGGTCCTACAAAGTCAATGGCCCATTTCTCAAATGGTTCTGCACTAGTAATTGGTCTCAAAGGCATCTCATCTCTTTTCCCTAGTTTTCCTAAGGTGCTGACAATGATCACACGCCTTACAATATTCTTTACAGTCTTTATACAATGTCTCCCACCATAATCCAACAAGTAGGATCTTCCGGGCAGTCACATCACCTGCATAATGGCCTCCTGCAATACCACCATGAGATTCTTCCATAATATCCTTGTGCTCATGCTCTAATACACAACGACGTAATACTTCATCTCTGCCTAACTTGTAGAGGTCACCACTGATTAACATAAATGGTGTCTGCACGTATAGCAAGTTGTTTCTTTTCTAATGCCTTCATTCCTTCTGGTGCTATACCAGTCCACAGAAAGACAACAATGTCTTCTAATTCTGATGGCACACGTTGTAACCTATATAATTGTGCATCTGGCATGGTTTCTTCAATTGTTTGTGCTTCCTCTCCTGAGTTGATTCTAGATAGATGGTCTGGTCCAGAATTACTTTTCCCTGGCTTCACCACAACTGTGAAATCAAACTCTTGAAATAAGAGTACCCATCTGCATATGCACCCCTGTAAGATGGGCTTGTTTACCAAGTACTTCAATGCCATGTGATCTGTATAAAACACAAATGGTGTTGCTAACAAGTACTGTCAAAACTTGTGCAATGCATAGATCATAGACAAAGCTTCACACTCTGTAGTTGTATAATTCTGTTCAGTAGGAGTCAGCTTCCTACTAGCAAAACAAATTGGATGATCAACAATACCTTCTCCAGGCTGAGCTAACACAATGCCAATGGCCATGCCAGAGGCATCCACATGCACATGAAATGGTTTATCCCATGAGGGAAAGCGTAGAATGGGCGCGGTAGTAAGTCTCTCTTTTAATATCTCAAATGTGCATTGTTGTGGTTCTCCCCAATAAAATGTACCTTTCCCCTTCAGTAACTCTTCCAAGGGTGCAACAATTTTGGCATACCCTTTGATGAATTTTCTATAATATCCTGTATGACCTAAAAATCTGTGCACCTCACTTTGACTGGTAGGTGCTTCCAGGCCTAAAATGACTGCAACCTTAGCTGGATCAATGAGAAAACCTTCCTTGCAGATTATATGTCCTAACAATATTCCAAATGGTGTGGAAAATATGCACTTCTTGATGTTCAAAGAGATACTCAACTGTCTGCACCATTCAAACATTAAGTGCAGATTGTCACAATGATCTTTCACAAGCCCATATACTGTCCAATCATCTAGGTAAACCTGTAAGAAGTTGTGAATAAAATATTTGAATGCCTGAACAACTATGCGTGAGAATACAATAGGCATGTTTTTCAATCCAAAAGGCATCACAGTATAGGAAAAACTGCCCCATTCAGTAGTAAATGTTGTCTTTTCTTGATCCTCCTGAGCAATCCTAACCTGATGATACCTAGAAAACCCATCTGTAAAGGAGTATATCTTGCCCTGCAATGCCTTCCAGTATTTCCTCAGTGAATGGCATCAGGAATGGATCGGTGATGCATGCAGCATTCAACTCCCTGTAGTCTACACATATTCTAATTCATCCATCCTTCTTGATACTGATCACCATTGGGCTAACCCATTCTGACTCATCGAGGGGTTTGATAATTCTAGATTTCAACATTTTATCAATTTCTTCTTTTACCTTTTCACGTGCAAATTAGGATTCATTCTGTAAGGCCTCTTTCTAACTGGGCGTGCACCATCTTTAAGCTTTATCTTCATTTCCCCAAGTGATTTATGCATGCCTTTAAGTTCATGATATCCTCATGGGAATAAGTCCTGATAATCCTTGAGTAACTCAATGATCTTTGCTACCTCTGAGTCTGACCAGTAGTCTCCAATTATGGCCTCCTTAGGCTCAGCCTCCAAACCTATATTCACCTTCTTTGTCTTCATGGGTTCGTGATAGGTGTGCGTATCCTTGTCTGCACTGTCCAAGACCTCGCGCACCCCTTGTGAATGTTCAATATCCAGGTTTTCAATTTCCTCATCATCCACGATGTAAACCATCTTTCCCTTCTCTTTCTCAAGGAAAGCACATTCAAGTAGTATGAAGTCCATTTCTTCTTCCTTCTCAAAATGTGCTCCAGACTCTGTCTCACCAAATAATTCCTGAATATGCTCTTCTACTTTTGCACTATCTCCCATGGTTAAGCGCTTGATAAATTTTAATGCCTCTTCTATTGGAGGTTGAGAAGAAAAGTAGTCAAAGGTCTGGATCATCCCTGCAGTCAAATTTTTCCAGTTTCCAGTCTCTCGATGTAGTTCTGCATATACATACCAGGCACGTGTGCATCCTTGTAGCGTAGAGTACAATCTATGCACCCAGAGTGAAAGTGGTAATGCTTCCTGTCCTACTATCCAGAGTCTCTCACACTACTGAATGTGATGCTGAACAGGTTGATCACCATGATAAGTGCAGATCTGTGTAGGTGCATTGTTCCTTACAAACCTAATAGATAGGGTGATTCCAATATTTTCCCATTCTATAAGATTATCTCTGTGGACTACCCACCAGCACGTTGCTGTCCCGTGCAAGGTATATACTAACATAGCTCTTCTCTTAATTTGATCTGTCCACTGTGTTTCCATGGCTTTCAAAAATGTAGGAAGATCTTCTGCCCCTGTATACCAAGGTACTGTGCTACCTATCATGTCAGACCGAACGAAGTCCATTCTTGTGCGCAACCATGCTTTTTACTTGCATGCCCTACTAATTCATATGTACCATGAGCCCAATTGTCACAAGCAATACTCATAGTATCACTAATGGAATGAGAATCCTCCCACTGTAGGATGCCTTCTTTTGATGGCTCATTGACCTCTGGGTCCTGAACAACATGTACATAAATTTGGTTTAAGTCCTCCTCACTTAGAGGCTCAACATATGGTGTAGACTTCCCATCTATCAATGGTATCACAACCCTTTCCTCCTTGTTCTCAAAGCTGATATACCCCTTATTGAATCTCAAGTCAGCATTATTCGCATAACACCAAGGGCATCCAAGCAAGGCTGGAAAATTTTCCGCTTCTGCAAGTGCTAATACCTCAAAATCCCCAGTGAACTTGGCCCCTTGTATGGTTATAGATGCATCCTTCAAAACTCCTATGGGAGTAGCCTTAGTCTGGTTTTCCATAAACAACACATTAGATGATGGCTGCAATGGAGGCCTCCCCATTTGTACCCATGCATCTAATGTAAGCACATTTACTTCCACACCTGTATCAATCAATATGTTGCTCAACAACCACCCATCCACAACAACATTCAGAGTAATTTCCTTGTCATAGTCAATGCTATCAGGGGGAAGATTTACATGCAGGATCTGCCGTCTGGTTTCAAAACTTGCGCGTGGAGTGTTCCCCTTTAACCAACTTCCTAATAGTGGGATAATGTTCTCCTGGCGCAACATTCTACACACTTCTCGTAGATCATCGATATCAGTTTGGACTATCTCTGATGCTTTCTTCTGCTCCTTTAAGTATTGTATCTCACCCTGAAGATTCCTTAGCACTTCCATGGTATCCTGGTAAACCTCCTTCTGATGAGTGGGATCTGGGTACCTTGCATGCAAAACCTCCTCCTTGGTGATCATAGGCTTCTGGTGTAATGCTTCTCTTGTGCGTGCCACTTCAGCGCATGTAGTAATCTTCACTGTCAATGCCTCAGGTCCTTCTGCTATCTTGGGCATCCACTGATCTTCTACCGCATGCTGGATTCTAACCATCCTGAGCATGCCTTTGTTTTCTTGCTTATGCTGCTTACTCAGATGCTCATATAAGTCTGGGAACTCTTCATAGCTATGGTTCTTCCCACAGAAAGAACATGCAATATTCTGAGGACATTCACACCTATAGTGGTCAGGAGATCCGCACGTATAACATGTTCCATGAGGGAACTCACCTCTTCCTCCACCATGGCCTCATCCTCCATATCCACCATGATATCCACGTCCCCTTCCACGACCTCCTTCAAAACACCCCTCATTCTTGTCATAGCACATTGGATTATGATCCCGATCCTGGTGCTCATTCTTACCCTTAGAATTATCTGTTACACTTGTCTGTCATACCCCAATGTCTATAGCATCCTGGATCTGACCAATCAACTGAAAATCCTCAGTATCATGGGTCATGGACCTACAAATCTTGCAAAATCAAGATACATTCTTCCTTATCATGCACTGTAACAAAGGACAGTGACTAGCATCATGATTCAAATGACAGATCTCACAATCCAACAGTAATGAGCATACATATCTGTGAGGGAAACTATCCTTGGTGTGACCTTCCACTTCACAATCTGTACACCAAATTCCTGAGTGTTTCATGGGCTGAATTTACTGATAGCTTCTCTAACTACTTTTCCATAGCTGCAATCTGTGCCTCTAAGAATGGACTAACACCAGTGTCAATGCTCCCAACTGCCTCAGCACACAAAGCTACTTCTAGTGCTTCGTGGATCAGTGTATGTCTTATGTGACAGTGCCCTTCTAAATGGTGTAATCAATCCTCCAACGAACCATTGTGCATGCTGGCTAGCATGAATATCATAAGATAGCTTAGATAGAAGTGTCTTAAAATGAGCATCATACTCACGTACACTCTCAGTAGTGCCTTGCTTGATATCCTTGAGTGCACTAATACTCTTCTGCTCAAACTCAGGGATATGGAACTCTTTCAAGAAAGCATCTTTCAATGCTGCATAATCCATGCAAGTTTGATCAGGGTCAAACTTCCTATACCAGCTGTGCACACGTCCCTGTAATGTAGTAGCAAATTGACTTGCCTTATGCTCAGCAACCATGATCCCCTTAGCGTGCCACAAGATTTCACACATATGCACATGTTCGGCAGCATCCTCTATACCTCTATACTCTGGGAGATGAAGAGACATCTCCATATAAATATTTTGTGGTTCCTGCGGACCTTGACCACCTGATCCAGAACCTCATGTGTTCCCTCTACCTCCAGAACCACCAGATCCACCAGAACTAGAACCACCTATACCTCTTGATCCTCCACCTGTAGTGGGAATATGACCTGTAGATGTACTCCCCTATGCTCTGACAGTAGTACTATATTGAACCCCTACCATCTGTGAGGTAGTTCCACTTCCAGAGGTGAATCCAACATTCTACGTGCTCACATTCTGTGTGGATGATGCGCCTAAGGATGTTCCTCCAAATATCATTGAAGTCATCTGTCCTGCCATTGATGTACTTGCTCCCTGACTTACTCCTGCTCTCCTACTTCCCAAATTAGCTTTCTGGTTACTTGTCGTACTAGATACTAGAAAACCAAGTGCAAGGGCTAGGTCACCAGGTGGATTAAGATGTGCACCCTGTGGTCCAGGTAGTCTCTGCTGGTGCACTTCTGTGTGAGGCCGAGGGGGGATCTCTGTCATGTTTTCCAAGATGGGGGAGTTCCTGATGCTCTGGCTCCATGTCTTCTACGTGAGCTGTAAATCCTTCACGAGCCATCTCTCTCCTCAATGCCATACTTTCTGCAACGTAACACTACTTCTCTATCTCCCTCTCGTGTGCCTCATTAAACTTAAGCCACCTTTCCTCTCTCTTCCTCTCTACCGCTAGGTCTGCCATCTTTCACCAAACCTGTTCCTACCCTCGCGCGTGGTGAAGTTTAGTTAGCCATCGGTTTACTCTCTAGGTTCAAAGTTACCATCAAGATCTTGATCGCCAGTGGGATACCTCACAAATATACTCCTCTTGGATACCACAAAAACTAGAATTCAGCTACCTCCGGGAAAGAGTACGTCGAAATTGAATATTCCAGAATATAACTATTTAGAACACCATGAAACCACGTATCCACAGTGCGAGTCCAGATCAAATCAGCATCATAAAGGGCCTAAAATTCTTCCTGTGTCTAGACAAGTGCACGATACCTCTAATTCTGCTGAGATGCATAAGCAGTAAGCCACTCGTATAATTCTACTAGAAAGATGGTGAAAAATCTCTCATATAAGCTGTCATATAGATTCTGTTCTACCCAAGTGCATGTGTTAAACTCAGATCCACTGCTGAACTGCCATGCATATTCTTCCTCCAGATCATGTATCCATTCCTCAATACTTGCTAGAGTTAACCGGTATGTCTTCATCATGAACCATCCTGAAAACAACTAAAAAATAGGTCCCGGCAATGGAACCAATGTTGCAGCCTAGAATTTACCAGATAACTCCCTAGACGCGCTGACACATCACTCAGCCCAAACTGAGCACTCACCCAGAAGCGCACAAAGGTACCAGGTCCCTCTTTAGGGTTGTTATAATAGGATGTTAGCGTGATGAAGGAAGAAACACATAGATTCATAACTAATCTATCATTCTACATTGTATGCTACATTCAGATCTATGACAGAACAAGCGTTAAATAGTAATCATGATTGAATCAATAACATACACTACTCGATTACACACAGGAATGACACTTAGATTCAGCCAATATCTTCCATCTATTAATAACACAGAAGCTCCTTACAATAATGTCAAATGATACCAATGCACGTATGGATCTGCTACAGTAATTCAGTCATATGTGTATATCTCTATATCTTCATACATCCATCACACTCTTATATATAGGGTGGGGACTTTCCCTTCACTGCTTATCTATTCCAGAAATAGGCCGCATGCTATTAATAGCCATGTGTCGTTCACAGGCATAGCCATACATGCAAGTGTGCTATCTATAGGCCTCTTACAGTTAACTAAAGTGTCAATCCTATTCTTATCTCATCTCCATGCAAAACACTTTGATCCGATCCTCCAAAAATAGACAATGCATGGCATGCACACGTCTCTACATCGTTGGTGTGTTCTGCACGCCATCTTCTAAAAATAGGTCGTCATGCTCAAAATCGGCTAAGTCCTGAATGTTGAACTTGCCTTTCCATGTGCAGGTCCTTCCTGTCCTTCCGTGCCCTTGATCCTAGCCTTCTCTCCCGCGCGGACTCCTTGTGTGTTCTCTAACAAGTATTCTCAAAATAATGCTTGATCTTTATAAAAAAAAATTTTAAACGTTGAGTGGAGAAGGGAGGTCTTAGAAGAAGCCTCAACTGATTTATAGAACGTGATCCAAAAAGGAGAATATTTGAAGGCAGATATTTTTACAGACTTGCAGGCTCTTCGTTGTTAACTTTTTAAGTACAATTCATCTGAAAGGAATTTTTTATCATATTAAAAAATATTTTAACATTCTCATCAAGGAGAACTTGTTTAATATAGAGTCTGTTAATAAGGACAATATGGAAGAATTGTCAAAGCTCAACAATGTAATTGTATAAGTTGCAAAGGGACTCTCTCACTATGGTGGAACAAGTTCAAATATGGATAATTCCTTTGGATAATGGATGAGAAACTTGACCAACACCATTGTGCAAAGGGAGACAAAAATTTCAGCTGTGGTCACCAAGTTCCGGATGTATGTTCTCAAGCTGAAAGTTCCTACCTCTTTTGTTTCCTAACTTCATTATTTTTCAGGCTCATGATACTACTCGTTGTTTTATTTTTTCATTTAAATTATTGTGTAAATGGAAATATGTAATATAATTTTATTTGAATGTAACTCATTTAATTAATTTTGTATCACTTAATTAAAGAAACTAGTTAGTTAGGGTAGCTACTCCTTCCCCTTTCCTATATAAGGCTTAAATTTATATGTAAAATGGGTTGGATGTTGGTACATTTTTATGTACAAAGTATTGATTTTGAATACAGTAAAAGAACCCTGCCCTTTCTCTTCTTTGTTCTTTTTACTTTTATGGTTATGTTACATTTCATGTACTATTTGCATTATCTAGATTTTGAAACTTTGTATTCTTATGCATAGATTAGAATTTATTGAACTATGATTTGGCTTAAATATTGTTTAATGTGATAAAATCCATTATGCAAACATGTATAGCCTCAATTTATTTTTGCATGTATGAGTAGAATAAGATCTGCACTCTTCTTATTTGAAAGTTGTGTTATCTTTTTCATTACTATTTTCATTTGTGTAGGCATGGTGATCTTGAATGACAAGGAATGTGTTAGAAATCTAGGCACTGAGAGGGGGGGTGAATCAATGCTTATTAAAAAAATTTGCAACTCAAAGTTGGAAAATCATGCAATATTTAAATTACTTTAACCGTGATAACCATGCATATTCAACCATGAGAGATAGAGAGATAATTAAACACACATAAGCACATGAGGAGATAGGATTTAATCTGGGAAACCCATCTTGGGATAAAAACCAACGAAAACAAGAGAACTAGCTTGGAAACCTTTCCTATAAAGTTACAATGATTTCATGGTTCATCTTCAACTCAACATGGAGCTACAATTCTAAAATTTAATTGAGATGCTACTTAGTATTTGACAAGCTTTGACTTGTCTAGAATCTTCAACTCCCAAATTTAACCAGCAACACTTGATCTTCTGTAATATACTACTTATAAGGAGGCTTCAACCCCCTATATGTTATGCTGCAACTTGGAATTTTTACAAAAAAATTGATCACTTTCATGTCTTGTATTCCACAATTTATTATGATCACTTCTTCAGCTCACTTGTTTTCTCCTATCCTTTCTTAGTTCTCCATGATTTTAGTACACTCACACCCTTCTCACTTTCTCACAATAAGAACTCAAATCTGCACTCTTTTCAACAACATGCCTATATTCAACAGCTACAACTCTTCATTTGATAAAAACACTAAGCCCGACAATAACCTTCGCTCAAGATTCAACATCAACTACATGCTCAAAAATTGAGCTTAAATAAAGAAGCATGACACCTAAACATAACACCTATCATTTAATGTTTAATGACTCATCACATGACCATTTTTCTTACATACAACGGTTTAAAGAAACTTGGTGTTTTTAGGTTGACAAGTGGAACTTATTTAACTACTCATTGTGACTGACTCTTGAGCTTCTCTGTGAGCTCCTTTACTTTGAATTATACCTTACAACTTCACATGATCAAATAATCTTGGAAGCTCAACCAACATTATGCTCTGACCTGTTTCTCACAGACTTTCCCAAATGATACAATTTTTTTTCATGAATTTCTCCTTTTTTTAGATGAATCAACCTGATTCCTTTTACAACACATCCATGCCCCTTAGGAAAAAGTTAATTTCAAAATTTTAGGTAATTTCATTGGTGTAATCTTGAGATTTGATGAATTTCCCATTCCATGAAAAGCTTCAATAGTATCTCTTCATTTTTTCCCTTTTTCTTTAGTCTCATATGCTAGACACGTGTCACCATCTGATTTTCTATGGATATTGCCAACGTTTTTGCAATTAGCCATGTCACTTCCTCCACATGTCACCTTGTGTGCATGTTGACTTGTGTACTATATTTTTCTTTTAGACTTATATGGACTCAAACACCTATTAACTATGGCTCATTCTGGGTATTTCACATCTGCCCAGAGCCATCTCTCAAAAATATGGTGGAATACTTCCATGTGTCCACCTTTGGTTGTTAGATCAACGTCAAGTGGCACCCTCTACTTAGTCCACCTATTTCTTCCTTCAGTTGTCATATCTTATGTCTTTGGTACGTACCATTTGTGTAATTTTATTCAATGATAAATCTCTACACACTTCACACTTGCCACAATTTTCTTAAGCTCCATTGGCCACTACGATTCCAATATTTTATAAATTCAAAGCTTAAACCAATAAGAAGGCTACACACCTTTGCAATGTCAAACTATTCTTAATCTATATCTTACCAATGCAACACATAATCTAATAAAGAATCTCCATGTAACTTCATAGATTTTACAATGTCAATCTATACGTTTTCCATCTTTATATCATATTGTGAAAAGTGGGCCAATCAGAAGGATCCACACATCTTCTAATTTCGTAGTGTCAAACCAACTTTATTTTGCTTCTTGGTCTTTGCAATTGCAACTTGCTTCTTTTCTTTGCAATTACTGGG
Organism: Taxus chinensis; assembly: GCA_019776745.2. Taxonomy (NCBI): domain Eukaryota; kingdom Viridiplantae; phylum Streptophyta; class Pinopsida; order Cupressales; family Taxaceae; genus Taxus; species Taxus chinensis. The sequence continues at coordinate 747,950,550 of CM034153.1, forward strand.
CGGACCCAAAATTTTATTTAATCCATGCCACATGTCTATCAGATTTTTGGAATGGAGATGCAACAAGCATATTGACTTATGTTGACCTGCCTTTGATATGCCTCGTCACATAGGCCTGAGATATAATTAAATCCTTTTCATCCAAACTGCAAAAATTTGAATGGCCATAAATGCCTACAAAGAGCTCCAAATTTCACAAATTTGGACTCGATGGAAAGATCCTCTTGAGTTCTCAAATACCAATACCTCCACCATCACCAAAATCCATTACACATCCTAAAATAAGCATTTCAAACCTTCAATATATGTTAATCTCATTTCTTCACTCTGGGATATACATAAAACTTACACATCTTGCTCAAAACACGTCATGATCATGTAGAAGACATCACGAGATATCTAGAACACCAAAACTTTCTTCTTACCCATTCTGAAATAACCCATTCCTTCATGAAACTGTCACTTTTTATACCAACACATATAGAACCACTCCTGTACCTACAATTTTTGTCTGAAACTGTCCTTTTTTGTACAAGGCATGTTCTCACTCTTTATTTACACTTCTTCTCCATCCTTTACAAGCTTGGTACTAAGAAACACTCCTCGCACCTTTGAAACACCTCTTTGTGAGATCTAACCATTATTGAGAAGATACTACCAATCAACCTTTGTGTACCTTATAGAGCCTCACTTCACCATTCACACCTTTTCCATCAATTTCTCTTGATATCAATGACAACACCAATGACCAGGGTTCAACAGAAGGAACTGTGAATCCTTGATAGATAAATTTGAAAAGGAACTATGTGTCCCATATTCATTCATCTTGTCAAGGAGCATATACAGCTGCATTCTTCTGACTATTCTTCTCTTGGTCCTTATTTTTTATTTGAAATCATGAAAATAATCAATGTTGCCAAAATCCTTATAAAACTTTCTTAATTTGTAAATACGGTAGTGAAATATTAAATTTTTGTTTTCCCCATTAAAGAGGATTGGCTACACTTGGAATTCTTCGAAACCAAATTTTTGTCTGAATAAGGGAACCTCCCCATTAAAGAGGAGGTATTATTTTCCCCTGAACTATTCCCTGATTCTTAATGACAAATTTTACACATAACAATGCAAATGAAAATTTTACATTTGAGTTAAGTTCAATTCTTTACTGTGGAAATTGAATACACTTTTTGTTGTAGATTTCATCATAGATCATGCCAACACCAACACAATGGTGCAATCGAAAAAAATATTCGAGTGAAGAAAATGTGTGTATGCACGCTTAGGTATCTTTTACTTTAAACATGTAATTTTCATTTCATATTTAAAGGGAGAAAACATAAAAAATCAAATTTGTATATTTACTCTTTGACACTACTAATTTTGGTAATACACTCTTTTTATGACAAACATAATCTTGTTATCCCCGGTCAATACATATTAAGCTCCCATGTCTAATTTTTTATTCATACACACTGATATGTTGAAAAATTACAAGAGTTAAATGTATAAACTTTATATACAAACTCAATTTGACATGATGTAGCCTTCAGTTTTCATGTTTCTCATCCCTATGCAAAAATGTACTTTGGTCGGCTTGTGGAATCCATTTTTGGATGAATTATAGGAATTTGAACTAACATATCCTCTATCTAATATTTCAATTTCATATTCTTCACTAGGTCATTTTTTCCCTCTGGGTTGGCCTTTCATTCCGCTCCATGGGGTTGCTCCATTCCTAGGAAGGCCAGTGATAACTCTTCCTACAAGTTCTCAAAGTTTGTATTTTCAATGAATTCCTAAAATCACCTAGGGGGTTGAATTGAATTTCTTAAACCACCTAGAGGACTGAGTTAACATCATCTGGAAGGTCATGGGATTGACTGGGTAGAAGTGGGTGTAATTTCACAAATAGGGACGGAATCCTGTATATTTTATTAATGTGAAATTGATTAACCATTACAATGGAGTGCTGCAATATTTATACATATTGGACAGCAATGTGTAGACAAACAAATATGTTGCACAGGTAAAACCATACTCACAACTGCTTCCAATAATACATCTGGGAAGCATATAAATTGTTATAATAATTGTAACAATTATCCCTGTGAAACAAAAAGACAAATATGGTTTAAAACCATATAACAACTTACAATTATATTATGGTTTATAATATAACCATATAATATGATTATTTAATTAATAAAATAAATTAAATAATAAATCATATAATGCATAATTAATTTATCCTAACATTCCCCCCCTTAATTGTGCATTGTCTCAAGGGATGAGGAGAGGAACTCTCTGAACAACTCGAACTTGTCATGTGCAAGTGATTTTGTGAAGATATCTGCTCGTTGTTCAACTGTTGGACAATATTGAAGCTGGATGTTGTGCTTCAACACATGTTCACGTATGAAATGAACTTGTACCTCAATGTGCTTTGTTCTCTCGTGAAAAACTGGATTGCGAACAAGTTTGAGAACACCTTCATTGTCAACATACATGGTGGTCGGTTTGTCCTATGGTATTTCAAGTCCTTCTAGTATGCGACGTAGCCAAATCACTTCACAGATAACTTCTCCTGCAGAACAATACTTGGCTTCTGTGGAAGAATGAGAAATGAAGTGTTGTTTCTTACTTCCCCATGATATTGGTCCAGATCCCATAAAGAACACAAATCCTGAAGTGGATTTTCTGTCATCAATGTTTCCTACATGATCTGAATCTGAATATCCAGACAAGAAGAATTTGTCATTCTTCTTGTATTCTAGACCAAGATCCACTGATCCTTTGAGATATCTCAATATGCGCCTTGCTGCTTTCCAATGACAAACTTTGGGTTCCTGCATGAACCTGGATAGATAGCTTACTGCAAAGCTGATATCTGGCCTAGTGTAGGTCAGGTAAATGAGACTCCCAATCAACTGCCGATAGAGAGTGGCACTTACCTCAGGAGATGGATTTGAATGAGATAACTGCAATCTGTTCTCCATGGGTGTAGCAATTGGTGTGCAATCCATCATCCTAAAATTCTCGAGCGTAGTCTTGGTATATTTCATCTGAGAAACAAAAATATGATTCTCTTTCTACCACACTTCCAATCCAAGACAATAGTGCATCAGCCCGAGATCGGTCATGTCGAACGATCGATTAAGATCTTTCTTCGTTGCATCGATCATCCTCACTGAACTGCCAGTGATGACTAGATCATCGACATAGACAACAACAATCACCATCTCCCCCCTTGCTTTTTGAGGTAGAGATTGGGATCGTATGGATTTCTAACAAATCCATGTTGTACGAGATGCTCATCAATCTTGATGTACCATGCCCGGGGTGCTTGTTTTAGACCATACATAGATTTCCTAAGTTTGCATACCTTTTCTTCTTGACCAAGTACAACATATCCCTCAGGTTGAGTCATGTAGACTTCTTCTTGTAAATCTCCATTTAGGAAGGCACTTTTTACGTCCATTTGGTGAACTTTCCATCCAAACTGAGCAGTTAGAGAAAAGATCATCCTGATCATTTTGATCTTAGCTATGGGAGAAAATGTCTCCTCATAGTCAATGCCTTCTTTTTGTGCGTACCCCTTTGCTACAAGTCTTGCTTTGTACTTGTCCACTGTCCCATCTACTTTGTACTTAGTTTTGAATATCCATCTGCATCCAATGGGTTTCTTCCCTGGTGGAAGATCAACAAGCTGCCAAGTGTTATTCTTCATCACTGATTGATATTTAGAATCCATGGCATCTTTCCAAGCTTTTGATTGTAGGGCTTCCTGGACTGTAGAGGGCTCATTCTGATTCAATAAATCTACTCATCAAAGCAAAATTAACTTCTTCTATTGCTTTACTATGAGTCCGTGGTCCAGGGGTGGATGTATCTTGTGGAGCATCCAATCTTGCATCTTGTAATGTACTTGTACACCATTTAGGCATACGCTGAACTGTTCCCATGGGTTTTGGTTCTATCTGATCATCATCATCCCCATCATCACTTTCATCTTCTGAGGGAACATCAGCTTCAATTTTTACAATAGGTGAAAAATCTACATCTTGCGAGTCTGGAGGAGGAGTCTATGCTTCCTTCTTCTCGAAAAACTCAACATCTCTGCTGGTGTAGAATTTTCTGGTCTTAGGATCCATCAATCTATACCCAAGAGTCTCTTCACTGTACCCAATGAAGATGAGTTTTTGTGACTTCATGTCCAATTTATTTCTATTCTGTTTGGGTATGTGCATGCTTGCTTTGCACCCGAATACTCTGAGGTGTGCAATGGATGGTTTCCTTTTTACCATGCTTCTTGTGGTGTAATTCCATCAAGAGCAGTTGTGGGCACTCTATTCAAAAAATACACTGCTGTCTTTACTTCTTCTACCCAAAATGTCTTTGCAAGTTCAGAATCATTGATCATGCATCACACCATTTCCATGATAGTACGATTTCTTCTCTCAACAACACCATTTTGCTGTGGTGTGTGTGGAGGAGGCATTTGTCGACGAATCCTCATGAGTTTGTAGGTAGTCTCTGAACTCATCACTTGTGAATTCCCCCCTCGATCTGAGTGGAGAGTTTTGATGTGACGACCAGTTTCTTTCTCAACTGCTACTTTGAACTTTTTGAAGGTTTCAAATGCTTCACTTTTCTTGCGAAGACAAAAAATCCACATTTTCTCATGAATAGTCGTCAACACAAAGCATGAAGTACTGGAACCCAGTATGACTTGGCTACAGTGGACCGCAAAGATCGGTATGAACCAGGTCAAGTTTACCATGAGCTCGAAATGTACTCCTCTGGAATGAAACTCTGTGTTGTTTTCCTGCTAGGTAGTGAGGACACTTGTCTGTATCCTTCTGAAGAGATGGTAGCCCATGTACCATATTACACCGGTGAAGTGTTTCGAGATATTTGAAACTTACATGACCAAATCTTCGATGCCACAATTGTGCTGAGGTGGTGTTTTTAGCTATAAGTGTTTGATCATATTTGTGAACAAAATCAAGTTGGAACATGCATCCCCCATTGGAGGCTTTTTCAATTATTTTTTATCCTCTTGATTTATCTCAAATCAAACACGTTTTCTTGTTGGATTAACTATCAAAGTCAATTTTTATGTTGTGATCTAGGAGTTGACTAGCTGAAAGAAGATTCTTTGTCAACCTAGAGACATATAGGACATCTGATAGTCTGCATTTGCGTGAACCAAGGGGTAGAGAAATGTTCCCAATCCCTTGAACTGTATGTGAAGAATCATCTCCCAACGAAACATGATTTTTCAATGGCATGTCCCTCATTGAAATAAACCAGTCTCTATGGCTGGTCATGTGTCGAGTGGTTCCTGAATCAACATACTAGACATCACTAGATGACGTGGATGGTTCACTTGATCGAGCAATGAACAAGAAGTCTTCATTATCTAATTATTCTTGTTGCTCAGCAATATTACCTTGCTGGTGGGGTATTCTTTTGTAGTTCCCCTTTTTCTACCCATGATAGTTGTTAGAATGTACCTTGTAAGATTTTTGTTGTTGTGGTCCAGAGTTTCTTGATGAACCTTTCTTATAAGTGTTAAACCAACAATCTTTTAAGTTATGTGCTCTTTTACAAACTGGACATTGCTTCTTCTGTTGATTTTTCTTGTGATACTAATTATGATGTTGGGACTTTTGATAGGAATTATGTTTTCCTTTACCTTTTCCTTACCATTGTTTGATGTGAAGATAGTGCCTGATCCTCTTCATCATCCTTATTGTGCATTACCTCCTCTTATTACAGTAGATTTACTAGTTTTTCAAAACCAACTGTCATATCTATCATGTTTAGTGTTATGACAAAAATGTGGGTAAGAAGATGGGAGTGCTCTCAGAACAATGGGAACAAGAGAATCATCTGTGTTTGGTTCTCCTAAGGCTAGAAGTGAAGCCCTTAATTCTGCCACTCTTCTTAGGAAAGCTTCAATTTTCTCATTCTGCTTGAATTTTAGTGTATGTAACTAACTCTATAAATTCAATATGACATTCTTGTTCTTGGCCACATATACTGTACTAAATTTATCCCACGCTTCTTTTGTTATTTTGGAATCTTGAATGTGGGGTTGCACATCATCGGACACTCTAAACAAGATGATAAGTTTGGCCTTTTGATATGCTTTATCAAACTTTTGTTGTTGTGCTGTATCAGTGGTTGATCTGGTCAGAGTACCATTCACAATAGACCAGATCTCTTCAAACTTAAGTTTTGTCTTTATTTTTGTCTTCCATGTAGCATAGTTGCTTCCTCTGAGCAATTGTGAATCTGGAAGAAAAGATTTGGAGGCATTGGTGTCCATTTTGCAGAGATCACTGACAGGGTTTGGATCTTATCACTCCAGGTACTAGGTCTCCCAATCTATATACCGTCAGTTCTGATATACCAAACCTTTCTATATACGTGCACCCTTCTGATATACCCTATTGGTATGTGGAAGAAGCTCACCCTTTCTATATACCCAGTGGTACGTGAAAGAGGCATTAACATACATGATAGAATTTAATACGTGGTACCAAGATAGTACTAATGGGGTCTTGTGTGATTATTGACACCGGCTCAAAGAAATATCCTCATACACACACGTAAGTTCACTATATACTCGGATAATTTTTCAGTCCGGATTTATATCGCGTAATTGTTCACAGACGGATGAGATGGCTCATAGTGTGTGCACTATGACCTTAATACTCCCCATCTATTTAAAGGGACGATGCCTAGACAACATTTTTGTAGCTGTATTAGGTGTTAAGTGTAGTAGTAGTCACGATGGCTTTACTCATAAATGCTTCCTAGAGGCACCGTATATATCAAATACTGCAAATGAGATCTAGGATCTTGTGAGTTTTACATAGCCAATTTTATACTATTTTTTATTATAAATTTACCAAGTATCTAAGAAGTTACAAACTTTTTCAGTTGATTATGGAAACCTACAAATTAGTACAATATGTTGAAGCACGTAATTACATTCAAAAATATAGAAAAATTGAATGGTAGGCAAAAAATTTGTATTTCGGGGCCCTAGTGGCCTTCGGAGCCCAATACAGCTTGTTGAGAAAACAAATGTCAAAAACTATCTTAAAATGAAGTTTTTAGATAGCCCTTCTTTGGCAAAAAGTGCTCCGAATGCAAAGATATGCAGAGTGGAGAAAATTTTTTTACTCCTAAAATAGGGTTTTTCTCGCTAAATTTAGTTAGTTATAAATAAATTTGAATTATCCGCTAAAGTTAGCAGTTCCACTAAATTTTCCACCAAATTTGGTAGTGGGTGAGGGAGGGGGATTTGACCCCTTGACCTCTCTTGATGGGAAGTGTCTTATAAAAGTTACGCTAGCCACTTAGGCGGCTAAGCTAAACAAGTATATGTAAAGAGAAAATTATAATTAAACACTTCCAAACTATAAAACCATACCTCTTCATAAAAACATGGTTTTGGAAAGGTTGTTTTGAGCAAAAAGTTCTAGCAAAGAGAAAAATGACAGGCAGTTTTAGCGAGAATGAAGGCAGTTTTGACTATGTATGGCACCTTAGATCATTTTTCTTCCTTCCTTTGAGCTTGTAATCTCTTCCTTGGTGAATTTTATCCTCCTCAACCTTAATTGCAATGAATAAAGGTGGTTTTGAGGAATTTTATGGTTGTTTTGAGGAATTTGATGGTGTTATTGCAAGGGATGGGGCTGGGAAGTTGCAGAGGAAACTCTGGATCTCTTTTTCTTACACAAGATTCTCCAATGATCCTCAAACTCTGCTACAATCCTCTGATATCCTTCAACTTGCTCTGATACCAAATGTAATTTCACAAACAGGGATGGAAGCTTGTATATTTTATTAATGTGAAATTGATTAACCATTATAATGGAGTGCTGTAATATTTATACATATTGGACAGCAATGTGTAGAAAAACAAATATGTTGCATAGGTAAAACCATACTCACAACTACTTCCAATAATACATCCGAGAAGCATATAAATTGTTATAATAATTGTAACAATTATCCTTGTGAAACAAAAACACAAATATGGTTTCAAACCATATAACAACATACAATTATATTATGGTTTATAATATAACCATATATAGTTGTCATGCTCAGAAATTATCAATTTCCATGTTGCACATTTGCATGACAACAGCTGGATCTAGCTTTAAGACATGACATGGACTGATTGCAGTGAAGACATGATATGGAGGATCCAAAATCTCAAATTTAGACCATATAATCCATTGACCAGTGCCTTATCCATTGGGCCATACGGATTCATGTACAATCTACAAGAGAGAGATAACAAGAAGAACACACACACAAAACGACAGAAAGGAAACACACGACACACAACATGAAGGGAAACACATGCAACAGAAAGGGAAACACACCTAGAAATCACCTATAGTACAAGGTGGGGGACAACCTGCTTTCACCAATGATACAATTTTGGATATTTCCCATTGCGAGGCAATTCCAGCGGCGTTCCATCCAAATATGAGAGTACAAAAATGTTTTCACCTCAAGTTTCACGAATATGGAATGGGCCAAGTCATAATGAATCAAACTTTCCATGGCTTCCTTTTTTCCCATAGCAAGACAAGGTCTCTAAATTTGAACTCTCTTTCCTTGGCCTTCTTATCAAATATCTTCTTTACTTTTAGGTGGTGCTCTCTGATACGGTCCACCACTCGGAGTCTATTTTCTTCTAGTCTCTTAGAAAAAGGATCCTCTTGTTAAAGGAATCCTTGTAGTGTTTATCTTCTATTCCCTTGAATAACTTGAGAGCTATAATTTCAACCATGATGGGAATTTCTGCTTCAACTCCATATAGTAGTTGGAATGATGACATACATATTGCCTTCTTATGAGTGATCATGTCCGCCCATAATGCATCATACAAATTTTTATGCCAATTCCTTTGGTTTTCATCCACGAGCTTGCAGAAAATGGTCATGATGTTCTTGTTTCTTGATTTGGCTTGCCCATTTCCCTATGTAGATAGTAGTTTGATGAATGAAACAAGAAGATTCTATAGCCATAGCAAAACTCAGTTGATTCCCTTGAAGAGAAATAGGTAGCATTGTCTGCTACAATATTTTTTGGCACTCTGAAACGTACTATGATATTCTCCTTGATGAAATTTCGTATCATTTCGGTGTTAGCTTGCTTAGCCAGAATGGCCTCCACCCACTTTGTGAAGTAATCCATTGTCATGAGCATGTAGGTGTACCCCAAGCGCTTGAGTGAGGATTCAGAACACCAATGAAATCTAGCCCCCACCACTGAATTGGTTCTTCAATGACAACTGGCTTGAGTGGTAGTGCTATAAGTTGTGGTCTCCCGATGAATTATTGACATGCTTCACATTTGGAAATCCATTCTTAAGTGTCTGCAAAGAGGGTGGGCCAATAATACCTTCCCCGGAGAATCTTATGCACAGTGACCATTGCCAAAAAATTCCCACCACGCGCTTGGTCATGATATGCTTTAAGAAAATTTATCTTGTTTCTTTTTGTCTACACATTTGAGAAAGCATCCATCAAGACCTCTCTTGTAGATCATATGGTTCCAGATTACAAACTTCATTTCTTTGATCTTGATTGTTCTCATTTTCTTATAATTGAGACCAATAAGGAATTATCCATAGGTTAGATAATATGCAATGTCATCATACCACTCATCAGATAATGGTTACAGAAAAGAACTTTTGGATTATCTTCAAAACAAGTTGAGTAAGCACGAATATCCTCACCATATGTTGATCTTTGAGAGCTTCATCTTCAGCAATCAGTTTACACAGTGCCATTTCCTTGTACCAAATTGGAGGGTCAGATATCTAAATCATACTCTTGAATCTTTGCAACCCAATTTCCTCTATTTAGCTCTAGGATCTTATTGTGTTAAGATGGACTTGATTGCACTGTCGGGAACCATCACCACCGTATGAGAGTTGAGTATGTAGAATCTAAATTTTTTTACACCCTTGACCACTGCGTAGGAATGTTTCTCCAACTAGTTTTAGTTTAGTGCATGATTTTTCAATGGGAAACTCATGAAAGAAATGAATTCTTCCACACCTTCATCATTCTTTTGGACAAGAACAGCAGAGAGCGTATGCTTTGATGCATAGCAATACATGATTAATTCTTTTTTGAAATCTAGAGACATGAGATTTGGAGCTTTGGCAATGACTTTCTTGATTTCTTCAAAAATTACTTTTCCTTCATTATTCCACTTGAAGCTTAATTGAGGTTTAATCATGGTGGTGATGTGCTTCATTAATTATACAAACTCTAGAATGAAGTGGTGTAGAAAATTTACCTTGCCAAAGAAGGAGTGAACTCCTTTCTTGCTTGTGGGCAGAGATAATGCTTTAATAGCCTTCACTCTTTCTGGGTCAATGTGTGCTCCATGCTTATTCATGATGTTCCCCAACAACTTACCTTCTGTAACTCCAAAAGTTCACTTTTTTGGGTTCAAAGATATGCCATGCCTTCTACATTTTACAAGTACATGTTCCAGATGGTGAATATGGTCTCCCCTCTTTTTCAAGAAGACTGTGAGATCATCCAGGTATATGACAATACAATGCTTCAAATATTTAAACGCTAGGTCCATTTCCCTTTGGAATGTAGCTCTTGCATTGATCAGGCCAAAAGGCATTTTGTTATATGCAAAAGTTCCCCATTGCATTGTGAAGGTTGTCTTGGTATGATATTCCTCTGCCACCTTGATTTGGTTATACCCCAAGAATCCATCGAGAAGTGAGATCATTTCAGATCTAATGACCATCTACAAAATGTGATCCATAATTGGGAGGGGGTAATTGTCTTTTAATGATTCCTGGTTCAAGTTGCAGAAATCTACACATATTTTATTTCACCATTCTTCTTCCACAGTGGCACAATGTTGGCCACCCATGTGGAATGATGGATGGGAAATATGATCCTCGCATTGAGCATCTTCATCACTTCCTCCTTAATGGTGTCAGTAATTTTAGATTATATGGCCTTTGATTTTTCCTAAATGGTTTGGCATCCGGCTTCAAGGGGATTGAGTGATGCATTTCCTTCAATTGGAAGGATTTGAGCTCATCATAAGAGTAGGCCAAAACATCCGAATATTTTTTGAACAAAGAAACAAACCTTCTTTTTTCCTCAGGTGAACAACACTTTCAATATTGACCATCCTTAGGCTATTCTGTAGTGCCAATATTTCCTTTATCAAAATCAGCTGGACACTTTGAAGATTATTTTGCCTTCTCGTTAATGAATCTATCGTGTTTATCAAAGAGGTCCTCCAGAGAAACTAGGCCTTTGGGAATCTTGTTTCCTTTCAATTTGATCACTCCCTCTTCATCAACTCCTTCAATTCCTTCTTTATCCTCTTTGGCTACTACTTCTCGGTGTGGATTCTCACTTCCTTCAAAGAAGAGATTATTGAAATTGTCTCTTTGTTCCAAGAACACCAAAATCTGATTATTTTCATTGAAGACTTGTTAATGATTTGCATTATTTGGTACACTAGGCCAGAACACCATCTCAATGGTCACTTTGTCTTTACCAAAAGAAGGATGAGGTGTCACTAGGGAAGATGACACTATAATGGAATCATCTTTTCATTCTTCTCTCTTGGAATAGACTCAATGGAAAATGCATCAAAATATTCAATGCAATCCCATACTTTGTTTCTATAATGACGAGAGTCTTGGATTTTTCACCTGATATTGTTGTCAGACTTGCTTTACTATCACCTACCTTGACCATTTTTCTTCTTAATTCCCATATCTTCTACTATGCCCATGCCCAAAAGGAGAGTTTCATACTCTACCATGTTATTTGTATTATCAAATTATAGCTTGTAGGAAAATGGGTACAATTTTCCAGAAGGAGAGTACAACACCACACTCATGCTCCCGAACCTGTACTAGAGTGACTGCCATCAAATTCCATTATCCATACTTGGTCTTCTTCCTCTTCCATAAGAAGTGGCAAGTTCTCATCTTTTTCTGATGTGAGGAAGTATTTTCCTAGCCTGTTGTCTTGAAAATATAATGTTTTCCCTTGGATCATCAGACTTTCATACTTTGTACTTCATCTTCCTTACTGGTAGCAATTTATTCATTTCACCTTTCACTGGGATAGTTACAGATGACCAATCCATTTTGATTTTCTTCCCAAATATTTACAGAAGCTTCCGCTCAGTAGCATCCCAAAGGATGCTGGAATGTTTTCCACTAGAATGGTGAGAAGAACCTTCTTTTCTAGAAAATAAGCTAGTGCTACCTGTGCATCTTTAATTCTTCCCAACAATGGCACTTGTTTGGATTCCATTTAATAACATGAACCATTTTCTTGGGTCAAGGTGAGGCCTAGGGCATTATAAACTTTTACGGGAATCATCATGTTATCTGAGGCTTTAGAATATATGATGCAATTGTTGAGTTAGAAGCCTTTGATGAGAAGTGACAAGTAAAAAGGTTCAACCTTGTTGGCTTTGGAGGCACTGAGGGCTAGCATGTTTTGAGAAGGTGGGGTGGACGGTGTGGGAAGTAGACCTTTGGAATTTTACATTTGATACTACAGGGTTACCACCATGAACTATGTTAATGAACCTATCAAGTTGAGTGGGATGTGTTTGTAAGTACTCTAGCTCTGTGATCTGAACCTTGGTTTTTCTTATGTGTTCCACAAAGTCAAATGGGGTTATGGTTGGCAAGGAAGTGGTTTTGGGAATGACATAAGGTTTGCATGGTGAAGGTTTTTTACTACTTTGGGGGTTAGATTTTCTTTTACTGGTGCAAGCAATTGGCTTGGAAGGAGATGGAGATGCATATTTTGATGGTACTTTAGGAGATTTTGCATGAATAGCATTCGAAGAAGAATTATTTTTAGCATTTTTAGGACTAGGAGAAGGACTAGATGACTTACATGGTATGGAAGCATGGTTTTTACTAACCAGTGACTCTATTTTTTCTTTAGACAACTCCATTGAAGGTGGTAGCAGTGATTCTCTGCTGATGATTTTGTTTTGAGGAATTTCTGCATGAGGATCTTCTTTCTTCTTCTTTTCTTTCACTGCAGCTATTGAGGATGAGGCTCCTTTTTGGGATTATGCACAGATGAATACTGCACACATGAGAAGCTTGAGGCATCTTCATCTCCATCAACATACTCAATTAGGGAATTATGTGTATCACCATCAACTTCTTCAACCTCGCGATAGTTATCATCATATCCCGCTTCATCCTTCTCAGGTTATTCTATTTCTACTTCTTCCTTTGGCTCCTCGGTGTCACAAGCAACATTAAATGGTGGTGCTTCAAAAGTGAACTGGCGAGGAGGTGGAGCAATTATTGATCTATTTGGAGGATTTGGCTTCCTTGGAGCATTTCGCATTGTGATTTGAGAAAATTGTTTCCTCATAGCAATTAATTCGTTTTCCATTTTTTGGAACATTAGATCCATGGTAACTAAGCCAAAACTTTGACCTTTTTTCTTTCCATTCAGACCTTTTAATTTTCTAGACAAGATCATATCATCTTCTGTCTCGATCGTGAAATCATGTGCTTCATTTAAATCTCTAGGTTGGGCTCTCCTCAGGAAGAAACCAACTTCCGGTGGGAAGGAACTGATGAATAATCTCTTCAAATTATTCTTGGGAGGCATGAAATCTTCTGGAATTATCCTTATCATTATGTTATATTTGGTGATGAAATCTCTCATTAATTCATAAGCTTATTTCTTAATTTGTACCAACTGAACCAAAATATCATGATAGTCTTCCGTGGATTTAAACCTATGTTCAAATGCACTTATTATATCTTCCCAGAAGGTGAGAGACCTTGGAGGAAACATGTAGAACCATTCTGTAGCCTTCTCTTGAAGTGATTCTACAAAAATCTAGACTGATACATATTCGTGCTCAATGCCCAACACACTGCAAACAATGATGAATGTTGCTACATGTTATTCCAGGAGTTAAGAACCATTGCATCTAAATTTTGGAATTTTTTTTCTTGAACCTTTTTGTAGCTCATGGATGGGTTGAGAAAGGGCAACTGGATTGATGTTTCCATCCCATGGTATACTAGGCCTGCGTGTTTCACGTTCACGGTCTGCCATTCTGTTTCTAACTCAAGCTTCCAACCTTTCTAAGGCCGTGGATTCAGTTTCTGCGGCTTTCAATCTCTTCAATTTGGGCTCTTAATTCCACTTCCACTCTTGCTTCTCTTTCTCTAGCTTCTTCTTCTGTCTCTACATCGGTGAAATATTCAAGGTTCTTGTTGATGTATGGAAACTCAATGTCCAATGGATTGGATACGCTTGGACTTCCAATGGAGCCAACTATGTGACAAAAGGGAGATATTTGAATTCAAAGAAGCTCTTTTCTTCTTAGACTTCTTAGATCTTCATATAATCATGAGATATTTTTTCTGAATTCATGAGAGAGATATCCTTGTGAAGAGAATAAAGAGATAACAAATTTCTCTATTTTCCTTATTCTAAAATGTCTTCCATTTCTATGTTATGTACAATTTCTACTTGAGCATCAATACAAGAAGAAGGAATTTTAGCCTTTTTTGACTAAGGAGTTTAGTGATACTTTGTGTTGATTAAATGCTATTTGGTCTTATCATTGTTATGTAGATTTATTTCTTCTCAATTTCAGTGCATGTGATGTAATCTCTAATTGGTGTATGCAAGTCTCTGATTTTCTACTTGCAACATTAGTTTCTCTTTCCTAAATTTCTCACTCCCTTTCCTGCTCTCCTAGCAAATTATTCTCTTATAGAAATTTGTAAGATTTTTTTCCAGGGTAAGTGGAGTGCCCCTGTTGGATCCCTGGTCAAAAGGCCAACCTATAAATACACCTTTTTACTAGTGAATTCATATACGATAGGTGCACCGGTTAGGTAGATGGACTTAGATTCCCAAAGTGTTGGAAATATATCCACCAATTTGTCCCCAAAAAATTTTATCACCAAAAATGATCAAGGAGGAAGAGGGTGGACAAAAAAGATACAAAGCAAGGCTTGTGGTAAAAAGATTTACACAGAAAGCAAGTATTGAATTCGGTGAGATATTTTCTCCTGTAGTTAAGATGAATTCCATTTGTACTATTCTAAGTTTATTTGTAACATAATATTTGCATTTAGAACAACTTTATGTTAAGACAACTTTAGTTCATGGTGATTTGGTGGAAGATACTTATATGCATCAGTCCGTTTGGGTATGAAGTCAGGGGTAAGGAGAAATTTGTGTGCAAGTTGAAAAAGAGATTATATGGGCTCAAACAAGCTCTATAAGGAAATGGTATATGAGGTTTGATAGTTTTATGCATGAGCATGGTTATATGAGATGTGAATCCAACCATTTTGTTTATTTCAAGAAGCTTGAAAATGGGAGCTATATTATTTTGTTACTGTATGTGGATGATATGCTTATTGCAGGATCTAGTATGTAGGACATTGGTGAGCTTAAAGAAAAGTTAGCTCACACATTTGCAATGAAGGATTTAGGAGCTACAAATAAAATCCTTGACATGAAAATTCACAAAGACAGGAAGAACATGAAATTATATTTGTATTAGGAAGATTATATCGATAAGCCGTTAAAAAGATTTAAAATGCAGGATGTAAAACATGTAAGTACACCTATGGTTGGATACTTAAAATTGAGCAAAGATTAGTATCCTACATCACATGAGGAGTTTGAGTACATGGAATGGGTTCCATATGCTTCGATAGTTAAAATTCTTAAGTATGCTATGATTTGTACTAGACCAGACATTGCACAAGCAGTGGGAGTTGTGAGCAGATTTATGGCTAAATCAGGTAAATATCATTGGAAAGCAGTCCAATGGATACTTAGATATTTGAGAGGGAATTCCAGTATATAGTTATGATATGGAGTATCAGATAATTCTTTATGCAACTATGTTGATTCATATATGGATGGAGATTTGGATGGTAGGAGGATCACCATTGGATATGTATTCACAATAGGTAGGATGAAAATTAGTTGGATTTCAAGATTGCAGAAGGTTGTGACCTTGTATACTACAAAGGCCGAGTATGTTGCAGATACAAAGGCTAGAAAAGAGATGATATGGATGAACAGGTTCATGGAAGAGTTGAGAAAGGAGCAAGATAATTACATATTTTACAGTGATAGTAAAAGTGTGATTCATCTAGCAAAGAACTCAATATTTCATTCAAGAACGAAACAAATTCAGTTGAGATATCACTTCATACAACAGGTGTTGGAGGATGGGCAACTGAAGTTGGAGAAAATTGATACAAATGAGAACCCTGCAGATATGCTAGAAAAATCTGTTGGTAAAGGAGAAGTTGGAGATACACTCCACTTCTGTTGGTCTTCAAGTTTGAGCCTTGAAGAGGGAGAAACAAAGCCAAGGAAGATGATCCAAGGATGGAGCTATACGTTAAAATTCAATGATTTATCTCTAAGTGGGAGATTTTTGAGATGTGGAGTTGAATTGCTTCACAAATAGCTTATTTATAACTTTCAATTTTACACAGTAACCGGCGTTGGTCAGCTAACCGGCGTCGGTCACCTAACAGACCAATCGACATCAGTTGGGGTAACCGACATCAGTTACCTGTGTGTGAAATGTTTTTTTTAGAATGCAGGATTAAATCCAACCTTTGTTTAAAAGGTGATCTAAGGGTTGTAATTGCATAGATAAAGTTTCATAAGTTTGTATATGCTTATATAAGCTGGAAAACTAGGGTTAGAATATAGAATTAAGAATATTGAATGAATTGTAACAAATAATTCTTGGAGAGAGATCATAGAAGCTTATAAGAGGAAAAGTATTGTACATCGTGTGAGGTGTGGAAGATTGCAGATATTCAATTATATATCCTATAGACTAATATATTGGTTGTTTCTTGGTAGACGTAGCCCACACTGAGTGAACCATGTTATATATTGTGTATTATTTCTTTTGGTTTTATTTCTATGTTCATTGCTTGTATGCTTAAATATGATTTATATGGGTATCTATTTAGTCCTGATCACATACTACTACTCATATGATTCCTAAGTAAGAAAAGTACTAATTAACTCATGTATTTGGCAATCTTTGCTTGTTTTCTTTTGCTTCTGTTGGTCTTACACTCCTTCTATCCCATTATATCTTTTTGACACTTCACATTTCTTACTTTAGACACTAGCACCTAGCTAGGATGATAGCGCTAGGCTCCCCATCCCATCTAGGTGCCCCTGACCTCTTTGTACTTTTCTCACATCTTTTGGGTCCTTTCTAGCCGTTTGGGCATCTTATCTTTTTGGTAGTTGTCCTTTTCGGGGTTAATTATGAAATTCAAAAAAGGGAATCATATAAATATAAAGTTATGTGACCATAATAAAGGACCAAGCACTAAGCATTAGCTATCACCACCTAAGGTTGCATCCAAAGGACATTATCAAGAGCATTCAAGAATCCATCTAGCATCCACACAAGGGAAAGGGACTACATTATTCTGCATACACTTCATAGGAGGGGAAGTTCATTATATTCCATGCACACATCTATTACATCTCTACATCTAGCTATTGCTCGCTATTAAGTGTGACACACACAAGAGCCACCTAGGGCACAATCTCTTCACACACACACACACACACACACACACACACACACACACACACACACACACACACAACACACACACATAAAACTACATTGGGTCTGAAATGTAGTGCAAAGCTCAGTTGTAAGATCACTTGTTTGACATTTGAGGACAATCTGACCCCTCATTTGCATTCTTTTATTTTTTGGGATTTGATGCACTCTTGAGGGTTTTATAGGTCAATTATTTATTGCAGGTTTTCAGTGACATCGATGATCATTGTGTGACATACTAGTGACAAAGAAGTGAAGGACAAAGAACACCTTGCGACCAATTTCAAAGATGGTTTTATGAGGTTTTTGACAGTCACAGGTGCCCATAACTGGTCTACAGCACCCGCAGGTACCCCTGACCCACTCCAGGTGCCCCATCCAACATATTCCTCCATCTCTACATTTTTCTGGGTTTTATTGTGAACATTTTGCACTTCATATTTTCCAGTTCATCACTTCATGCACAACCCAAGATTAATTACGCAAAACAACTAATTCATTTTATCTCCTCATTTGCACTTAGGGTTTTAAATCTTAATTTCTTATTTGCTTGGGTCTATTTTGTACTTAATTGTTTATTCATTTAGTACTACATTGCAATTAGATTTAGGCATATTTTATCATTTTTAATAATTTTCTTAATCATTTGGTGAACCCAACCATTCAAACCCTTCCTTCTGAATATGTCTTCATCTTATCAAGTCATGGATCAATCTTCTTATCCTTCTTTCACTCCAACTAAGGTCTCTGGCATGGTTACTACTACTGTTGATTTCATGCAAGTTCATACTCAACATCCTCCTTACTTTATTATGCCTATGGTTGATCCTACTATCAATGTAGTAACTACTCGCCACACCCATCCTCCTATGGCTCAGCCCATTTCTATCCCACCACCTATCACTTCTATGACTCCTCCCACTACTTCTAAGGGCTATGATATCATTGAACAACTTAAGAATACACCCCAAAATATCCCTCTATGACTTATTATGCAATGCACCTAATTTTCGTCAAACATTAGAGGCATCACCTTCGTTCTATTCATATTGAGAGTGATAATTCTTCAGTGGCATTCACACACCTCATTCAGTCCCTCAAAAATCTACCATGTGCTATATCATTTACTGATGAGGACATATCACCATCTGACTATTGACAATCCATGTGCACCTTTTCTTATCACTGCTATCATTGGCACCATTTGTATCAAGTGTGTACTCATTGAAAATGGATATGTTGTTAATTTATGTTCTCATTCCCTTTTAAAACAAATTGGCATTGCAGACAATCTAATTTCTAAGAATTCACTCTTATTCATGGCTATGATTCAACTACTCACACATTCTTGGGAACTATCACATTACATATCAAGGTTGGGCCTAAGACGGTCCCTACATAATTCTTCATTATCGATACCTAGTTTCAATTCAATTTGTTGCTGGGTAGACCCTGGATTCATGCAATGCACATTGTCCCATCCATTGTTCATCAATGTGTTAAATTCCTACATGATGGTTATGAACATACCATTACTGCAGACCCTGAACCATTTAAATTTTGTCACATAGATCTAGTTACTACTATGCCTATTCCTCCATTGCATCCTATTCCATATAGCAATATTGATACATATGATATCAATCCAATCTAGCATGTCACAGTCTTCTTCCACCGCTCTAAGTGCTTCAACTTTTTCCACTCATACTATTGTTATCATTTCACCTACAGTGTCTACTCCTATCAACACTACCACTCCGCTCGTTGAGGCTCCTCTCGCTCCTACGTCTAGTGCACCTCCTACCAATATTATTGATATTTCTATCCAGCATGAAAATGCCAACACTGATGATTCTGATGATGAGGTCGATACCGTTGAACTTACTGATGAAAACTTGGGTCAAACTTAAATTTACTCCTCTCAGGGTAGATGATTCATATTTCAATGATACTTTCTTCGATGTAGGCCCTGGTGAATACCAATTCAAAACACTCCTCCTTCTACTAATGCTATGGTACTTTATTGGGGTTTGTCCATACTTTGGACATCATTTCACCTTCTCATATAAATCTGTGCTCCGCACTGCTTCCTTTCACATGCACACTTTTCATGAATAAACTCTTATTGGCATCATATTCCATTGGATCTTACTTTCTTTGATACTATTTACACCTATGATGGCTTGACTAGGCTTGGCTTGACGCTCAATGATATCTTACAACCACCTCACTCACCCCATCTCTATCATGGATGTGTTCATATTACAGACCACCTATGGTCTTTGTGTCTTCCATCTAACAAGTATTTCATTGCACGGTCACCTCGTGTTTCTCCATTTAAACTTGGAAAATCTTGGCTTGATTATATTGGGGGCACTTTAGACCCTAGTCATACTTGTATCATGTTCCCTATGTCATTCAACGATGTTTCTATCTCCAATGATTCATCTCTCAGCTATTCACAAAATCTCACTCATTGGTATGCACATGGGTGTCTACCAACACCTTTCACCAATGAAGAATATGTAATGACCATGTACAACTTATGTCATAATGGATCTCTTTATATGATCCACTGGACATTCAATCACTTATCAAGTTTTTGATGCATCTCCATTTGGCTTGATCAAGACAATGATGATCTCTTAGATGATATCACTTGATTATTCCATCATTTCATACTTGGGGGGCATCCATACTTATCTCCCCCCCTAGCACTATCAAATTATCTCAACCTATTAGCTATATACTTCTATCACTCACATCTAGTCTTCACACATCATACACATCTTTGATACATTTGTATCATCATTCCCCAATGATGCACTCTCATGCTTTGGTTCACACTTGAATTGTTGAGGGAATATTATACACATGAACCTTCACACACTACACACTACACTACACACTATGACATTACAAATTCATACATCGTGTTATTTACACCTCTTTCTCACAACATCTATCACATATACACACTATTCACTCTACACATTCACTACATCTTTCTTGCATCTACTTCTACACGATGTGTTCATTACCCTATGACGCACTCTAGTTCCATGGTTCATACTTGACTGTTGAGGGTTTCAATCTAAAATGAACCTTACCACACTTATTCACACACTCTTCACTACACACTATATCTACACTTATCGATCACATCTTTCTATGCACACAATTCAAACCATTTCCCGATGACACACTCTTGTTCTATGGTTCATTCTCGAATGCTGAGGGGGCATTGTATAAATGAACCTCATCACATGCATACTCATTCACACTCACTTCAGGGGCATGATGCTCCTATCATTCACACTGCATTCCATTCCATCTCATCCACAACATACTACATATCTTGGTCGCATTTAATCTTGTTTGCATTTACTTGTTACATATACACTCTATTACACATGCTAGTCAGATACTTTGTATGTCATTATCTTTTATCATACACACATGCACATTCACTTACCTTCTAGTTGTGATCATAGATTTACACAGATATTTACATGCAACATGGATGTTTGGCACAGTACCTCATACCAGTCCCACAACGGCTCCTGGGGGCATCCACTTTCATACACACTACATGTGTTATTGTTTCATTTTTCATAGCACATTACTTTATCAGATTATACACACTTTGACATAACTTTTTATCTCTCTAACATGCTAATGGGTGCTTCATGTGCAACATTTGTCTTGCAAGTCTATTTGCTTCCATGTTTGTCTGTTACATTGTTTGCTCTTTTTTATTTTCCCTATGCCATTGTTTACGGGATTTTCCATTTGTCTTGTGTGCACACTACCTGCTTTTTGCTATATCAGCCTTGATGTGTCTTGTGACATTGTGAGTGATGTCCCATGTTTGAAACCCACTTTTTGCGGTCTACATTGTCTTCTTGTGTCTTAGTTTACACATTGTATGTTTAGCTTACATATTGTCTTCTACATGCATGTTTGTCTTTTCTTGTACTAACACTTGTCTCCTAGCCATTTTGTTTGTGTGTGCCTTGGTTTCTACCAAGCACACTCCCTCCCCCTTGCAGGGCATTAGTTTCAGCACAACGATCGGTCCTCCTTTGGGCCGTATACTCCTCTAAGACATGTCACATGCACCCCAAACGAGGGGGGGAATCATTTGGGTGAATCAGTCACCCCATACAATAGTTCACAGTCATCACACAACACATTTTAGTATTGGTACAACATAGTCATCAATCTCAGATAGGGCTCAAAATATAACTTGGGTCCTCAACACAGCACAGACACTAGCGCCCAAACCTAAGATAGTAGCACCTGGGTACCCTTGACCCTTCCTAGATTCCTGTGACTAGGGGGAAGTTACACAACATTTTTCAGTTCAGACACATTTCTCAGCACTTCACACAATGGATTTTATAGGGCAAACACAGTCCTTAGCACTTGGCATGCATACACTACACAACATTTTCTACTTTCTCATGTTGGATCATAATTATTCAAATGGATCAAATTTTTACACACCATTTAAAGTGGTGTTCTACATTACAGGAAGCAGTTAAAGGTTGGAGGATGACACCAGAATTTTCTCCCTACACTTCTTTCTGTTCTTGGCGTGAGATCACCCAAAAAACTTACAGGTAGTGCAATTGGTGTGAGATCGCTTGAAAAAATAATTCTTCTACATCATCTTCAGGATCCTTTCTACACTCTTTACTCATCACGGATCAGGTGCACATGTTCCTTTCCACATTTTACATACTTTATTACATACTTTTTTACACATTTTGATCATATACATGTGTATTTGACTACTTGTTCATTCTTCTCTTTTGCAGGTCCATCCTTATGGGAAGTGGTAGTCACATCATCATCATTCACACAATCACCAATCGACATCAACAACAGGTACAATCACTAACATCTACACATATGCTCTCGCCCTAGGGTCATCATCATCATCACTTATTTTTCACTTCCTCTTCTCTAGTTTCCACATGCTTCACATTTTTATCACGTCCATGTTTTTCCTTGTCTCTCGGCACACTTTTTGCCATTGATCTACATGGTTATCAAGTACACATCTCTTATCTACTTTATGTTATCGATAATTCACTCAACAACATAAAGTGGGGGCAAATGTAGACACAAAATCACACACTTTGGGTATCTATCTAGTCCTGATCACATACTACTATTCATATGATTCCTAAGTAAGAAAAGTACTAATTAACCCATGTCTTTGGCCATATTTGCTTGCTTTCTATTGCCTTTGTTGTCTTACACTCCTTCTAACCCAGTCTATTCTTTTCACACTTGATATTTCTCATCTAGACACCAGCAACCCAGTAGGCCACGCTAGGTGCCCCCATCCCCTATGGGCACCCCTAACCTCTTTGTACTTTTCTCACATCTTTTGGGTCCTTTCTAGTTGTTTGGGCATCTTATCTTTTTGGTAGTCAGCCATTTTTAGGGTTAATTACAAAATTCAAGCAAGGGAATCATATAAATATAAAGTTATGTGACCATAATAAAGGACCAAGCACTAAGCATTAGCTATCACCACCTAAGGTTGCATCCAAAGGCCATTATAAGAGCATTCAAGCATCCATCTAGCATCCACACAAGGGAAAGGGGATGCATTATTCTGCATACACTTCATAGGAGGGGAAGTTCATTCTATTCCATTCACACATCTATTTACATTTCTTACATCTAGCTATTGCTCGCTATCAAGTGTGACACGCACAAGAGCCACCTAGGGCACAATGACACAAACACACACACACACACACACAATCTCTTCACACACACATAGAACTACATTGGGTCTGAAATGTAGTGCAACGCTCAGTCGTAAGATCACTCATTTGAAAGCTGAGGACAAGTTTGAACCCTCATTTGCATTTTTTTATTTTAAGGATTTGATGCACTCTTGAGGGTTTTGTAGGTCAATTATTTATTGCAGGTTATCAATGACATCGGTGACCATTGTGCGACATACTAGCGATAAGAAGCGAAGGAAAAAACACCTTGTGACCAGTCAAAGATACTTTTATGAGGTTTTTGATAATCACAAGCACTCACAATTCGTTTGCAGCGCTCTGTAGGTGCCCCTGACCCACTCTTGGGCGCCCCAGTCGAACATACTCCTCCATCCCTGCATTTTTTTTGGGTTTTATTGCGACAATCTACACTTCAGATTTTCCAGTTCATCACTTCATGTACAACTCCAAGATTAATTGTGAAACAGCTAAGTCATTTTATCTCCTCATTTGCAATTAGGGTTTTAAATCTTAATTGATTATTCGCTTTGGTCTATTTTGTATTTAATTGCTTATTCATTTACTGCTACATTGCAATAATATTTAGGCATATTTTATTCATTCATAATAAATTTTCTTAATCATTTGGTGAATTGAACATTCAAACCATTCGTTCTAAATATGTATTTTTCTTATCGAGTCATGGATCAATATTCATATCCTTATTTTACTCCAACTAAGGTCTATGACATGGTTTCTACTGCTACTGATTTCATGCAAGTTTTTACTCAACATACTCCTTGCTTTATTACACCTATGGCTGATCCTACTATCAGTGAAGTAACTACTCACCACACACCATCCTCCTACGGATCAACCCATTTTTATCCCACCACCTATCACTTCTACGGATCCTCCCCGCTACTTCTAAGGGATATAATATCATTGAATAACTTAAGAATACACTTGCAAAAATATCCCTTTATGACTTATTATGCATTGCGCCTAATTTTTGTTAAACATAAGAGGCTGCTCTTTGTGCTATTCATATCAAGAGTGATAATTCTTTGGTGGAATTTACAAACCTCATTCATTCCCTCAAAAATCTATCACGTGCTATATTATTTACTGATGAGGACATATCACCATTTGCTATTGGCAATAGATGTGCACCTTTTCTTATCACCGCTATCATTGGCACCACTTGTATCAAGCGTGTACTCATTGAAAATGGGTTTTCCGTTAATTTATGTGCTCATTCCATTTTAAAACAACATGGCATCACAGAAAATATAATTTCTAAAAATTCCATTCTTATTCATGGCTATGATTCAACTACTCGCACATGCTTGAGAACTATCACATTATATATCAAGTTCGGGGCTAAGACGATCCCTACAGAATTCTTCATTATTGATACCATGTTTTAATTCAATTTGTTACTGGATAGACCCTGGATTTATGTAATGCACATTTTCCCATCTACTGTTTATCAATGTGTTAAATTTCTATATGATGGCTATGAACATACCATTACTGCAAACCTTGAACCATTTGAATTATGTCACGTAGATCTAGTTACTACTATGCCTATTCCACAATCACAACCTGTTCCATATAACAATACTGATACATATAGACATTGACCAACCTAGCATGTCAGAATCTTCTTTCACTACTCCAAGTGCTCCACCTATTTGTACTCATACTACTACTATTATTTCACCTACAACGTATGCTCCTATCAACACTAATAGTCTATTAATTGAGGATCCTCTCACTCCTACGTCTAGTGCACTTCCTACCAATATTCTTGATACCACTATCCAAGATGAAAACACTATCACTAATGATTTTGATGACGAGGTCGATACTGTTGAACTTACCGATGACAACTTGGGTAAACTTGACTTTACTTCTCTTGGGGTAGATGATTCATATTTCAATGATACTTTCGTTGTTGTAGGCCCTAGTGGATACTAATTCAAAAACACTACCTCCTTCTACTAATGCTATGGTACTTTATTAGGGGTTTGTCCATACTTTGGATTTCATTTCATTATTAGGTCTACCCTTAACCTACCTAACCATTCTCCATACCCAAATCATTTTCTATACCACTTTATCAACTAAGTGTTCCTCCCTCTTATCATTTGAGCAATCATATATTATTTTTTATCATTTATTTCTTGTATTTATATTTTGATTTGGATGTTAATGAATAATTAATAAATATAAATATACAACCTATTTATAACCCTTATCTAATAGAATGTAAGTTAAAGGCATTAAGCTATACTTAATTTGATTTTGGTAAATTCATTTGGTGATTCCAATTTTTGTTGAATCATATTTTCCCCAGGGTTTCCCTTATGTCCTCCAACCATGTTCCTTTTGATTGTAACATTTAGATTCTTCTTATTATGGGTTTTCATGGCTTGGTCCAAGTTTTTGTTTTTGTATGATGATAATTCCAAAGGTCATGTTATCCAAAAGAACTCCCCTAGTAATTTTGACAACTTACATCCTCATTTTGGCTCCAAAGTTAAAATTCACAGATTATGTGCACTCTGGTTGTTCCCTTGGCACAATGCTTACTTATGATTCTCCCATGCTCTGTTGTGCACCCTTCCATCTCTATTCTTCTATATTCTTCCACTCTCCCTTTCCCACCTTTCTCTTATGAGCCTGATTTCCTTCCAATAGTCTCATGCACCCTTTTGTGCAACCCTGTAGACTTTCCCTCCGAATCGGCTAAGTCCCCTGGCATTCCTCTCGAATGCATTCCCTTCCTTTTGAGCTCCACATGTTTCCTTGCACTCTCTTTCCTTGTCTACATTATTCCCTTGTACATATTTCCTTCACATTTACACACTGCACATTTCCTTTCCTTCTGGTTTGTTCTGTGCACCCTTTCCTCTAGTCTTCATGCGCTCATTCATTATGATGCTCACGACCTCTAACATTTTTTAGATATGCAACTTTCTTCACTTCTACATGCACCCCTTTTGTGTGCATGTATTCTTCATTCTTGTGCCCCTTTCTCACATGCCTACAAAGTACAATATTTTGTGCCAAGTTCTTGTGCCATGTGGTAAGCTATTAGATTGAGTGTATCACATGCAACCTATCAAAGCGTGCAACCTGGGTGCTAAATCCTTGTGAAATTTTTTTGCATAACACGTGGCAAAAACAAAAAAATACCAAGATAGTTAGCCGATCATAGGGATCAATCAGAGCGTGTCCACGTGTCTTGCATGTTTTTCTTGCATTGTAGACTTCAAAACATCATAACTTTTGCTACAAGGGTCAAATCTAAATGCTCTTGGTATTTTTGGAGAGATGCTAACATGGGCTACACTCTAGATCATTCAAAATAATATTTTGGTAGGATTTGTTAGGTGAGAAGTAGGGAAACATGTTTCAGGCCATTAATGCACAAATTCAATTAGCTCAACCACCTAGATTTGATCTGATTTTCCCTCCTTCCTTCTTCCAAAAGAAAAATAGATATGGGGAGGTGCATTTGATAGTATTGTAGGTAGATTTGTAGGCATTCATTACTGGTTGCTGGTGGTTAGAAGTTTGAATATGATATTCCATCTTCTTTCTCCTCCTCTTCTCTCCTTATTCTATAAATATTGGAAAAATTCTCATTGTAAAAGGTTAGACCCCTTTAGTCTGCTAAGGAATTTTGTTCCTTGCATTTAAAGTTGTAGGCCTTTAGATCTTGTTCTATACATGTGGATATCAGCCTCATCCACCATTTTAATCAATTGTGCATTTATTTAAAGCAATAAAAGCTTGGTATTATGTCTATTCTCTACCTTGGATTGACTTTATTACATCTTCTTGCCTCTCTTTTACATTGTTTGTTTGATGTGATTTCTCACGTCCCTTATAGGTCACTTAAATCTGATCGTGCTTCATGAAAATGACTGTGTGAGTGTGTTTTAGACTGTGATATGCATGTCTATCCTCTCTACACATATTCTCTTTCATTTTATCTTAAATCTAATGGTGTTCATCCCCCCTCTTTCTGGTGCTATCGTCTCCTTATAGCTTAGGTTTTCCATTTCCATGCATCTTCTTTTAACCCCTGGTCCCTTGGATACTTAGAGTAGTGATAGGTAGTTGAATGTCCACTCATAGGATTAGTTTTAGTGGTAAAAATAGGCAGAGGAACTGACCTTTCTCTAAAGGTCTATCTCAAGCGTATAAGTAACCAAAACTCGGAGATAGTCCCATGTTGCCTAAAAACCCTAGTTCATCTTGACTTGGGACAGGTGAAATTTTAAGCTCCAATTTTTTTTGGCACATCTGGTGGGACCAAGTTTTAAGAGCTATACATCTTCATCTCAACAATTTTGATGTATTGTTTTTAAGATCTAGCCTTTAGAGGTATCCTTCAATGCATATGATGACTCCCAACATCCATATCTACTAGTTACAACAGTCTACATGCCCTGTCAGCAAATAAATAAGTACACAATCATGTGTGTAAGGTATTGGAATCAAGCTCATAAGGTAGATATCCACTGATGCACATGCACATGCATAGGTGCAATCAAATATAAAGATTTAACACATGTGAATTTGAGTAGTAGTTAATGCGTGACCCACTAACATGCATGGGAGAATGCGTCCAACTATTTTATTTACCAAGTTGATGTGCTCGTGGTAAATTTATAGAGTTTTGAGGCTATTCTAAGAACATTTGACAACTCTATTGGTCCAATCAACCCATTATCTCATTCACAGACCTTCCTTTTCTTTCTTTCATCCATTTCCTTTCTTTTGATCATTCTATTTTCCTCTCGTGAAGTTTTGCAATCATGGATTCATTACCTCACTAGAATCCCCTTTTTTAAGAGAAAAACCAGTTCCCTCCATCCCAATATTTTCACAATCCTCTTCCATATCAGTTTTATGAGCCCCATCATCATGAATATATGTATGACATAAACTCCATTGATCTATATGGTTATCCTTCTAACCATAATGTTTTCCAAAAACAAGGTTACGTAAGTGATGGCCAAAAATTAATGTAAGATGCTGATTTTCAAAGGTAGATCAGAAAAATGGAGGTGAAAATGGTGCAGGTTAGAGATACATGTCTAATCAAGGCATGTAAAATTTGTTTTAGGAATCCCTACCCATGGGTTGGTCCTATGCCAAAAGGATTCAAAACTCAGTAGAAGCTGAATTTTATGGTCAAAATGACACCCCAAATAGAGAAATGGGCTAGAGAAATGGAGGATTTTTAATCTAGTTGTAAGGAACCTTGTCAATGGGTAAATCCTACACTAGCACCCAACAACCATCCCCTACCACCTCCTAAATTTGCACCATCTCAAGCCACTTTCAATGTGCCTAGCTTTCTGTGCACTCTTCCAAAGGATTCCAGTTCTTCATCTCCTCCCCTTCCCTCCCTTATTTAATGCTCTACCCTTTTTTATGCCAAATATTCACCTTCTCCATAAGAAAATATTTCACCTCCTCAATTATTAGAACCTCCACATGCTCTTTTAGGCACTAGATCCTTTCCCAAATTCACACAAATTGATTTACATGTGCCTGACCCTCACAAAGTTTTAAGCCATGAGGTTTTGGAATTCAACCAGCTAAGTAAATGCTTGACTACTTGTTTTTCTGAGCACCCATTCCTCACAAGAGAAGATCTTGAAGAATTTATAGCTAGAAAACTTGATTTCCATCCTTGTGGATAACATGAGGCACATGCATGCCTAAAAGGGAAAAACTAGGAGGATCCAAAAAATGGAAATCAGATTCAAAACTTCAAGTATTGAAACCATGAGTTTGAAACAAAGAAGTTTCATTTCCAAGAACCTATTAGTCAACCTTCTCCAAATTCATCAACATCAGCTA
Organism: Taxus chinensis; assembly: GCA_019776745.2. Lineage (NCBI taxonomy): Eukaryota > Viridiplantae > Streptophyta > Pinopsida > Cupressales > Taxaceae > Taxus > Taxus chinensis. The sequence continues at coordinate 747,979,865 of CM034153.1, forward strand.
GGGTGAGTTCCATTCTTGACAATCATAATGTACTTATTGAAGAATGGACTGATTTTGAGATCATGGATGAAAATATGGCCCAATTCATCAAAGAAACTCCTTCTATTTTAATCAAACAATCTGAAGAACACATGGTTGAGAAGAAACTTTCAAGTAAGAAAGACATTGCATTTGAATGCAGTGACCCCCATTGTCTTGCGTGTTTAGAGCTTGATTCACTATTTGAATATTGCAGCAAGCCATCAACGACATCTTCAAGGGATTTAATTAATCAAAATGATCTTCATGATGAGGAAGAAAGGTTTGATTTATCAAATTTCTTTCTTGTCGAGGGAAAGTTTGATCTCTTGGAGGAAGAGTTGTTTGTAGAGAAATAACAATGCATGACCCAACCTGCAAACAATCTCCCTCACGAGGAGAGTATGCATGATAATCCCATATGTGGGATTGAACCTCAAAGAAATGGGCTAAACACAAGGATCAGACCTGTTCCCAATCAAATATTTGGCTAATCTAGAGCCAAAAACAAAGTTGTTGCTAGTCATGCCCATTTCAGAGCATGAGGTAGAACTTCAGTGCACTAAAGGTTAACAATAATGCCTCCCAAAGCCAAATACAAAACAACTAAAGGAGATATTTTTTTTTTTGATGTTGATACTTTGAGAAGGGTGAAAGGCCATCTAAAAGTCAGTTTTTCACTCGTATCGCAGACCATGTTCAATGCCAAATTAGTTACATGGTCTCAATTTGTGAGGAAAGACAACTACTTCTATCTGTTTGTTGCAGGTTTTGTTTGAGCTTCCTTTGCCTCTTGCTAGTATATGGTAGTATAGGTTTTCTTTCAGTAAAACAAGTGCTTACGTACACTCTGCATGTTTCCCTTTGGGTCATGTATGATTTTTCAGATTTTGTACATAGTTGTGCTCTTGATGCGCTCCTTTTAGTGCATGTTTCCTTTCCTTCTGCACACTCCTTTTGTGTGCCCTTTTTTTTTTCAGGATGGCAGTAAAATTTTCAAACAGGAAGTTCCAATATTTCATGCACATATTTCCACTCTCATAATTTCAAATCTAGAATATCTTCACATGAGAGTGACAATTGTTTAGAGTTTCAGACAGTGCTTCAAGTGACTTTAAGGGTAGTTCTTCAAGTTGCAGATCAGAAATTCAAGTCTTCAGGATAACTCGATGCCCAATGATACTTCTAAGGCTACTGATCTCCTTCATCTAGTAGGAATTTGGCCCTGAAAGTCACCAAAATGTTGTCCAAAATAACCCCCTAGTTATTTTGACAACTTACATCCTCATTCTGGCTCTGAAGCTCATATTCATATATTGCACACACTCTGGTTGTTCCTTTGGCACAATACTTGGTCTTAATTCTCTTGCACTTGCGCACCCTTCCTTCTCCATTCTTCTATCTTCTTCCATTCATTCTTTTTTTCCTTCCTCTTACACGCCCACTTTCATTCCAGCAGTCTTGCACACCCTTATGTGTAACCCTGTAGACTTTCCCTCTAAGCCAGATAAGTCCCCCAACACTTGCCTCATGTATGCATGCCCTTCCTCTTGAGCTCCACACATTTCCTCGCACTCACTTTCCTTGTCTGTATTCTTCCTTTTTTGCATCTTTCCTTTTCATTTATGTGCTGCACATTTCCTTTCCTTCTGGTTTGTTCCACGTGCCCTTTCCTCTAGTCCTCACACACTCATTCATTCTGATGCTCACGCACCTACTTGCATACTTATACCCTTTTTTAGATATGCACCTTTCTTAACTTCCGTGCACACCCCCATTTTGCATGCCTATCTTCTACATTCTTTCCCACCTTACTCGCATGCACACCATTTACAATATTTTGTGCCAAGTTCTCCTGCCACGTGGAAACCTATCAGATTGAGTGTATTTCACGCAACTTATCAAAGCGCAAAAAATGGGTGCCAAATCCTTGTGATGAAAATTTTCACAACATGTGGCAAAAATGAAAAAATACCAAGACAATTAGCTGATCACATGGATCAATCAGAGCACGCCACGTGTCTTGTGTGTTCTGCTTACACTGTAGACTTCAAAACATCATAACTTTTTCTACAGGGCTCAGATCTATGCACTCTAGGTCTTGTTGGAGAGATAATGACGTGGGATACACTCAAGATCATTCAAAATTAGATTTTGGCAGGATTTGGCAAGTGAGAAGTAGAGAAATGTGTTTTAAGTCATTAATGCAGAAATTTAGTTAGCTCAACCACCCATATTTGATTCAATTTTCCCTCCTTCCTTCTTCCACAAATAAAACAAACATGGGGAGGTACATCTAACATCCTTGCAGATGGATTATAGGCATTCACTTTGAATGCTGAGTTGCTAGAGGGCAGTCCACTCCCCTATCCATAGTAGGTCAACGGTTGGTATCATATCATTTCAGTCCCACATATCAATCCAGTCAATATTTTGTTTTCCCTCTTCTTTAGAGCCGAACCCACCTATCCCAGCTCCTCTTCTCTCGATCCCCCCTATATATAGATCTTCTTCTATAGAGAGAGGGGGGGGAGCCGATCCCTCTCTCGCCCAATAGAGAGATTGGAACAATGCTCATTGTAAGAGGTTGGAACCCTTTAGTTTGCTAAGGAAATTTTCTCCTTGCATTTTAAGTTGTAGGCATTTAGATCTGGTTCTTTGCATGTGGATATCACCCTTATCCACCATTGTAATCAAATGTGTATTTATTTGAAGCAATAAAATCTTGGTTTTATGGCTATTCTCTGCCTTAGCTCAACTTTATTGCATCTTCTTGCCTCTCTTTTACATTGTTTGTTTGATGTGCTTTCTCACGTCCCTTGCAGGTCCCTTTTCTTATTGTGCTCCATGAAAATGAATATGCGATTGTGTTTCAAAATGTGATACACATGTCCATCCTCTATGCATGTATTCTCTTTTATTTTCACTTAAAGTTAATTGTGTTCATACCCCTCTTTCTGGTGCTATCTCCTCCGTCTAGCTTAGGTTTTCTTGTTTCATGCATCTCCTTCTAACCCTGGTCCCAATAGAGTAGTGATAGGTAGCTGCATTTACCTTCATAGGAGTAGTTTTAGCAGTAGCAATAGGTAGAAGAACTGACCTTTCTCTAGAGGTTTGTCTCAAGTGTGCATGGTCCCACAACTTTGAGATAGTCCCATGTTACCTCAAAACCCTAGTTCATCCCGACTTGGGATGATTGATCTCCAACAGGTCCATTCCCTATGGTTGGTATGAGATACTATCCATTTAACCAGGTCCATTCCTAAGCTAGATCTAAGGGTAGGGTTCCTCCCTTTTCCCATACATGTTGATATATTTAGTCATCATCCTAGCTTATTATTATACCCCCACCTGTGAAGATTTACTTACTTAAATTACTTCAATATGTTGTTTTCTACAAAGATGTTGTCTATTAGGCATTGGTACACACCATGATTCTTGTTAATGCTAAGATCTCACTCCTCAAGCTAATCCAAAAGTACCCTAAAATAAAAGCTAATTTCATTAATCTCGTGGCCCAAAATTTTTTTATCTTGTTGTAGACTCACATTATGCATGGGCCCTTTGAAAATCTATATGCAATTCATGGGATGATGAGTTAACTACCTCCCCTCTCATTCTTCATGATTCCATTACTAGTGATCTAGGTGTTATACCTAGTATTGAGCTTCAACATGATACATATTTTACTTATGATTGTAACTTTGATGATGATACTAGTAATACTCCTTATACTACTAGATATTATGATATTAATTTTTCTATTTTGCATGATTACATGACAAATGCTAACAACGATCCTCTATCTCCTTTTCTTGTGGCTAATGATACTGTTTAATATACTTTTTCTTATACTATTACTAAGAATAATGAATATGTTGTATAATATCCATACATTCATGCCTCTAAAGGATCTCATTAGTTTTGTAGACACCTAATTATGACCATGCAATTTTAAATGACTAAAATTGCACTATTTTTTCTCTTTCCTATTATTTCATTATAATTAGTGATTTTCTGCTAATTAGCTAACATTCCCCTATATCTCGGTAAATTAACAAATTTTTGTTAGTTAACTGGCCTTTTCCCTCATCTTGGATGCCAATTAATATTACTTTTTTAGTTAAAATCCTCTTTGAATTAATTAATTAATTAACCCTTCCAATCACATATTTAATCAATAAACCCTCTTATTGGTTAAATCCCTCTCTCAAACTCCTCAAACTCTACTAATTTTCCTCCAAATCATCTCCAAATGGATTCTATAAGCTTAACTTGGCCTATTAATTAATGCTAATTGATTAATTGAACCTTCCCAAACTCCCACGAGTTGTTAATATTTAATTAATCTCTTCTGATCATGTTTATCCATTCCCATTCTACATTCACTTTATCCCACATTAACTAGGTTGCAAGCTTCTCCCAAATTGGAAAGCTATATAAGAAACCTAGTACACCTTGTCACACCTTACACATGGTCTTTGTACGACATCACATATCTCAAGAGATCATTTCCCTCATAAGAAAACACCCTTTTACTAAGGTTAGTAGGAGAAGAATAAAAAATGGCAAGTATGCCACATTGATGAGATCTCTTCCACCTTAGTAAAATCCCTTTAATTGCATATAATTTGTGTCCATTTCATATAAAGGGAGAACCGACATATCAAAAGTACATCCAATTTCAAAAGGAGGTTTGCATTTCTTTGTTTCTAATGTTTTGTGCAAGTTTTTAACTTCTTTTCATGCTTTATCTTGATGTATTTGTTGAAAATAAACTAAGTTAGGGTATACTCGGTGTTAGATCTATTCAATTATCTTGGTTTAGTTTTTAACATGCATACATAAGGCACGCCTGGTGGGACACCCATTTGCCTTATGTGCATTCACTTATTTTTCTTAGTTTAAGCTTCATTTTACCATTTTACAACTAAATTTATTTTAATTTGTTAAATTTTTTATGTTTTTGAGCATGTATGTTAGTGTTTGGTAGTGTTGAGGCTTGTTTTCAGGTATAAAGGAGGTGAAGTGCTATCAAAATTGAATCTTGATGGTCAAGCTTTTTGTTTTTTTTGTCATTTTATGATATTTTTTGTTTAGGTACAAGTTAGTCGTGCTATCATTTTCTTTATCTGCACTATCCTTACCTGCACACACTACTGTTACCCATGCTACCATTACCCATGATAACATTACTTGTACATGCTACCATTATCTATGCTAGTGTTACCTGTCTACACTACCATTAACTACTTGCGCTTGCATCTTCTTATTTATGTTTATGTAATGTTAGTTGCATATGCATGTTGTTAGTTGCGCTTGTGTTATCATACTTGCATCTACATTTCTATTGTTTACACGCCATTTTCTTCAAACTTATGCTAGCGTTACTATACATGTGTTACCATTCTTTTACACTCGTTATTGTTTCTTGCATGAGTTACCATGTCCTTGCACATGTTAGTGTTTCTTACACACACTATTTATTCTTGCACATACTATTGTAATAGTGTTAATATACTTACACTACTATCCTTTTAGATGAACTAGCATCATAATAGGTACACTTACATGTTGTGGTAAATTTTCAATCAATTTTCTTAAATTTTCAAATTTTCATTTCTAATTTTATACTATTTTATATGTAACTCAAAATATATTATGTAGATTAATTGGTTAGAAAAGTGCTAACATTTGAAATATTTGTTAGAAATCCATTTGTTTGATTTGATAAAATCCATGTATGCTATTCTCTCACGATCTTGAGAATCAGAAATAAATCGTAATCATTGGTGTTTTTCTAACATTGTGGTTGTATGGAAAATTACTAATCATTTGTGTGTAGGGCTATTACAAATTTAATATGGAGAGCCGACCACTCAAAAGTTTGCATACAGGTTTCCTTGGCCAAAGAAAATCAAACTTGGTTAAAATCAATTAAAATAAACAAAAAACATTGTCATTACATGTACAAATAAGGGTAAAACCAACTCGATTTAAATGTGGTAAGTACTTGGGATTAAGCCATAAAACTCATTGTGAGGAGTACCATAGGAACCCCAAAGTAGTTGGCACATTGAGGGACCTTTCCAATGAAACAAGTAGCATCCATTCGTACTCGACTAGTATCACTTGTGAGGAATAAAAAATTTTGTCCATGGTGACAACCCCATTCTTATTGATTAAGGGGTATAGTCCATAGGTTAAAAAACTATAGTACGTGTACTCATTCAGAAAATTATTGGTGAGATAATAACCCAAAATCCCTAGGAATCGAGGCCAACTATATCCCATATTATTTATGTATACCAAATCTTTACAAAGAAAAACTTTTTTCCAGTTAAAATCTTATTTTAGTGATAGAACAAGGTGAAACTATGTCCAATTTGTGCCACGTACTTTTCCATCGCAAATCATACTTCTCTCATAATTTGGCTTCCATTACCAAAGAGAACAACATAAATTTCTGTCAAAATTACATCAACCATTGTTTACACTTATATTTGAAACTTATTTTCCCAAACTTGATTGAGTGTTGAGATTACATTGTTATGTTATATTATTTTTCCTAGCTACCTTAAACAAATTTGCAACATTCAAACCTAGGAAAGTTTCCCTTCACATCCATTATGTTGCTGATTTTTTGTAGATTTTCCTTGATAGTTTTCATCATACATCTCAAACACTTGGAAAATCCTCACTTTGTGGTCATTACACTGCTCATTTTGAATTAGATTCCTTGTAACATTTAAATAGACATCCTAAATATTTACAAAACACATTCTATCATGGCATTGATCACATGTTTGAGACATAAGAGATGTACATCTAATCCCTTCCTCCCAAACCCTTTAGACCCATCTCATGATGAGGAACATGGTCTTGTTGATCACAATAGGGGTGAGGAAAAAATACTCCATAATATATTTGAAAATTATCCCACTCATGTAGACAACTTTTTATTTCAAAATAAAGACCATGTCTTGTTGTTATTGGTAAAAATAGGACCTAAATTACCCTATGATTTTTATCTAACCTTCATTTTTAGTATGATTCTAGGGGAAGAAAGAATAAAACCTCCTCCTTTTAAAATGACCAAAGACACGTTACACCATGACCATGCCTCTACATCGGAACCAATTGAAGTTCATAATGAGGAAGCAATAAAGTATAAGACTAAGACTATCTATCGTATACCCTTTGTTAGAATTAACCGCAAAGCTAGAATGGAGGGTGAAGAACCCCAACCTAAAACTCAACCTAAACCACACAATTAATACACCACCATGCAACAAAAATTACAAGATATTATTCATCATTTGGAAAATCTAGCTTCACATGTCCATAGAGACATGAATACAGCTTCTCACATAGAAAAACCTAAAGTGACGTATAATGAGCACTACACTGAAAATCATGGCGGTGAAGAATCCAAATCCAATCATACACTTATACCTCCCATGACAACACATAGACAATTTTTTGACCACAAATGATAGTTTATGAAATACGTGTTTGTTATCCTACAAGAAAACAACATGGGACACAACACAATATCAATTTGTAGAATTATGTCCTTATACCTTTGATTAGGAGATGATATGTATTCCCTTTATGTTAAACTTTGAATACCCTAAATTTGAAAATATAAGGGAAAAGGTGATCCTCATGATCACATAAAAGAATTCTTCATGGCATGTCAGGAGGTCACTCACAATAATAACTATCTTATTCACTTGTTTCCACAGAGTCTTAGGGGCCAAGCACTTGAATGGTTTCTCCATCTTCCCAAAGGGGCTATTCTCAATTTTGTGGACTTAGCTGAGAAGTTTTCTCACCAATTTTCATTCAATATGGAGAGTGATATTACCGTGCTAGACCAATGAAGTGCTAAACAATGAAATAATGAGAACTTTTTTTCTTTCTTACAATGACGATGAGGGTTAGTTATCCATTTCCATTTATCCATTCTTAAGAAACAACTTGTAAGCATATTTGTGCCAAATTTACACCCCAAAATAGCCTTCCATTTGTAAATGTGTTACGTAGGAAATTTTGAAGAATTCATACAAAAGGGTAGCCAAATAGAAAAGGCTTTGTTAGCAAAAGGGGTCCTAAAATCATTTCAACGAGATAGCTATGAATCAAAACCCATGAAAAAATCCAAATTATTCAAAAAAAAAATTGTAGGTGAAAGATTAACTAATTCTAAGAATGTACAAGTGATTCAAAGAACCTTGCATCTAAAACTCTTTCGTAGACCGCTTAAACTAAAATTCAAATGTAGGAAATACACTTTATTCATGAAGTCCCTGTCATTGAATAGGTCAAACAAATTGATTCGACCAATATGGTCAAGTTCCCAACCACCACACCTTTAGCAGATGATGTGCCTAAACTTTCATGGTAAAAATACCTCAAATATTGTGAGTATCATCATGTTAAAGGTCACAATGTGGATCTGTGTATGAAATTCAAAAAATTCATTCAAGATATCCTAAATTAAAGATATATAAAAATTGATACACAAGAACCTAAAAAATGTCTAATAATCAGTTGGGGATTTATAAGGAGCCTTTCCCAAAACATAAACAAACAGAAAATAATCCAGCTCAAGGTCAACCTTATTGGTTGGATATTTTGTCAACGAAAAAATATGTTTTTCAACCACAACATGCGGGATAAATTCCCTCCTCAAATAAAGAGGAGATTCCCAATTTATTAATATTATACTAACACTGTAGAATATTTACAATATTTATAATAATCTAGCATTGAGGGTGGGATCTCATCTTAGTAGTTTTGTTTCTTTTAGAATGAAGAATAAATTGAGAATGGAAGAAATTTTTAGAAAGTGAGGTTTGAGAGGATAAGAAAAAGAGAAAGAGAGTAGAAACATGTTTTTTCTTTGGAAAATGTAGATCCGAAGATACAAACACAAGATAAAAGTGTAATAAAATTTAAAAAAAATCAAAAAGAGTAACGAAATGGAATTTAAAGGAACATATAATACATAGAACTTAAGAACAATACATTAATTAAAGAGATATATGCAACGCAAAATTTGTAAGTATCCTCTTATATTCCTTTTCTCAAATATTGAAAGTACGGTCTTTCTTTTTATTTCAACAATTCCATTTTATAGCCTTTGTTCAAAAAATTCTCTCTTGTACAATGCCTTAGCATTTTACATTTATAAAAAAGGGAAAGTTATTTGGATTACAAGATAAAAATAGAAAATTCACATTAAGAATTATTTTGACTAATTTTCATGAAATGACCGATTTAACTTACAAATCCAAACGATGTCTCAACATCTCAAAAATTTACATACTCGACGTTAAACAAAAAAAAACATGTCAAAGCCTTAATCTGATTTTTCCTTTTCATCTTCATGTTCAATCTACCTTTGAAGATACACATGAAAATTTTGGACCATTTCTTGTGTCTCTTTTTCATCAAGTCCACATGAGTATCAATTTAGAACATCATGTTTCGAGTACGTTGATTATCTTTCTAGGGAGCTTCTGGAGTCTTCTGATATTTTTGGCTAGGTTGCTCAAAATGTTCTCACACAATATTATCTTTTCAATCGCCTTAAGATAAAAATCAATATCAGTTTAGGACTCCTTTTTGATTAACTCCATGAAATCCTTGAAGATCTCGTTGAATGGTAAAATTTTCAATTCATCATCAAGGACATGATGACGGATCTTGGAAAATTAATCACCAATGTAATTAGTGGCATTGATTTCCTCCTCGCTATCCTTTTGAAGCTTTTCACAAACTTCCTACATAATATTTACTCAAAAGTCAATGGATTTGTAGAACTCAAAGTATCAGTCCCTTTCACTAATCACTTTGTCCTTAACAAGGGTATTTGAATTGATCTTCCTGAGCTCGTTCAAGGCCTCCAAAGTCAGCTCCTAGTTGTTGCATTCCTCATGGAGCTCGTTATTCATCCTTTCAAAGGATGACTTCTCATTCTCAACATAATTATGGACTTCAACAATGCCCTTGATTATCCTTTTTCCCTGAGTAAGGAGTTCCTAGATCCAACCATCCACCACCCACCCTTGTCGTCAAATATTCTCCATTTTTGGCATGGATGAAGTATCAAAGTTGATTGGAGCCAGAGAGGGAAGATGAGTTGGTGTGGAGAGATTGAGTTGTATGGCTATCAGTTGCTCCACTTTTTACTTCAATTCATCCTTAGTAGCTATAGACACAAAATCAAACACATATTACTATTTTACTATGCCATCAAATATATTGTTATACACATGGATCTTAAGTAAAAAAACTATTCACTGGTGACACAATCCTTTTTCCATCCACTTGTTTTGATTGTCTCTATTGTCACAATCTCTCACATCTGTCATTTTTGTACCTAGTTCTGGTCAGGTAATAAGGATACATATCTATCATTATTTTCACATATGTCATCATTTATCAAAGGACACTAGCACCCATTCTAGAAATTAGTGCTCAAGCACTCCTATCCATTCTAGGTTCTCCTGTCCTCTTTGTTCTATTTACACTTTTTGATATTTGTGCCTGAATTCCTAGTTTTCTTATCCTTATCCCGAGATCATAGTTGGCCTTTTGGGTCACTAGTGTTGAAATTAAAATAAGAGATCCATATATATACACACAACATACACTCTATTATTCTGGCTGGAAAATTATAAGGGGCAATCACATCTACATACTATCACTACCACTACCACAAAGGGGCTGCATTTTTGGGCTATATACACTGCATAGAAAAGGGAAGTGCTCAATTCGATATCATACTTTTTCATATTATCTAGCTATAATCCCACTATTCTTGGTGTCATTGGCATGAGGAAAAACAAAGGACACTATCTCACACACAAGCACAAATAACTTCACAGAGTCTGGAATGTAGTGTAGCACTCGGTCATAAGTTCACTCATCGGGTGGCCACCGGGGTCAGTACGTCATCACATATCACATTTTTCATTCCAATTTAATGTTTTTTTGAGCTTGTGCATGCAACTAGGGTTTTTTTTTGCAGGCTACAGGAACCCTCAATGATCAAAGAGTGAATATCAAGTGACTAACCGAAAGTGATAGTAAAACCCTAACGATAGAGAAGAAAGAAAATTTCGAGGTTTTACGCAGTAACTAGCACCCATGAACATTCACCAACGACCCTGTCTAGCACCAGACACCTATGTCTGACATCATTCTCAAGATTTAGATTTTATAAAGAGCATTTGTGACACTGTTCCAATCTTGTTTAACACTTTACACTACCCAAATTAGTTCTAGATTGCGAAAAATTTAGGTAAGTCATTTATCTCTCCTATTTACTTATAGTTTTGCATTACTTGAGTGGATAACATTTATATATCTACTATATTTTATCATATTAGTTACTCCACAATTAGATTTAATTCATATTTTATTAAATCATTTAATGAACCCTCTCTTTTTTGAACTTCTTGCCATAGGATCTAAAAAACTCTCATGGCTAAAAAAAGGCCCTCATTTCCCAAGCATAATATGGTTGATACATGATTATAACCCTTTTTTGATGATATTGTTGTAGAATCTAAATTTCATGACCTTTATCGCAATCTTAAATGTGATTCTTCAATTATTCATAAACTTCTTGCTTTCCAAGACACTCTTCCTATTGGCCATGACACTCCTAACATTTACATAGTCTCCCCTAAAAAAAGAGTTGCTTCATGTTCTCCTTCATCTTTTATAGTCACCCATGTTGTTGTACCTTCTTCTACTCCTATTATAACACATGATAATATTACTATAGATTATTTTATTAATCATGTTCTTGCTTGTGACTATATGGATACTACTCATGCTACTTCTAATGTTAAAAATTTAAATAAGCATGATGTCATTTCTATTAGTAGTCAAGATGAATGTAAAGTTGTATCTCTTACTCTTCCTTCTTCTAAAAGTGATTCTAATAAATGTAATGATAAATCATATATTAAACTCCTATCACTTCTTTGTATGCTAATGATAGTCTTGAAAAAATAATTTCTTGTGAAAATATGACTGATTGTAATGTCGATTATGTTTTTGATCATAAACATGTTAGTGACGATGTTACATATCTTAACAATGCTGAATGTGAATTTACTACTCTTTCTTCTACTTCTGAAATTGTTGCTCAAGATGATTATACTCCTACCACTAGCACACCTCTCATTTTATCTCTTGAGTCTACATATAACATTCCCATAGAGCCTCCATATTCTTCTCCTCCTCTTCCACCTCCTTCTCCTACTTCCACATCCACTCCCCCTTTTCACATTCCCATGATCACTCATAATGGAAAGACACAACCTCTTAATATGCCTCTCACTTCACTAACTATCCCTTCCCATGATATTTTATCCCTAATATATGTTTTTGGCACCTTAAAATCTCAAGTTCACACAATCACCTTTTAAAGTAAAGCCTACTATGCTTCCATTAACAATAATTATTTACATGGAAATCCTATTCCTAAAAATATTCACAATTCTGCTTTCCCAAAGGAATTTATTATGCCTAACTTCTCATGTTTTGATGTCACCTGCCAATACTTATTTACATCTAAAGCATTATTGTACAACCATGTCTACTTATTCTAATGACCACTTGTTACTCAAAGCTTTTCTTCATAACCTTGTTGATCATGTACTCCAATGGTATACTCATTTGCCTTATGGATTCATTAGTACCTATTATGATATGGAGGATTTTTTTATTAGACAATTTATTTATAATAATGGTCCTAAAGTCACATACGAACACTTTCCTTATTTTCATCAAGGAAAGAAAGAACCAATTGTAGATTACATTTTACGCTTCAATTCTTACATGCATCAATTATAATTTCAGCCCATCAATTTAGAAAGGCAATTTATCTTTTGTCGTGGCTTAGTTCCTATATTGAAAGAAAAATTAATGTATGATACATGTGAATCTTTTACTCTCTTATGTTATGAAGTCATTGATTTAGAACATGATTTAATTGATGCACATATTATACCACCTCCTTATACTTATTCTACTACTTATTATCCTCTTCCATCCATTAAGCTCCCTCCACGGTCCCTATCTCCGCCTCCGCGGAAGCGTCTTCCTTCCCCTCCAACACGTAAGGAATCACTTAAGTCTTCTTCATAAACCACTTGTGAACCATTGTCATTCTCATATAATGAAAAGCCACATGATGTTTTGCAAACCTTACTTGATAAGTGACTCATCCATTTACCTTCTACTCAGCATCATCCACCTCACCTCTTACAGTGTCAGCGTGACCACCCTTTCTGTAATCTCCACAACATCAACGACCATTGTGATGATGAATGCTATGATCTTCATGAATACTTACAACAATTATAAGACAAATATGTCATTTATTTCCAATCTCATTCTCGTGAGCGCTCTCTTTATTGTATTTCACATAAGTATGCTTCCAACTCTGTTCACTTTTCTTCTTCATCTCCATTTAAAGTGGCCATCCGCCCACCTCCTAAGGTCATCATCCATCAACATCCTCCATCTAATCCATCTATGCTTACATCATTTAATTCTTCACAAATTTCTATAGTACCTCATTGGCTTCCTAAGCCCCTTACTTCTACACTTCCTCCCACCACACCTTATATTATTGGTTCTAGTACATATAACATCTAATTTGGCACTTACTCTCATCCATCTATACCTTGCAGGCATCTTAATATCTAGTAGATGACATGCAATCTCCCTTTCATTACCCTATGACGCACTCTCATACTATGTTCCAAACTTGAATATTGAGGGAATACTACATGAAAGAACCTCTCCTTTGAAAACTCTTGTGCTATGCTTCATGTCATATTTTTCTAGCATCTCCTTACATATGAAAAACCCATTTCTCGATGATGTTGAACCCTAGTCATTAGTGTTATCATTGATTTCAAGTGGCATTGATGGAAAATAAATAAGTGGTGAAGTGGGGCTTTGTAAGAGGAATGAAGGATGATTGGTAGTGCCTCACTAGTGGTGTATTGTGCATCTAGGTTGGTTTCAGGTTGGTTTCAGGTTGATTTCAGGATGGTTTCAATGTTTTACAGGTTTGGTTAGTGAAGTAGGAGTCTACTGAAGGTATGGAAATGGTTGGTATACTTGGCTAATAGGTTTTACAGGCCATATATGATGGTTTTAGCATGGGAAATATATCTTACAATGGGTTTCAGGTCATTTGGTGGAAGTCTCAGTTCAAATTGATTTATTTAGGCTTGTGTCTAGAGCTTGATGAGGTGTGGAATTTTGGTATAGGTAATTTAAAGGTCATGTAAGTATGGGATCAGCCTAATAATGTTGTATAGGGCATGTGCGAGCATCAAAAAGGTGTATTTTAGCTCCTGGAGGAAGATTTCAAAAATTCACCAAAGTTAGCCTTGAGAACTGACATTGTTGTCTGATGCAAATGAGATAGGTTTGAATAGCACATGAATATTTATGAAAAATGGGCTCATGGATAATGTAGAGGGTTTAGTTTTGGTTCTTCATGCCAAATATCACCAAGTTCTGAAAAGGTATGTGAACGTTGTGTAGGATTTTCTAAAACAAGCTTCTCAAGAAGTGTACATTAAGTGGACTGTCTTCTTAGCACCCAAGAAAAAATATGAAGCATTCTTAAAATAAATCATAGGATTAATTTTTGTAGAGAACTCCAAGACTAAAGTGTGGAAAAATTTTTAAGGCAAAATTGATGAGTATTGGAGAAGATATGAGCATTCTACTGACAAGTTATTTCTCTTCTCAGGTCTGTTTCTTGAAGTATTGAGTTGAAATGAGCCATTTTTGGTTTTCCAGTCAAGTTTGTGAAATGGTGCATATGTTAAAAGTTCAATGAGGTCCTTACCATGTCATAGTTGTTGCTAGCATGATATTATAGCATAGTCATTCTAGAAGATCCATCTCAGTTTTACAAGGACAATCTTATTCAGTCATGTGATCCAAAGGTACACTAGGGTTTAGTGCTAAAAATGGTTGTCTATGATGGAAATTTATCTTAATATCTTAAAATGGACATTTATGAGGTTTATGAAACTCATGGTTGATTCTTGTAGTAAGCTTCAAGCACAAAAACTCTATTTGCACCCTATCTTGGATTATTTTGCAGAGAAAACAATATTTAAGGACATGTTTGAAGGTTGTTCACCTTGAAGACACTATCTCTTAGAACCTTTAGTGGATCAACCATGTTACTCATGAATTTTAGGTGTTAAATAAAGTGTTTTAATGTGGAAACTAAAGCATAAAAATAGAAAACCTTGCATGCACTATTGATTGTGATAATATGAGTGAAATTTCACTAAGCAAGTTGGAATAAATACATAAAAGATGTTTGTTTGGAGTATAAATGTGGTGTTAAGTTCTCTAAGGAGGAAAATAAAGTCTAAATAGTCTTTTATACAAATCTAAGGTTCATATTATACCATGATGTTTTGGTTTTGAACTCAATATGCATTGTTGTGTCAACATTTGATACTATTTGCACTGTTCCTTTGAGATCTGAGAGAAAATGGAACACATTCAAGTATTTAATTTGATTTGAAAAGATGGAGAAAACTTTTGCAAAGACCGAGAACTTGAAATTTTCAACTTTCATCTAAATTGGAGTGATAAATCAAATTTTTAGGGCTCTCAGGAACCTACAGTTAATGTAACCTTGATTATAGGGTTTGAAACACACTTTTTCTTGATTCTCATATTTCCTCGAATGAAAAATCATGAAAAATTGTAAATATATCTATCCAAGTCATATGAACATGTTGCAAAGGAATGAATTTATTTTATCAAGAATTCGAAGAGAAATTGATGATTTTTTTCTCCAGAACCCATTCTTCAGGTCTGTGCATAGGTAAAGTGCAAGTTTATGGTTAATTTATTCAATACGATCATTTCAAACCTCTTTCATAGGTCTCAAAATACATGATCAAGGTCCAATTTTTTTGTTATGATTGTTTGAGTTCAAAGTGCAAAAGTTGTGACAATGATGAAGATTTAACACTGTGTTCTTGCTTTTCAATGTTAGTAGACAATATGAGTGGTCTTTACCTCAAATTGAGTTTTCCAAAGTGTGTGTTGGCTCTAGTGAAGGATAATTTGGAAAGTATTTAAAAATTACAAGTGTGAAAGGTATTATTCTTAGCTCAAGACAAGTAGTTGAAGGGATTTCCTTTGGTCAAGAAAGCAATATAAGTCTAAAAGATAGGAAAAAGAAGAGACATGAAGTTGAAGAAACATGTAATGAGCCCGATTAAGGGTGAGTGAAAATGTTGAAATAGTTATGAGAAAGTAAAACAATAAAAGAATAAAGTTGTCAAGATTTTTTTGAGAGAATGTAAAAGACCAATAAGGCATGTGAATCAACACAAGAAATTTTGAGAAGTCAAATAGGTATATGGAATTAGGAATAAGAATTTAAATTTTTTTGCATTGTCTTTGCAAGGAGATATTCAAAGGTATGACGGGGGGATGGTGTATGTAATGAAGAAATATTGAATAGAAGGTGTTGAAGATAAAAAATGAGATGAAACACTGGTGTGTATAGAAAGTGTATGCAATTGTTTGAGAGGCATTATTCAATGGAAAAAAGTGTGAATGTAGTGCATATAAAGGTATAATAAATGATATGTGGTAAGGGTATGTGTGTTGAAAGGTGTACATACAGGAGATAACCCACTTTCAATGAAGTACTTTTTCTCTTCGAAAGTTACCTTTGAATGGGTAACATTGAGTGACGATGTTCCACGAAGCCATTGACAGGTTTAAGGAAGTATCCTCCTTTTCTCAACTTCTTATGAAATCCAATTTCTTTCATAAGTTCCTATATGTTTGGGATGAGTGATCCTACATGATCATTTATATGCTTGGATATTTACTCACAAAGTCTATCCATTTTAGATTGCAAATCATCTTCTGTGTTCACCCACATTGATGATTTCTTATTTAGAATTTCATCCCTACCACAGGGCTGATTTTTGATTGGATTATTTGAATGCTCTAGGTTCTCCTCTTTCCCATATTCATACTTATTTGTAAAATTTTCATGAGAAGCATTGATTTCTTATTTTTGTTCAAATTAAATATGGTATGAAGGAGAAAAAATAGTCTCATACCTATCTTTTATGGCCATAGCATGAGTAAAAAAGTCAAGACTTGGCTCAGGATTTGTAGTGCCCACTTCCCTTTGACACCTTTTGATACTGATCATGACATTGTTGACTATATGATGGACATTTTTATAGTTTTGATTTAGTATGATGTTAGATGTGAGACCATGGATTATTGCTGACTTTGATTATATATGATGCATGATGATTATTAGAGACACTTTATACATTGATGTTGGTATACTATTTAACATGGTTATATTATAGATGTTGTTCAGACAGGTGATGTTGATATTTTGAGTAAACCTAGAAAATGGAAATTATTTGATGATGATATAGTAGTTGATTAAATTACAAATAATATAGTTGTTACTTTGATGTTGTTTTGATTCATTTATGTAGACGATTTTGGAATTATATTTATATTCATTTTGGATGTTCTGATATGGCCACAAGGCCGAAGGAGGTATTTGTGTTGTTGCAGGTTAAAATATCACAACAAACATCAGGGGATTGGATACCAACCACATTGAAGTCCTAGATGAATTCAACAAGGTCACC
Organism: Taxus chinensis; assembly: GCA_019776745.2. Lineage (NCBI taxonomy): Eukaryota > Viridiplantae > Streptophyta > Pinopsida > Cupressales > Taxaceae > Taxus > Taxus chinensis. The sequence goes on from CM034153.1 coordinate 747,997,600, forward strand.
ATGGCAACATGTTTTGTGTGTGTGTGTGTGTGTTGTTTCGTTAGGGATTACCATGGGGGGAATCACCTTTAAATGTGACCATGGGTTTTGTGTATTTTATTAATGTGGTTCCTTTTTATTATTTTTTGTATGTATTTTATTAGTGATGTGTCCCTTTATTTATTTAATTAAATTGTGGTAGATTAATGTGAGAAAACATATGGTTAAAAGTTAATTAATTAAATTTGGATATAAGAAAGTAATGATGGAAGTTGTTGGATCTTTGTATTGAATATGTAAGGGATGTGTAAGTATGTGTAAGAGTTGTGTAAGTTAGATTTTAGAGTATGAAACACTCCACCTCCTTGGAAATTCGATTTTGTCCTTGGAGACTATTTTTGGAGGCTTGTGGGACAAGTAAAACTTGTCCCATACCTCTTAAGTTTATTTACCAACCATACCTATGGTTGGAGGGTTTATCTTATCCCTTTTTAATACATTTTTATTAATCATGTTGCATTTTTTTATTGCTCTCTTCTTACATTTTATTGAATTCAGTCCTTTGGGGGTGTGGGCCTTTTGGAGTGTGCAAGTAAATTGTCATATTTTCACCGACCTCTTTATTGTGCTTTGGAGATTAAAATTTGACTTTTGTGTTGGAGTTGAGGATGTGTGATGTGGAATCCTACATGGATCCACATCATCCTCTTCTCTTCCCTCTTCTATAAAATTCAAACTCATTTCCTTGTTTTGGGTTGTTGAAACTTTGGAATGCTTCCTTGGGGGCAAATTTTCTTATTGATTGGAGCTCTTACTTTGGAGGAATTTTGGGAAGATTGTTAATGTTTTTGCTTGGCTGTTTGGAGTGATTGCATTGAGATAGAGACTGCTGTTTTGGAACTTAGACAACTCCATCATGGAAAGGTAAGAGCTTGTCTCTTGAAATACTCTTTTCCTTTATGAGTGTGCTGGTATTGTGTGAATGTTTTAACATGTTCTGTGTGTTTATTGGTTGTGGGTAGACTTCCATAGGAATGGTGTAGGAGAATACTATGGGGAATCCATGTTGGGGGCATAAGGGAATGCCAGTGGCATCAAAATTCTTGTGGAGGGAGTTTAGATTTGGGATCCACCATGGAAAAGAAATAGCTTGCATTTCTTACTTGTGGGGGGCATAAGGATATGTGTGGTGAATTATTTTGGTGGTTTATTATAGGTGGATGCCCAATTCCCATTGGGAGGTATAAGCATCTTCCCCCATAGCTCTTGCTCCTTTGGCTTGCATGATGAAGCATGAGTTCTATTTTAATGTTTTCAATGTAGTTGTAAACTGTTGTCTTGTGTTGAACTATGTTTTATTTGAAATGTGCATGTTGAAAGAATGTTGTGTGTATGTTTTGTGGAAGCATGTTGTTGCCTTGAGTTGAATCACACCTTCTATTGCATTGTGGTTGGGGCTTGGGGGCCAATGATGAAGGATTACTTCTCCTTTCATTGGATGTCTTGATTGGGTGGTGAGCGTTGTCTTTCCCCCAATTTTGTTGTGATCAAATTGGAAGAAAAGGGAACTTTGCATGTTTTTTTTCTGGAGCTGAGAAAAGAAGAGAGTTTGACATCCCCTGTGAAATAATTCCTTTGTAACCTTTCCCACTTTGAAGTGGATGAAATTGTAATATATTTTGTGAAGAAAAGATGTTTGCAATTGGTTATGAAAGCTGTATATTTAAAATATGAAAGATGTTTATACTCTATTATGTTCCTTGGGAAGAAAGAAATAGAAATCTGTTATTTACATTCGAACTTTGAAAGATGTAAAGTTGTATAATTGAAATCAATAAAAGATTGCACTACCTTATCAATTTACATTGTTGTATTGAAATTGTATCATTCTGCCTTGTTTAAAATATATAATTTTTTAGAAAGGATAGAAACTGGAATTCTTGTTTTAATGTTTGATTGAAGAAGGAAAACATTTAAGGCTAGTATGGAATGAATTCAATGCTTCATTGTATGGAAAAAGAGATAGTTAAACCTTTGTTTGAAAGGAAGAAATGTATGTGGGAAAAATACAGTCTTTTGTCTCTTTTGGATATGTATAAAATTGGAAATTAGAATTTCATTTAGCTACTAAATGGTTTGTTTAAAACAACTAAATGTATTAGACTAGAATAGAAATGAATTTCCATACTTGAATGATGAAATTGATAAACTGATCCTCTAGAAATTGATCTCTATTGTAAATTTAAAACTGGCAAATAATTTATTTAAAATGCACAGTTGGAACCTACAAATAATAATTAACATTGAAACCTTAAAATTTAGCATGATATAATATTAATGAACTCATTTTCACAAAAACACTTAAGAAAATAATTTTTAACATTGCAAAATCGGGCCCAAACCTTTTCACAGTCTTCTTCTGTCAATTGTTGGAAAAACTAAAAATTGGAAATCAATTGAGCAAATTTACCTTCCTAAAACATCCTAAATCCTTCTTAGAATAATCCTCCATGTCTGTTTGGCATTTTGAGTGAAGGAGGAGATCAAATTGAACAAAATTTTATAAGTTAAATTTATTAGTTGGCTTTTTAAAATAGCCTGCAGAACGTTTTCATAAAATTTACCCCCTAAAATTTATCAAAATCTAAATATTATTATTCCTATACAAAGAGGGCATTGAGAGCTTTTCAGAAAGTTCTTGTTTACCCAAAATTGAGCTTTCTAGCTAAAGTTATGGCCCTTTGAAGTTTTCCTTTCTTGGCGGGAAAATTTGGGAAATTTTCCCTGGTGGGCCCGCGGCCTGAAATTTTCCCTTTTTAAAACTTAGATTTTTTTTTGAATTTTTTTTTTGGAAAAATTGTGAAATTTCCCCCACCATCCCACCACCCCGTAGCCAATCAGAGGCTACCACGTGCACGGCAGAGGGGCGGAACCCTTGCAGACTCTGTCCCTTTTGAAATTTTGTTTTTGGGAAAATTTTCATTTTTACCCCCGCGGCCCTGCACTCTTGCCCCTTCCTTGGAAGAATCTACTCTATGGATGCGTGGGCCCATGCATGTGCTTATCTCTTTTTCCCTCCCTTTGGTGAAATTTCCACAAAACGTCTACCGCCCCACCCTTTCCTCTCTTTCTCCCCCGCTTTGGGGCGCGTGGGGCGCAATTTGTATTTTTACCCCACGCAAAGAAAAAAAATATTTTCAAGCCTCCCCGTGACCTGCTAACCCGCCATTTTGGGAAATTTTTCATCCCTGGGCCCATGGGCCCGTCCTTGGGGGAAAATTTTCACCCTAAGGCTCACCGACCCATAACTTGAGTTTTATAAGGAGCTAGGAGGAATTCTTTATATCATTGGAAAGGTGAGGAAATTTCCTATCCAATGGGAATGATTTAGGGAAAATTTGAAAGTGTTAAGTGTGAGAAAAATAAATTTGAAACTATAATCCTGTTAGAAAGTGGGTATGGTGTTTATTTACCCTCTGAATCTAATTGAAAACTTCTAACCCTAGATTTTGGACCTTGTGACCTCTAATAATTGTTAATAAGAGAAAAGTATGTTCTAGTAAACTAGAATTGTTCTGGAACCTGTTAGTGACAACTATTGTCTCGTAACTTGGTTGTCGACACTCTTAACCGAGTTCTGGGAGTGGGTAAGTAAGACTTTGCTCTGATGATTTTAAATATGTTTTCCCTTCCCCACTGTAATTAAACCTTTCTCTTTACTTAGATCTTATGGAATTAAATACCTTGGGTATTTAATAGTTTTGGTCCCTTAACCCTAAAATTTTAATTAGAGAATATTTAGCTAAAATGTCAATATAGTTATTGATTAAATTAATCCGTAAGGAGTTTTGAGCTAGGTGTAGACTTATTACACTTGTTGCTTTATATTGTGGTATTAGTAATTAATATAATGGGAAAATTTATCAGTGAATTTAACTGTCCTTGAGACTTGGTCGTTAACAAAAAAAATTATTCCATAATTTTCTAACTAAACCTAGGTTGTTCATGGGTCTCAAGTGGGTTGTTTTAGCGGGCATCAGATGATCTTTTGTACCTTCCACAACTTAAAAAAATTCTTGCAAGGATTCCTTTTTCAAAATTGTCAAGAGATCACCACCATATTCATATGAAGAATATTTATTTTTGGAACTTGATGAAATAGTTTCAAGAAATTGATCCATCATCCCAAGGTTTATTTAACTTCAATACTTCTTTAATATGAGAGGCTTCATCATCAAAGGACTGGAGGACCTTTGTCTCAATATTTTCCTCATAGTAACAATATCTCACTTGTTGTAGCCTAGAATGCACTATACAAACCCCAGGCGTGCTAGCACATCACCCAGCCTAAGCTGAGCGCTCACCCAACGCACGCAACAGTACCAAGCCCCTCTTTAGAGTTGCTTGTACAAGATGTTATAATGAAGAAGATACAATATATTAAGAACCATAAACATTCCAAAGAGTATATTCCAGATCTAGATATTAGTGAATCACAAACTAAATAATAACTATAATAAGTTTAACCATACTAGTTACAATCATGCTTAACACCATTATCCATCCAATATACTCCATTATATTAAATATTGTAATACATAGAAGCTTCTTACATTACAAAATATTACCATAAGCTATGCACGCCTAAGATCCAGCCACATAACTCTACAATAATTGTGTGTCCCTAAACTACATAGTTCACTACTTATTTATAGGGGTGGGGAATTTCCCTCAATAGGATTAGTCAACAAAATAGATAAGAAAATACTTCTAAAGAGTTAACAAGATATATATCCTATATTCTATCTTAAGAAAACTATAAGTTCCTAGATTACATTTAAATCCACTTTCAAAGGTAAATTGGAAGGACAAAATAATGGAAATTTATGGCCAATTTACGGCCTCAACATACTTACCTTTCTCTACCTATTTAACTACAACTAGAATGAACCTTACTTGGAGGCATATCAATGATATAGCCTAGAATTCATTGCAAATAACCCAAAGGGTGCCGGCACATCACTCAGCCTGGACTGAACATTCACCTAAAGTACGCAAGGGTACCAGGACCCTCTTTAGAGTTTCTTGTCTAGAATGTTAGCATGATTGCATATGTATATATCCATATTTATAATAGTTAATCAATTAAACCACAGTTCCTGAACCAGATCTAGAACTAAACCATATGAAATAATGACTAAACAATGATTATAATGAGATTTACCATGCAAAAAACATATTCAGTCACATCTAACACCAATATCTAGCTAATATAATCCATTATATTAAATACTGCAAAACACACTAAGCTTCATACATCATAGTAATGTCATAATGAGTCATGTGCACTAACAGATCTGCAACATAACTCTACAATAATCAGTATTGTCTAAACCATGAAAATCAATACATATATATAGGGATGGGGACTTTCCCTTCACAACCTATGCACCTTCAAAAATAGGATACATGTGATAATAATAGCCATATGCCTTTACAAGGGAATATAAAACATGCAAGTGCTAACAATAGATCTTCTATTAGTTAACTCCTAGAATATATCCTATTATTAGAATAAGAATTTGCATGGCACTCAAACTGATGCAAAACCCAAGATAGCCTTGCATGATCTACAAGTTTCCATGTGATCGTGTGCTTAGCACTCTATCTCCAAAAATAGTCCAGATCTGCCAAAGTGGCTAAGTCCTGTGTATACTTGTCCTAGGTGCGCGTTGTTCTGCTATAGTTCCATGTCCTTCTACCTGCCATGTGTCCACATGCCCAATCCTCATGCACTTTCATACTTGAACTATCTTTCATATGCTCAACATTACCCCACACTAATGGCATTTCCACCCCTAAAATGGGTAATCTTAACTTATCTCTCCATAGTAAAGAATAATGAATGAAAGAATGAAAATTTGTTCAAACAAAAGAATGAGATATCATTCACCACTTTCCTCCACAACAGGCAGTATTAATTTTGGATACTCATTCTTAACTTCTACCTCAAATTCTTGTCAATCACTTAAGGCCTCACCTATTTTGTCTCGGATATCTGTGACTATGACATCTAGCTCATCTTGAGTCATGTTCTGTTTTTCGTTCTGTAAGATTCTACAAATATTTTCCATACTAGAAATCATGCCCTCCATATAGTCCATCTTCCCTGTAATCTTGTTTCCTATCTCCTTCAGCTTGTTTTCATGTGGTTCTTGGGAACTTGTAAGTGCTTTGTGCTTCTCTCCCATCAAAGCAAGTATCTCCATGTGCCCAAGTGTCTCATTCTTCATGGATTTGAGGACTTCATTATCTTCTACAACTTTTCTCGTCCTAACGATTACATCTAGTATGGTGTACATGTTCAAGGCTTGATCTTCCTTCTTCAATTCATCTTTAAAGGCTTGTAGCAATGACTCATAACTTTCAATTTTTCTGGCAATGGTGGATTTTACCCTTGTTTCTTCCTCGGCAGGGTCTTTTGGTGTGGGCATATACACACGGGCCCTTCCTCTATGACTAGTTTTACAAGTGTGCGTATATAGTGCATTACAGATGGAAATTTTTCTACAACTTGAGATTCCAGTTGTGGCCTTACCTTAACAATATAATCGCTAATCTCCTTGGACATAATGATCAATTCTTCCATTTTTTCCTCATCCTTTTCCTTCTCTTCTATGAGGTACTTTATTTCTACATCCCTATCCTTGTTTTTATCCATCATCACCCTAATCATTACCGCTTTTTCTATGTTCCTACGTGCAACCTCTGCAAATACCTTTACCAATGTGTTTCTCACTTGTTCACCTGACATACAGTTGGCTTAACATTTATGTGCTAGATTTGAGGTGCTTTTGAGGTGCTTTCTTTATTCTAGGCGATACGCATGATTCTTTACACACATTAAAATTAGGCTCATCCATATGAGACTGCATTGACCATGACAACTACTTCCATGTGCATGCATTTGCCATCTCTGCATCCATCAACTCCTAATCATACAAGTCCTTAGCTTCCATGATACTCTAGAAGTGCCCGCACATATGATCTTGTTGGTATCATTCACATATCCAACTACATGATTCGCATAGTCTTCACCTTAATTTTCTCCTGTCCCCACTCCAAGTGCTCGCCTTGGTGCCATAGTAATTAAAAAGGTGTTATTTTTTATCTTTGTCAATCTGTGTGACTCAAAATTTCATTCCCTAGCCCAAAAATACGTGCCCTAGCTCTAATTCAAACCTTAGTGCTTGATTTCTCCTCCTGCATAAGCCTACGCTTTGCTTAAACCCTTTTCTAATGGGAGAACAAGTCAATCCCGTGAACAAATCTGATCACAACACCTGGTTTCTCTATTCTCTGCACTTCAACAATGTCTCATTATCTCATTCTTAAATATCTCGCTCAAAAATCTGTAATTGCAAAGGTAAAAATTAATCTGCATTCCATCCTTATATAGATTTATAAAAATTGCTACATTTATTTCTATGTCACCTACCACTAATCCTAGCATTAATGCATCGTTCGTCAATATTTAGCACTGCTTATTTCCGCACCATAGTCATAACCTTCTGGTGTGCCTTCTACTTCTTGGCCACAGACCTCCTTCTACGTGCCCAATGCACCGAAGTACTTCACCATTGTGCCTTCTTCCAAGTATTTTCCTCTACTACAACCTACCTCACGTTATACTGTGCATCCATTTTTCCATCTGTGGTCTTCATTTAGGAGCAAGTTTTTTCTATCCACGCCTTTCAAAAATCACCTACACAAAATTTTCCTTATGCTATACCCATCTTCAGATGATAATCAACTATTTTTAACTTGGTAATGAACCATGTATGTAAACCACCCCACACTAAGGGTATGCGTGGTCCTTTGCGCATGAAAAATGCCTAAATTGTAATCAGCTGTTGGTGCGCAAGAGTGCTTATTACACACAATATTGAACTAAATTGACAAAGCATAACAATGATGATGGAAACACATATAAGGGAAATGCATTAAGGGAAACCTAAGCTAAGTGAAAATACTACCTTATTACAAACACCAAGAATACTTATTTATAGTGGGGCTTTAGCCTACTCCCGTTGAAGTAACCAGGAAACCGTGTTCCATCCAGCGCCTCTAACTGGAAATCACTTAAATCAAGTATATGAGTGATAACATACAATCCCAACCAATGCACTTTCAACTTTCCAGGATGGCACAAAAATCTGAATCATACAGAAGTACCATTTTCCCAACCTCAAGCTTCTTATCCTTGATGTGCCTGTCATGCCATGCCTTTTGCCTTGATTTTTCTTACTTTTGACTCCATCTTGCTATGGCATGCCTTTCATCTAGCTACATCAATTTGTCAATATGTTTTTCTAATGCTTTCTCATCATCCAGACCTCCTGCATGCGCAATACGCAAAGAAGGTAACATGAATTCCATGGGGATAACTACCTCTATACCAAACACCAGTTGAAAGGGTGTTTCTTTATTCAACCTCTTGTAGGTTGTCATGTATGCCCAAATTAGTGCAGAAACCTTTTCATCCCACTCTCTCCTTCCAACATCACAATTTTTTCAAAGTATGGCTCAATATCTTGTTGAAGGCCTCAATAGTTCCATTTTCCTGAGGGTGATAAGGGGTAGTCCTATGGTGTGCAACCATGAATTCATCCAATAATATTCTAATAGTCTCATTAAGGAAATGATTACCCCTATCACTTTTCAAACTTAAAGGGAAACCATACATGCAAATAATATTTTCCCATATAAACTTTGTTGTTAAAGTTGATTTTGCAATCCTTTGTAGGTGCCACTTTTCCCCACCTTGTAAGATAATTTCTACAAGTTATAATATAGCATGACCATGTCCTACGTGTGGCTAGGGAAATAGGGCCCACAAAGTCAATCGCCCACTTCTCAAAAGGTTATGCACTAGTAATAGGTCTCAAAGGCATTTCATCTCATTTCCCAGGCTTTCCAAGGAACTAGCAATGATCATCAAGCCTTACAATATGCTTTGCAATCCTTGTACAATGTTTCCCACCATACACCAGCTAGTAGAATCTTGTGTGTGGTGGCATCCCCTACATAGTGTCCACCTGCAATACCGCCATGAGCCTCTGCCATAATTTCTTCACGTTCATGCTCAAGCACACACCGGTGTAAAACTTCATCACGACCTAACTTGTATAAGTATCCACTTATCAACATGTAAGGCACGACATGAATAGCAAGTTGTTTCTTTTCTAAATCCTTCATTCCTTTGGGTGCCACACCTGTGCATAAAAAGACAAAAATATCCTCCAAGTTTGAGGGCACATGGTTCAACCTAAACAAATATGCAATCTGGCATTGTGTCCTCAATGATCTGTACATCCTATCCTAATTTAATCCTTGATAAATGGTCTAGACCAAAATTGCTCTTACCTGGGTTAACCACCACTGTAAAATTGAATTCTTGAAACAACAGTACCCATTGGCATATGCGCCCCTATAAAAGGTCTTGTTCACCAAGTACTTCATTGCCATGTGGTCTATATAAAAGATGAAAGGTGTGGCCATCAAATACTATCAAAACTTATGGAGTGTGTAGATCATAGACAAGTCCTCGCACTCTATTGTTTTATAATTATGTTTTGCTGGAGTCAACTTTTTGCTAGCAAAGAAAATAGGATGATCAACAATCCCTTCTTGAGGCTGAGCTAAAATGACACCAATGGCCATGCCAGAGGCATCTATATGAACGTGAAAAGGCTTGGACCATGAAGGAAAGAAAAAAAATATGTGTTTTAGTAAGCCTTCCCTTCAGTGTGTCAAACGATCATTGTTGTGCCTCACCCCAATAGAACTTTCCTTTTCCCCTGAGTAATTCTTCTAAGGGCACGGAAATCTTGGCATATCCCTTGATAAATTTTCTATAATAACCAGTGTGCCCCAAGAATCTACACACCTCACTTTGGCTAGTAGGTTCCTCCAACCGTAAAATGATAGCTACCTTAGCAGGATCCACTAGCAAGCCTTCTTAACAGATGATATGTCCCAGAAAAATTCTAAAGGGTGTGGAAAATATACACTTCTTGATGTTCAAGGAGATGCTCAACTGTCAGCACTTCTCAAACATCAGCCTCAGATTATCACAGTGATATTTCATGAGCCCATATATTGTCCAATCATCTAGATACACCTACAATAACTTGAGAATAAAATCCTTAGAAAACTTGTACCACTATGCACAAAAATATTGCAGGTGCATTCTTTAAGCCAAAGGGCATAACCATGTATGCAAAACTTCCCAACTCGGTGGTGAAAAATTGTCTTCTCTTGATCTTCTTCAGCTATCCTTACCTGATGATATCTAGAGAATCCATCAGTGAAGGAGTATATTTCATGCCCTACAACACCTTCCAATATTTCCTCAGTAAATGGTGTGGGAAAGGGATCTATCACACATAACTCCCTATAACCCACACAAATCTTGATTATGCCATCTTTCTTGATGTTGATCACCATAGGGCTCACCCATTCTGACTCCTCAATTAGCACAATGATTCCAAAAATTAACATTTTGTAAATTTCTTCTTTTATTTTGACGTGCAAGTTCGGATTCATCCTGTAAGGTCTCTTCCAACTAGGTGTGACACCTTCCCTTCAAATTTATCTTCATCTCTCCTAATGATTAATGCACACCTTTTAATTCATGATAACCTCTATGGAACAAGTCCTGAAATTCACGCAATAGTTCAATTATTTTAGCAACTTCAGAGTCAAACCAATAATCTCCAATAATGGCTTCCTTGGGTTTAGCATCCATTCCAATGTTCACTTTCTTAGTCTTCATAGGCTCATGGTAGGCGTGTACCTTCTCATCTGCACTGTCCAAGACTTTTCATGTACCCTTTATGTGCTCAATGTCTAGTTTCTCTACCTCTTCATCATCAACCACATAGATCATCTTACCCTTTTCTCTTTCTAGGTAGGCATGCCCAAGATGCTCTTCATCTATTTTTTTCCTCTTCAAAGTGCACCACCAGATTCTGATTCTCCTAACAACTCCTGAAGTAACTCTTCATCCTTTGCATTGTCCCCCATAGTTAAATGCTTCATAACCTGCAATGCCTCATTCACCGAAGGTTTAGAAGAAAAGTAATCAAAGGTCTAAGTCATACCTTCAATAAGTTTTTCCCAATTTCCAGTCACCCTATTCAACACTACGTATACATACCATGCACGAGTGCACCCTCACAAGGTGAAATAAAACTTGTGCACCCATAATGAAGGTAGTAAAGATTCCTACCCCATCATTCCAAAGTCTCTCACACTACTGAACATGGTGTTGAACAGGATCATTACCATGAAATGAAAATATCTGAGTATGCGCATTACTTCTTAGAAACTGAGTACATAAAGCAATCCTTAATTCTCTCCACTCTAAAATAGTATCCCTGTAAACCATCCACCAGTGCATTTTCATCTCATGTAAAGTATATACTAACATGTTCCTTCTTTCCACCTGACATTCCCATTAAAATTCCATAGTAAGCAAGAATATTTCTAGATTATCTGCATCTATATACTTTGGTACTTGGTTTTTGCCCAAACATCTGATACTGTGTGGCTTACTGACACACACGGTTGCACTTCGTACTTTGCACCCAACCATTTCAAAGGTTTCATGTGCACCCAATTATCACATGCAACACTTGTAGTATCACTTATTGACTATGCATCATCCCATTGGAGAACTCTTTCTTTTGATGGCTCAAGCACTTCCAGATCTCGAATGGTGTGCACATAAATTCTATTCAAGTGTTCTTCACTTAAGGGACTCCACATAAGGCATAGATTTCCCATCTGTTAGAGGTATGATGACATGTTCTTATTTGTTCTCAAATTTGATATACCCCTTATTGAAGTGCATTCAAGCTAGCATTGTTTTCATAGCACCAAGGAAACCAAAGTAATGCAGGAAAATTATCTACTTCTACAAGCGCTAAGACCTCAAAGTTCCCAATGAGCTTGGCCCCCTGTATAGTAATGGATGCATATTTTAAAACTCTAATGGGTGTTGCCTTAGTCTAATTTTCCATGAACAAACACATTGTAAGATGGCTATAATGGAGGTCTTCCCATCTAAACCCACACATCTAAAGTGAGTATGTTTACTTCCGCGCCTATGTCAATCAAGATGTTACTAAAAATCCAACCATGGACAAAAACATTTAGAGTAATATCCTTTTCATAATCCAAATTTTCTGGAGGAATATTAGCATCTAGAAAGTGTCGCTCATGCTCAATCCCAGTGCGTGGAGTGGTTCCCTTCAACTAGATCCCCAAAAAAGGAATAATCTTATGTTGGCGCAACATCTTGCAAACTTCTTTCAAGTCATCAACATATGTCTAATGGAGATCAGTTGCTTTCTTTTGTTCCAACTTTTTTGATTATTCCTTCAAACATTGTATCTCACCCTGAAAATTATGAATTACCTCAATGGTTTCTTGATCAAACTCCTTTTGATGCATAGGGTTTGGATACTTGGCATGCAGGACTTCCTCCTTAGTAATGGTAGGCTTATGTTGTAGAGTTTCCCTGGTGCGTGTTTCCTCAGCACATGTAGTAATCTTCACATGTACCAACTTAGTATCTAGTGCTAACTTTAACATCCATTAGTCTTCCATGACATGATCTACTCTAACTATTCCTACACTCTTATTTTCATGTTTGTGTTTCTTGCTTAAGTGTTCATACAAGTCGGGGAACTCTTCATAACTATGATTCTTTCTACAAAAAAAACACATAATATTCTGTGGACATTCGCACTTGTAGTGATCAGGAGACATGCATATATAACAAGTCCCATGAGGCAAATCACTCCTTCCACCCCCGTGACCTTGACCCTTGAATCCGCCTCTGTAACCTCAACCTCTACCACAGCTACCATCAGAATGCACCTCTCAATGTGATCATAGTCATGATGCTCACCCTTTTCCTTAGAATTATTTTTCAACACCAATCTATTCCATACGCCAATATCAATGGCATCATGGATATGATAAAATCAATCTGTAATCTTCAATATCATTAGTTGAGGGACCTATGCAAATCTTAAAATAACTAGACATATTCTTTCTTATCATGCACTGCTATAATAATGGGGAACTGGCTTGAACTGTGGTCCAAGTTACATATCTTGTGATCTGAGTAACAAGGAGCACACCAATTTCCAAGAAGGAAACTATCCTTAGTATGCCCCCTTTACTTTGTAATATTTACACCAAATCCCACTGTGTGCACATTTCATGTGTTTGAATTAGCCAGATAATTTCTCTAATTATTTCATCAATACTATAATTTTAGCTTCTAAGAATGGGCTCACTCACTGTGTCCACACTTTCCTACCACCTTAGTACAAACATCGTAGAACTAATACAAGCGCATCGTGTGGATATGTATAATGTCTTGTGTGAAAGCATCTCTCCTAAAAGGTGTGATCAATCCCCCAATGAACCACTTTGCATTTTGGCATGCATGGATATCATAAGATAGCTTAGACATGAGAGTCTTTGACCTGAGCATCATATTCCTGAACACTTTTAAGTAATGCCTTGTTTAATGTCTTTAAGTCACACTTATGATTTTTTGCTCGAATAAAAATGGATATAAAATTCCATTTAAGAAAGCATTTCACAGCATCGCTGTATATTCCACACAATTATGATCAGAGATCAAACTTTCTGTACCAGCTGTGCATGCGCCCCCCTTACAACGTAGTTACAAACTGACTTTCCTTGTACTCTGGAGATGTAATCCCCTTCGTACACCACATTATCTCACACATATGCACATGCTTGGCTACATATCTTCAATTCTTCTATACTCTGGGATATGGAGAGACATCTCCATATAAATTTGTTGAGGTTGGTACGAGACCTTTCCCACCAGGACCCAAAACCTGTATTTCCTCTTGTATTTTTCATCACCTCTAAATCCACTAGATCCTCTAGCACACCCAAGCCACCTGATCCACCTGATCCACCCCCCCTCCATTAGTTAATAGAGACCAAAATATGCACTACCTTGTGTTCTTATGGTTGTGCTAAACTGAAATGCCACATAGTCTACTAAGTTTGCACTACTTCCAAATGCAATGCCAAGGTTCAACGTGGCTATGTTCTATGCCGATGATGCACTAGAAAAGATACCTCCAATGGGTCCTCCAAATAAAGTAGATGATGATTACGCCATAGATGAATAAGCTCCCTATTTAACTCCTGAACTTGACTAAAAATCAAATCTATCTAATGTAACCCCACTACTCACACTAGCTTGTTTTTTACTGACTTTCGTAGAAACTGAAAAACCAAGTTCAAGGGATACATTTTCTAGGTAGATTCAGATGCACACCCATGGCCCATGTCATATCTACTGGTGAGATATCATCTAAGGCTGAAGAGGGTTTCTTACCATGCTTTTCCAAATGGGGGAGATCCAGATGCTCTGGCTCCATGTCTTCTATGTGAGCTCTGAATCCTTCACGAGGCCATCTCTCTCCACAACTTCATATGTTCTGCAACTTCCCGGCTACTTCTCTAAATATCTCTCGTACACCTAATTGAACTTAAGCCACATTTCTTCCCTCTGTCTTTCTACAACGAGGTCTGTCATCCTTACTAAACCTGGCTCTTGCCCCCGCGCATGGTGAGTTTTAGTTAGCCATCAGCTTCTGTTCCAAATCCAAGGTTATAATCAAGATTTTGATCGCAAATGGAATACCACGCAAATACAATCCTCTGGGTTCATGCAAAAAACTGAAACTCAACAAAATTTTTGGTAAGAGTAAGTCGAAACTATGCATACTTAATAATATAGTTGTTCAATACAACACCTCGGAACCAAACATCCTACAGAGCATGTCCAAATAAAATCTACATCATACAAGGCCTAGAATTCTTCTTGCATACAAACAAGCATGTGAAACATCCAATTCCTCTTAGATGCATAAAGCAACTAGCCACTCATATAACTCTATAAGAAAGATAGCAAAGAATGTCTCATATAATACGTCAAACCAGATTCTGCTCAACCCACTGCACGTACATTAAAATCAGGTCCAGTATGCTGAATCTATGAGCATACTCTTCTTCTAAATCTACTAACCACTCCTCAATACTAGACTGAGGTCAATCGGTATGTCTTCATCATGCAACATCTTGAAAAATAGCTAAGAAAGAGGGTCCCAACAATGGAACAAATGATGTAGCCTAGAATTCACTGCAAATAACCCAATGCGCATTGGCTGACACGTCACTCAACCTAAACTAAGCACTCACCTAAAGCAACAACAAGGGTATCAGGTCCCTCTTTAGAGTTTTTTTATCCAAAAACATTAGCAATGATTGCATATGTATGTATCCATATTTATAACAGTTAATCAAGTAAACCACAGTACATGAACCAGATACCTAGGACAAAACAATATTAGAGATTGACTAAAACAATGATTATAATGATATTTACCATACAAGAACCATATTCAGTCACATCTAACACCAGATATCCATCTAATATGATCCCATTATATTAAATACTACAAAACACATAAGCTTCATACATCATAGTAATGTCATCATGAGTCATGTTGTGCTAACAAATCTGCAGCGTGACTCTACAAATAATCGGTATTATCTAAACCGTGTAACAAATCAATACATATCTATAGGAATGGGGACTTTCTCTTCACTGCCAATGCACCTTTAAAAATAGGCCACATGCTAATAATATCCATGTGCCTTTCCATAAGGGAATACAAAACATGCAGAGTGCTAATAATAGATCTTCTATTAGTTAACTCCTTTAATAGATCCTATTATTAGACTAAGAATATGCATGTTGCTTGAACTGATGCAAAACCCAAAATAGCCTTATGTGATCTGAAAATTTTCCATGTGATCACGTGCTCAGCACTCTATCTCTAAAAAATATCCCAGATCTACCAAAGTGGCTAATTCCTATGTATACTTGTCATAGGTGCGTGCTGTTGTTGCTAATATAGGTTCCATGCATCCTTCTACGCGCCATGTGGGTTGGTGTGCACCCAATCCTCATGCACTTTCATACTTGAACTATCTTTCATCGGCTCAAAAATCCATCTCTGTACATATATGTTTTTGTTAACACTAAGATGTTTAACTAGGAATTTATGAGACTCCTGACACATTAGGGAACTATGTGTGGAGTTATTCTTTATATCATGAAATAATGTGTAACATATTAAGGAATTATTAAAGAATGGTGAGACATGTTAAGAGATTAAACTAAACCTTATTAATGTTTATAATCTCAATATTAAGATAAGTGGTTAAGTGGCAGAAGCATGGTGGGTCCATAACCCGTAGGTCCAAGGATTGAAACCTCACCCCTAAATCTTTAATATATATATATATATCCTATAATAAAAGACTTAGATATGATGAGCTTAATCCAGGTTACAAGTACAATGAAATACTTGTAGGAATTTAATATAAATGTTGAATATGATAAAATTAAAGTATAATCAAGTCTAATAAAGAAATTGTATGGAAATACTATAACTTTTGGGACATCAAATTACCAAGTTATGATCAATCACCATTGAAATATAGAAATATAATTATAATGATCCAAGAGTGTTGCATCTACAACAAAAGGATCTAACATATATCTACCTTATGATTAGAGCGGTGTTGATGTACATTCTATTTGAGTATAATCAATTGACCTTGTAGTTGATATTGAATCAAGGAGGAGGACAAGAATACTAATAGGTAAGAGGACCTATAAAGCTATTAACTTGGAATGGACATGTTCTAACTGTTATATGAAAATGGTAAACATAGACATGCACTCCATTAGATAAGTATAGATTTCAAAGAAAATGACATGAAGATCCATTAGGATCAATGAGTCTGCCTTATAGTTAGTTACCTTAAAAATGAAGGGATTGGAAGGTATCTCAAGAAATGAAACTTATTTTGGCATAGAGATTAATACATAATACATTTAGGAGGATTAGTATATCACTAACTTGGGTGATATCTATTGTAGAGGATGATACAAATGCATGTATGATAGATAATGATTGGCAGAAAGGTGCAAAGGTACACCTAGACAGCAAAATTCAATGATATTGAATATATGCTCATTAAATGAAAATGATATGATCTATCATATCTAATAAACAACATGTTAATCAATGTATGTTATAAATATGGGTAAAGTACAACATTGAAAATTTCTTACTCACTTGATAAAGAGAGACAATCATTTACATAATTTAGAAAAGAATCATTATTAGTAACCTAAAATTATATATTGAATTTATAGGTATAAATGAATGTAAAGTAATTTTAGGAATTACATTCAACCTATTGGAATATAATGATGCAAGACCCTAGGTACAATTCATTCAGGGTGAAATAGTCAGGGAAACTAAGGTAACCTGTCATGAGTAAATTAGTTAAGATATAATGTTTCAAGTTTATAACACCATTGTTGAATTCTAATCCATATAATTGAATAAGTGATTAGGTGAGATGACAAGTTCCAAATGACGAGTGTGTCGTCATGGAACCAAGAATGGCATACATGTCTCAAAAACTTTGATCAAAGTAGTGTAACTACTGATTACACTATCACGATTTCACCAATACCTAAGCTAGGGGATTCCTGATGGGATTCTATGGCAGAAACTAGGTAGACACTTAGAGAGCATCAATTAACTATCATTTCTTGATAAAGGAAATAACAAAGGATATACTTGTTGTATTGTCTCATAAAGAGCATTGAGAGTGATCGAGTAGGATCTGTATACTCTCATGTAGATACACATGGTTTATGAATTTTTTTGAAATGGATTGCATTAAGGTTTATCTTAGATTTAAATATATGGGTATTTAAATCGTGAAGCATAAATTTTAAAAACTTAAAAAAAAATTCCTAGATGAGAAGTGACAAAAGTGGTTGTTACATTTTGGTATCAGAGCTAAAGGTTGTAGCTCTTGGAATTATTGGGTCCTTACGCTAATTGAAATTCTTATTTTGTTTTTAGAATAAAAATATATATGAGAAGGATGTACCATGAAGAGAGAACCAGGTCATATTTTTCTACACGTTCAATGGTACAAAAGTTAGACAATTCTAGCAATTGTTTGATATACTTAGAACTGATTAGTTTCCTTGGAGCAGCTTGGTGATGGGTGAAAATGATAAGTTGGATGGAAAACAAATTGAATTTGTTAATAAAAAATAAGAAGAGAGTTGTTTGAATGTTGAACTGGCCAATGGTGACAAGTTTTGGAATTACAAATCCAAAGATGAATTAAACCCAAAATTGGGAAACACATTGGATGAACATGGACATTTTTCTGATAAGGTGATATTTAGAAAATCCACTAGGATAAAATTGAATCTGTGAGACATTCCAACTCATAAAAAGGAGAAGAATCATAAGATTTTTAACTCTTCTTCATCATGGAATGCTTAGAAAATATGGTGGAAGAAACAAAGAAGGAAAATATGTTCTGCCAGAAATAAAAATGCACAAAAGCTTGTTGTAATAACCTACAAGTAAAAGAATAATAATGTTGCAAATAGAAATATTAGATGTGGTCAAAAGGGGCCTACTGGAGGATGTTTCACGTATGGGAATGGACATTGTGTTTTCCATTTTCCTTTAAAAAAGATGAAAAAGCGTCGATTTGATGATGCATGCTACAAAGAAAGGACAACAATGGAAAGAAACAAGTATCGCTAACAGGATGTTGGGAAAGTTGTGAATGATTCCCTGAGGTTAGTATAGTACAATACTAAGTAAGATGGATTTTTGTTGTATCTATTGGATAACTGACAACTAATTCAGAAATTTGTCTGTTCTTTGTAGTATGGAAGAAAAAAATTGATTAAATTTCAGACCCATGTCTATTAATGTAATATAGATGGTGTTTACCATCTTCTCGAGAATTGAAATTATGATTTGATATAATTGGAATTATGATATAATTTAGTTATATACATATTCAATTTCAACATAAATTAGTTTTTATTGATGCAAAGACCAAGAAAATGCCAGTAAATATGAGAAATCAACGAGCCTTTATGGCAAGGAAAAGGTAGACCATTGTGTACATTTCAAAGAAAAATAGTAATTACACAATCCAAAGGTCTAGAAAGATAATCGAGTGAAGAAACAAAATAACCTAATAGACTAGTGGGAAGATTGAAATTTGAGTTTTCCTTATCTGTTATGTAACATCTGGTTTGTTTTGATTATCTGTATTATATATTAAGTGATATTACTGTATATAATTGGTAGTAGTGATAAAAAAATTTGTCATTTTTTTATTAAGTGACAATTTTATTGAAAAGAAAGCTATTACAATTGATAAATTATAGTGCAGATTTGAAAATTTATAATTTTTATGAAAATGATGACCGTTTCTTCAGAAGATTATTGATATAACTTGTATATGATTAATTCAGATTTGACAATTAAGATATAAATCACTGAGATAATGATTCATTAAGGGGGAAGTATGCATACCCCCACAAATCTAGAATGGTTCTAGAAAAAATTAAGTTATTAACTAAGTGATTTTTGTACTTAATGAGCAATTTTAATTCCCTAGATAATTTTAAAATTAGTTATTTAAACTAATGTGAGGACTTACAATGGCTAGGTTGTTTCATTTCTAACCACTATTTTATTAGGTTGTTTCATTTTGTCACTCAATTTTATTTCTAGACCTTTGGCTTGTGTAATTACTAATTTTCTTTGAAATGTACACAATGGTCTACCTTTTCCTTGCCATAAAGGCTTGTTGTTTTCTCATATTTACTGGCATTTTCTTGGTCTTTGCATCAATAATAACTAATTTATGTTGGAATTGAATATGTATATAAGGCAATATATCATAAGTCCAATAAATATCAAATCATAATTTCAATTTTGAGAAGATGGTAAACACCATCTATATTACATTAACAGACACGGGTCTGAAATTTAAGCAATTTTTTCTTCCATACTACAAAGAAAATTCAAATTTCTAAATTATTTTTTATCTATCCATTAGATACAACAAACTACATCTTACTTAGTATTGTACTATACTAACCTCAGGGAATCCTTCACAACTTTCCTAGCATCCTGTTAGGTGTTGGTATCCAGATTTAATCTCCTTCATAACTTGAACAACATCATAAATTTGCACAAGACACTCAAGGATAGTTAGATGTTTTGTATGTCATTTATAGCCAGGGAAGCACACCTATCTGCTTGTTTGCATTCAATAATTGAGGGAGTGGATAACACCTTCAAGAGGGTTTTTATCTAACCCTCACTATTTTAGGTTGTGCCTATCAACCAAGGCAAGAGAGCCTATATTGCAGCTCTTATATGGTAAGGAGATGGAAATATCCTTGTGTTTTGCATATGATATGGAAGAGGATTTGTGAAAACATGATCAAGTATCCATTATCCAAACTCAAAGGAGTTGTTACTACTAAATGATGGAAATGTTTTCAAAACAAAGCTAGAGCTGCTAAAGACATGATAAAACCCTGATCAACTTTGTGCATTTTAGTGAAAGGATTGAATTCTTTTGTGGACACACAATGCAAATTTAGGGGTATTGTAGGTAGGATGAGTTAGTTTAAAATGAAATTATGATGAGAGATGTTGGGAAAAGAGTAGCTATAAATCATCACCTTCTTTGGGAAGCTTTGCAAATGAATTACAACACCTAAACAACATAGATGTTTTAACGAATTTGAAGTGCTCTTTCAACCAGGATGTG